>CM052706.1:19366635-19572012 GCA_028551405.1 Uromys caudimaculatus
GTTCACTAGCTGTGGAGACTGGCTGTGTTCACTAGCTGTGAAGACTGGCCGTGTTCACTAGCTATGGAGACTGGTTCTGTTGTTCACTAGCTGTGGAGACTGGTTCTGTTGTTCACTAGCTATGGAGACTGGTTCTGTTGTTCACTAGCTGTGGAGACTGGTTCTGTTGTTCACTAGCTGTGGAGACTGGCCATGTTCACTAGCTGTGGAGACTGGCCATGTTCACTAGCTGTGGAGACTGGCCGAGACTGGCCATGTTCACTAGCTGTGAAGACTGGCCGTGTTCACTAGCTGTGGAGACTGGTATGGAAAACTCTAGGATGCTGGAACAAAGGAAGAGTTTTTCAGGGAAGAAAAGGCCAGCAAGAAAAGTCCATTTTCAGACAAATTCTGATCCTATGCAAAGAAAGCATATTCTCAGAGGCCTCAGAAAACAGCCAATTACATATTCATAGCCCAGTAAGTAACTCTAAATCATAAAATTTTTGTTTTTAACAGGGAACAAAGAATAATCTTTACTGATTAAATCAAAACAAAGTGTTTCTGGGGCTGGAGAGATGGTTCAGTGGTTAAGTGCACTGACTGCTCTTCTAGAGGATGGAGGTTTGATTCCCAGCACCCACAACTGTCTGTAACTACTGTTCAAGGTGATCTGACGCCCCCTTCTGGTCTTCAGAGGCACCACACTCACATGAAGCACATAAACATGCAGACAATCACGCATATCAATCAAAATAAATAAATCTTTTTTTAATGTAAAGCATTTCAAACATAGAAATATAAAGAGTATCAATTAGGGTATGAAATTAGTATACAGAGAATAGAAGACACACACATCCATAATTAGTATAGTCATAAGTAAGGCACACATCAAGATGACAAATACACTATAGAAACTGTCTTTTCTCAAATCACCCACCCAATAGTTATATAAAGCTATCAGCGACCAGGTTGGTAACACACTAGTAATGGGCAGCAGAGTTCAAGGTATCTCAGTTACTTACTGAGGTTTTAGTTAGACTGGACTACATAAAATAGTGTTCTCAAGCAAAAACGAAACGCTGGGCTATGAAGATAGCCTTGTGGGTAAAAGGGACTTGGTAGACAAGCCTGGTCAGCTAAATCCAATGCTTCGATCCTACAGTGGAAGAAGAAGCCCCTAAAGGTTGTCCTTTGACCTCCACATGTTACCACATCCCTCTCCATATATATAAATAATAATATTTTTTATTTTAAAAGTTATCAGTTGTAAGGAAATGCAAAACCAACTTTTTAAGGCAGAAAATGTCCAGGCCAAAATTTGTCAGCAGTGGGTAAGAAGAAGGCAGAGACAGGAAACAGGTGCCTTTAGAAAAGACTCCTGGAAACTAGGACCATCATGGTACAAAGAGGAACCGCTGAAAGAAAATCAGAACAGGTTCTGATATTTTGGAGGACAGAGGAAGGTAAGTAAAGAAATTTTGATTTAGAGAATAAAGTCTTTGGGAATTACTTTTTGGGGTCTTTTGATTCCAATACTAGTGGGCATAAGGTCATATTCAGTAAAGATCATACAACAAGAGAGAAGAGGGTTCTGAGTTACCATCCTGGGGCAAAGCAACAGATGGAAAGATAGAAGGTATAAGAGCCAGTTCCTCAAAGAACAATTTCAAAAGGAAATTAAGAAACCAATTCCATCCATAGCTGCATCCCAAAGGATAAAATACTTAGGAAGCAAAGTAACCAAAGAAATGAAAGACTAAGTTAAAAAAATACAAAGTACTGAAACAACTAAAAAAAAAAAAAAAAAAAAAAACAACCAGAAAACATCACACGCTTATGAATGGAAGACAGCAGGTTAGCCAAATGGCAATACAGCCCAGATGTACAATGTCAGTGCCGTCTCCGCCAGAATTCCACCTGCCTCTTATGCAGAAATAGAAAAGCAGATCCTCAAATGGATATGGAATTGCAAAGTTACTCCAAATAGCTTAAACAATCTTTTAAAAGTACATAAAAGAAGATTCACATTTCACAGTTTCAAAACTCACTACAAAGCCACGTAAATCGAGACAGTGCAGAAGTGCCACACATACCTCGGCGGTAACCAGC
The DNA here is from genome assembly GCA_028551405.1 of Uromys caudimaculatus. NCBI lineage: Eukaryota > Metazoa > Chordata > Mammalia > Rodentia > Muridae > Uromys > Uromys caudimaculatus. The sequence goes on from CM052706.1 coordinate 19,368,727, forward strand.
ACTCTGATTGGACGTAAGACCTGTTCAACAAGAGGAACTCATTCCTGGTCCTGGACACCCAGCCAACTACCCACAGCTAGTGAAGTCATGCATCCTGGAGGAGAACCTACGACTTCTACTTTACTAAACCAGCATAACCCCTAACCACATTCTAAATATTGGTCCCACACCCACAGATAAGTCCTCACCCCTCATCAAGGAAACTTCTCTGTTTTACAATGGAAAGAAACCATTACAGAAAACCACAACCAAGCAAAATGCGAAGTTATGGAGCCCAATCCCAACAGATATATCTACAACATAACTCCTGTAACTATGGCTCAGGATCACTGTAGAAGCGGGGAAGAAAAGATTCTAAGAATCAGAGGAACAGCAAGTTTGCTGGGAGCTTGTCATAAGCGACATCTATAAAGTCTCACCAACATGACTGCTGAAACACAAGCCGAACAAGAACAACGACAGACATCTAAAGCGGACGAGGGAAAGCTCGCGGGGCCTGGAAACATACATGTAAGTAACCTTACACAGCAGGAGCAGGTTGTATCTATGTAGTTAGCATCTCTCTCTCCTCCCCCCCTCTCTCTCTCACATAAAAAAAAAAAAAAAAAGAGAGAGACCATGAATTTGAAAGAGGAATGGAGGATATATGGAAAGGCTGATGGGAAGGGAGAAATGGTATGATTATAATCTCAGAAAATTTAAAAAATAATAATAGTATGGTTCTAACATAATGGCAGTCATGTAAACTAACAGAACAGAATTGAAGCCAGAAATAAAGTTATAAAATTCTGAAGACTTGCCAGGCAGTGGGCAGTGGTAGCTAGCACACAACTTTAATCCCAGAACTCTGGAGGCAAAGGCAGGCAGATCTCTATGAGTTTGAGCCCAGCTCTGGTCTACAGAGTGAGTTCCAGAATAGCCAAGACAACACAGAGAAACCTTGTCTGGAAACTGCCTCCCACCCCCAAAAATTGAAGACTTAAGTATTGATAAGGATACCAAAATCATTTGCCAGAGAAAGACTATTTACTGTCAACAATGATGGGACAACTGGACATTCTGTAAGAAGAATGCAACTGGATCCCTACCTCACACCACAGACAAAGATTAGTTTAAAATAGATGACATAAACATAAGACTTAAAACCATAAAACTCTTGGAAAAAATTAAAAATATATCTTCATAACCTTAGCATCAAATTCTTAAAATAGGATAGCAAAAGCACAAGCAATGGATGAAAAAGGAAGATAAACCAAGCCAGGCGGTGGTGGTACAAGCCCTTTGTCCCAGTATTAGGGAGACAGAGGCAGGCGGATCTCTAAGTTCAAGGCCAGCACAGTCTACAAAACCAGTTCCAGGACAGCCAGGGCTACATAAAGAAACTGTGTCTCAAACAAAACCAAAGAAAGAAAGAAAAAAGGAAAGAAAGAGAGAGTAGATAAACCAAAATTCATTTAAAAAATGTTTTTAATTCTGTGCAAAAAAAAAAAAAACCAGAAACAAAAAACAACAACAACAAAAAACTCTAACCCGTTATTACAAAGACAAGAAAACCTGTAGAATGGAGGATGGTAGCTGCAAATCATCCCTGGCAAGCATGTGAATTCTGGATATATAAACAATTCTTACAATTCAGCAACCAGCACCAGTCCAGTCTAAAAACGGACAACAGACGTGAACACCCATTTCTCCAGAGAAGACATAGAAACAACCACATGAAGAGGTGTTCCACGTCGCTCAATACCAGGAAAACGGAGTCAAAACAAAAATGAGGTCTTCATACCGCCTAGAATAACCACAACCAAAAGGCAGAGAACAGCAAGGGCTGGCAAAGCACAGAGAAACAGGGCCCTACAGTCCTGGTAGGAATACAAAACAGTCGGCCACTGAAAATACCCTTAAAAAGTTAAGACTGTGTTACCAGACGATCCTGACTCTGTTCTAAGTATGGATCTACCTTGAACACATATCCAACTGGGTACTCGCATATTCTCAGCACCATCACTCATAACAGCCGAGATGCGTAAATAACTCAAATGTCCCTGAACAGATGAAAAGAAAACTGTGGTATAAAAACAGAATGAAAAGACGTATGGGACCCTCCACAACATTATGTGACATGAGAATAATCAGAGCAAACATCACGCAGTGTGTGAACCCACTTATGTAAAGATACGGGACGGGGCAGCGAGGTGTTCCGCAGGTCAGGGTGACTGCAACCAAAGGTGACCTGAGTTCGATCCCTGGAAACCAATGGAGAAAATCAATTCCTGAAAGTTGTCCTCAAACCTTTTGGTTGCATAGCTCTCTCTCTCGCGCGCGCTCTCTCTCTCGCGCTCTCTCTCTCTCTCTCTCTCTCTCTCTCTCTCTCTCTCTCTCTCTCACACACACACACACACACACACACACACACACACACACACTAGATGGATAGGTAATAGGTAGGTATGTATGTAGAGGTATGTAGGCAGGTAGATGGATGACATGGATGGATGATGGATGGATGGATGATGGATGGATGGATGATGGATAGATGGATGGATGATAAGACACACAGACAAGACAGATTGATTTTTGAAAGAAGCAGCACTATGGAGACTCAAGAGCTGCACTCTACCATATAAAGAGGGAGGGCCAAGAGGGGAGGGAACAAAACAGGGAAAGGAGAACAGACAGAGGGTGGGAAGGGCTCTGTGGAGGGCGACCAGGCCAGGCCACAGGCCGTGGACTGACTAGGTAGCATTTTGTCATCAGAACGCACAGCATACTGCCCTTCTGACTGAGGATAAGCACCTCAACGCTCAACCTCATCAGCCTGACTTAAGTTCCTTGCTGCCAATTCCAGCAACGTAGGGATCTTACTCTCTCCTAAGAAAGGATAACATTTGTTCATACTTTGATTTTAAACAACCCATATTTGATGCTACAAAATTTGTTACTCTTGTAAAATTCTCATGACCCTATCAATAAGTTTTTACTATACAGTTTTAAGTCCCAAATTAATAATCCACTAATTAAAATTTTTCCAAATGACTTTGAAAGTTAACTGTCATCCTGTGGGTGAGCTGCAAGTCACTGAAGAACCTCCCTTTATGAAGAGTACCCTTGACAGAACACATTTCTGAGAGTTGCTCGCAGGACAGGCAGTCTCCTCTACAGTGTGCTTGTAGCATTTAGTGGCAGATGCACGAATGGCTGGCTGCTGATAAAAATCAACTACATCAAAGACAGGTTTTAAGAAAAAGTTATTTTAAAAACTGTCAGGCATCAGTTAAAATAAGAAAACAGAAGTAACATTGTGGAGCCCGAACTAAAGCAGCTTTCACAGTGCAGACCTCTCGTCCTGGCTCTGAGACTAAGTAGGTGAGTGGCCTGTGGCACTCAGTTCCTGAGCCATCTTCCTGAGCCATCTTCCATAAGTCAACTTTCTCAACTGTAAGACAAAAGAGGTAGACCAGATGGTGCTAATCCTCACTCTACTAAAAATTCTATAATTTTATGACATCAGTAGTGGTTTCCAAATGTCAACCAAAACATAAGTATTCTATGATACATCCATATCTCCCACATATCAATCAAAACTTTAAAAAAATTTCAAGTCAGGGCTGGAGAGATGGCTCAGCGGTTAAGAGCACTGACTGCTCTTCCAGAGGTCCTGAGTTCAAATCCCAGCATCTACATGGTGGCTCACAACCATCTGTATGGGATCTGATGCCCTCTTCTGATGTGTCTGAAGACAGCTACAGTGTACTTACATATAATAAATAAATAAATATCTTTTAAAAAATTCAAGTCAAGACAATCTTTTAGGTCTAATCAGAAAAAAGTAATCAATGTATTTTAAACCACTAAATACACTTACTGATACAAAATGAAAATAAAAAGCTCTTACTTCTAATGTTTCTAATTTATGTAAAATAATAAACTGAAAATAAGTAACTTTGTTCATCAAAATCTAGTAAATCTAGTTATACACAGTGCACACCCAAACAATTTATTCAGAAGCAACATTTAACTACACACAGCAGAGACTGCTGAGGCTGGAGAGGAGGCTGCCCTCAGAAGAGAACTGCCGACATTTGATGGCAGGAAAGGAACACCTTCTTTCACCATTAAAAAGGTCTCTTCAAGGCTGGGCGGTGGTGGCACACACCTTTAATCCCAATACTTGGGAGGCAGAGGCAGGCGGATTTCTGAGTTCAGGCCAATCTGGCCTACAGAGTGAGTGCCAGGACAGCCAGGGCTACACAGAGAAACCCTGTCTCGAAAAACCAAAAAAAAAAAAAAAAAAAAAAAGGTCTCTTCAAGCCTTGCAGCTGCTCAAGCAGGAGTACTACAAACTGAGACCCTCAAGTACTGCTCCACCAGTGTTTGCTTCATGTGTCTCTCTCAGCCTTAAATATCCTGACAGTGCATACTTGCATAGAGAGAAAATAAGGCAAGCATGGGTGCTTAGAAAAAGACAGCTATGATCAACAAAAGGTCACTAGACCCCACTTCGCACCTCTTATTTTAGGCTCCCTCCTTCAGACCAACACCTGTCTTCTCAAAACCCATGGTAATTCTGTGATACCTGATCACAGAATCTCAAGCCATCCATCACAAAAGCTGTGTTCTGGTTTGTCTCTGCTAGTGCTCTGGAAGAAGTTATGCAGAGGTGGAGGAAGAGTAAGGTCATCTGATTTCAAATAGATGCCTTGTTCCCTTCCTCCATCAGCAAACACTGTAGCAAATGTAGCAAAAACACTTTAAATTAAAACAACAGAACACTTCACTCCCAAGGAAAATATAGGTCAAAGAGAAATTGGTAAGAGGATTTCCCTAAAAACTGTGATTCCATATGATTTATACAACAGCCAAGAGTGTAAAAGGTACTTCCCAAATCCTTTTCAATGCACATGCTCCAGCGCTAAAACATACAACATGGCCTCCCTGCCATAGAGCCATGATCCCCAGCATTTGTAAGGCACTCTAGACAATAGTTTGCCATGTCCCTGACCTAGACGAAGAAAGCGATATGACCAGTTTATACTTGTACCACTGACAGCCACAGAAAGGGAGACATGTACCCAGGGCTTCATGCCAGCACTGCCCAACTCCTTTCACCTCCATTGCTAACAGGAGCACACTTTACCTCAGAGGCTAGGCTGTTATCATAAAACACAGAGAACTCACAAGCATCGCTTCTCCCTGCCAGCAACAGGCAGCAGGGTGCTATCTCAGGAATTCAATTCCAAAGCTATGGAATTTTTTTCAAAGGCAAATCACATAGCTCTCTGTCAAAAGTTAGTTCCACAAGGCCAGGTTCTTTATCTGTTTTATTCACCAAAAATATACCCCACGCTCCTAAAATAAGGTCACGTTACGCTTGTGAAGGAATATTGTTACTAAAGGCAGCCAACCAAATATCTAAATGACCCAGTAACTTGATGCCTGGTCTGTTAAAGCAATGGCAAATAACAGTCACTCCAGTGAGTTGGGCTTAAGTGGCCTTTTGTCTTAGGCCAGGAACAGTGTTTCCTCATACAGTTAAAAGTGAGAAAGGGGCTCAGGGGCTACAGGTATCTGGCTCTTCCTGGGGATGACTAACAGGTTCCTTCCCTGTGTCCTGCAGCTTACTCCCAGTTCTTTCTCATAACCAAATAGATGAGCCATTCTACCTTCCTCAGCAGAGCCCAACCAAAAATGAAGCAGCCCGAAATGTTTAGGATATTTGTTTTTAATGCAGAGATACAGAAATCCCCAGCTGTGACTGACATAAGCTGTTGGGAGGCTCATACAGTATATTCAAATGCGGCTCATGCAGTATATTCAAATGCATTACAGCACCTGTGCTAAGTGCAACTCATCTGACATATGCAGATCACTAGTTACTTGCTGCTCCAGCTTGCTTTTCTGTTGGCCTGATAAACACCATAACCCAAAGCAACTCAGGAAAGAGGGAAGACTGCAGGTCACAGCCAGTCAAGGAGGGAGTCCAGGCAGGAACTGAAACAGAACCCACTGAGAACACTGAGAAACTAAGAAACTCTGACACGTACTGGCTCACTCACCAGCTCATGCTCAAATCACTTTCATTTATTTATTTATTCATTTACTTATTTACTTATTTAGAGACAAGGTTTCTCTGTGTAGCCCTGGCCATCCTAGAATTCACTCTGTAGACCAGGCAATCCTTGAACTCAGAGATTCACCTGCCTCTACCACCTGAGTGCTGGGATAAAGGTGTGTGCCACCACCACCTGGCTCAGATAGCTTTCCTATACAGCCCAGACCCACATGCCCAGAGGCGACACAGCCCACAGTGGGGTAGGCCCTCCCACATCAGTAATTAATCAAGAAAATGCCCCACAAACATGTCCATAGGCCAAGCTGACGGGAGCAATTCTTAAATTGAGGGTCCCTCTTTCCGTGTGCCAAGCTGACCATCATGATTCGCCACAGCACATGCCTAAGCACACAGTGGAAGGGATGCAATTACCACGCAAACACGTGGGTTCCCGTTCTCTCCTACACTTGCTACCTACCATACGCTCACAAGTGTGCGAGCGCAAACAGATCCAAGCCTTACACTGCTTCTTTGAGCATGGCTAATTTTTTCCTCTAATAAATCATTAAGGAATTAACCTTAGGGGAGGCATGAACAATAAGCATTTAATTAGTATGGGAGCTTGATTGATCCTCTCATCTGAAATAATCAAGACTGGACACAACTGATTCATTAAAGGACCCATCAGGAGGCAACAGTGATCCCTGGAACAAAGACCACAAGAGGTGAGCTCTGCGGTTACAGTGCAGAGAAGGGTGCTGAAGTCAAGTGAGATGGCTCAGCAGGTGACTACTCACCACAGAGTCTAGGAGTGAGCTTGATGACCAAAACTCAATACAGTGCAAAGAGAACTGGCTCCTCAGAGCTGTCCTTTGACCTCCACATGAATGTTGTGGCATGAGCGTGTACATACATAGATGGGTGGATGGACAGATGGACGGACGGCGGCAGACAGATGGATAGGTAGATGGATGGACGGACAGATAGATAGATGTGGGGGTGGGGCTCAAGGAAGAAACCAGGTGACAAAGGTAAACTAGGCTTGTGGTACGCAAAGAGGCTAAGATAAAAGGGTTGCTGTGACTTTTAGAAGTCGGTGTGAGCAAGAGTAGGAAGTAAATCAAAAGATTAAAAATATGTTTAAAAGATCTAAGTCCAGACAGATTCTAGAGGTATGGTGCACAGAACAGATTACTAGAAAGGAGAGCTGAACAAAGTGAAAAATCCAAGATTCAGCGTGTTGTGCTCCAGAGCTCATCTGAGTCATGATGGGGCATGCAAATGTGGAAACCAGTCAGGGGCAGAGAGAGGGTAAAGTGAGCAGTGCCCAATACTCGGGATTTGGATCCATTCCCACCAGCCAGACTGGAGGCTCATGCTTCATGGTTCAGTGGGATAAATACAGAAGTGTCCTAACTCCCTGGTGGGGAAAATGAGCCTGGTTACTGGTTTTGTCCCTTCCAACAAGCCTTATAAGTAACACCCAGAAGGCTCAAACTGTTTCCAAGTAATTTAACTGCATCCCAGAACAAAATCCAAGAACATTTAAAGAAATTCATGAATGTCCAGTAGTCAGGCATCCTGGTACACACCTACATTCCAGCACGAGGGGAAAATGAAGCAGGAGGCTAGCCTGCATTACAGAACAAGGGTCTGTCTAAAACAGACAGACAGACAAAAGCAAAACAGAAAAAGAAGGCAAAGAAAGAAAGGCAGGCAGGCAGGCTGAGGAGATGCTCAGCTAGTAACATGCTTGCTACAAAAGAGTGAGAACCTGAGTGTAGATCCCAGCACCCACATAAAAGCTGGGTGCAGTGCATACACTTGTGATTCCAGCACTGAGGAGGTGGGCACAGGAAGTTCCCTGGAGCCTCATCAGCAAGTTCTAGGGCAAGCAATAGATCCTGTCTCAAAAAATTTAACACACACACACACACACACACACACACACACACACACACACAATCAGCACCCAGAGATGTTCACAGTATCTGTCATCCAACCAAACATGTATTTATACACACACACACACACACACACACACACTTACAGTATTTTTTTTTAAGGAGAGAATGCACAGAGCGCTAGATAACAACTAAAACTCATCATGTGACCAAGAAGGTCAGCAGAAACAAAGAATAAGTAATAAAGACAGTAAAAAAGACCATACAGTCTAATTTCTAGAAATGAGAACTACAATGTAAGAGATTAAGAGAAAATGTACTGGGTTAGAGAAACAGCAGGACTTCAGAAAAGTGAATACTGGAAATCTTCTTTCCTGGCTCTTTTTGGCTTTTTGTTTGGTTGATTGGGGTTTTGTTGTTATTATAAATGCAAATGCCCCTTCCCAGGATTTTTTTTTTCAAGAGAAGTAAAACTACTCTGTATATCTGATGTACTCTCTACATGCTATACAACACAGTACATGGAGGACATTATGCATCTGTCAAAGCCCATAAAAGCTTACAGCAGAGTGAACTTTTTAATTCTATGCATACATTTATTCACTTATCTATTTGTTTGTCTCATGGGAAAGGGCTCACGTGTGAGGACAACTTGTTGGAGTCATTCCTCCCAGGTGGGTCCTGGTGATCAAACTGAGGTCTCCAGGCTTGTACCACGAAGTTTATCTTCAGAGCCATTTCTCCAGCTCCAGAATTAATTCGTAAAGACAATTTTTTATTTAAATTTTATTTTCTATTTATTTTACCTTATGTTTATAAGTATTTTGCTCACAGGTATATCTGAGCATCACATGTGTGTCTGGTACCCAAGGTCAGAAGAGAGCATGGATCCCCTGGAACTAGTTATGGTCGGTCAGTTGTGAGCTGTCATGTAGCTGCCAAGAGTCAAACCTCAGTCCTCTGCAGAAACAAGTGCTCTTAACTGCTGAGCCATCTCTCCAACCCCATAATAATTGTTTTAATTCATGTAAGAAATTAGAATACAGCTGGGCGGTGCTGGCATACACCTTTAATCCCAGCACTTGGGAGGCACAGGCAGGTGTATCTCTGTGAGTTCAAGGCCAGCCTGGTCTACAGAGTAAGTTCTAGGACAGCCAGGGCTACACAAAGAAACCCTGTCTCGAAAATCCAAAAGACTCAGAGATACCCATAAACTTCATCAGGAGTTCTATGAGGCCCCAAACCTAAGAACTTTCTAGCAAAGTATGCAACCTTACTATGCAGACCCCTGCCTCCCAGAAAATCTAAGACTTTTACCAGAAAGGTGAAAACCACTGGCACTTCCCAAGACAGCACCTCTTTAGCTGGACTTTTTGAAATGCTATGCTGGTTATGTTGTTACAGTATCATCTCTTGATAACAGAGTATGTCACTTTATCTGAGATATAAGGGAAAAGCAGTCTGTTAACTGAGGACTCCCACTAACTAGAAGTCAGCTGCAAATTTACAAGCTGTGCATCGTGCAGTCAGTGATCAGAAGTCCAAGGGCTGACCCATCCGAGCTCCACTTCAGATCAACTCCACGGGCTGAGGACCTGGCTCTGGGCGTACAGCACTCTTGGAGCCCTGGTTTGATCTCCAGCACCACACGAACCAGGAGTTGTAGACACCTGGAATTCCAGAGCTTGGGAGGGAAAGGCAGGAGGATCAAAACACTACAGCAGCTGATAAGGGGATATCCAGGAATCTGGATGTGGTTGCAGGCTCCCCAGGGAGCCAGGTAGACTACTACCCTTCCCAGCAACAGAGAGAATCTTGGTTTCACCTATTTAAAAAGTAAACAATGCACCAGATGCTGCTGAAGAACATGTGTGAAATACCTGGTATGCCTAAGATGTTAGTTCTCTCTAGATTGTGGGTATCTCCCAAGTTAAGAGCTGTGTGCATTCTATTATAGCTTAAAATGTAAGAATGACAGCCACTCAGCACTGGCATTGCTGGGAACAGCAAAATAAACCCTTCAGTAAGCGTTTACTATACAACTCAGCCTTACACACACATTTGTTTTGGCACGTAACATCTTAGGAGGCCCTACACAATGGAATGTTGTTTAGTAACATCCAGAGTATAATGTACAGACATCAACAAGGATAACACAAACACACACAAAAAGTGTACTTTTGCCGTAGTTTAAGAGTAACTTAATAGTTTGGTCTCAAGTGCAGGTTTTTCTTATCTCTCAGGCTGGCAAGATCTAAAAGGACAGTGATGCACAGCATCAAAACTCCCAAGGCAACGCTGGGGAGGTTCTCAGTGTTGAGTGCTCGAGGAACGAAATGTGCACCTTCCACTTACTCTTGGAGTGAACGTAAAAGCCAAGCAGCAGTGAGGCAGCACCTTCAGAACTCACTCATTAACTCAGGATATGACTCACATGGGACAAGTTTAGCCATAATTGGACAGAATTTTCCCCCATATGTGCAGGGAGAAAGAAACTCAAACCCACAATTGCGCAATGTCTCAGCCCTGCTCTCCCAATGAAGAACACATGGGTTCAGATTAAGCCGTGCCAATACCACCAACCCCAACCTAAGGCCTAGGGTTAAGGGTTCACTTCAGGATGCTAACCCACTCCTGCCAAAGCCGCCCTGAAGCAGGTTATAGCAGTGCCACCAGCAGGGAGGACACCACCCCTCTCCAACCAAGTATTTGGCCTGAGATTCTGGAGGAAAGAGAGGAGCTTGGCAGGGAAGGATACTTGGCTCATCATTTTTCTTTCTCAACTGCCTTTCCCATAAGAGACAAGGTCCTTTGGCTCGGACACCCAAATCTTAAAAAAGTGGACTCTAGAGAATACCTTCTCCTTAGCCCTGAGGTCTCCTTCAGTTAAACCTCTCAATTCATTGCCCGTTCCTGATAAATCCACCCCACCTCTTCACCTGCTCCCCTACCATAAGGGGTGTCTTAACTACGGACAGGGAGCCACATACCATCTTTTCTACAACCCACTACGACTGCACTCTTCATTCCTAATTCTGCTTTATTTGTTGTGGGGTATTTTATTTTGTTGGCTGGGTTTTGTTGTTATTTTGTTTGGGGGGAGGGGAGTAAGTCAGAGTCTCACGTACACAAGGCTGGCGAGGAAGTCCTGATCCCTCGGCCCCCACCTCTGGAGTGTTGCTGAACTACTCCAGTAGCTTTCTATTCCCAGAGAAACAGTTCTGATCCCTGATCCCCCATCCGCTGATCTCCCGGCGGTCTTCTCTGCCTCTCCCTGGCTCACTGCTGTCATCCCAGCCACGTCAGAGCTCTGCAGTCTGCCCCCACATTCCATGCCCGTTCTCTGCCTGGCCCTAAGTGCTTCTCTCTTCTGCCTGCCTGTCAGCTCAACCTGGAGATGGGATGTAAATGTTTTCTTTCCTGGGATCCCTCCCCAAACTCTTCAAGCCTCTTTCCTCTCTCAAAAGTAATCATTCCTTCATCCTACCATAGTGAAACCTTCCCTCAAGCGTAGTGAAAAATAACCCTACCCACCACTTAGCCATCAATCATAATCAAAGTGACCACACCTACAACCTAAGTCTTTATCTCAGAGTACAGACCTACACGGGTGTCTCTCTCTCTCTCTCTCTCTCTCACACACACACACACACACACACACACTTCCTTAAGAAAAGGAATCTAATCATTTTTAGCCATTATCTCCACAATATATAATACTTCAATTTTCTTTCCCTAGACTGCTCTGAGGAGCAAGTGTCTCTCAACTAGAGTGAACTGACTTTAAATAAGATGCGAGCAAGCACGGCTTTCCCAGAAGCAATTTAATTTGAAGGAGAAGCAAGCTGGCCAGAGGAAATGTTTAACTGGTTCCTTCTCCCTGAAGCTGTCTTCACCGCTATGGACCACAGCTCCCTCTCACAGCCATCACTGTCACCACGCCTTCCCAGTCGCTGGCATCTCATTCCCAAACCTCTGGCACTGCTCCAGCAGTTCCGGAGCACCGGACTACATTAGTGAACCTAGGCGGACAGTGACAGTAACCAGGACCACAAACCAGCTCTGTTGGAGTTCTGGCTTAACTGCAGCTGCTCCAGGGCTGCCGGAAACAGCAGGGATCCAGATTCAGGCACAACTGAGTCAAGGCCTGGCCTTCTACTCAATGTCCACAACACTCTGAATCAAGGTCCTCATACTTAAGACATGGATCCAGTAGCCAGTACTGTAGCCTGCTAAGGACAGTAATGAGAGCAACAAGGCAGGGCCCAGTTACACGGGAAAATCACATACACTGTTCAGAACATAGGCGGACTTCCATCAGGACAGCATGCAGCACGCACAGACCAAGGACCCACTCCAAGTTTGTCTCCTCACTGCTAAGGTAAAAAACCTTTGTATTCCCCCAGAAGTCATGTCACAAATCTAACCCCCATGGTGGGCAGATAAACAACAGAGCTTTGGGAAAGGATTAGGCTTAAAGACATGAGGAGGATCAGCGCCCTTATACTGAAGACCACAGAGCTCTTTCCACCCTCCCACTGTGTAAGAACAGATATATCTATGAACCAGAAAACAGGCCCTGACCAGAAGCCAAGCCATCGGCACTTTGAGGTTGGCTTTTCCAGCATCCAGACTGTGAAAAGTACATTACTGTTGCTTCTAAGGGCCTCAGTTTATGGAATCTTGTTTCAGCCTGCTTGTGTACAGGGTGGAACTGTCAGCACACACCTGCAAGGACTATGTATTTGACACGGAGAAACTTCTACCACACATCAGGAGCGCTCTGTCCACCACTACTGACCATCACTGTCCTTACAAAACAACTGCCATGTGTCATCTTCAATAAGGCCCAAACTTAATGCCATTACACAACTCAGAATGACCAAAGCCTTTGGATGGTAAGGGAACTGCAATATCAAGCCAAGAAGGAAGAAAAACATCTTCTATTTTATCAAACTTCTGCATGGTGGAAAGCAGGTAGAGATCAGTACCCCCATGACCCCTAAAAAGGCTCAGCCCTAGAGGTACCCAAGAGGTACCAAAGGTCACCCTGAAGCTCAGGCCTCACAGGGAGGGAGCCACTGTGCAAATACTCACAGCAGCAGGTCCCCACATTCAGTAGGAGACCCAAGGTCTAGGGAAACTGAGTCGTGAGGGCAGGGAATTATAATCAAAAGTCAAAGTCTACGGCCTGAGGGTGATAACTTCCGTTCCTTCCCAACAGGTAACCCAAGGCCTGGCAGCTGATTTATCACCCCGAATTCCAGAGGCAGGAAGTTTCCTGAGGCATCTTTACAGACACTGAGCAGAGCCCTAATTAGATACAAAATTCTGTACTGCTGTTTCGGACAGCGAAATGTCCACCTGCAGTCCAGCAGACGGCAAGGATCACGTGTGAGCACACGTGTGTGTTCTCTCCCTTCTAACAATCTCAGCATCTCACTGCACAAAGCCAAGGATCGACATCTATAACCATAAACAGAAGAATTCTGTTTAATTCTGGCAACAACAACAACAATAATAATAAAATTAAGATAAAACATTCACAAGATGCAAAAAAATATAGAGAAAAAAGATTCTAAAAATTACAAACATCTGTAACATTTTTTAAATGAAAGCTGGGAAGACAAAATTGAGGAGAACTCTCTGTCCACTGGTTTCAATACAAAGCAATAAAGGTAAGGTAAGAAACATGAAGCTCAACTCTAGGACAATCAGCAGACACAGGACAGACATCTCAGGAAACACACACACACACACACACACACACACACACGAAGAAATAAGGCATAGAATATTAACTAAAAAGTGAACAAACACTTCCCAAAACTGAAGGCTTTGCAACCCAATTAACAAACTTCAGAATACCGGAGGAAAACACTCTGAAATTGTAAAACCTGTGAAGGGGTAGAGAAGGGGGTTAGAAATGGCTTCGGACGCTTTATCTGAGATTCTTACAAGAGAAAATACCCTCCAAATCGTGAACAAAAATTATGCTCAACCTAATATTCTAAAATCAGCCAGACCACCAACAAAGTGTAAGGATAAAATGAAAATTTTCAGACATAAAGGACCTCAAATAATCTCTTTCCCATGAACCCCATTCTTAGGGTTCCACTGAGGATACACACAATCAGCAAAGAAAAGCAAAAACAGAAAAAAGAGACCAAGAGAGGACAGAGAGGTACAAAGTGCTACTGTCCAGCCTGAAGCAAGGGATGGATGACACTAAATCAAGACATTACTGAGAAGAATCCAATGGAACTAACAGATGTCTTAATGTGCTGCCTGGGGGGAGGGGGGGTCAAAAAGCACTCAGCATGTTTCTTGGGGTACCTGAGAGAGTATATGTACAGACACAAAGCAGGATAATCAAATAAATTTAAATCCAATCATTTGTTCTGGGGAAAAGCAGAACAAAGGAGGTAAGGGTGGGAGGGGGTGTCTACCAGTTCATATCTAACTCAGAAAAGGGCAATGTATGTGTACACTATAGTATCAATACTGTCTGTGGCACTGTCCACTGTGGCAACTGCTGGTTTTAAAATGCACTGGAGGGGCTGGAGAGATGGCACTATGGCTCTTCCAGAGGACCCATGTTCAATTCCCAGAACCCACATGGCAACTCACAACTGTCTGTAACTTCAGTTCCAAGAGATCTTATACCCTCATACAGGCAAAACTCCAATGCCCATGAAATAAAGATAAATCATTTTAAAAATTTAAAAAAAAAAAAAAAAAACTGTACTGGAGAGTTTGGTGTACAGGGATGACTCCAGAAGGCAAATGTTCAGTCCACACTAGTCTAGAAATTCAAAAGACAACAAGGACAAAACAAACACCACAACTGTTGAGTGAGCTATGCCCACTGGGGGAGTGGGACCTGGAAGACAAAAAGGCAGGGTGCTGATGGTTTCTGGCTTAAGCCTTTCTTTGCTATTCAATTGTTTTTTTTATTATATGCAGCTAGTGACTGGATTAAAACCACTTTTCCTATCAAGTACAACTAGCTCGACAGAGTTGTCACTTCTACCTTCCAAGTTCTGACTTGGCACCCTGAACCCTCAGGTTCTTAGGAGCACTTGTAAAGTGGACGACGCTAGCTTGCACGAGCTTTTGGAAGTCACTTAACCTTTTAAGCATAGGAAAACGTGGAAGGACACTATTTCAAACAGCCTCGCACACACCGTGACAGCCACACTCAGGAGGCCCTGCATACATTTCACTACTTGCACTTTGCCACCCAGTCAAAGCCAGGGAATCCTTCAACAGCTGAGGGAAACACAAAGGGACACCAAGAGGCCCCAGTTCTGGAGGAGGACCGTCTAGAGACCACACTGTGACCGCAGCTTGCATTGAACTGAAATACCTAAGGGTGGATGGGAGCTTTAAGGAAGCCCACTCCCCCCTCTGTTCCACACACTGCCTACTGCTGGACATCCATGCTGGGCGCTCATCCATCAGGTGCCTATTCAGCTACCGTCCTAAGAAAATCAGTTCCTGGCTACGAAGGTATCACTTCAAGTACTAATGAGCAGTGGTCTCTTTTTAACATGCCATAATCAAACTTCTATATGCACATGCCTTTCAATAACTTAAGTCTGCAGCCAGCAAACACTGTCTTGTGTGGGTATATATTATATATGTAATATATAAAATAAACCATGTTATCTTAAGCAAGCTACTTAAAGCCTCACTCTTCTTATCTCCTGAAACACTTGCCCCACTGGTAACAAAAAACTGAGAAGTAACATGTGCAAGTCCCTACCAGGCCCCAGCTAGACGGCTCAGCAGGTAAAGGCACTTGTTGTCCAGTCAGGATGACCTGAGTTCGAGCCCTGGGACCCCTATTGTGGAAAGAGACAGCCCACACCCTCAAGGTGTCCTCTGACCTCCACAGAACACATCATGGTACGCACACAAAAATAAATAAATGTAACAGCAAAACTCTAACATGCAACAGTAGGCACATGTAGTCCATGTCTGCTGCTAGCTATCTCTGTCCCCTGCTTCCATCCTGGCTGAGACAGGAGGAAAGGAAATCCATGTCAATAAAGTCACAATTACGTAAGTTCTTTTAACAACAAAAAGGACACTTTACAAAATCATGGCTAGGAGCTGCTTTGCAGATCGTTATTTTTCCTAAGCCTTTCTCCCATGCTCCAGGAATGACTTAGATGCAGTTTCAACTCGGCTAGACTAAATTCAGCTAATTCAACTAGACTACAAGGAAGGCTACGATAGGATGTTACAGAAACACCGTTCTTCTTTGGTTAAAGAGTACAAACCCACACATACAGCTGTGTCTCAACAGTCTGCTAAAAGCAATTTCATTCCGAGGGTGAGCTCTCTCAACCGACCTTAAGAAACTCTTCTAACAGGCGGATGGAGCTCTATGAGCTTTAGGCCAACCTGGTACATAGTGGATTCTAGAACAGCCTGGTCTACGTAGAGGATTCCAGAACAGCCCGGGCTACATAAGTCCGTCTCAAAAAGAAAGAAAAAAGAAGCTCCTCTAATACACACACACACACACACACACACACACACACACACACACACACACACACGGGGAGGGGGGACTTGCGTGCCCACTAAAATAAAAGTGACACTTCATGGATGTTTGGGAGGCTATCTTTTCAGTTTCAACATACAACTCAGAAACACCCCGAGAAAAAGTGAAGGGTCTGCCTTAATGCACAAAAGATGGTAAAAGCTGAGTATCCCCAACTATCAGAGACTTCCTTTTGATGGCTGGCCAGGCCTTCCTTCAAGGGCTGATTTTCAGAATGCACAGAGTTCCAAGCCGAGGGCAGAATCAGTTTTCAAACGGACTTCCCAAACAACGGGGCTAAACAGGTAAACGGAACCACCGCGGACCGACCCAAAGCCAAGTTCTCCTCTCGCTTCAGGGTCTGCAGAGTAGGCGAGTGGCCTGGAAAGGCAGCATCAGGTCAAACTCAACGAACCCAAGGCAAACCCCGAAGCTGAAGGTCCGGTCGGCCCTAAGGTGTGCAGGATGCCACACAACTCAGGGCGCCCGGCTCACCTTGCCCCCACTCGCTAACCAGAAAGCACGCGCGCAGCGGCGTGGCCTGTGGGCCACCCACAGCAGGCTAAGGAGCTCCGTGTCCGAAGCGCCGACTCCGAGGCTCCGGAGCTCCGCGGCCTAGAGTGACACGCGCAGAGAGGCTGCGGAGAGAGCGCGCGCGGGCTGCGCAGCGGCAGCACCGCGGGCTCACGAGGCCCTGGGAGCGGCGCCACTCACCGAGCAGCCGGCGCACCTCGTCCTCGCTCAGGTAGAGGCTCACGCTGGGTCCCGCAGGAGCGGCGGCCAGGGCCGGGGACCGCGGGGCGGCGGCGGGCAGCATCGCCAGCAGCAGCAGCAGCAGCGGCGGCGGCGGGGCCCTCAGGCCGCCGGTCCCCGGGACGCCGCCCCGGCCCGCGCGCATGGCCGCCGCCGAGTAGGAGCGTCCGCCGCCCGCCGCGCACCCCGGCCCCGAGCGCCTCACAGCCCCGAGCCGGGGGCGGCCGGCCAGCTCATCGCGCCGCCGCTTCAGACCCGCCGCCCGAGAACGGGAGGTGGGGGGGGTGGGGGGTGAGCTGCAGGCGGAGACGCGCGCGTGCGCGTGCCCGTCGTGCGCTAGGGCGCGCACGCACCGCCCGACCGAGCGCGCCGGGTTCTGGAGCGCGCGTGCACGCGAGAGTGTCGCAGACCTAAAGTCAGGGTTGGAACCGCGAGTTAGGGGTTGGTATAAATAACAGACGTTGTTTGCCAGTGTGAAATGCGCAAAGAATGAAGGAAATGAGATAAAGAGGAACAGGCTCATCAAAACAATAATGAAGTACCCTGACTAGGTGAAGGGCTCTAGGTAAATATAGCCAGTCCCCAGCCCAATTTGTAGAAGCCTGGGGTTGGTTGGTCCACTGTAAGCCCCTATCCCCTTTATTTCCCAGGTGCGCCCCAAGACTTGGATGTTGTTTTAAAAAAAAAAAAAAAAGCATGCTGCTTTATTTAGTGAGAAGGGGCGGGTACGTAGAAATCTTCCCTTATCCCACCATCAGAGGTCAGCCTCTAGTTAGCATGTCTGTTCCTGGGGTTCGTATGCCACACACTTTCCAGAAAGACCTCAGCAAACCTGAGTAAACTTTTTATTTTGTATTTTGTTTTTCGTTTTTTGTTTTGTTTTGTTTTTTGAGACAGGGTCTCACCATATAGCCCTGGCCAGCATGGAACTTGCGATGTTGACCAAGCTGGCCTCGAACTCGGAGATCTACCTGCCTCTGCTTCCTAAGTGCTAGGATTAAAGGCCTTTGCTACCATGTGCAGCAAGCTTGTTTTTATATGTGATGAATTGGTATTATTCTACTTCTTTTTTACTGTAAATCAACCTGTATCTGGGATTTTAACCTATGGTCCAGGCCAGCCCCGTACCCCAAAACATTCAGTGTATGTGATAGTGTGGGCTTATGGCTGTGCATTGCTGTCTATGTGCAGGGTGCTTTCACATACCCTGAAGTGGTTTTTACATTTCATCGATTGCTCTAGGAAGCCCTTGTCTCCCTAAACCAGTTAAGAATCTCTGATACATATCAGAGAGTCTGATGAAGAATTTTGGGAAGCCCCCTACCATGACAGTCAAGCTTACTCCAAGAGCCATCACTCAGCTGGCTGGCAAGCAGCCCTCCTCACTTCCTCCAGACCAGGGTCATCCTATCCCTGTGGCCTGTTCATTGACCTCCCTCCTCCCTCCTTGCCTGTGGAGAGCAGCTGCTTTCTGCCATGCTTAGCTTCCAGCTCCCAGTTGCCCATCCACACTCAGACCCTGAGAGGTACTATTTTTATCCCCTGCCAGGGCAGGGAGAGAGACTGAGGAGGAGGATAGTTGGATCTTGATCTCCCCCCCCTCCCCCCCCCGTAGTGAGAGGGATGGATTCCATTTGGAGACAAGCTGGCCTCAATTTGTCAAGCTTCAGTTCCCCAGCACAGAATACAGTGCCCTGCAGGAAGAGACCAGGAAGTGGGCAGGAACTGAGCAAAAACATGCCATCAGTGAATGATGAAAAACACAAGTCACCTGTGGCCACTGCTACCTAGTAGGAAGGACTCCGGGAACATGTGCTGTGAACAGGGCTGTCTACTCAAGAAAACAAGGGGGCGGGGCCATCTTTAAGGCGATGGTTTGTTGTCTACATTTTTGCAGCAAGCTAATCATCCCCAAGGAAGGAAACTGAGTCTTCTAGCAGGCCGTTTTACTGCCACATCTTTGGCCAGTGACATCTTGATACAGTGGTCAGATACTATGATACAGTGTATCCCAAAGCTGTCAGTCAAGCCAGGCTAAGCTCTAGTATTTATCAATGGTGTGGCCTTGGGAAAATTAAACTATCTGAGCCTTGGTTTCCTCTTTCATAAAACAAAGGCGCTAAGGCCTGACTTGCAGGGCTTTTATAAGGATTTAATTGGAGAAGCTATAAATAAAACACCTGGGCGGACATTGGGTGACTGCTATGCTTGCTATTATTACTGTTGACATAATGAATCCTTCCCTCTAATGGCTACTTCTGTGACGTTTCATCACCAAACACCATCAAACAGTTCAAATGAGGTATCCTCCAAAAGGTCCTTCACTAACCCCACACATCACCCAGAGCCTTTCCCCAACATACATTTTTGCTGGGCCTGGTGTAAAGCACACTAGGACACAGGCATGACAAAGAGCTTCCATGTGCGTACAAGGAGCAATCACTAATTGCTGTGGAGGAAAACTTAAAGGTCAGCTCTTGCCTCTCCTTTGATCTGTTACAGGTGCCTCCCCACCCCCATGTCCCCACCCCCACACCCCTGCCACCCTCAGGGCACCTGCCTGCTACCCTCTCTCTCACGCAGTCTGTTCCCAACAGCCAGAGCCATCCGGTAAACCATCAGCCTGATGCATCATTCCCTGGCTTTCCGACTGACAATGTCTCCGGGGCTCATCTAGAATAAAAGGCACAGTTCTTGCAGAGCGAGAAGGCGAGTCTCAACCCTACCTCGACTGTATCTCCTCCCCTCCTCCCACCCTTCAGCTACCATGGCTTCCATTACGGCTTGTTCTCTCTTTCAGCCTTAGGCACAATCCTTCCTCAGGCATGTTTGTCCCTCGAACATCCATATTGCTTCTTTTCCTAACTCCTTCACATCTATATCCACGTATTAATCCCTGAATAAGAAGAAAATTGCAACATTCTTAGTGAACTCTCAGACTCCAGTCAGACTATCCCTGTGTCACACAGAGGTCTCGCTCCGCACCGAGTAACCCTCTGAAACTCTCCTTTCCCCTGCCAAGGTGTGGGTGGTAATCTCTGACATTTCCCCGTAAGCCTCAGCATCTTGATGCTGGGAAGCTCTGACCTCTGCCTGAGTTTTTTTTGTCCCCAGGGGAAATGAAGGCCACTGCTGTGACCACACTCTGCCCACCCACCGCCAACCTCCTTGGTTTTTCCTGTCACCATGACTGACCTTACTCTTCTCCAGAAGACATAGTTAAGAAAAGTCAGGAAATAACATAACTCTTGCTGTTTGCTATTCTAAACGCAGGCCAGCTTTAGGCTTGAGATGCCACAGGGTGGGTGTATGGAAACACTGCAGGCTGGTCACGGGCTGTGAGATGGAGTGACAGGTATTCCATGCATGGTGCTGGCATAGCCTCAGTGTCTACACTGACTGGTACCCACAAAGATATCCTGCTAGCCTAGAGTTCACAGAGCCAGGGCCGCCCCACCCCTAACGCTGACTGGTTTACATCCCCACCAGTGTCCTCTGCTGGATCACCTAAAGATGCCACTCTGTAAACCCTCCCTTTCCTCACATAAGTCAACCCAGTCGCACTATAAACAGGCCAAGCACTAGAGAAGTCCATGGCATAAAAGGTGAACTTTCCCCTTCACATATACCTTGATTGTTCTTCCTAAACGCCTAGCTTGGCGCTTGTTCCCATAGTCTTTTACATAGGCACTTACACATCCATGTATATTAGGTCCACAGCTGTGTTTAATTTTTTCCATTTCTTATATAAAATCATGATTTACGTGATTGTGGGTTGTTTTGTTTTGTTTTGTTTTGTTTTGTTTTGTTTTGTTTGAGACAAGGCCACTATCCCAAGCTGACCTCAAACTCAATATATAGTTGAGGAAGGTCTTGAACTTCTGATCCTCTCTCCTTCACTTCCTGAGTGCTGGTATTACACACATGCTGCACCGTGCCTGGTTTATGAGCACTCTGAAGAATGAGCCCTGGACCTCATGCAGGTCCTACTGACCACTCCACTCCTACCCCATGGTTTGCTTCTTTAACTCATCAAAATAACTTGAGATTTTGAGGAGTCTTGTATGACAGGGAACCCAGAGCTACTCCCAGCGTATGCCTGATTGGGATGAGCCCTGGGAGGTCTTACCTGCTCTGGTACTACACTTCCTAGTACACACACCCCGGTGCACATAGGTAGATGCGTCAATGGGTGGATTCCATGAAATGAAATCACTGGGCCAAAGGGAAGTCTATTTTGATTTTGATAGGTTCTGTTCAGTTGCCCTTCATTATGGTTTGATCTTTATCTCCTCCCATCACTAGTGAGCTGGAACACTCTGTATATGTGTGACCTTTATATAGCCAATATATATAGAGAGAAATGTCTATGCACTTTCGTCTACATTTTAAAGCGTTCTTGGGCAGAGCTGGGAGATGCTCAGTATGGAAAGTGCCTGCCTTGAAAGCATGATGGTTGGGATCCAGTCCCTGGACCAGACCATCCCTGGGGCCGATAGACAGGCAAGAGGATGACTGACTCCTCCACACACACTGAAATAAATCAAATACCACATATCATAAAGTGTTTGCAACTTTTGCATGGGTTTTGGTTGGCTGATTGTCTTCTAACTCATTTGTATTCCTTTTCATGTATCCATTGTCCTTTAATTTTGCTTACGATTTTGCTTAAAATTTGGATTTTTTTTTTCAGAGCCGTGCTTTAGGGTGAACTTCCAATTAATAACTCTTTTTTTTTTTCTCTCTTCTTCCGAGACA
The DNA here is from genome assembly GCA_028551405.1 of Uromys caudimaculatus. Taxonomy (NCBI): domain Eukaryota; kingdom Metazoa; phylum Chordata; class Mammalia; order Rodentia; family Muridae; genus Uromys; species Uromys caudimaculatus. The sequence continues at coordinate 19,390,745 of CM052706.1, forward strand.
GGGTTTCTCTGTGTAGCCCTGGCTGTCCTGGAACTCACTCTGTAGACCAGGCTGGCCTTGAACTCAGAAATCCACCTGCCTCTGCCTCCCAAGTGCTGGGATTAAAGGTGTATGCCACCCCTGCCCGGCAATAACTCTTATATTTTTAATGCTTTTGTGCTTTTCTCTTTTAAAAAATCCATTTCTCCATCCATCTGGAACACATGTTTATGTGCGGCATGACACGATTTTATTTTTTCCATATGGGGAACTGTTTGTCGAAAATACCATGTATTATACATCACATATTGCATATTCCACTCAGTAGCTCTGTAGAAGTTTAAGTAAAACAAGAACTTTCACCTGCTTCCAACTCCACATAGATGGTCTTGCTTGGACGTCCAGATTGTTTAGGATTTCATTTTAATGGGTTACATTTTTCATGGTACTTTCAACAGTTGACCAGTGCATAAGTTACATAATAGCAGAAACTAAAATAGGTGGATGATTATAACAGCCACAGTATCTAGGTGATCTTTATCTCTTAAGCATTAAACATACACACACCAAAGTTATTAAAGTCAGCCCAAAGTATACAAAAATGCTACAACTTGGGCTGGAGAGATGGCTCAGAGGTTAAGAGCACTGACTGCTCTTTCAGAGGTCCTGAGTTCAATTCCCAGCAACCACATGGTGTGACTCCCAACCACCTATAATCAGATCTGGTGTCCTCTTTCTGGCCTGCTGTATACATAATAAATAAATAAATAAATCTTTTTTTTTTTAATGCTACAGCTTTCATCAAAGTAAATATTGCATTGGCATTTGAAATGAATGAGGAGTCCCCTCCTTTGGTAAGGGGCTTGCCACACAAGTATGAGGACCTGAGTTTGAGACTCCAGAACTCACCTAAAAAGCCAAGTGTGGTGAGACAGGCTTCTAACTCCCGAGCTAGGAGACTAGAGACAGGAGGATCTCTGGGGCTTGCTGGCCAACCACCCCAGCCAAATCAGCAAGCTCAGTTCAGTGAGAGAACCTGTTCCAAAAAGATAAGCAGCTGAACAGTTGAGGATACATCCAGCATCAGCCCCTATCTCTTCATGTGTGTGCATGTGTGTGTGTGAGTACACACATACACACACACACACATGCACACACACACATGCATGCACATACATACTTTTTATTTTCAAGTTTATTTTTAGATTTCTTTTATTGTATGTAAATGAGCATTTTTCTCACATGTATGATGTATGTCTGGGCACCATGTGAGTGTCTTGTGCCTGAGGTCAGAAGAACACATCAGATCCTCTGGAACTGGAGCCATGGACAGTTGTAAGGTGCCATGTGGGTGCTGAGAATTGAACCCAGATTCTGTGCAAAAACAATAAGTTCTCTTAACCACTGAGCCTCTCTCCTGCCTCCCCCTTTTTTTTAGAAAAGGGGGTGGGGGAGACAAGAGAAGGGAATCCTTCCTACTCAGTGCCTTGAGCTAAAGCCTGGGATACCTATTTCTGATACTAAAAAGGAACTAGGAATCTTGGCTGGGTTGGAAGCCGTATTAAAACTGCAGTGAGGACTCATTTCTCACCAGTACACCAAAAGTCAAGGTTTTTTTTTAAACACATTCTCTTGGTACAGATATAGAGAAACTGAGACTTTAATACATTGCTGCTTGGGGTTGCTGCTGAGGCAGATCCTCCAGAGGGCAGTTTGACAATGGCATCCTAGCTGTAAAGGCTTATGCCTTCTGACCCAGTATATTCAGCATCGAGGAATTGGCCTTATGCATATATCTGTATATTTGCGTAAGAGTTTATATTGTTTTGCAGTGCTGTTTGCCAAAAGATTGAAAACCTGGAGGTCTGACAGTAGGGGGAGTCCAAATTTATGATCTATCACAAGTATCTTAAAAAGATGTAAGTGGGTGACCACCTGGACCCTAGGTTGGGGATATGGTTAGAGACAAAGGGAAGAGATATTTGTGCTCCTGGCAGGCACAAGTTGTCCCCAGAATCCATTCTCCCCTTTGATAACACTCATACGGTTTTGGCTATGCTGATTTCCCAGCCTCCCTTGCGGCTTACCTAAGTTCTCACTGGTGGAATGTGGGAACACACAGTATCTACTCCCTTTCAGGTTGTTGGTTTCCTCCATGATCTGCTAACCATTGATTATCTGCCACCCTGGTCTTGCGTATTGTGAGCTTTAAATAAATAAATAAATCTGTATGGGTGGGGGTTTTTTTGGTTTTTTGTTTTTTGTTTGTTTGTTTGGTTTTTGGTTTTTGGTTTTTTGGTTTTTCAAGACAGGGTTTCTCTGTGTAGCCCTGGCTGTCCTGGAACTCACTCTGTAGACCAGGCTGGCCTCGAACTCAGAAATCCACATGCCTCTGCCTCCCAAGTGCTGGGATTAAAGGCGTGCACCACCACTGCCCAGCCTGTATGGGTGTTTTGCCTGCATGTATGCCTGAGCATCATTTTTATGCCTGGTGCCTATGCAGCCAGTAAAGCCTGAAAATGAAATTACAGTTGTGAGCACCGTGTGGCTACAGGGAATCAAACCTAGGTTCTCTGGAAGAGCAGTGAGTGCTCCTAACCACTGGGCCATCTCCCCAGCGGCTTGTGTTCTGTGAGCTTGTTTGTTAATCTTGGAGGTGCAGATTCTAGAGATAGCGGTGTGGTCTGGGGAGAACATGGTTCCTCTGCTGGCTTGTCTCTTACCCAAATCCCCTGTCCTAGGGTTACTTGCTGCTGGAACATCATTCTGCCTTTCTCGTCCCAGCACGCCACGGTCCCCAGGGGACAACTCTATTGCTGTCTGCTCAGCTCAGGAGGAGCAGAATGAAGACTCCTCCAACAGGCGCTCCACATCAAATATGTTGGGTTTTGCCCAGGGGCACCCTCCCCTTCCTTGAGTCCCTTGACCCAGAACCTGGAGCTGTTCCAAGATCACTCCCACCTCCAAAGTAGGACCTTCTCTGGGTGTGTTTTACTATGCGGTTTTCTCTGATCTTGTTTTGCTGTTAATTTGATACCATCTGCTTTCTTTTACATGATTTCTCATTTTTTTTGTGTGTGTGATCCATTCATAAGAAATAAAATGGTTCTGTATGACAAAATCACTATCAACAAAGGCAAAAAACAGAAGACAGACTGAAGGAAATCTTTGCAGTCTTTCCACCATCGAAGAACTGTGTTCTGTGAGGAACTTTTACTAGCTGACATAAACAGACAATGGTGTACACATGTACACATGCGCGCGTGCGCACACACACACACACACACACACACACTCATAAATACTCACACACCACAATACCTATAATCCAACAACAATAAAAATATATGAAGAAACAGACAATTCACAGAAAAATGAAAATAATTTGGAAATGTATTAAAATGCTTAATTTTAAATGTCTTTTTAATAAACCATTTTTAAAATATGTGCATGTGTATTTTGTCTGCCTGTATGCCTGTGTACCATTTGCATGCAGCACCCACAGATGACAGAAGAAGGCGTCAGGTGCCCTGGAACTGGAGTTACAGTTGGCTGTGAGCCACCACATGGATGCTGGGAATCAAACCCTGGGGCAGCAATAGATGTCTTTCCAGCCTCGTTCATCATAGTCAAGAGAAAAATACAAATTTAACCTTCCCTGATCAATAATCCATACTTTAACCCATCAGAATCTAATCTAATGATTAGATGGTCCAGTCTCTAACAGCTCGACAGCGTGATACTCGTCACAGTGCAGGGAAACAGGTACTTTTGTAATTGGTTTAGTGGAAATCACTAGTCTCCTATATAGACAATTTGGCAGGCGGTGATCCATTTCACAAGAGCGTGTTCTCTGCAGTTCAGCTCTTCCACATCTAATACTTCAGTCTGAAGGGGTGTGTGCACCCTAGGTGCGCTAGGAAAGCTACTGCCCTGTTCTGCTTTCTATTGCTGGGATAAACACCAGGACCAAAAGCAACTTGGGAAAAAAATGGGTTTATTTCATCTTAGCTTCCACATAAGCACAGTTCATCACTGAGGGGACTCAGGATAGCAACCCAAGCGGAAGCCTGGACACAGAAACTAAAGGAGAGACCAGGAAACATCTCTCTGGCTTGTTCAGCTTGTTTTCGTAGATAACCCAGGGGTAGCACTGCCTACAGTAGGCTGGACCTTCCTGCTTCAATCATTAATCAAGAAATAGCCCCCACATTGTTGCTCACAGGCCAATCTGATGGAGGTAACTTCTTGTTGAGGATCCCTCTCTCCAAATGACTTGGGTTTGTGTGAAGTTGAAAATGCCTGTGTTTTCATATGATTACAAAAGTCACTGGGAAGCATCTGCCATCAACAGCGCAGATCTGGACAAGCCACAGTGAGTGCACCTGGGTTTGTGGCCGTAAAGAAAACTGAGCGTGTGGAAGTGGAGCCACCTCCATTGTACAGGAGAGCAAGAGAAAGTGCGGCAAGGTAGACAGCAAGAAGAGGGAGAACATACAGTTGAAAGGCTTGAGTTTGCAGTGGGCCACCCACACAAACTGAGAATGGCTGCCTGGGGAGATTATTGCAGACCAGAAAGAGAAGCTTCCTTGCAGACCTGTGGTACTTTCTAGACTTTCAAGTCCAGGTGAATATTCTTCCTAAAGTTTGTTTTATGATTCTCAGAACCTAGAAACGCTGTGCTGCTGATTGAATACTGTCTTGGTTTTTGTCTTTATTGTAAGTCTCCCTCCCTGCCTCCCTGGTCTCTTCTCTTTCCTGTGTTGTCCCTGACTTCAGGAAAGGGATTTGGGACTTGGGATTTGGGATTTGGGAGGGGATAATAAGCATGCACCCCCATTTGTTCACCGCTTCTATGTGACCTTTTAAATTCTCTTTCATTTTTATTTATGTATGTATGAATCTGTTTGTTTTTGCAGTGTCAGGAATGAAACGCAGGTTCCCATTCATCCCAGGATCCCTTTAATTCTTAATCTATTGAATCCAGACATGCTTAAAATAGTACGAATGTACACATATGGCGAAAGACAGAAGAGAGACATGGACAGTGAGACACAGGAGGATTTAAGGAATTAACAAACACGATGGTGGGACAGGTGAGGCTGAAACCTGTAGCAGCCAAAGGTAGCTCACGACTGTCTGTAACTCTTGTTCCAGGGGATCTGAGCCTCTCACACAGACATGGATGCAGGGAAAACACCAGTGTACATAATAAATAAATTAATTAATTTTAAAGAGAGAAGAAAAAAATTGAGGGAAGAGTTAACATTCAGGCCTTGAGGCTGAAACTTGTGGGCTACAAACTCAGCCTGGATTTCTTTGTTGTCTGGAAACCAGTCTTTGCCGTTATGGCTACAACTAACGAGATGGGGCCCACCCACCCTGTGGAAGGCAATCTCTCAGAGTCTGCAGATTTGAAAGTTAATTACATCTAAAATATACTTTCATGGCGTTTGTTAGCTATGCTAGTGTTTACCAAACAACTGGGCACCATAGCTCCATCGTGTCAGCATGCTTCAAGCATCATGGCGGCCTTCCTTTGACTGCTGTATTTACGTTATCCTCTGCCGTTGCCATCAACATGCTCGCCCCTATGCTCAGCTGTGACACTTTCCAGACACCTGCGCTACAGCAAAGATCACAGGCCTGTCACTGTCACTCACGTCAGAATCATTCCACCGTTTCCTCTAAACATGAACAGAAGGATTTCCCACAGGAACTAGGGCCCCCTTGAAGCCTTTTTTTTTTTTTTTTTTTTTTTTGCTGGCCTCCTTATTGAATGAATTCATCTTGACATAACAGCAGCCATCTTAAGTTGTAGCAGACAAGATCAGCCCCAGAATAACCTGGTTGGGTTTCCCAGATAGTTTCCCAGTCAACTGTAAAAGGACACAACCATTAGAGTAACATTGCAGCTTCACAGCTGGGCCACGGTGCTAGGACTGTGCCTGTCTGTTTGATACTAGCTTAAGATAAACCAGGTACATTCCCCTTTAATGAGGTCACTTTTGTCTTAACCAACATACGCACTTCTCCTTCTGACCCAAACTGTGAGTATCCACTTGGTCTTGTCGCAACCCAGGACCTCACCTCTGTCAGTAAGTCACATGATAAAGTACATTCTGTGTAATCCTGAATCTGTCTGCCTCTTTGTTTGTTTGTTTGTTGTTGTTGTTGTTGTTATTGTTTTTGGGTCCTGCTCTTCACCCCCAGATGGTTGGGTGTTTTTGGTTTTGGGTGTTTTTGTTGTTTTTTATTTTGGAGACTAGGTTGTTTCAAATCAATATAATGATAATAAAAATATAATCATAATAATGATTATATTAAAAGTATAATAAGAGCCTTCCCTGGGTTTTTGTGGTATAATACATTTTTTGAAAACACAGACCAACTCAGCTGCCATCCAGGCCCAGATCCAGACCCTTGAACTGGCCCACTCCAACATCTACCCCAACTATGAAATGCTTGAGCTCATGAAGGGGCCAGTCCTACAGAACCAAAGCTTCAGGATCTCCATGACACAGAGTGGCAGCAAGACAGCTGAGAAGAGTCCCGTGAGGATCCAGTACTGAAAGTGTAGCAGGAGCCAGAGGCCTCGAGCCAGACGGATGACTCACTGCAAGCAAAGATGCATGGATGAAAGGGTGTGCACTTGCAACTTCCACAACAAGGTGGGTTCTTTTGTTTGGTGTTTTAGTTGGGAGGCTGCACGTGTGGATACGGAAGGACGGGGAGAGGAGTGGGATTGGGATGCGTGATGTGAAATTCACAAAGAATCAATAAAAAAAAGTTTTTTAAAAGACACCTTTAAAAAAATGGTTCTTTCAGGGGCTGGAGAGATGGCTCAGTGGTTAAGAACACTGACTGCTCTTCTAGAGGTCCTGAGTTCAATTCCCAGCAACCACAGAGTGGCTCACAGCCATCTATAATAGGAGCTGATGCGCTCTTCTGGTGTGTTTGAAGACAGCTACAGTGTACTCATATACATAAAATAAATAAAATCTTTAAAAAAAAAAAAGATTCTAGAGAAATATCTGCTATATTTTTTAGCCAAAGAAATAAGAGCCATCATCCCCCATTCAGGAGGGCTACTGGGCAGGGGATGTGGTTTAGTCAGTAGAATGCCTAGTGTGCATGAAGTTTGATCCTTAACAAAGCATAAATCAGATCTGTGAGACATGCCTATGGTCCAAGTATTTGGGAGGTAGAGGCAGGAAGATTGCAAGTTAAAGGTTATATTAAACTGCATAGTGAGCTTGAGACTACCCTGGGCTATGTAAGACCCTATATAAAAAAATAAATAAGACTCTTCAGCCCATCCTGCCTTTATATGCTCAAGGTTGGGTTGGCTCTCTTGGACCCCAGGAGAACATCTGTAAACCTCTTCATTCAAAAGCTGAAGGGGATAAATTGGATGTGCTGGGAGTTGGTGTGAGACTGGGATGTGGTGAGATTGAACCTTCCAGGCAAGAAGGTATAGACTGTGCTGACTGAGGCTTTGAGAGGAGTCTAACAGATGCTATGCAGAGCTCTGATGACTCTGGACACTGAGCAGTTACCCCAGGCGCTGCAATTGTCCCAGTCTCTCTCTCTGTCTCTCTCTCTCTCTCTCTTTCTCTCTGTCTCTGTCTCTCTCTGTCTCTCTGTCTCTCTGTCTCTGTCTCTCTGTCTCTCTTTCTCTCTCTCTCTCTCTCTCTCTCTCTCTCTCTCTCTCTCTCTCTCTCTCTCTGTGTGTGTATGTGTGGGTGTGGGTGTGTGTCTGTAAGATACAGTGCAAGGAGGATCATCTCAGACTCCTAACTAGAGACACAATGGAACTCTAAGCTCAAGCCCACAATTCAGCAAGGGCTAGCCTAGTGACCATCCCGGGGATATCCCAAGACCAGAACTCATCTCCCCCAAGTGTTACTGACTTGACAAGCTTGGTTTCCAGAATGATCTAAGAGAAGGAGAGAGCACACAGAAAATGACTGTCATGGGATTTGCTGCAGACTGCGGTGAATAGGCCTCAGAGACAGATTTATATATTGGAAAAAACAAAACGAAGATACCATCATTCTTGTGTTTAGAAGGATCCTTGCTAGTTAGGTGTGTGCTCTTTGACACCTAGCTTTGCTCTCAGACCCCTTCCACTAAGTCCTGTTTATTCCAAGCTTATCCTATGTAGTGTCTTGTTGCCTCAATGTTCTTTTTCTTTAAAGACCACCTCCACCCAGGACTCTGGAGATTCTCCCTTCTTCCTGCAGAAATACAATCTCTTACAGAGTGGGTTTATGTTACCAGAAGTTCTGGCTTATCACAGTGCTTTTATTTCCTCAAATCAAACATTCTTCTGTATGGGAAGCCAGAATTTTCAAACCGTCTGTGCTACACCAGCTTCAGAAGAGGTTAGGTGCTATTCAAGCAGACTCTTTGTCCTTGAATTCGGATTGTTTGTGTGTTTGTTTGTAGTTTTGTTTTTCGAGACAGGGTTTCTCTGTGTAGCCCTGGCTGTTCTGGAACTTGCTCTGTAGACCGTGCTGACCCCAAACTCAGAGAGAACTGCCTGCCTCTGCTTCCTGAGTGCTGGGATTAAAGGCATGTGCCGCCACTACCAAGCATGTCTCTGAGTTTGGAAAGCACAACCTACCGGTGTCCATTTTGGGATAACCAGATGCACATTAGCATGGAAGATTCTGAGAAGTATGTTAAAAGCCCGTGCTCTCACCTCAGTAATTTTACACTTATTTTGCTTTGGGACACTTCTCTCAAGGCACACCCATTGGTATTGTCAGTTCTGCCAACCCATCTGGGACTCCGATGCAGTAGAAGGAACACCAGGCTTAGGACAGAAAGAACTTTGTTCAAGTCAATATGGCCTCCTGTGCTCCCTAGAGTATCCTTTTTCAGTTTGAGTTGATGGGCCTGGCAGTTTTGTTCACAACTGTGACTGAATAGTTTTTCTTGGAGTAATTTAAAAATTGGAGATGAGCATTTACCCAAGAATAAAGGGAAAGCACTGATGAGCAAGCAGAAGGATCCCCCACAACTTGACTGATCTGACTTCAGATCCTAATACCTAGAATCTTCCAGATCTATGACTCCAAGCGCATTATAAGCCCTTGTTAGTGGAATTGATAATGCCAGCTCCACAGTAGGCCTCAGAGAAGGTGACAGGAGACTGTGCTTACAAATCTCAGTCTATTGACTGGTCCCAAAGGAGCATGGCTGCCACATATCACCATAGCAACACTGTCATAGTAAGGATGTCTCTGAGAAGACTGAAGGCATCATGACATTTAAACAGTATGTATTTGAAACCCTGCCTTTGCTCACATCAGGCTTGGCCCTCCCCATACCTGTCTGCTCCTCCAGTAAGCATGTTTCAATTTCATCCTACTGAGAATTCCCAGAAGCACAGAGGCCCCTTCTCACCTCAGGTCTTCATCTCTACTCTTAGCAGATCCAAGCAGAACATAGCCCCCTCTTCCGTCAGTGAGATCATACAGGGCAGTGTCTGTGTAATGAGCTTCATTTAAGATGTAAGGTGATAGGTATTGTGGTCAGGTGCTTTAGAGCAGTGTAAAACAGTCTGAGTCTTGGAAGATATTTGTGCTAGATATTTGTGCTTTTTACATGACATTCCCCACTCCCAGCCCAGCCTAATTCCCTCCAGCTTCTCCCCAGAGATAATGAGGTAGCATTTTCCCCTCCAAGGCTTTCATCTATAGTCTTCTCTTTCTAGATGTCCTCCTGTACCTACAACCCCCTATCTGTTTCCTCTGCAGAGAAGTCTGACTCTCTTTGTTTTACATCCACAGCTGTTCACCTTCTGTGTCCACCCAGGTGTTTTGCTGAACAAAGAGACTTGTACTGAAGAGGAATGTCTGCCTTAGGGGAAGATGCAGCTGTGGTCTGTTATGACTTTAAATATTAGCTTTCCTCTTCTCTACTGCAATTCTAATCACTATGGAAACATGCCTAGCAGAGATGTGACACCACTAGACAAGTACGTTGGATGGATCATTGCAGTAGAGATTTGGAAGAGGCACTGAAGGGAAAATGGTGGAACCAGAGGCTGGGGACCAGGCTGCATGGCTTTCCTGGTAGACCAGATGGCTGGGGACCAAGCTGCATGTCTTTCCCAGGTAGACCAGATGGTGGATTAGGAGTGAACAGGGAGGACAATGAAGAGAAAAACAGAGGTCTGGGTGTAGAATGGGGTCCATAGCCTTGATGACAGATTGAATAATATTGAGCATGTAGGGGACAAACACTGATAGGCAGAGAGGATAAGGATGAATCCTAAGTGTTGAACTGGGGATAGCTGACATGGTACCAGGCTAGTGAAAAGAATAATGGCCATATTAATATTAACCTTCTTTCCTCTGTATCTTAGTTAGGGTTTCATTGCTGTGAAGAGACACCATGACCAACCAAGGCAACTCCTAAAGGATAAACATTTAATTGGGACTAGCTTACAGTTTCAGAGATTCAGTCCATTATCATCACAGTGGGAAGCAGAGCAGTGAGCAGGCAGACATTTGTCTGGAAAAGTTGCTGAAAGTTCTGCATCTTGATCTGAAGGCAGACAAAAGGAGATTGTCATCTGCAGGCAGTCAGGAGGAGAGTATCTTCCACACTGGGAGGAGTTTGAGCCTAGGATCCCTCAAAGCCCACCTACATGGTGGCACACTTCTTTCAACAAGGCCACACCTCCTAATATATGCAAAGGGCCTGTGTGGTTGAAGAAAAATAAAAATAAGATATGAGCTAGGCAGTGGTCATGCATGCCCATAATCCCAGCACTTGGGAGGCAGAGACAGACAGATCGCTGTGAGTTCAAGGGCCAACTGGGTCTACACAGCGAGTTCCAGGACAGCCAAGGCTACATAGAGAAATCCTGTATCAAAAACCAAAGAAGGCCGGGCAGTGGTGGCGCACCCTTTAATCCCAGCCCTCAGGAGGCAGAGGCAGGTGGATTTCTGAGTTCGAGGCCAGCCTGGTCTACAGAGTGAGTTCCAGGACAGCAAGGGCTACACAGAGAAACCTTGTCTCGAAAAACCAAAAAAAAAAAAAAACCAAAGAAGGAGGAGGAGGAGGAAGAAGAAGAAGAGGAGGAGGAGGAGGAGGAAGAAATTAAGAGAAAGAAAGGAAGAAAGAAAGGAAGGAAGGAAGAAAAAGAAAGAAGGAAAGAAAGAAAGAGAAAGAAAGAAAGAAAGAAAGAAAGAAAGAAAGAAAGAAAGAAAGAAAGAAAGAAAGAAAGAAAGAAAGAAAGAAAGAAAGAAGAGCCCTGATAGGACATGATGAGACAAAGAACCTCCAAAGACAACATTGAGTTTGTTTTCTGTTGGCCATCCATTGCTGGGCATGTAGCCTTAGTGGTAGTGTGTTACCATAGTAGACTCCCTTGGAGGAAACTAAAGTTTTATTTTTAAGTGGTTATCAATTAGAGATGGCTTCTGGGTTAGGGATAGAGGCATGTATCCACTTCTCCTCTCAGCTCTAGAATGCTAACTGGTGCATACGTGTGCAGGCCCTGTGCATGCTGCCTCTGTCTCTGTGAGTTCATGTGTGCCTTGGTCTGCTGTGTTTAGAAGGCCTTGTTTTCTTGGTGTCCTCCATCCCCTCTAGCTCTTGCTCTCTTTCTGCCTCTTCCTCAGAGTTCTCTGCACCCTGAGAGGAGGGATTTGACTCTTTGCATATTGTCTGCCTATGAGTCTTTGTATTTGCTACCATCTGCTGCTGGAGGAAGCTTCTCTGATGACGGTCAAGAATACCACTGATCTATGAGTATTGCAGAATGTCATTAGGAGTCATTTTGTTGCTCCTTTCCTTTAGTAGAACATTCCTTTAGTAGTATTTGGATTTACTCTAGGTCCCTGGGCTATCTAGTTTCGGGTTCTTGGTCATCCAAGCAGCATTGAGTATGGGCTCTATCTCATAGAGTAGGTCTTATGTTAAGTCAGACATTGTTGGGTTCCTTACACAAGCTTTATGCTATATCTTACAGGCAGGACACCTTTGCAGATCAAAGGGTTTGTAGCTGAGTTGCTGTTTACATTTCTCCCTTGATAGCATGCAGAGTACCTTCCAGCACCAAAAACACTAACCCATCGGGATAAAGGATCTAGTTAGGCACCAGCTCAACTTCTCTGTGTTCAATGAGCTGTATAGGTCATCTTCAGCAATAGGACCTTACTATCAGTTTGTGGAGAGGAATCTAGTCCCTTTGCAACAGCCTGGGTTGTTTGGGGCTTCCCATGGGACTTCTTTGGTCAATTACTCAATTAGATGTAACCCATTCCTGGTACTGGAAGCTTTGTTTGGTGACAATATGTCCAGTTGGGACTCCGTCTCCCCTATTATTTGGCAATTTCATTTAGATCATCTTCATATATGTATATATTTTAGGAATCTTCTATTGTGCAAGACTTCCATGCTACCCCTTAAATGGACTTAATTTTATCTGTCTCTTCCTGTATTCCCTCCCTCAGCCCCCAGCCACTCCCCCTCTCTGCTTGATCCTCCAATTCCAGTCCTCCCTAACCCACCTCGCCCATCCATAACCCTTTTATTTTGGACTGGGAAATTTATAATGAATAAAAACATACTTGTTCATGGTTCTGGAGGGTGGGGAAGTTCAAGAAGCAAGAGGCATGTAGAGGGAGCTTGCTAGATCCTATGGAAGACAGAGTGGGGAAGGGAGGGGGAGAGAATGAACTCATTCCTGTGATAAAGACATTAATCCATCCATGAGGGTGGTGACCCTATGACCTAAATACCTCCATTAGGTTTCATTTCCTAATACTGTCACATGGGGAATTAAATTCCCAGCACATTTTGGGGCACACATTAAAGCCATAGCAGCATATGTCATGAGATATAATGGGACCATTTCATTCTATAAGGAATATATTGTCATCTAATGTTTCAGACAGGAATACAGTAGCTCGCCCAAGTTTTCAGAGACAGCAAAAGCACATTATTACAGTTTTAAGTACTGAAATTATCCATTTTGGGACACACTAAGCTTATATTTCCTGTAGAATGTCCTAGTGGAAATCTCTCAGTAGCAGATGGCAAGGAAAATCTGTATTCAGAAGAGAAAATTGGACAAGAGCTCCAGTCATCTACACAGGGAGTGGCTGTGGGGGTTATCGTGAGACTCACTGAGAAAGCTTTATGCAGAGCAAAAGGAAAAGATGGCTGAGATGGAGCACTGAGGGTGGATGACTGAGATGGAGCACTGAGTGTGGATGACAGCTGAGAAGGAGCACTGAGTGTGGATGACAGCTGAGATGGAGCACTGAGTGTGGATGACAGCTGAGATGGAGCACTGAGGGTGGATGACAGCTGAGATGGAGCACTGAGGGTGGATGACAGCTGAGATGGAGCACTGAGGGTGGATGACAGCTGAGATGGAGCACTGAGGGTGGATGGCTGGGATGGAGCACTGAGTGTGGATGACAGCTGAGATGGAGCACTGAGGGTGGATGACAGCTGAGATGGAGCACTGAGGGTATCGATATTCAAGGAAAGAAAAAGAAATGATAGAAAAGGAGTGTCTAGAGGCACAGGCAACGCAGGACGGGTTGTGGGTCTGCACAAGGGGCGGTGGCTGATTGTGTGAAATACTCCCTGGAGGAGACGAGGCTGCCTGCGTACACAGCAGGTCACCAGAGAGGGACTGAGGAAGACCTTGCCAAGCAAAGGTCACGACAGAAAGAGGGGCAAGGAAGTAGATAAAGTGAATGCAGAAGGTAATTCAAAATATAATAATAGTCAGAAGGGGAGGCGGAGGGAAGGAGGCAATAAAGATTTGTGTTTGGTTGGTTGGTTGGTTTGTCTGCTTTTTTTTGAGTTTTGTTGTTGTTTTAAGATAATTTTTCTCTATGTTGCCTTGGCTATCTGGAAATCATTCCTTAGACCAGGCTGGCCTCTAACTCAGAGATCCTTCTGCCTCTGCCTCCAGAGTGCTGGGATTAAAGGAATGCACCAGCACCAGGTGGCTCAATAAGGATCTAGAGGGTCTCTTTAAAAACACAACCTAGGGCTGGGGATGTGGCTCAGTCATAGAGCACTTGCGGACTACATGGCAGAGTTCCATCCCTATCGACACACACTCACAGAGAGAGAGAGAGAGAGAGAGAGAGAGAGAGAGAGAGAGAGAGAGAGAGAGAGAGAAAGAGAGAGAGAGAGAGACAGAGACAGAGACAGAGACAGAGAATTTTAAGCTGTTTCTAAGTTGGAAGGAATGTACTAAAGAGGTCAAAGAGGAAAGGGGGAAATCTTCCAAAGATGCAAATAGCCTGGCCCTGAAAGTCACTCCATGGTCTCTGTGGTGGGAGAGACATCCCAAGACTCCCAGACAGCTCTAAAAAGAGACTATTAAGAGATGGGCCAGTGTGTGCTGAGTGAGGAGACCTGAATGGCTACAGATGTAGACGGTTTCACAGGGTAGGAAAGAGAATGAAGACAGTCACATTAGGTTGCTTCTATTTTTTTTTTTTTTTTTCTGGAATAAGACTCAAAGTCATTTCTGAGTTAAAAACCAAGAGAAGGGAAGTGTTGGGGACTTGGTAGCAAGATCAAGTGTGTAACTGCTGGTGAAGTCAGTAGAAGCTGGTACGTACCAAAGAACTGTAGGTTCTGTTCATAGCCGAAAGGAAAGCTGGAACTGGTGAGGGAAGCCTCTGAGGTGATACCAAGCCCCATGTTAAACAGTCTGGTGGCAAAGCAGAAGCTGGCCTATAAGACTGAGCTGTTATGCACAGAACCTGAGCCCCGGAGAGAAAATGAACAATGCTACAGAGGATATTTAATACGCTGTATTGGCCCATCTAGTATGGAGAATTTCCAAATTAGATCAGAGGGACCAAAAAGAATGAGACCCCCTTTGCTTTAAAAAAAAGAAAAAAATAAAAAGGCAAATCTCCTTGAGCATGGTGCCAAGATGCCAAGCAGACACAAGCCTAGCACCAGGGGTGGGTTCCGAAGTGTCCCTGAAGCTCACCTGGACAGCTGGAAAGCTCCAGATCTCTTTTTAGTTTGGTGTGTCTGTCTGTCTGTCTGTGTCTGTGTTCATGACACACTCATGCACAGGCACATGAGCATACAATGGCAAAGTTTTCAGGACAAATTACAGAAGTCGTTTTTCTCTTCCCACTGTGTGGATTCCAAGGAACAAACTGCAGGGTCAGTTGAGGGCAAGGGCCCTCCCCAGTGAGCCCTAAGTTCCAGGTTTAGTGAGAGACCCTGTCTGAAAACAGAAGGTGGGGGACAATGGAAGAAAGACCCTAGGATTGGCATCTGGCCTCCAAATGTGCACAATAGGTACACACAAACAATAAACACACAACATCAGAATAAAGAGAGAAAGGACAAAATTGTTAAATTGTGCTTTAAATAAAATGGAGGCAAATTAAACACAGATTCTTATCTCAGCAATCTCCACAGTCTTTTATGAAATAGCAGGAAGTGGATTTTACTCAAACCCAGATGACACAAGGAAATGGGAACAGAGAGTTCAGTGACTGGCTGCATTTTGAAAGCTGAAGGCAGATGGGTGACTTACCTAAAATCAGGATTTAGAGAATGCAGGCATCTCTGAAAGGGGGATGCAAGAACTAAGAAGAGAGGCTAGACTGTCTCAGGGAGCAACAGAGAGATCCGGTCTCCTTAATCTGAAGATGGTGTTCTGGGAAGGACAAACAAACCCATAGCAGAAGGATGAGAGCCAATGAGAGCCGAGATGGGAGCTTATGGAGAAGTGATATATTGAACAGGAAGACCCCTGCTTGCACCTTCAGCTCTCTTCTCACCCTTCATCCCCGGGGACTGGGAAGGGAACTTTTCCCCTGGAAATCTGATCTAAGAAAAAATGGCCTGTGGTGTTCTCTTACTCAGATGACTCTGGCTAAAGGTCAACAGTCAAAGGTCATCAAATTTTGAGCACTACACCCCTAAATGTGAAAGGGAAATTGAGGACAACTGAGGTAGTTCTTCAACATAAAAGGCAGAGAGCAAATCAAATAGAAAGGAGTCTATAAAAGAAAAGGTAGAAAAATACCTAACATATCATTACTAGTTCCTAAAGAGATCAGGGATAATGCAAAGCCCATGGAAGGAAAAGTCTATAAGATGCAAAGAACATTCTTAGCAAAGCCTGGCAGAAGAGATGAAAAAGGCAATATTAAAGTTGGGACATAAAATTAAAGGAATTTCCTAGAAAGCAACATGAAAACAAAGAAAGCAGGAGAGAAAGGAGAGATTCACTAGGGTGTGTCTCAATGAGCTATGTCTTCTCAGTCAGCAGGGCTCCAGGAAAGAGAACACAAAGGAGATCTTTATTAATGAGAGTAGTCAAGAAAAGTTTCCCAAATCAAAGGACATAATTTTATAGTTTGAGATGTTTTGCCAGATCCTTAGGAAAATATGTATTTTATCAATATACCAAATAATATTCTAAAACCGTCAGTAGAGATCCTTTGAAAGGGTGATGGGGTCATTCTTCAATAGTGTTATCAAGAAGAGACTAATAGTAGAGTCCACTGGTGTTGACCAAAATAATCTAAAAGGTGTGAAATGGCCGGAACGATTCAGATCACACAACGCATAGATTTCAGGAAACGTGGACTTTTATAAAGGAGAGAGGCAGAGAGAGTCCTTGGGAAGATGATGGAGGGATTCAGCAGAATAGCAGTTCTGCTGCAGGCCAAGACAGCTAGAGACAGGCATGTGGGAGCTAACAGCTCCACAAAGAGCATCGGTGTCATCGTGAAGCAGTGCCTTGAAAACATTAAGAGGAAGCCATTTCTGACTTGGGATTCCATCCCCAGCCAAACTATCCACTACAGATACTTTCCATCAAGATCGCAAAACGCATCATTAGATATCAACAGGGCTAAACTATTCTTTCCCATGAACCATGTCTGAGGAAGTTTTTTGTTTTGTTTTGTTTTTTTAAATAGGATTTGTTTCATCATTGTCTTAGTCAGGGTTTCTATTCCTGCACAAACATCATGACCATGAAGCAAGTTGAGGAGGAAATGGTTTATTCAGCTTGTACTTCCACATTGCTGTTCATCAGGAAAGGAACCCAGGACTGGAACTCAAGCAGGGCAGAAAGCAGGAGCTGATACAGAGGCCATGGAGGGATGTTTCTTACTGGCTTGCTTGCTTCTCCTGGCTTGCTCAGCTGGCTTTCTTACAGAGCCCAAGACTACCAGCCCGCAGATGGTACCACCCACAAGGGGCCCTCCCCCCTTGATCACTAATTGAGAAAATGCCTTACCGCTGGATCTCATGGAGGCATTTTCTCAACTGAAACTCCTTTCTCTGTGATAACTCCAGCTTGTGTCAAGTTGACACAAAAGCATCCAGTACAATCATAATGAGGAAATAAACCAAGAACAAGAAGGTGTACTGTTACCTTGTATGAAAATATAACAACACTGATACACACTTGTGTATAAGTTAACATCAGTCTACATCACAGAGAAAGTGAATTGGCATTTCAAACACTCCCAGTGAATTAAGCACTCATGCCCCAAGTGGTGGCATTTAATCTTTTTTAGCTATTAAAATCTATTCTTGTACAAGTAAAGTAACAAAAAATCTCTCAAGCTCAGAAGCCTTGTACCTTCAAAACAGTTTTTGAGGTCTAGCATCTCATTGATCCTGTGTCTCAAACATACAGACACACATACTTCGTGGACGCACGCTACCTAATCCTACTATGACGTAGGCTGTTCTGTTGTCAAAATACATTGCATCTACCTTAGAATGACTTTTTTTAAAACCAAGATTTTCATCAGAATATCCATAGATAAAAGTGGGAGACATCATCCAGGTTACACAAAGGGTCTCTGTGATGCTTTAGGCCTGTTTGTTAAAACAACAACAACAAAAACTGAACACTGGCAGAATTTGCTCTAGTATACATTAGTACACACACACACACACACACACACACACACACACACACACACACCTCCTGTTCCAAGTAATAGGAAGAAACTTACACTAGAAGCCATGGTTCTTTACCGAAAGAGGCTAAAACATGTGGAATGACCAAGCTGATTCAGATTACCCAACACATGGGTTCTAGAAAACAAAAAGCTCTATATTCAGAAGACAGAGTCCTCAGAGAGACCACAAAGGTCCTAAGAAGAGAAGACAAGAGTCCTCAGAGAGACCACGAGGGTCCCAAGAGGAGAAGACAGAGTCCTCAGAGAGACCACGAGGGTCCCAAGAGGAGAAGACAGAGTCCTCAGAGAGACCACGAGGGTCCCAAGAGGAGAAGACAGAGTCCTCAGAGAGACCACAGGGTCCCAAGAGGAGAGCACTGGTTTAGAGTTAAATGTACAGGAAAGTATGGAAGAGGCAATATCTAACTCCAGGAAAAAGAAAAGGTTGCTTAAATAGGGAAGGCAATTGTAAAAACGCTACATTTTTCACACGATTAGTGTTTATATTGTTACAGTAATATTAAAATCTAAGTGTTAGTGGAGGGAGGGAAGCTACTAGTATTGGACAGAGTTTTTTTTAAAAAACAAAAAAATAAAAACAAAAACAGAACAAGCAAACAACAACAAATTCTTTATCTTCTATACTGTAAACTTGGCAGATAAAGCCTACATTGAAAACTCCGGAAGCAGTAATATAGCTCCATTCTTTGACAATGTAGCGGTAGCAGGAAATATAACAGCAGTCGGCTGGGGGAATGAAATGGGAAGAAGTTCCAGGAAAGGCAGAGGGGCGCTGTTTGCCCGGCTTGTCTTATTGTTTGTTTGTTTGTTTGTTTTTAACTACATAACTTTGATGAAAATAACAACCCAGTGAAAGCTCAGAGTGAGATGTAAAGCATTAACTGAGCTTGCTGGGGGCTGTTCTGTGCACTCCAGGAACAGAGCAGCCTGGCAGCCTCTTTCCAACACGAGCATCTTAGGAGACCAGCTAGAGCGTGAAGTATCCATTGACGGCAGCTGATAGCTGGGCTCTCACATAGCCCGTTAATCCCCTCAACCACCATAAATGGCTGTTGATAACAAGAGGAGCAAACTCCGTAGCATAGCATGTCAAAGAAGTTCTACTCTCTGCTGGTTGGGAGATAAAGTAGCCAGAAAAGCACTCACGCATGCGCACGACCTGCAATTTACACAAAGTAGTCAAGCTTTGTGTTAAGGAAGAGAGAGAGGAGAGAGAGACAGAGACAGACAGAGACAGAGAGACAGACAGAGACAGAGACAGAGACAGAGACAGAGACAGAGAGGGGTAAATAGTAAAATATCCCTTCTTTTACTGTGAGCTCTGTTATGAGGTGAGAAGGACCCAGCCCCGGGAGAGCATCCTTTGTGATTGAAGTAAATACAATGGGCTCAGCTTCCCAGTTGTGCTTGCTCACCCAGGCCTTGCACCCTCTGGTAAAAAGAAGCCAGAAGAATGGTGGCTTGAGGCCTCTAGCCATGAGTGAACCCAGTTTTTCATACCCCCAAATGTGGCTCGTAGAGTATCTGTGAGCTCTTAGTCAGCTGATAGTAGGAGCTACAGTGACCTGGGTGATATTCACCCAGAAAAGATGAGCTTGTCCGGCCCTAGAGAAAGGAAGGGACCAGCCTGACTGCTGTGAGTGACGGAAGGGCAGGAGGAGAATCTGTAGGATGGGACAGAATCCACTCTTGACCAGAGATCACATTACCACAGGTCACAGAAGGTCAGCAGCCAACCACAGCATGGTTCCTAAAGCATGGGTAACCTAAAGACCAAACGGAGTCATTTCTCCCTCCTCAGCGTGTCTGATGGAAAAGCCCTCAGATCACACCTGGACCCAGGAGTCGTACAGAGGACTAGAGTGGGAGTATTGAACATAGCAACAACGAATTTCACCTAGGAGTCATGGAGTCTGATCAACCACAGCAGGGGCCAGGCCAGAGTCACAGAGTTGGGAACAAATGACATTCCATTTCTGCACAGCTGTTAATGGCTATAACTAGGTATTATTTCTGATTTATTTATTTATTTACTTCCTTATTTATGTATTAATTCATTCATTCATCTATTCATTCATTCAAAATAGGGTCTCATTCTGTTCTGGTCTAGAACTTTACTATTTAACCTAGGCTGGCCTCAAGCCCATGATAATCCTCCTGCCTCTGCCCTCTCAGCGCTGGGATCATAGGCATGAGTCATGACTCCTGGCTTTGGGGTGTTTACTAATATCTTTTAACTTGAAGTATCACACAGGCCTGAAACCCCGGTGTTCATAATTCTTTGAACTGTTGTTCACTGTTAATTGCCATTTGGTGGGACCAAGAGCCGATTGCCTAGAAGTTCATTCAGTTCTTACACACCCAGTAATGTAGCCCCAATGAAGCCCCACTTTACAGGTGAAGGAAGCAGAGTTGAGCAAGTGACATAACTTGACCAAAGTTGGTAGCAAGGAGCTGAGCCAGAACTCAGACTCTGTCTGCACAGATTCCAAAGCCTGGGCTGCCTTTCAGGAGTGGCTGACTTTCAGGAGTGGTATACCCAGCCCGGGCTCAGCCACAAAGCACGGCTTCCTGGAGGCAGCTGGTGTCTGGCATCTGCGCGAGTGTGTGCATCCATGTTCTGGGTCTGCTGGAGCCACGAAGCCCCGACGGGGATGTGGAATGGCAGCCAGGTGAGGCCCTGATGTGCATTTGGGTGCTTCAGCCTGTTGATAGTAGCTGAAGTGGCAGTGAACCAGAGTGCCTTTTAGCTCCAGGCATGCATTTTCTTAACATGATTTTGAAACAGTTGAGGAATTTCTTAATTTTGGAATCCGTTCAATAAATTGCTGCAAAGTGAGGTATTCAGCTCGAGTTCTTTAAACTTGTGCCAAGGAGCTGTCAAGTTAAATCCCCCCAAATCATAACATTAACAGTTCTGTGTTCTGGCAAGAACCGTCAAGCCCTGTGTTCTCCCTATTAAATTCCTCCACATCTGTCTTCTCTCTCCGGGCTCAGGGCTCTCCATTTGCTCACAACTTTACTGTACCTGGACCACTTCTGTGGCCTCATCTACTCTGAAAATAGGAGGGGAGCAGCCCCCTGGGCTATCACTGGCTCAGCACTAGGGACCAAGATGAACATGTGGTTCTCGCCTAGACTCAGCTCCCAGACTGAGAACAAGACCCAACTTGAACTTGTGACCCAACTTGTGCCACTGCCCTTCCAAAGTCCTGTTCTGCTCATCACCTCCTGGACTACATTTCCCATTTTCCTTTGGGCTTAGGTGAGGTCATAGGATCAAGGTCTTGGTGAGGATACTGATGAAGTCACTTTTGGGCATTGGTAGCAACTCCTCCTCCTCCTCAACTCCTTTTTTTCATATTGTCTAGAAGCCTAAACCTGGTGGTGACAATGTGGTAGTCACATCTGAATAGCAAAGTGATGATTAGAGGACCAAGGTCCCCAGGTGACCATGAAAAGTCAGTCTCAGAGCTGTTCCATGGGTGATACAAGATGGCTCATAGTTCATGCTACTATTGACTGGAAGTATATCTGATCCTGTCCATCAGCTGGATCCCGATATCCTGGGCTCCTCATAGAACAAAGACTGCAGTGAGGACTATACAGAAGCCTGTTACGACTTAGCTTCAAGAAACTCAGAACTTAGACTACATCTCATTAGTCAATACACTTCTGCTAGCCCGGGGAGATGCCACTTCTCTATGAGGAGCAGCAAGTGCATTTAGAGAGATAAGGGATTGCTGGCAGCCATCTTTGGAGACTATTTCATCATGCCTTATAAATATCAGAACCTAGAGTTGGCTCTCAGATCAGAGGAGGTGAGTATTCTGCAGTCTCTCATCTAGAAATGGTGCTTTCGGCATGCAGTGGTGGCGCACGCCTTTAATCCTAGCACTTGGGAGGCAGAGACAGGCGGATTTCTGAGTTCGAGGCCAGCCTGGTCTACAAAGTGAGTTTCAGGACAGCCAGGGCTATACAGAGAAACCCTGTCTTGAAAAACCAAAAGAGAGAGAGAGAGAGAGAGAGAGAGAGAGAGAGAGAGAGAGAGAGAAATGGTGCTTTCCTTCCTCCCTGAATGGGGAGGACTTTATGATATTCTGAGTCACTCAACTGCTAAGATGTTCACCAAAGCTTAGATGGCGCAGTGCCTGTGAGTCAGGAGGTTGAAGAGGCCAGGGAGAGCCAGTGCTTCTGAACTAGAGATAAAGGAATTATCTTTTCATCACCTACCTTCACTCCTTAGCGTGGAGCCTAAAGTGAAGAACTGGAGCTGAGCTAATATTGGGGGAAAGTTCACACAATTCTGAACATGGCAAATGGCTTTCCCTAGCTCCTTAGCCACTTTATGGGGTTGGGCTTAGGGCTCAGCATGGCTCTTCTTCTCCCTCACTTCTAGCTGTTAAAAGAGGAAACCATTACCCTCCTTCACACCTAACTCCCACCAGCCTCTCTGGCCTTTGAGCCCTATGATAGATTGAGTTATGGCTCCCTCACATTATGTGAATATACTATTTTATGTGGCAAAGGGGAGTTACATTTGTCATAGCACCCTCTTGTGTAGATGGCGTCTCCCTATAGCCTCTGCCTTAAGAGTTTATTTTTTCATTAATTTATTCACTTTACATCTTGATCGCAGCCCCCCTCCTCCTGGTCTCCCCTCACGCAGTCCCTTCCTATACCCCCTCCCCTTCTCCCCTTATAAGGCCCCCATATCACCCTACCCTGGCACATCAAGCGCTACAGGACTAGTCACACCCTTTCCCACTGATGCCGGACAAGGTGGTCCAGTTAGGGAAGTGGGATCCACAGGTATAGGGAAATAGTTCTGATGCTTTGATTGGGAATCTGCATGTCCATACGCTAAGGTCCTTGTCTCCAATTGGTTCTTGATCAATTAATAAAGATGCCAACAGCTATTGGTAGGGCAGAAAGAAAGGGGTGGGACTTCCAGGTTCCCACAAGCTAGGAGAGAGGAGAGGGCAGGAAGAGGAGAATCAAGATACTTGGGGGAGAGAAATGGAGCAGACTCAGAGATGCAGGGGAGATCTTCCAAAATGTAGGTGGAAAGGGAAATTGGCCCACAGAAGGGCAGCCCAAAAGTGTCTTGGACAGTGGGACCAATGGGCTTCACAGAAGGTAACCAGGCAACTAAACTGAGGGAAGATTTAGAGCTAGGAGTAAAAGGAAGGGCATGCTAGCCACAAGAGGCTTAGAAGAACTGAGACAGTAGGGCAGGTTGAAAATGGCTAATGTGTGTGTCTTTCATCCATGGATCAGAGAGAATCTGGGCGGGTGGCTGGTAACACCCAGCACAAAGCAGTGCAGCCAAAAACTCACCACAACACACAGGCAGGCAACAGAGTCAGGGACAGCCCTCGCTCCAGTTGTTGGGGTACCTGCATGAAGACCAAACTGCACATCTGCTACATGTATGCAGGCAGCCTAGATACAGCCCATGCTAGCTTTTGGGTTGGTGTTTCCGTCTCTGAGAGCCTCCAAGAGTCCAGGTCAGTTGACTCTATTGGTTTTCTTGTGACCTCCCTAACCTCTTTGGGTCCCTCAATCCTTCCCTCAGCTCTTACAAAAGAAGAGTTCCCCATACTCCATCAAATGCTTGGCTGTGGGTCTCTGCATTTGTTTCCATCGGCTGCTGGGTGGAGTTTCTCAGAGGACAGTTATGCCCAAAGAAGCCAAATAACAAGAAGAGCCCAAGGAAAGATGCTTGAATCTTTCTCAGAATGGGGAAATAAAATAAATATCAGAAGTGAATGAAGGGAGGGAACTGGATGGGAGAGGAGATGGGGAGCTGAAGGGGGGATCGCATGTAGGGAGTGCGGGAGAATGTCAATCGTCAGGCAGAGGGCATCTCTAGGATGTGCCAGAGACCTGGGATGGGGGTAAAGGGTGGGGAGGGAGGATGTCCCAGAGAGTCTATGGGGGTGACTCCAGCTGAGACTCCTAGCAGTGGGGGATATGGAGCCTGAAGTGGCCACCTCCTGTAGCCAGGCAGGACTCCCAGTGGAGGGATAAGGACAGCAACCTACTCACAAAACCTTTGACCCAAAATGTGTCCTGCCTACAAGATGTGCAGGGACAAAGATGGAGCAGAGACAGAGGGAATGGCCAACCAATGACTGGCCAAAATTAAGACCCATCTCATAGGCAAGAACCAATCCCTGACACTATTAGTGATACTCCGTTATGCTTGCAGACAAGAGTTGATTCTTTCTTAAAAAAAAAAAAAAAAAATCTAGCCCGGCAGTGGTGGCACACACCTTTAATCCCAGCACTTGGGAGGCAGAGGCAGGTAGATTTCTGAGTTCGAGGCCAGCCTGGTCTACAGAGTGAGTTCCAGGACAGCTAGGGCTACACAGAGAAACCCTGTCTCGATAAACAAAACAAAACAGAAAAAAATCTGAGGCCAGAGAGATAGATCAGAGATTAAGAGAAGAGGCTCTTCCAGAGGACTCAGTTTTGATTGTTAGCATCCCCTATGGCTGTAACTTCAGTCCCAGGGGATTTGATGCCCAGGTCTGGCTTCTATGGGTACCAGGAACGAAAGTGGTACAGAGATACATTCAGGCAAAATAATCATAAATATAAAATACAATAGTAAAATAATCTTTTAAAAAATCAGGCTGGGCATGGTGGCAAACGCCTTTAATTCTAGCACCAGGCAGGCAGCTCTCTATGGGTTTGAGGCCAGTCTGATCTACATAGTGAATTTCAGGCCAATGAGACTCTGTGTCAATAATAATAATAATAATAATAATAATAATAATAAAAATTATAAAATGGTATGATCCTAAAATGTTTCATTTAGTTCACACATATCTATATATTACATATACACATATTTCATATAATATGATATATAACACACATAACAATGTAGAGAAAAACAGAATACTTTTTGCATAGGAAATATATTTGTAAGCTTTGTTGTAAAAACAAAGAAAAGAGAGCAAAGCCACCAAAGACTGACAGATTTGTGTAAATGAAAATTTAAAACTTCTGTATTATAAAAAAACAAAACAATAAAAATTAAGTAACCAAACTAAAAAACAAAGAGACCAGAATGCTTGTGGTTGCACAGAAGCTCAAAGATGCAATTACCACAGACAGAAGTCTGATTTCTTTGTTATATAAAGAGCTTCCCAAAATTGGTTTAAGAAATTAAGGCCTAGGACTGAAGAGATGGCTCATCGGTTAAGAGCACTGACTGCTCTTCCAGAGGTCCTGAGTTCAGTTCCCAGCAACCACATGGTGGCTCATGACCATCTGTGATGAGATCTGATGCCCTCTTCTGGTGTGTCTGGAGAAAGTGACAGTGTACTCACATACAGAAAATAAATAAATAAATCTTTTTTAAAAAAAAGAAATTAAGGCCTGAAGAAGTTACCCAACATCTGCATTCACAAGTCCCCTGGGTGGAGACACCACTACAAACAAGCATAGCAAAGGATGAAAGCCTGTAGGCATCTCAGAAACATGAATCAAAACAAGGAGAAACATTGTCGCCCAGGACAATGGCAAAACTTAAAACAATCGCTACTCCTGGAAACTGTGGGAAGATTAGGTATAAGAGCCATGAACAATGTTGTTATGCTTGGACCACGTTACCCTACTTCTGGGAATTTACCCCCAGGAATCATCTAAGTGAAGTCCGGCATTCTTCTAGATGGTGGTGAGCATTAGCGATGTCCAGAAAGTTCTGGATGTCCAGTGCTCCCAGTGTGTGATGCTAGAGCAACAGTTCTCAACCTTCCCAATGCTGCGACCCTTTAATACAGCTCCTCATGTTGTGGTGAGCCCCCACCATAAAGTTATTTTCATTGCTACTTCATAACTGTAAGTTTGCTACTGTTGTGACTTGTTGCCAAAGGGATGTGTGCTGCACGTGTACACACACACACTCACACACACACACACACACACAGAGACAGCCACCTGTTGAAAACCACTGTTAGAGGATGACCCTCTATACAAGTAGGAGTCTATATCTACTAATTAATATTCGTGGTAGCTTAGGGATTTGGGATGAAGAATGAGTAAGACCTACCTAGGAAGGGCAACATTGAGGTTTGTGATTATTAATCATAATTGGCAACTTGAAGGCACTGAGGAGTTCCCATGAGATTAGAAGCAGGCCTGGAGCCGGGCAGTGATGGCCCATGCCTTTAATCCCAGCACTTGGGAGGCAGAGGCAGGTGGATTTCTGAGTTCGAGGCCAGCCTGGTCTATAGAGTGAGTTCCAGGACAGCCAGGGCTACACAGAGAAACCCTGTCTCGAAAAACAAAAACAAAACAAACAAAAGAAGCAGGCCTGTAGGGTGGTCTTTGTTTCCATTTGTTAGTGGGAAGACCTGTTCTGAATGTGTGTGGGAGCCTGGACAGACTAAGAGAAAGAAGAAGGAAGCTGACATCCTTTCTCTGCTTCCTGGGTGCTGGGGTCTCTGCTCTACCACACCCTTTCCACTGTGACACACTGCACCTTATTAAGCCATAATCTAGAATCAATCCTTCCTCCCATCAGATGGATCCATCAGGCATTTGGTCATAGTGATGACGAAAGTAACTGACACCAGGATAAAACGAATAAGAAAGAAGAACCCATCTCAAAATGAGCCAAGTTAGAATGTTGATTATTTCAAGCAAAAATGGTTCCTAGAACTATAACTTCGGAAATGGCCATTTGGGCTGGCTACGGGGTGCACATCTTTAATCCCAGCACTCCAGAGGCAGAAGCAGGCTGATCTCTATGCTTTTGAGGCCAGCAAGGTCTCCATAGTGAGTTCCAGGCCAGCTGAAGATACATAGCGAGACCTTGTCTCAAAATAAAGAAAAATGGGTGTGTTGGGGGAGGGGATGGAGAGATGGCTGGCCTATTAAGAGCATTTTGTTGCTCTTGTAGAGGACCCAGGTTCAAATTGCCAGCACCCACATGATGGCTTACAGCTATTTGTAACTACAATTCCAAGGGATTTAACACCCTCTCTGAACTTGTACAGGCACCAGGCACACATGTAGCACACAGACATATATGCAGGCAAAACCGCCCATATGCATAAAGTAATTTATTTTAAATAATAATTTAAAAAAATAACCCTTTGGGGAGGGGTTCTTTCACATACTGTATCGTGCATGGTTCTCTATAGCGTCAGAACCAATAGGATGACTGTATGTCACAAAAAACATTTATTAGATTGATATGCACCATGGGGACTGGATAGTCCAACAATGCTTATCAACTCGCTAGATGGGCAGAGAACATGGCAACTGCTTAGTCCACAGAGATAGATGCCTCAGTAGATCCCAGGCAGTGTTGAAGGCCTGGAGTCTCCCTAGAGAGCAGCTGGCATTCAGTCCACATTGGGAGGCCAAAGAAAATGATGTGTGTACTGGCTAGTTTTGTATGTTAACTTGACACAAACTGGAGTTATCACAGAGAAAGGAGTTTCAGTTGAGAAAATGCCTCCATGAGATCCAGCTGTAAGGCATTTTCTCAATTAGTGATCAAGGGGGGAGGGCCCATTGTGGGTAGTACCATCTGTGGGCTGGTAGTCCTGGGTTCTATAAGAAAGCAGGCTGAGCAAGCCAGGGGAAGCAAGCCAGTAAGTAACATCCCTCCATGGCCTCTGCATCAGCTCCTGCTTCCTGACCTGCTTGAGTTCCAGTCCTGACTTCCTTTGGTGATGAACAGCAATGTGGAAGTGCAAGCTGAATAGACCCTTTCCTCCCCAACTTGCTTCTTGGTCATGATGTTTGTGCAGGAATAGAAACCCTGACTAAGACAATGTGTGACAGCAGTGGTGGATGGGAGCGAAGGCAGGCAGGTAACTGATGTTTCCTCAGACTCCTCTATGTATGGACTACCCATTGGAAGGAAGGTGTCACCTGCTTGGAAGTGCACCCTCTCCCTCAGTCAATCCTCTCTGGAAATTCTTCCCATCCATGCCCAGAGATATGTCTGCTAGCTGACTCCAAATATTACCAAGCTGACAATCAAGATTATACATTATACAAGGCTAGGAAATGGCCCTGGTCCCGGAGGCTGGTAAGGCTGCAATGATCCTGAACACACAAATGTAGAATTAACTTTATCTTCTAGTAGCTTCTTCATTGGCCCCATTCATCTTTAGTGATGTCTCTAGAAGCCTTCTCCAGATCTCCATTGCCTGGCCATTTCTTCACAACGATAAAAAGTTCTTTGTCTAAAAAGCATAAAATCCACACTTTTTTTTCTTTTGTAATTTACTTGCTGTTGAAGATTCCCATGTGCATGCAGAGTTAATAACATGTTTGTACTCTTCTGTCCTTAACCCCCCTTTATATTTATTTATTGAGCTCCTAGATCCAACCATATAGGACACATAAAAATTAAGGAAGCTGAGATCTCTCCTTCTTAGTGAGGGCCTAGGGAGATGACAGTGACTGAGTCCCCATCCCCCTAAGAATAGGTGACTCAGCTCGTGTCGAGCATTTATGGAAGAAGCTACTAGATCAGAATTTATGAAGGACTGTGTGAGGTCCCATATCCAAACAGCTCAGCTTCAGGCCCCATGCAATCAAGTTTGTACAGAGCCAGCCATGGCACACTATTGTGCCAAGGACCAGCCTCAGCTCAGAGAAGGGTTCTGAGGAAGGGGTGTTTGGGAGCAGCTAAAGAACTACTCGAAGTCAATTGTGGGGTACAAGCTGACAGCCTGTGTTCTGCTTGAAACAGCTTTTTCTACAGACCTCCAGACAGCTCATCCAGATAGCTCAACTCTCCCAGACCAAAGCCCAGTCTTTTGTTTACATAATAATTCAGTCATTTACTCAAGGTTCCCTTTTGATTATCCCATGAGTCAGCATTCCATGACCTCATCCCCTTGATTCTTAGGGACAGCAAGCACATTTTTTTTTAATATTGCAAATGAATTCAGAGATCTGCTTGCCTCGTAAACACAGACAATAAACTAGCTGGGTGGAATCCTATCCTGTGATTACCATTCCCACCACGTCTGGGCCCAAACTAGCTCTGTTCTGGGCTGACCTTGAATTTAGGAATCTGCCTGCCCTTTCAAGCACAAACAATAAACTTGGCTGGGATCTTGCCCTGCAGTCACCACTCCCCAAATCTCTTGATCGCTTTCCTTAATATCTTTCTGACAAGCTGGCTCATAGTGCAGCCATCTTTGTTCTTTTAGGTCTGTGAAGCCCCTCATATAATTCATATTGCATCCTTATATTTTGCATAGTTGAGAAATTATATATTTTTGAACACATGTTTTCAGAGTTCTTTCCCACACCTTTAAGGTCCTGAAGGTTCCAGTGTTTATCATTTTGCTGAGACATTAGACACACCCTCACCTCCCAGACTCATGCTGTCTCTGATTATCATGGAGTCATTAATCTTGGCAGAGAGGACATTCCCCAGTAACCTTGGCAGGGAGAATATTTCCTGAAGGAGGAATATATTTGTACTGGTTAGTTTTGTGTGTCAACTTGACACAAGCTGGAGTTATCAGAGAAAGGAGTTTCAGTTGAGAAAATGCCTCCATGAGATCCAGCTGTAAGGCATTTTCTCAATTAGTGATCAAGGGGGGAGGGCCCCTTGTGGGTGGTGCCATCTGTGGGCTGGTAGTCTTGGGTTCTATAAGAAAGCCAGCTGAGCAAACCAGGAGAAGCAAGCAAGCCAGTAAGCAGCATCCCTCCATGGCCTCTGCATCAGCTCCTGTTGGAGTTCCAGTCCTGACTTCCTTTGGTGATGACCAGCAATGTGGAAGAGTAAGCTGAATAAACCCTTTCCTCCCTAACTTGCCTCTTGGTCATGATATTTGTGCAGGAATGGAAGCCCTGACTAAGACAATATTATACAAACAAGCCTCACGCCCAGCAACTGTTCCAGGGACAGGAACCATGTCACACCATCCCTTCCAGGGCAGGCAGGACTCAGCACTGTTGTGCCTCTGCATGGTGCCACAGACCAGCATGCTGTGTGTGCAGAATTCTCGGCATCATTCTGCGAAGCTCCCTGCAGTAAACATGGTGTGGGTGGAAGCTGCAGGATGGAGGGACTGCATCTGTCCGGTGTGCTGATCAACACCCATAAAGGTGTCAGGCCCAGAGCCTTACATGCCAACCCCTGATGCAGATTTCTGGTTGAGAAGTTGGGTGGTGACCCCAGCCCATGCCAACAGTATGATTTGGGGAAATGGAAATGGGAGCCGAGGAGCTGTCCAAAGGGGATGGTTCCCAGATCCAATAATAGCACACTGTCAAAGCTAGCACTGATCTCAACTACAATCCCAGGGAAACGGGGAGGCTCAAGTTATATTTGTGATACTGAAAAACTAGCAAGACTCAAAATGTCTAAACATGAATTATGGACTGTGTAGTTCATTGGAGGTGTTCAAATCTAAAGTTGAAAACATTATTCTGTGGTGCTCTTGATTTTCTTTTTCCTGGATTCCTGACTGGCTGCATTTCACAACCCTCCCCACTCTCTGTCTTGCCTCAAGATAGGGCCTCGGACTAGTTCTGACCATCGCTGGGAGGTGATAAATATTTATTCTGGACTCAAGCCTTCCAGAGTGTCTGTGTGAATTCTCTATTACATCTGCTCAGCCAGAGGTGCCACAGGTTTAAGTGGTCTCCATTGTTAAGTCATCTCATGGAGGGCAGCCTGTGTGAGTCACTCTGCGCTACAGGGGACTCTGGATGAACAAGGAATGAGCCTCTGACTTAGGGGTTGCTTGGTACTAAACCTGTCTTATTCCTTGAGAGCAACATAGAGACGGTTTCAAGACACAGCATCTAGAGGGTTTAAGCTTATTTATAAACAAAATATTTTGGTTGCCATTAATGCAATATGGGTATTTATTCTTTTATTTCCCTCTTTCCCCTAAACTTTTCCATTTGCATTATTGCAGGGTATTGCTACTACTATTACTACTGATGATGATGGTGATGATAATGGTGGTGGTGGTGGTGATGACAGTGTGATGATGATAAAGATGGAGAAAGAGGGAGGAAGGGGAAAGAAATGTTGGGAGGCCCCCTCTGGCTTCTTTTGCTCTTCCTTCTAAATCTAACAGTCCCTCCAGCTTCCTCTTAATCTACCCAATGACATTTGCCTTAAACAGAAGGCCAGCTGCATGCTGGATTCCACAGGAGCTTGCAGCATGTCCACCAACCCCCCAGAACTGATTCGGTAAGGACACTACTCACATGAGGTTGATTGGCAAGCAGGTGACAGAGCCAGGACTCAAACTTGGGATATCCTTGCTTGCTGCTAATCTGCTCAGCTTTGCAGCTCAGCTCACTGGGCAAGTAGAGAGGAATGTGATAAGATCAAAAATTTCAGTCTCTATGCTTCGGATCTCCTCCACTTTGCCATACCTCCCACATGGTGAAACAATTTCTGTTTCCTACTCCGAGCTTTATAGTGTTTCTAAGTCAACTTTGTGTGAGTTGTTCAGGGTTTGCAGTGAGTGTTTTCCACAAATGTGGCTGAAGAGACCCCAGGGAGCAGTTAGGTTCTCTCCTGTGACAGTTACTTATAATTGTCAATTCAACACAACCTAGAATCACCTGAAAGGTGAGTCTCAATGAAAGATTGTTTATAGACCTGTTATGGTAGCACATGCCTTTAATCCCATCACTTGAGAGGCAGAGGCAGGTGGACTTTGAAACCAGCCCAGTCTGCATAGTGAGTTCCAGGACATAGTAAGACCCTGTCTCAAAAACAAAACAAAACAAAACGAAGTTTACATTGGGTTTGGCCTTTGGGTATGTCAATAGGAGATTTTCTTAATGAAGTTAATTGATGTGAGACAACCCAGCCCACTATGGGCAGCACCATTCCCTAGGCATGGGATCCTGAACTGTGTGAGAGTGGAGAAATCCAACCGACTACAACCAAGTGAGCATGTGCACATTTATGCTCTTGACTGTGGATATAATACAACTAGCCGTTTGAAGTTCCTGCCTTGACTTCTCCAAAATGATGTACTATAACCTGGAATAACTGTAAACTGAAAAAAAAAAACAAAAACAAAACCTTTTTCTCCTGAGAAACACCTTTTTATCCAGGTGTTTTGTTTTTCTGAGATAGCCCTAGCTGTCCTGAAACTTGCTATGTAGACCAGGCTTGCTTTGATCTCACAGAGATCCACCTGGCTCTGCCTCCTGAGTTCTGGGATTAAAAGTGTCTATCAGTGTATTTTTATAGAAATGAAATTAGAACATTCCTTCAGAGGAACTCTGGTGTGGCTCAGCAGAGTTCCTGAGATACCAGCAGAGCCCTTAGTTCTCGTAACCTTTCTGAACCTCAAATGTTCCCTTGGCAAAGAGGAATGCTCTCTGCATACTTACTGCATTTAAAAAGAAAAGAAAGGTGTCAGCTCCTTTTGTCAGATAAATGAAAGATGATACTGTCCAAATTCTCTGGTATCATCTGAGAGGTAGGATGGGTAAGTAGAGGATCTCTGCATTTGAACAGGCTCTTCCTCACTCCCTTGTGTTCCTCTGCCTCTCCCCCAAGAGCGTACTAGGGAAGAGACAGTTACCTCTTCCCAAGGGCATAGAGCTACCTGGTAGATTCTGGACAATGAGAAGGCATTCGCTTACATGCAAATGAGATTAGGAACTGCATGTGTCCTCTATGTCTCTTCTTGCTCTGAAGAGGATGACCAGATGGTGCGACCACACTTCAGAAAGTCACAGTTAGGTCTTCCTGCATGTCTAAGACACTGAACTGTGCAGCCCCTGACAATTCCCACTGGAACCCCAGTGGGGACAGGAAGTGAAGGGCTGCTTCCAGTGTTGCAATTGTGCCTCCAGAGTAAAGTCCCTTCTCTCCTGATTGGTGCCCAGAGGACTGGTGATCCTCATGGAAGAACCCAAGCCAGGACCAAACATGACAAGTGGGGCATGCTTATTGGCATCGTCCTCGGCTTTCAAAGCCCCCAAACCACGCTTCAGTCTCAGCATTTACAAAGTGGAGACTTTTCGATTATTTTGTGTATGTGTTAGGGGGGACATGCACCTGTGTTTAGAGGTCAAAGGCCAACTTTAGGTGTTGTTCCTCAGGTACCATCCCCCCACTTGTGTATGTTTGTGTGTGAGAGAGCGAGAGAGAGAGAGAGAGAGACAGAGACAGAGACAGAGAGACAGAGACAGAGGGAAGACCTCTTCTTTGGCCTGGAGCCTGGAGCTCTTCAACTCAGGTAGGCTAGCTGGTCAGCAAACTTCTGGGAATCTGCCTGTCTCCCCGGCTGGGATTACAAATTTACCCCACTACACCCCACTTTTCTATGGGTTCCAGAGGATTGGACTCAGGTTCTCACACTTGTCTGGCAAGCACTTTATGTCTGAGCCATCAGCACCAGTCACTCACTTTTAAAATTACAAATGCTCATGAAGAGGGAGAAATGAAAGAGACATGGGGGAGGGGCAGGAAGGAAGGCTAGACTACCATTCTCTGCAGTGCCTAGAAAAGTCCTAGTTAGACCTAGGACAGTGGCCAAGGGTGGCCTTAGACAGAAAACTAAGTGGAGTTTTAGACTAACAGGCCTGTGGAGGACAGACAAAGCAAAGGCTTGATGCCTGGGCTTCTCCCCGCTGCACTTCCTGCCCTTGGGTTTTCACATTAACTCACAAACACTTATTGAAAGTCTGCAGTTGCTGGGCAGGGCCAGGGGCTGAAGATTCATATTGAACAGGACTCAGATCCTGTCCTCTGAGGACCTACTGATGGTAGATTGGAAGGTGGGACACAGGGAAGGAGCAGAGAGGGCAAGGGTGGTGGGGCTTCGGGTTTTAAAAGCGTGTTAGAGAAAGCTTTCCAGAGAGTAACATCAACTGGGTTAAAGCAGAAGGAGGAGGATTTGGAAGAAACAAGGAACAAGGAAGCTCCTGTGGTCAGAGCAAGTGGAGGAGGGGGAGGACGGGAGGAAGGAGGGGCAGCAGAGACTGGGAGAGCCATCTACGGGAAGGACTGTGCTCAGAGCCCGGGAAACTGTGGTGGCTTTGGAATCCAATACAAACTAATTCACATGTTAAATGACGTCACTGCAGCTGTAGGAGAACCGGCAAATAACAGTTCACGCTGTGACCTGAGCAAGGTGATGAACACCTGCACTTGGGGAGCAGATGTGGGACGATCACAGCAAGTTTAAGGCTAGCCTGGTCTACGTACATGTTCCAAGTCAAGCAGGGGTACACTGTTTCAAAATCAAGACAATGAAACAAGATATTAAAAAACAAAAATCTTCACGATATCCAGTTAAATCCAACTGTCAGAGAGAGAAATACTTGCTAGTATCAGTACATTCTATATATTACATATGACATTTGTGACATTTTATACTAAAAATAAAAAATAAAAATTATCCTTTGCTTATCTGAAATGAAAATGGTAACTCTAGTGTCCTACAGTTTTCTGGCCACCCAAACATGGGGAAAAAAAAGATTTAGGGCATAAAAGTGAGACAAGAACAAAGGAAATGAGCGAAGGTGTGCTTTAGTTTATTTTCCAGGTAAGAGATGGTGCACAGGTGTGTAGTGCACGTGGTGTTCACTGGGAAGAGAGGTAGGTCGGAGGTTGATGAGATCCAGTCGAATTCCGTATATATACAACGCTCTCCGCTCCCTTTATGTGAGCTGTGTTAATTTATTGTACCACCGAAAATAGAGAAAGGAGAGTAGTCAGTGCGGAGGATGTGGGCGGGGCCTGCTGCCATAAGGGAAGGAAGTGGGTTTTACCACAAGTTTCCTATCATTTTAGGGAAACCATGAAAATAGAATAAATCTACCCAAAGGTAGAACGGAGTCACAGAGCAATTGCCCAGAAAAGTACCTCTCCTTCCTGCTCAGGGACACAGTGGTCAGCCCCTGTGGAGTGACAGGAAAATCTCTGGCTGTGGCACTTCCTTTTTTGTGCCCTGTCCTTTAGCTGGGTGCCAATGCGTGCGCTCTCTCTCTCTCTCTCTCTCTCTCTCTCTCTCTCTCTTTTTTTTTTTTTTTTTTTTTGGTTTTTTCGAGACAGGGTTTCTCTGTGTAGCCCTGGCTGTCCTGGAACTCACTCTGTAGACCAGGCTCGAACTCAGAAATCCACCTACCTCTGCCTCCCAAGTGCTGGGATTAAAGGCATGCGCCACCACTGCCCGGCTGCCATTGCGCTCTTAGGGTAAGTGTCGGAGAGAGCCTTCTGGGGAAACTGCCGACTATGACTGCATCTTAGCATTTGGATCTTTTGTGAGCCAGTTTGCTGAGGATTCTGGGTCAGCACTTTTAGGTTAGCACCAAAAAGCCACGAGATTCCTGCAGCAGTGTGCTGAGTCCCAGCAGGTGGACTTTGCCTAAGATGAGGTTGGTAAGTGCATTATGGCCCTCTAGTCCTGTCTGTGTCAATATGTGTTTCCTAAAAAATTAAATATTCTCAATAAAATATTTTGTGTGTTTATGGGTGTCTTTTTTTCCTTAGTTTTCAAGACAGGGTTGGAACTCACTCGGTAGACCAGGCTGGCCTTGTACCCGGAGGTCTGACTGCCTCTGCCTCCGAGTGCTGGGATTAAAGGCATACACCACTGTTGCTCTTATGTCAGCCAGGCTGGCCTTGAACTGATCCTCTAGCGCCCCCCCTCTTCCAAGCTTTGTTGGGTTTTGTTGGTTTGTCTCATAGGTCATCATATGCATATTGCATTTTCATCAGAACAAATGGACACATCTCATCATGGGGCCCCGTTTTGGTTTTGGTTTTGATTCTAGCCTGTCCCAACACTCCTGCCTGGGAGAAGTTTATTTGAGGCAAAATGTGCACAAAATCTAAAGGTAGCTGGCTTGCAGACAGGCTCCTCCCATTCAGCTCATTGTCAGTGGGCCTCCCAGAGGGTAGTGGGAAGCCTAGGCTTGACTTTTAGCCATACACACCCCTTTCTTAGAACAGCCTCCAGCAGCCTGCCCTCCGGTCTGTCTGGAGTAGAGCACCCTTGGTTGGCTGCTTTCCATGGGGTCTTTGGAAAATTCAGGGTCTCCACGTTCTGTCTTTCTGAACTCTGTCCATGCTCTCTTCCACTCCCCAAGATGCCAGTTTGGGTGTGTGCTAAAAGAAAGACGCCACTGTGTCTTCCTAAGCTGCTGAGGGGTCCTCTGTGCCTAAGGCCTTGTGTGACAGGAAACTCGTATGTTGGGGCCTCTGGCGCCCACTGTGGGCAGAAGACATGTGCCTTGCCAGGGACCCGAGAGGTGAACCTCTTGGGTAGGATCCTGCAGTAGCTTTCTGTCACCCGTGGTTGTCAGACAGGCAGGACCCTGTACAAACTTTAAGTGCAGGGCTCCATGCTCAGAATGCAGAAAGCACCACCAAAGATCCTGAACTATGAATGTTTTTCTTTCTTTATGATTTATTGTGGCCTTTTAGTTGCTACTTAATGTCATTCTCAGGAAGGGAAAATGAAATTTTTCCAGTTAGTATGAATTCTGCCATTCATCATTATATTCTGCCCTGCCGGTTTTAAATGGAAATATAAGAGCATTTAACTTACATACAAAATTATGGGGCGTTTATTAGTTCGATTCATAGATTATCAGATGTGCATTAGGTTTTTATCAGAGCAAATAGAAATGTGGGTCACGTGACCTTGTTTTGTGTTTGTTTTGGGGGGGAGGATTTCATTTTACCTCCACTGCTAGAAGACGACATGATCTTCCTGCCTCCACCTCGAGAATGCTGGGAATCCAGAAAATTACCAGCCTACAACACCAACATTTTAGTTTTGCTTCGGGTGTGTGTGTGTGTGTGTGTGTGTGTGTGTGTGGGCTCTAAGTTGATGTCAGGTTTCTTCCTCAGTGGCTCCCCACTTATTTATTGAAGCAATCTCCCTGAACGCAGAGCTCACCAATTCTGCATATCTAGCTAGCCAGCTTGCCTAGGCCCCCTGTCGCTGTCTCACAAGTGCTGGGATTACAGGCAGCCATCACACATCCCATCTTTTAAGTGGGTTCTAGAGATCTGTACTGGCTGGTTTTATGTGTCAACTTGACACAAGCTGGAGTTATCACAGAGAAAGGAGCCTCCCTTGAGGAAATGCCTCCATGAGATCCAGCTGTAAGGCATTTTCTCAATTAGTGATCAAGGGTGGAAGGGCCCAGCCCACTGGGCTGGTAGTCCTAGGTTCTATAAGAAAGCAGGCTGAGCAAGCCAGGGGAAGCAAGCCAGTAAGCAGCACTCCTCCATGGCCTCTGCATCAGCTCCTGTCTCCAAGTTCCTGCCCTGTGTGAGTTCCTGGTCTGACTTCCTTTGGTGATGAACAGCAATGTGGAAGTGTAAGCTGAATAAACCCTTTCCTCCCCAACTTGCTTCTTGGTCATGATGTTTTGTGCAGGAATAGAAACCCTGACTAAAACAGGATCTTAGTCCACTGAGCATCTCTCCA
Source organism: Uromys caudimaculatus (assembly GCA_028551405.1). NCBI lineage: Eukaryota > Metazoa > Chordata > Mammalia > Rodentia > Muridae > Uromys > Uromys caudimaculatus. The sequence goes on from CM052706.1 coordinate 19,428,123, forward strand.
GCCTGTAGTTTTACCTCTTGACAGGGACACATGGTATCACAGTAGTAACATTCTTGCTACCCTCACCTGATTGTTAAAGGCCAGAGAGGTAAAGGAATGGGTGGGTTGCCCACAAGTGTGTTATCCTTTCAATGTACGGGACTGGCTAACACAGGGAAGCACTGCTAGAAGGCTGTCCCTTAATTCTTTCTGTGTTTCGCAGACCACCCCACCTCCTTTCTATTCAAAAGGAGTTCAGTCTTGAATGGCAAGGGCGGCCTCTAAGCACTGCTTTCTCCTGCATAGTCAGAGACATGGCATGGCTACCTTGGACTTGCTTTGAATCTTGCTGAGATCCTAGCACCGTGGGTCTGCTGGAATCTTGATTCTGGGGTATTGCAAACACTATTGGGGTACTGCATTTGCAAGTGCAGTGGCAGGGGATGGGGTACACACCCCTTCTCTCTGGAGAGCACTTTTAAAGCCACATGCTGGGATGGGGGTGAAGCTAAAGGAAAGAGTACTTGTCTCACATGCAGAAGCCCTAGCTTTGATCTCCAGCACCACATAAACCAGGAGTAACAGGTGCCTGTAATTCCACGGAGGTGGAGCTGGGAGGGTCAAATGTCAAGGTTATCCTTAACCATATAGAAAGTTTGAGGTCATGTGGGGTACATGAAGCCTTTAAAAGGAGGTGGCTAGTATCTTTACTCCCAGAACTTAGGAGGCAGAGATAGGTGAGTCAGGTGAGTCTCTGTGCTTCTCAGGCCACCCTGCTCTACAGCAGGTTCCCAGCAGCCAGGGATACATAATGAGACCCGGTTTCAAAAGGAAGGAAGGAAGGAAGGAAGGAAGGAAGGAAGGAAGGAAGGAAGGAAGGAAGGAAGGAAGGAAGGAAGGAGAAAAAAGAGCCAAATAGAAAAGGTCCCAGTGGAACACATAAAGTCAATGGGATGGCTCTGTGGGCAAAGGTACGGACTGCCAAGCCTACTGACCTGAATTTGATCCCTGGATCCCACATGGTCAAAGGAGAGAACCAATCCTCACAGTGTGTCCTCTGACTTCCAAATGTATGGGAACACATGAAAACATATGTATGAAGAAAAGGAAGAAAGGAAGGAAAGAAAGAGAGAGGAAGGAGGGAAAGAGAACAGAGGAGAAAAGAAAGGGAAGAGAAGAGAGAAGAGGAGAGGAGAGGAGAGAAGCCAAGCATAGCACCCGTTACAAGTGTAGACCCTAGTCCCGGGTGAATGTGCTGTGGCAATGCCATCGTGAACAGTCCTGATGCAAAGACCCATGGCATTATGGAATGCAACCTCTCTGCTCATGCTCATAGCCACTGCTCCATTAGATTCCGTTTACAAAATAACAAGCTCAACCAAAATAGTACTAAGAATTTCAAGATGCCTACAGCCCACCATAAAATCTAGTATGGGTTTTCTGAGCAGGAGGCCTCTGCCACCCCACAGGACCATGACACTGGCCATGGGTACTGCCGTCCTCTGCTGGCGGGGCCGCCTCCCTATGAATTGCATTTCTAAGCAGCCCTGGGTCTCTGCCAGGCTACAGTTCCTCCAGGCAACTGAGACAGAGGCTGGTAGTCGTCTGGTGTTTGCACATCTCTTCCAGTTAGCCCTTAAAGCTAAAGGGCCCCTCTTTACCTCTTCCAGCCAGATATAGCCTCTGAGTCCTGAGGCTCAAGCTGATGAGAATACAGTTTCTGGGAGGAGCCTTCAGACGGAGGGTGGAGAGGCCGGACCCATGCTGCTTTCCTCTTCTTGCTGGTCGGCTGTGGTGGACATGCTTTGGCCATTAGCTTGGACTGGCACGCATAAGAACCACACAAAGGAGGGATAGGAAGGAAGTTTTGGATGACACGGGTCTTGAACACTTTACCAGCCTGGGTGGCCACTCTAGGCTTTTACAGATGAAGTAAACCTGTGTGTATGTTCTAAGACACTATTAGTGAGTGTTTCTAGGCTAACTAATAAAATGAACTTAATTTCTGTCTGATATAGCATCTTTACGTCCAGTACCCATGTCACAGGAACATCTGGACCTTCTACAAGCCATGTGGGAAGCCCAGGGAAGCCAGGAAGGGGAATCTCTGCCTCAAATATGTAGCCATCCAGCTGCCTCTAACTGCGGCAGCTGAGTGATTTTTTTTTTTTCCTGCCATCCCTCCTGAGAAATTTGTCTTAGATCTAGAGTGGCAAACATGGCCCTTGGTAGGTACTGTATTATACGTAAAGGTGCTGTTGGAACACAGCCAGGCTTGTTTATTTCAGTTCTGTCTGGGGATGCTTTGGGACTATGAAAGCCAGCCTAGGGTACATCATGAAACCATGTCTGAGGAAGAAAGATGGGGTAAGAAGAGAGAAATTGGGGAGGAGGAGGGAGGAAAAGAGGCTGGGGTGAGAACTTTGCTTTTTGATTGTCAGAACTATCTTTCCTCTTTGTCAAGAACTGCAATATTTGCGTTCTATTCTGGTTCCTTTGTCCCATGTTTGCAGCGTAACATAAGGACCTGTGTTCAAGTCCCTCAGCACACATGTAAAATCCAGGTGTAGCAATGCATGCCTGTATTCCCAGTGCTGGGAAGAAGGACACCAGAGGGTCCACGGGCTTGCAGACCAGCTAGTATAGCTGCATTGCTGTGAAGGGGCTGGAGAGATGGCCCAGCAGTTACAGCCCTGCTGCCATTCCAAGAGGCCCCAGCTTTCAGATCCCAGCGTCCATGTGGATGGCTTAGAACTATCTGTAGCTGCAGCTTCAGGGGATCTGATGCTCCCTTCTGGCCACCATGGACACCTACACGCAAATGTCATGCAAACATAAATAGAAGTTAAAATTTAATAAATCTTAAATTTTTTAAAAGGTGGAGAGCAATTGAAGAAGAAGCCTAACATCAACTTCTAAAATTGTCACACGCACTTACACGCACATGAACTTGCACCTGTATACATATATGGACACACACATATATGTGAAGCAAGGGTGGTGGTGGCAGTCTTAAGCTAGGTATGGTTGTTTGAATAGGAATGGCCCTCACAGGCCATGTTTGAATGCTTGGCCTATAGGGAGGGAGGGGCACTATTAGGAGGTGGAGGAAGCGTGTCACTGTGGGGGGGGGGCTTTGAAGTCTCCTATGCTCAAGCCATGCCCAGTAGGATGCATAGTCTCCTTTTGCTGCCTTTGGATCATCTGTAGAACTCTCCGCTCCTTCTCCAGCACCATGTCTGCCTGCACACCACCAGGCTTCTCACCATGATGATAATGAACTAAACCTCTGAACCTGTAAGTCAGCCCCAATTAAATGTTTTCTAAGAGTTGCCCTGGTCATGGTGACTCTTCACAGCAACAAAACCCAAACCAAAACACAAGGTATGGTGGTCATGCATGGAATCTTAGCACTCCAAAAGGAAGATGGTGAGTTCAGGGTTAGCCTGGGCTATCAAGTAAGGTCTTGTCACAAACAAAACAAACAAACAAACAAACAACCTGATGATTATTAAGTCTCGGAAGATCAAAGAATATCCCAAATAGCACCGTCCAAACAAGTATCAACTCATTTTTTTCTTTCCATTTTAATATTTGCCCTCACATTCAGCTTCCATTGGTGAACCCTTTGGCCGTTCTTTTTAGAATCAGTTGTTTAATGGGACACACCCCACCTTTTTTAGTCATTTATTCTGTGTGTATGGATATTTTGTGTGCATGCATGTCTGTGTGCCGTCTGTGTGCCTGGTGCCTGCTGAGGTCAGAAGAGGGTATTGGATGCCCTGGAACTGGAGTTACAGATGGTTGTGAACCTGCGTGTGGATGCTGGGGGTCGAGCCGGGGTCCTCTGCAAGAGCGGCCAGGTCTCTTCACTGCTGAGCCACCTCTCCGGCCCCTAGAGTCATTTCTTCATAAGCAGGGAGAGGGTAGATTGTCTGACTCATGGGATTTGCTCTTCAAGAAGAGTGGACACTTGACTATTGAGTTTCGGATTCAATTTAAGTTTCTTCCAAAACTTGGAAAATTGTGCTCTGTTGTCTGTAGCAGCTTAACTGATCTGAAATCGGACATCAGGGTGGCCCTCAATCGCGTACCTGTATTTGACCTGTTTGTTTGTTTCCTGGAATCGTATGTACATTCCCTGTTGAGTTGTGAAATCCCACCCAGATACACGAGAGGGTTCTGTACTAGTGTTTGTTGCACTCCAAGGACCCTTAAAAATCACACTAGCCTGGGGCCAGCAAGATGGCTCAGTGGAGGAAGGGGCTTGAAGCATAGTGACCTGAGATCAATTCCCAGGACCCACACAGTGGAAAGAGAGAACCAACACCCTCAAGCTGCTCTGTGGCCTCATTCACGAGCCATGACACATGCATATCTCCCCAGCACGACATAAATAAATGTAACAAAAAGTATAAAAATAAAGTAAAACACAAGGCTAAAACTTTTCTCTTTTTCTTTTCTTTTTTTGCTTAATGCCAAAGATATTAAGAAAGTTATGCACTTGGGAGGCAGAGGCAGGCGGATTTCTGAGTTCAAGGCCAGCCTGGTCTACAGAGTGAGTTCCAGGACAGCCAGGGCTACACAGAGAAACCCTGTCTCGAAAAAACAAAAAAAAAGAAAGTTATGATAGACTCAAAGCACCATCGTCTGGAGGACGTCATTTTATGTTCTTCATGCATGAGATAGCATGTTGTTACCTTGAAAGGAGTAAAAGGATTCTTCTGGTCTGAGATGAAGGACACAGTTCTTCATCCACAGCTCTTCACCCATGGCCCCTCCCCACAGACAGCACTGGCCTCTCCGGTTCAGTGGGCATCTAGGCATGTGAAGATGTTTACACTGGTGTATATCGCTCACTTTTTACACTGTAGCTGGTGAGATGGTTCTGTGGTTAAGAGCACTTACTGTTCTTCCACTGACCTGGGTTCGGTTCCTCCACCCACATCAGACAGCTCACAATTGCCTGCAACTCCAGTTCCAGGGGATCCGATGGCCTCCACCAGTACTTGCACACATATGGTGCGCTGCACATAAATCCATGCAAGTAAATATATACATAACAATAAGTGAAGAAATAAAATTTAAAAATAAAATAAATAACAAGACAAAGAATACATTGTTGCAGAATATTTGATCACACTGTGAATCAGAGAGTGTTATTTACTGAAAAAAAAAAACAACCCTATTCCTAGTTATGATGTGGCTCAGCCCTTGGCACACACTTTTACTCCCTCTGGCTGGAATACAGACACGCCCTTACTACACACCTTTAATCCCAAACAGTGAAGATAAAGTTAGTTTGTAGAAAGGAGCACCCATGTTGTAAGTGATGCCTAATTGAGTGGTAGATAAAATGATGAATCAGAGAAAGATTTGACAGAATAGGATACGCCAACTCTCATGAGAAGAGAGGGAAAAGGGAAGCGACTTAAGAGAGAGCATCAGAGAGAGAGGGGGAGAGATGAAAACAGTTTTACTGGGACAGTTGTACAGAGACAGGTTAGAGAAAGTCAGAAGATCAGAACAGATTGCTTGAGTTAGTTTGAGGCCAAGCAGAGCAAGTCAGGAGAAACTGAGAGAAGCCAGATTGAATCAGTCAGCTTGGAGAGGAGTTTGAGCCAGTACAGCTGGGTTGAACCAGCCCATCACAGCTCAGTAACAAGAAAGGGCGAGCTTATTCAGCAGCAAGTCTCAGAGGCTGAAAACATTCTAGGCCTAAGTAAGAAGATTGTACGGAGGCCGGAAGCTTCCAGGAGCAGGCCTAGGTTAGCACACAACAGCAGTACACCCCCTAGTTGACAATTACGTTAGGTGAATAAAAGATACATTTACAGCACGTCTCACATGTTCGATCTTGCTTAGATTGCATTAGAGGTCAGCAGACAGATGGCTTTACCTCATTTTGTCCTATGAGTGCATCAAAATTGGTCACATTAATACCTGGATATTTTAGTCATTTTAAGTTGATGTTCTATATACAATCTGCGAAAAACACCCCTTTAGTGAATTTATTCAAGGAATGAGCTCATAAGACCAGCAGTGCTGGAATAAAAAGTGAGGTATTTTGTGACGTTGTTATTAGATTTTTGCAGTGCAGAGATCAAACCCAGGGCCTTTCCCATAACAGGCAGGTGCTCTACCACTGAGAAACACTCCCAGCCTGTAGGCATTTAAAATTTTGGGTTTTTTAGAGGCTAATTTATGCTGCAAAAAGGTTGTATCATTATATTCTTTGTAGTGCTATCTAGGTATCTGATTCCTTGGTTATTAATAATACCAGATATTATCAAATTTCTGACCAGGTGTAATAGCGTATGTCTGTCATTCCAGAACTTGAGAAGTCAAAGCAGGAGGGTTAAGGATTCAAGGTCTCCCCCCCCCCCTCCTCCTCCTCTTCCTCTTCTTCTTCCTCTTCCTCGGCACATAGAGTTCAAGGCTAGCTTGGGCTGTGAGACATTCTATTTCAAATCACAGTAAATGAGCCCTTGTGGGCACAGGCCTCCTAGCACTAAGGAGGCTTCCTATGAGTTTGAGGCCAGCTGAGCCTAGTTTCAGGACATCTACAGCTACATAGAGGAAAACCCCAAAAAATAAAAAATAAAAAAAACCAAAGGTCAATTTTGGCAACATTTCTTTAAATGCTAGATATTAAATTCAAGACCTCAAGCATGCTGGGTGTGAATCCTCTCACTGAGCTACAGTCAGGAGCCTCAGTGTTTGGTGGTTTGCTGTGATTTCTTTCTGTATTTATGGCTTAGTGTTGATTCCTACAATCCCTGGCCATGGGCGTTTCTCTTCTTTAATTTCCCTGTTCTTATTTTTCCTCATTGGTGTCGGGGTCTGCGTTCTCAGGAAAACGTCCTTTGCTGACTTTCCTGGTTCATCTCACCTTCTGTTATCTCTGCCTCTGTCCTGGAGTCAGCCATCTGGATCAGTCTTGAGTCTTCTTTATCTCCTGCCCACACTTCCCAGTGTTCGGTCTTTTTATTCTGCTTTTTAAATGTATATCAACATTATCACATTTTACTTGTTTCTTTAAAAATCTAAATTGTTATGTTTGGAAAATCAAAGAAGCATGCGAAAAGTTCATTTTTAATAATTAAAATAAATACAGCTCAAACTCAAGTCACCAGGCTTGGTCACAAGTGAATTTACCTCCTGGGCCATCTCTCCAGATCCCCACATGTTATCTTTTAGCTTCTCTTCCTAGAAAATAAATGTCGAGGGGCTGTTTGTCTTCCAAGCTACCAAGAAAACAGAAACAAAGCACAAACAATTACCCAGTCCTCTTGTACTTCAGTGCTGGGCTATGTGAGTGTTGATGTATTCACTATGTACTATGTGATGGTTCCTGTTTAGTAGAGAGATAAGCAAGCCGAATGTGAGCTTCAAGGGGGGTGGGGCATAGCTTAATGGCAGAGTCCCTAGCGTGTGTGAGGACTTGAGTTCAAGACCCAGTATTAGAAAAACAACAAGGAACCAGTTCAGCTAAATGGAAGAATGAGATGCGATGGATAGGAGAGCAAAGAATCTCTAGGGAGGACGGAGGGCATGAGGAGGAGAAGCTTCAAGCTGGCAGGAGCCCTGGCCTCACCGTGGACACCGTCCAGCACTGACTGTGTGAACCCTGCCTGGCACAGAGTAGCTGACATCAGCAAGCCTCATAATCTCGGACACTTCTCGGGGCTGCGAGGATAGCTATCCACAAGTCAAAGGCTGGTACTTAAAGTGAAAGGGGGAGCACAACAGCAAATGGTCCCCCACGTTTTTTATCTTTCAGGTTATTTGAGCCACTATGAAAGGGCTTACAGAGTTTGGAAGGACAAGGGTCTCATGATAGCCTTACTAAGACTTAGAAAATCTAGCCCTCCCCTTTCTCCGTCGTCAAACCTAGGCAAGTCTTTCCTCAGACGACATGGTTAAGGGCTTTCAAGACAACTGCTCAGGGTATATGTCGGCAATCGGTGCCTGGGGAGCATTTCATAGCTCAACCACCAGGGGCCGCTGTTTCCCCATGCTCAGGCCAACAACACAGCCACTACCTTCGGAACGCAGTTTGAGACCTGCCTGTGAGTCCAAAGGAATTCCACAAATTCAGACTCCCTGGTGCCCTCGCCACCTTCCCTTCGCCCAGTCTTGGACCTACCCAACCCAGAATAACGGGAGTGTGACTTCACAGATCCAGAAGTAGAAGTATGAACTGGAATCTGTGCTTTTCTCCTAGGATAGAATTTCTTTGTGTCGTAGGGACCTACTCAACTGTTTTTTGTTTGTTTGGGGGTTTTTTGGTGGGTGGAGTGGGGTGGAGGTGGAGTGGGGGGTGCCCTTTGAGAGAGAAAGACTGGCTCTCAGTGATATGTGTCCTTGGCTGGGAAGATTCCAGTCAGGTCAATGGTCTCCAAACTCTGTGTGTGTGTGTGTGTGTGTGTGTGTGTGTGTGTGTGTGTGTGTGTGTGTGTGTGTAAAATGATCTGTTAAGGGCAAGAGAAAGAACATTCTATAACATTTATTTATGTATTTACTGTATTACTTTAAAAAATAGAAATGTGCCTTGTCTCGAGAAAAAAAAAATAGAAATGTGAAAGACCCTGTCTCAAAACAAAACAACTTTTGTTCTCCGGATTGGTGCTGGTGCGTTATGAGGTCCTGTGTCAAAGAGTCAGCAAAGTGCATGCTATAGTGAGCTTGGAAAGAAGGCAAGGTCACCTCCCTGTGACCAGGATTTTATCGCATACACCCTTTCTACTTACTGGTAGGACTGGATGTCACCAAGTAACTAAAGGAGTCCTCACAGAAGGAACTGGGGGAGGGGCTTTTAAGCATCTCATCCTTCAGAAACAAATGAGGACTGAATGCAGTATAGCCAGTACCAGCACGTGAGCTTGGGAAAATGCCCAAGGTGTCACTCCTATGCCTGTCTGACCTCTCATGATGACACTGAACCAAGGACCGCGCTGACACGGTGTATCTTCCAAATTCAAGCCTGTCTAACCTTTTGAAATGATATCAACTCTCATTTATGATGAGGCTTGAGGTAATATCAAAGGTCTCTGTGCCTTGATCTTAGCGGCAGCTCGTGACATGTTTGCTTGCTCGTGTCATAGGACAAATGCAAGCAGAATCAGGCCAGGGCTAAGGAAGTGTGCTACAGCCGAGAAGGCAGCGTTCCTATCTTATCAACTCTTGGAGTTTGTTTGGAGCCAAGGACCCGAACAACTGGACTCTGAAGACTGTTACTGTCAGTGTTCAAGGTACAGACACTCGAACCATGACCCATAGGGACTTTGGTTCTATGAAGGCTAAAGCCTTTAATAGCAGCTATCTTCTGTGGCTTTGTTCTGCCTCGGGACCGACTGGTACCTGTTATAGAAGAAAGGGGCTTGAGGAAAAGGAGCCAACGCTGGCTCCACTGGGCTCCCCTGTGTCGCTCACCGGATCGTGTTCTTCCGCCTGCTTTGTGGGGCTTTTCTGGCTCCACCTTAGTTTACTGTGTATTTCCTCTCCCTGTTCAATGGGAGGGCCATCCTCAAAACTACATTCCTCTGAAATTCTTTTTTAGGGACAGAGGATTTAATAAGTAATCTTGTGGGATTTGTCCAAGTCTTGACAAAGGAGAAGTCTACGCTGGGTGGAGTTACTGAGAAGGAGTGCAGACTCACCTTTGTCATTCCTGTCAAAGCCGAGCAGCAGCACGATTACTTGGAGATGAGTCTCAAAATGTGCAGAGTCCCGGACCCTACTGAAGACTCGGAGTATCCGAGTGGGACCAAACATTACAAGATAAATTTTAAAACGTTGCAAAGGCAAATATGTCTCAGTGGGGGAGTGCATTTGCCTTGCATGCAGGAAGCTCTAGACTGAATCTCCAGGATTAACCGGATGTAATGGTGCATGCCTGTAATTCCAGCCCTTGAGAGGAAGAAGAATCAGGAGTTAAAGACTCCATCTAGAATATGTAGAAGAACAAAAGACCAGATGGTTCAGTGGTTAAAGTCACTTGCCACCAACTCTAATGACTTGAGTTGGATTCTTGGAACTCACATGGTAGAAGAAGAGAACCCACTCCCCACAGGTGCCCTCTGACCTCCATACAATGCCACGTCAAGCACACAGGCATATACACATGCATGCACACAAAATAAGTCAATAAATGAAAAAGAAATAAAGAATAGAGCAGGAAGGAAAACTTGTAAACAGCTTCTTATTTAGGAGCTGGGGAGATGGCTCAGCAGTTAGGAGCACTAGCTCCTCTTCCAAAGGACCCAAGTTCAATTCCCAGCACCTACATGGCAACTCATAACCATTTGTATCTCCAGTCCTGGAGCCTCTGATGGGACCAGGCACACATGTGGTGCACAGACATACACGCAGACAAAACAATACACATAAAATGGCCTTTTCCGAGACCTTACCATCTCTTTTTCTTAAGGAATTAGTGAGGCAGGTAATTTTTTATTCATTCTAAGCACAAGGAGGCCAGACATCCACCTATTTAGGAAAGGTAAGGACCAATGGAATGGGGCTGTGCAAACAGAAACTCCTATTTGTGAGACTGGGTCTACTGACTTCCATGCAGCCCCTGGACACACAGAGGTCTGAGGGCTGACATGGAGAAGGCTCTGGCCAGAAGTATTACCAAGGGGAAGACTAATTCTTCCCTGAAACCATTCTTTGCCTAGGGAATCTTTAATCATATGCATCTTCAGAAAGTAGCTTTAAAGCCCAGACTTGCAGGCTAGCATGACTAGCAGAAACTAAGAAAATTCTCTAGCAAAATACCAGCACGGGGACATGGTGGCCTCAGGGTATGAAAGAAGCCTCTAGAGCAGAGGCAAGAAAGAGTCCCCCACCTTCTGGAAGAAGCTTCTATGTCCCTCTATCTCCCAAGACTCCACTGAAGTCCTTTCTAGACTGCCTCCCCTCCACATTCTGCTCTGCTGTAGGTGACTCCACCCCCCTTCTGTGCCTCAGCTGTGCCTGGACCTGCCTCTGTCTTGACACTTACCACACTGTCACCTCCAAGGAATCCTGAGAGTCTCGGGAATAGGACTCCACTTTGGTAAGTCGTTAGAAACGGGCCTTCTTTGAGTGTGACTTAGTCACTATCAATCAAGCACCCTCATGCCCCTCTGAGACATTGCCCTGATGTCTATTTGATGAACTGCCAGGCCACATGAGAAGAGTAGACTCTCTGTCTTCTGTGTCATGGGGAGGATGGGGAAGCTTGAGCCAGAGCTGCACTGTCAAACCCAGGGTTCATGGCCTCTTTCCACCCTTTCTCTGGGGCCTACTGTAGACATGGTGGGTAAGACCTATGCCAGCAACTAAAGGGCACTTTATCTTCCCGCTTGGAGAGGCTGGGAAAGCAACCACACAAGACAAGCTAGCCATCACGGTCAACTTTGAACAGGGCCCTCCTATGTCCCCACCCTTTCTAGAAGCTGAAATGCTGCCCAATGAGAGTTTGACTCCTGCTTTTTTACCTTTCCTGGATCCACCCTCCTGAGCAATGCAGGTTTCAGGCTGTGCTATGTTGCTGGGTTCCCAGGTACATCCGCAGGTGTGGGGACAGATGCCTGTGTTCCTATGTAGACACCGTTCATCTATAGTTCCTTTCTTCCAAAGAAAGGTCAACGGTCTTCGGAAATGGAGAAGATTTAAACACATGGAGAAGAAAATGTGTTTAATCTCAGCACTCGAGAAGCAGAGGCAGGAGGATCTTTGTGAGTTCCAGGCCAGCCAGAGGTACATAAGAACTCATGCTAAGGTATAAAGACAAACAGCAAGGCTCCATTTTTAAGAGGTCAAAGTAGTGAATGGTTGATTTCTTTTCCTCCTCCTCCCCCCTTTGGTTTTTTAAGACAGGGTTTTTCTATGTAGCCTTGGCTGTCCTGGAACTTGCTCCTGTAGACCAGGCTGGCCTCAAACTTATAGAACTCTGCCTGCATTTGCCTCCTAAGTGCTGGAATCAAAGGCATGTGCCACCAATTTAAACACAAGCCATGTCTAACCCCATTGTCCAAAGTCCCTACTGACCAGGAATGTGGGCAGGTCCCTCCATGAAAAGTAGGTGAGCCTTACACATCCCTCGCCCTTAGGCTGAACATGCACTGCCTAATCCTGCCTTTAGGTTTTTAGAAAAAAAATCCTTTGTTGACTTCTTTGAGCAGCGTTTAGATATTCGTGTTGCTGTGCTGGTGGCATCAAGGAAGCTTCCTCTCAATTTTCAACCCTTCCAGTGATCCTAACTACACAGCCCTGATGTGTGGGTCTACTCACAGGGCCGAAGGCCACCAAGGAGAGGGACCGACTACATTTCCTTCCCCTAAGATCTTACTAGAGTCTCAAAAAAGCCACTCTGTGGGCACTGAGTAACTGGGCCAAGGTGAGGCCTGCCACTCACTCATCTAGCCTTGAAAGTACCTACAGGAAGGTGACACACTGGGCGGTGATTCCTCCTGAGGGGAGGCCAGGGGTGGGGAATGGGAGGAGGGTACCAGGATATTAGAAAAGGTCCCAGCGGCAACCATTGGAGTTGCAGATGGGAGTCACACAGCTTGGAATCTGGAAGCTTCCGGCAGAAGGAAGGCAGTGATCCATGGTCCAATACAAACTGCAAATGGAGAGCCCAAGGGGACCGTGATAGCCCTGGCCACCAGGGGGCGTCCGCACGGACTAGGGCCGGGCTTGCTTGGCTAAGGATAGGCGGGGCGGGAGCCTGGATTGAGATCTGGCACTGCCGGAGGAATGCGGCCTTTGGCTCGTCCAAGCATTCCGGCTGGCTCAGGAATGTGAACAGGGTGTTCACTGCGCGCCCTGGATGCACAAGCCGGTCCTCCTCCCTCCGTTGAACACTAGGGAGGACCTGGTCAGACACCCCACTGAGCCTGCAGAATGAACCCTGTCCATCCAGGTTAAGGATGAGGCCCTGGGGGTTTAGGGCAGCGGGACCTGGCTCTAGGCCCCTGCAGGGAAGCGTTGAGGCCGATTATGGCTTAAGGAAAACCCAGAGCAATATATTTGGACATTTGAAGAACAGCCATTCCGTGGAGGGAGGCATAGGATTTGTCATTCTGGGCTACCAGCTTCAAGGGATACAGGCTCAGATCCCCAGACTTGCTCATTTTGGGAGACGTGCTGTGTAAGGCAAAGACTAAGACAGGAAGAAGGAAAGGCAGATGACCCAGTGAGGGATTAATGCTCTCAGAGCAGCCAAAGTGACTGAATACCAAGGGTAGGGCTTAAATTCATTCCACAAATATTTACTAAATCTTTTCTCTGAGCCAGAGTCTGAGCTCACATCTGGGGACACAGGTACAAACATTCACTTTCCCCAAGGGATTGTGACACCGATTGTGACAACCTGTGATACACACGGGTTGTGGTGTGTGTGTGTGTATTTGTGTGTGTGTAAACAGGAATAGCCAAGATTAGGGGGCAAAGATCCAGGAAGAACCGTTAGGAGATCCTGGGCAGTCACCTGAAAGACCAGTGGGAGTTGGCGTTCTAGACAAGGGAACCTTGTGATGGAGAGAAAGCACATGGTCTCAGCGGCCATCAAAAGGGCCTGCCAAAATGCTCAGCTGAACTACAGTGAAGATGGTGTCCTCTCTGCCAACCCATGGTGTTGACTGGGTTATGGAACTCTTGCTCTACATGAGGACTGGGAGTCAGAACTGCTTTGGAGGTTTTGATGCCCTCTGAGCAAGGTACCCTCACTGGTAGGTGCTCAGCAAGTACTGGCCAGTGTCTCAAGACCTTGCCCCATTAAGCAGCTTGGCTGCCTGAGAGGGCAGGCTGGGTGGGGAGGTGTGGGGGGGGGTGTTTTGTTTGTCCCTTCCTGGTTTGGGGGTGGATGTGTGCAGGAGAAGAGACTGGTGTGACCAGGTTATCAAAAGGGTCCTAGAATACACCCAGAGCACCTGGTGCTGCTGATGGGACGTTCTAGAAGGGGTCTGGCTTGGAGGTACATTGGGGAGGATGGTTCATGGGCTGGGGACAGGATGCATGAAGCAATGTGCACTGGGACCAGGAAGGCTGGAGGTGGGCAGGAGTCCAGGGAAGGAGTGGGCAGAAGCAGAGGCATAGGCAGAAGGCATTGCTGGGAGGTAGGGCAGAGGAAACCAGTGAGATCAGCTCTCAGGGAACCAGCTGCAGGGTGGGGCCAGGACTCTTAGTGCACTCTCCCATGCCTACCTAGGGGGGTGAACCTGAGCAAAGAGGGTCTCCAGGGGATTGTGACAGATATAACTGAGTGATGGAAAAGTCAGTGTTTACATTCGACATTCCTTGCGGGACCCCTCCTAGGAATGCACAGAGACCTAAAATCCTATGTCCAGAGGAAAAGTTGCAGGCCTTGGAAAGGCGCCTCCAGCATTGTTCCTCTGCAAACACAGGAAGAAGGGTTTCCTCTGGCTTTGTGGTGCTCTCATCTGACCCCTCCCCCAGCCTGGGAGCGGGGGCACAGAGGAGTAGGTGGTCATGGAAAATAAACACCCACCTCTGCTCTCCTGACTTATTTCATGTTCTTAGAATTTCCTCTCTTGGAGTCTGGCTTTGTTATTTTAAGATTCCACATGTCAGTGGGTTGGGGTTGGGAAAATCCCTTACTGTCCAGGCTGTGAGGAGGCTGGTCCACATCGGGAGCTCAGAATTGATGCCCAGGAAGAGAAGTGGCCTGGTTAACGGACCCCAGTCTTCCAGTGGTTCTGAGTCATCCTCTTGGGGAGGATCTCTGGCTGGGTGTGCCTTTGCAAGAGTGTGTTGCCTGCCAGTCCCATAGTGGGGACGTGGCAGGGTTTGGGTGCCAACTGTCCAGGCCAGAGTGATGGGTTCATTTCGGGGAATGGTGGGGACATACAAAAGTGCTTCTAGGTATGTCTGGGTGACGCTTAAGTTGAGCAGACAGCCCTGGCCTACTAGAGAGGCTGACCCTGCTCACCACAGGGCCCAGGCTGTGGCCTTTTCTGGGTTGTCCACTGTGGCTTCTGCTTCTCTCCCTTCTCCCGTGATCCCTGATCACTCTTTAGGAGATGTGTGCAAAACTCTGTCCACACAAGGATCTGAATCGTGTCTGAGACTTTCTTTCACCTGTGTATTTGTTCACCAACCCCACAAATACTATGGGGTGCCTGGCAGGTATCAAGCAGAGTGCTGGGTGCTGGGTGCTGGGTGCTGGGTGCTGGGTGCTGGGCGCACAGAGCCAAACTGGACGGATTAAAAACAAGCTGAGCATCCCAACAGTGTGCAGTTGAGTCTAGAATGTAGAGCTGGTGGAAGCTGTGCCTTCTTAGTGTCGTCCCTTCATGATCTTTGCCCTCCATGGACCACCCTTTCCCCCACGCCTTTTACCAAGCCAACATTAGATAGAGGGCCCTTGTCTGGGCCTTTGTTGAAAGATGGGTGGGCTTCTAAGTGACTAGGGATGGATAAAGTCCAGCCAGATAGTTATTATTATTATTGTTATTATTATTATTATTTTCTCCTCCTCCTCCTCTTCTGTTTTGTTTTGTTTTGTTTTGAACAGGTTCTCTGTGTAGCCCTGGCTGTCCTGGAACTTAGTCTGTAGAAAAGGCTGGCCTTGAACTCAGAGATCTGCCTGCCTGCCTCTGCCTGGCCTAGAAAGTATTCCTTGTTTGTTTGTTTGTTTTTCTTTTTAAAAGAGTTATTTATTTTTATGTGTGTCAGGTGTTTTGCCTACATGTATGTCTGTGTGAATATGTCAGATTCCCTAGAACTGGAGTTATAGGCAGTTGAGCTGACATGTAGGTGCTGGGATCAAACCCTAGCCAGTGCTCTTAACCACTGAGCCATCTCCCCAGCCCTAGAAAGTATTTCTCATGGTGTGTTATTCCCTTTGGTACAGGCATGTCTCTCAGGTTAGAGTGAGTCACAACAATTCCCTCAAGTCTCCACCCACTGACACAGGACCAGCCGCACAGAGACGTAGAATTACCAAAAACAAACAAAAACCTTCGTATTCAAAGTAGTTTATTTATGCATTTAATTTTGAGGGTTTTTTTTTTTTTTTTTTTTTTTGGTTTTTTGAGTCAGGGTTTCTCTGTGTAGCCCTGGCTGTCCTGGAACTCACTCTGTAGACCAAGCTGGCCTCGAACTCAGAAATCCGCCTGTCTCTGCCTCCCAAGTGCTGGGATTAAAGGCGTGCACCACCACTGCCCGGCTAATTTTGAGTCTTATGTAGCCCAGGCTAGCCTCAAACTCATTCCCCTACAGGCTGAATTTGCTCTGTAGACCAGGCTGGCCTTATTCTCCTGAGTGCTGGGATTACATGTATGAGCCTCACGCCTACCATGTGCAGTGCTGAGGATTATATTCGGGGCATCATGTACACCAGACAAGCATTCTACCAACTGAGCTACATCCCCAGGCCTCGACAAACATTTTATCATCTCATGTTTAAAAATAAAAATCAACCCAGGGAAACTCAGGTAGAATGGCTCAGGGTAAGATCTTGTCTCACAAAAATTTGCTACTAGTAAACAAAATATCAAAATTTTAGCTGGGTGTTGGTAGCACAAGCCTTTAATCCCAGCACTCAGAAGGCAGGCAGATCTCTGTGAGTTCAAGGCCAACCTGGTCTACAGAGCAAGTTCCAGGACAGAGAAATCCTGTCTCAAAAACCCCAAAAAACCAAAAACAAAAAAAACCTCCAAAGAATAAAGGGGGGCAGAGAGGGAGGAAGGGAGGGAGGGAGAAAGGGAGGGAAAGAGAACGAGTGAGCTGTAGCAGGACATGGTGGTCTTCAGAGGAGAACTTCATGAGACAAGTTTAGACCTGAGACTGAAGCCTGAGACCTAGTTGGGCTCCTCCTCAGGTATCCACATCATGGACAGGACCACACATCGCTGTTACTTTGTTACTGGCATAGCAGATGCTCAGTGTAGCTGGACGACATAAGAAGAGCCCTACTAGGGGTATGGTAGAGTGGGCTGGAACACAGGCCCAACCGAGGATTCATGAGCAGCACAGTCCGTGCGCCTTGCGTCTGGTGGAAGCCACCCCTTCTCAATTCCTTTCCCTCATGGCCCCTACCCTCCACTGGACCTTCCTTTCCCTGATGTCTTTACCAAGCTGACCTTGGGCAGATGTCCTTGGCCCTGATCTGGGTCCTTGTCAAAGACAAATGGGCTTGTGGGTGGCTAGGGAGAGAATGCATCCACTTAGAAAGTATCTCCGATGTTGACTTTTGTTGACACAGACGTGCCCACCAGACTGGCATGAATCATAGCAATTCTTTCATGCCTCCATCTGCCTGGAAATGCCTAGTGATAGTTTCCACAGTCTAGAACCTTCAACCTGTGAGCCAGTAGGGTTAGCTATCCCACCAGCCACAAACCTTCACCCTGGGGAGATCACAGAACAGCTGGAGGCAGAGGCATCACCGTTTGAAACTACAACCATTCTGAGAGTTTGACCAATGTGGTCTCTGAGCTGAAATCCCTCCCCAGTGGGAGCTCTGTGTAGGGGAAAGAGAGCTCTGTCTGTTCTGAGAGGTGGGTTGAACGACTCCAGCTCACTCCAGCAGTGTGTGCTCTCTCCTGTCTACTGAATGCCAAGAAGTAAGGGTGTTCCTGGCTCCGAATGTGAATGTGTGAGATTGCACTGCTCAACGATGCCGTGACAGCACTGCAGCTAACTAAGGCTCTGAAGAAATTGTTATGCAGAAGATTCTGGAAAGACCCCTTTGAAGCAGTGGCTCTCAACCTTCCCAATGCTGCGACCCTTATAATGCAGTTCTTCATGCTGTGGTGACCCTCAACCATTGTTATTTTTGTTACTACTTCATCATAACTATAATTTTGCTACTGTTATGCATTATAATATAAATATTTGATATTCAGGATGTGGCCCTTGTGAAATAGTCATTCAGTCTCCAAAGGGGTCTCAACCCTCAGGCTGAGAACCACTGCTTTAAAGTGGAATCTTCTTCTAGACTCTCTCTCTCTCTCTCTCTCTTCCTCTCTCTCTCTCTCTCTCACCTGTGATGCAGATGTAGGACTAGAGTTTTAGTAACCTTCATGGACCATGAAGACAGAGTAAGGAAGAAGCCTTGACAAAAACCAGTGCTTTGGAAAAAAGAGAGAGAGAGAGAAATACATTTAATGGCATCAGAATTGTTGAACTCTTTGTGTAAAAAAGTAGCACAAAGGCAACAAACAAACAAATTTGGAAGATATTTGCCAATCAGAGAACAAAAGGCACACACACACACAAAATCTAAAAGTTGATGACTATGTAAGCACGAATATCTAAAAATTGGAAAAATAAATGACTCAGTAGAAATATTGGCAAGTAATACAAGCGCCATTCAGAGAGCCAAAAAAAATTATGAGAAACTACTGGTACTAAGGTGATTAAGTCAACATAAAAAAAAAAAGCTGGACACAGAGTCTCACATCTGCAATCTTGGCTCTCAGTAAACCAAGCCGGGAGGGTCAGGTTCTTTCTCAGCTACAAAGCAAGTTCAAGGAGAACCGTCTCTACTCTGTGTTGTATAACCAAACAGATACATGGAAAGAAAACAGTAGCAAACCAACTATGGTCTACAGATGGCTCAGCAGTAAAGGCACTTGCTGTCTAGTCTTATGACCAGAGTTCAATCCCAGAGAGCCACAGGGTGGAAAGAGAAACCGACCCAGCAAGTCCCTCCACAGGCATGTGTGGCAAGCACACACCACACGTGTGCCATGCACACACACAAAATAAATAAAATGTAACAATTCTTTTTAAAACAAAAAGAGATGTAACACCCATTGCTATTACTACTGATGCTCTTGCAGCTAAGGAGAGTTCAGAAGCAGTGTTTACGGAAATGCATAGTTTTAGACCCTTCAAAAGCCAATCAATTAAAATTGTTAGATAAAACCAATGACTTATGGAGCTGGAAAAATGGCTTAGTGCTTAAGGGCACATACTTTTCTTGCAGAGGACCT
Organism: Uromys caudimaculatus; assembly: GCA_028551405.1. Lineage (NCBI taxonomy): Eukaryota > Metazoa > Chordata > Mammalia > Rodentia > Muridae > Uromys > Uromys caudimaculatus. The sequence continues at coordinate 19,447,058 of CM052706.1, forward strand.
GAGTTCAGTTCCTAACATAACTCACAGCTGCCAGCAACAGGGGATTCAATGCCATCTTCTAGCCTTCTTAGGTACTGCACATGCGTGCACATATCCCTACACACACACTCACACACACACCTACACACAAAGTCTTACACACACATATGCACACACTTACACACTCACACACATGCACACACACTCACACACACTCACATATACTTACACACACTCTCACATACACTCACAAACACATACACTCACATACACGCACATGAACTTACACACACACACAATACACTTCTATAATTAAAATAAATTGTTTCTAAAACAATGGCTTACTTGAATACTGTGCATGTCTTTTCTTATGCATTAATACAAATAGTACTAATAATAGATTAATATATTGTATATACATTAATACAATGAAAATCTATCACTAGTTCTGTGTTCAAACATATATTGTATACATATACAAAGCTGTCAAAAAAAATAAAGACTACTCTGAAAAAGAAGAAAAATCCATCACTAGTTTAATTCTTTCACTTGTTTCCTAAATTATTTGTTTGTTTGTTTGTTTGTGTGTTGATCTTTTGCCTGCGTATGTGTTTGTGTGCCACATGTGTGTCTGGGGTCTGTGGAGGCCAGGAGAGGGCATCAGATCCCCTGGAACTGGAGTTACAGATGGTTGTGAACCGCCATGTGAGTGCTGGGACTCAAACCTGGGTCTCCTGGCAGAGCAGACAGTTCTCTTCTTCACCTCTCAGTCCCTTTTTCATTCTTTTTAATGATGCTGACAGTTTCTTCTTCTAAAAAAATATATATTTGTGTGTGTGTGTGCGTGCATTTGTACAGGAGCTCATGGAGGCCAGAAGAGGGGTTACGTCACCTGGAACTAGAGTTACAGATAGTTAAGTCACCATGTGAGTGCTGGGAACTGAACCTGGGTCCTCTGCAAAAACAGGGCGTAAGTACATTTTTTTGGAGGGGGTGTCCCAAATAGGGTTTCTCTGTATAGCCCTGGCTGTCCTGGAACTCACTATGTAGACCAGGCTGGCCTGGCTCTCACAGAGACCCTCCTGCATCTCCCTCCCTAGTGCTGGGATAAAGGTGTGCACCACCACTGCCCGGCTTGTATAGCATTCTTGTACCTGGGTGCGTCAGGTATTTTATTTGACCATAGCTTATGAATAGACATTGCTTTGTGTACAATTTCTGGACACTGTGAAAAATACTGTGACAATACTACCATCTCTATCAATATCCACAAAATATTATCATTATAGTTATTGTAGAATAGTGATTTAGAAACTCTGTGTGAACTCTATAGTCATATATTATACATATGTTTTATGGGTTCATGTTCTCCAAGGATCAGTCACTTGAGTTTCAAAAGATTTATTAAGGAAATTTTCTATGAATGAGTAATGGAAGGGTCCATTTTGAGTTGTGACATACTTAAACATATAACTGTGTACATATGCTTGTATATAAATGTATGTGTAGCATGCATGTATGTGGTTATGTATGTGCAGATATTCTTGTGGAGATACGAAATATACATACATGTGTACCATTATGTACACAGATAGATTTGCATATGTATATGTGCTTGGGCATATATCCTGTGTGAGTATTTAGAGAGATTTAGAGAAAACTATGGAAGGATATACACATACTTCACAGGAGCCCATACAGAAGAAGAAAAGATTGCATAGAAATGCCACAAATCCCAGACTGTCACACTCAACTCCCATTTGAATCATCTCAGGGTTTTTTTTTTGTTGTTGTTGTTTTGTTTTGCTTTTGTTTTTTTGGTTTTTCAAGGCAGGGTTTCTCTGTGTAGCCTTGGCTGTCCTGGAACTCACTCTGTAGACCAGGCTGGTCTCGAACTCAGAAATCCACCTGCCTCTGCCTCCCAAGTGCTGGGATTAAAGGTGTGCACCACCACTGCCTGGCGAATCATCTCAGTTTTAATGAAATAAATTCCTTCTATCATTTGGTGTGACTATGCCTATAGTCTCAGCTACCCAGGAGGCTGAAGCAGGAGAATGGGTTGAACCCAGAAATTCAGGGCTAGCCTCGGCAAATTAGCAAGACCAATTTTTAAAAAACACAAAACAAAGGAGCTGGAGAGATAGCTCAGCAGTTAAAAGCACTTGCTGTACTTGTAGAGAACCCAGGTTCAGTTCCCAGCACCCACATGGAGATTCACAACATCTGTAACTTCTGGATCTCACACTTTCTTCTGGTCTCTAGGGCACTAGGCACTCACATGATCAATATACATACATGCAGGCAACACTCATACACATGGAATAAAAATAAATACATCTTTTAAAATACAATAAAAATAATATATTTTTAAAATCATGTCTAGGCCTTGCCCCAGCCTGTCTTCATCTGCTTGCCTGTGTGACTTCTTTTAGTCTCTGTGACCTTGAGATGGTCCCTTCCAAGACAGAATCTCATCTTTCCTCCTGCTAGCCAGGAGGCTTAAAGTACTCAGCCATGGTACTTGCTGGGTACTTTAAACACTTTTTGGATGTCCTTTGGTTCTGGGATCCAGTGCCCTTTCTCTGGGTCTCTGCTAAGGACATATGGGGGAGGGGGGCAATTTTCGACCTCCGGTGGGAAAAAGTGTAGAGGAGGAAGCTGATGGGGGGTGCCTGAGTCACCTCATTATCTGCACTTTTCTAGGGAGGCGACCACACTATGGTGCCCAGGGCAGCCTGTGACTAAGAGGTGAGGCTCGCGTCCCACCTGGCCACACCCTCGAGCCCTACTTTCCAGGTCCAAGTTCCCAGACAGCCTACCACGCCCAGCACGGGCAGAAGGCGGGACTTTAGTGAATGCGCGGTGGGCATAAATCTGAGTTCTTTCTTTTTTGAAAGTATCCGTAGGTCGAAATACTTCACAAGAATTTCCCTCCCAATCCACATTTCCTTCACAAGAGCAACCCGGGGTAGTCTTTCCTGTGTTCTTGCAGGGATATTTTAGTACCAAGGGGAGTGGTGGTGGGATAAATCAGGTTATAAATCCACAATCCTTTATTTGAAAAATGCAGGAGCAATGTAGTTTGGAATTTGGAATTCAAGGAATGAAGGAAGGTGGTGTTCTGTGGTTTGTGCCACACTCTGTGATAAAACACTAATATTTCCACCAATAAGATAAATCCATAATCAGTCTTCGGTCCATTAAATTTGCTTTTGCTACAAAACATACTTGTGCCATTTTTTAAAATTAGAGGTTTTTGAATTTTGTAATTATAGATAAGATGCATTTGGGTCTGTACTACCCTGATTCTTATTTATTATTGTGATTTTTTAACTTTCTGGTGTTAGGAATGAAACCCATATTCCTTGCATATGCTAGACAGGCACCCCGCCCCTTGTGCATCTGTAGTTTTTTTGAGACAGGGTCTCATGTAGCTCAGTCAGGCCTTGAACGCCTGATCCACTAGGTGCTGAGACACAGGTACTGTGCCCTCTTTCCCCTGCCTACTTACAGATATTTAAAGCAGCATGCTGTGCACATTGAACAGAAATTTTTTAAAAAGCAATCATTCACCATTTCTTTCATAATCAGCCGAGGATACTGTTTTACACACACCAGAATTAAGCTAGCTGTTTGTGGCCATTTGGATTGGTTCTAGTGTTCTGCCCAGCGGCCTCAGTGCTTCGATGAGTGGCGCTGGATGCTCAGCACAAGCGCAAGGGCGTCTGTGGGGTAGATTCCTAGCAGTCAAATTGCTGGGGTAATTAATAAGGATCATTAACATTTGCATAGTAATTTCTGAAAGCTGGGATTTGCCATAAGTGCTCTACAGCAATCAGCGCCTCACAATGCTTGCGACCAGCTCGAGGGTCGGCTATGCTAATTCATACCATTTTGCAGATGAGAAGAATCCAGGCTCAGGGAAGTGAAATGGCTGTCATAGCTGGGACTCCAACCAAGGTGTCTGACTCGACTCACATTCTTAATTATCACATTCTTCTGCCTTTTGAAGACCGTGGGAATTTGGAACGTAGGGACAGGTTGCCAAATCGTCTTCCACACAGCTTTGTCAAGTCATGCTCTCCACCCAGCCCGAGAGCTGCTGTTTCCCTGGCGACTTGGAGCCAAATCAAACTTTTTGATCTTTGCCAATCTGATAGGTGGTGACGGTATCTTGCAGTTGCTTTAGCTTGGATTTCTTTTGCTGGGAGTTGGATTGAGTCTGGTCTTCCTCGCCTTTAAGTTACTATGGGGATCTTTGCCTGTTTATGGCTGTGACTTGTGCTGAGTTTATTATGTCTTAGGAAACTTAGCCCTCAGTGACTCAAAGTACAGGTATTTGATCAGGCAAACGTTTAGATTTTGATTTTACTCCTGGTGGGCTTGGGGCAGAGTGTTTTCAAAAGACAAATAAAAGAAAAAGGGGAAGGCTAGGGCCATAGCTCAGAAGGTGAAGCACTTCCATTGTAAGCATTATGTCCAGAATCTATGTTTAAAAACAAAGCAAAACAAACAAGCAAACAAAAAAACCAAAACAACAACAAAACCAGGCATGGTAGACCATGCTTGTGATCCTACGACCAGAGAGATGGAGACAGGCAGAATCCTGTGGCTTATTGTCATCCCAGCCTAGATGACGACTCGACCAGTTCCAAGCCAATGAGAGAGACCCCGTTTTGAAAACAAGATGGATAATGCCTGAGAAATGACACCCATGGTTGTTCTCGATCTCCACACGCACATGTGTGCACACATATATGCATTCTCCCTCACACATAGAAGAAGAAAAAAAGGACTCAGTGCTGGGAAGTAGAGGGAGGGAGCCCTCTAGAGAGATGCTCTCTCTGCCCCGTGAGGCAGGAGGAAAAGAAGATGATCGAGAACATGAAACGGCCCTTGTTGGAGAAAGGCCACGGTTCAACCCACAGGGATGGCTTACTTGGCCAAGAGCCCAGGAGAAGGGTCTTGGAGACAGACACTAAGACATCTTCCTCAGATGCAGAGTTCAGAGACATCTTCAGTTGATGCTTTCCTGGCCCATTGCAAGCCTGCGGTCTGCTAGCAGCCCAGTTCCTTCTTCACATCCAGCCAACACAGGACCCCTTCAATGGCCCCTAGAGATGGGCAGAGCCTAGCAGGTCTGTGGGGTCCAATGACTGTAATCCTGTGTCCTGCCATCTTGAATTCCTAACTCCAGCCCATCTGCTTCCTGGAAACCCTGCAGCTCCAACCCTAAAGTATTTTTGCTAAAACACATTCCAGGCTAAAGATTCTTTTGCTTGTTTTCTGTTGCATAGTGACTGTTAATGTCCATTGGCTTGCTCATAAAGTACAGGTGTTGGCCCACATGCAAGGCCAACTGAGGGGGGCCCTCCTGGCACCAATTTTCATATTAGTTTAGCAGCTCAGGGATATGGAGTCTGTAGCCAATGAGCGCCATAGAAAGGTAACCTCCCAGGAACTTGGAAGGGCCGTGAGTGGGGTTGAGGGGAGCAGCACCTCTCGCCCAGACCCGCTCGGATCTGCCGGGATCCGGGGCCTGAGAACCCAGGGACAGAAAAACTGTGAACTTTCCGATTTACACTGGTGCCTGGTGACCTCAGCCTGGGCCACAAGGCTCCACGTGAACAGGGAATCCCAGAAGTGCTGACACACCTTTGAGCACAGGCAAAACCACCACTTCTGGATCAAGAGAGACCTTTACAGAACCTTTGGGGCATAGGAACCAAGGGACAGCTGGTGACAAGATCCTTCTGATTCCATTCTGCACCCCAGAGCGGACCCTGAGGGACAGCTCTCCAAACCCAAACACCTCTCAGAGAGAGCTGGTCTTCAAGGAGTACTGACACAGAGATCTGCAGGAGGGGCAAGCCACAACCGGACAGAGTAAGATCAGCTAACATCAGAGTCAACAAGATGGCAAAAGGCAAGGGTAAGAACATAAAGAACAGAAACCAAGATTACTCCATACCCTCAGAACCCAGCTCTCCCACCACAGCAAGCCCCGGATACCCCAACACACCAGAAAAGCAAGACTCAGATTTAAAATCATTTCTCATGATGATGATAGAAGACTTTAAGAAAGAAATGAATAACACCCTTAAAGAAATACAAGAGATCGGAGATAAACAACGAGAAGCCTTTCAAGAGGAAATTCGAAAATCGATGAATATTGTAATTACAAGGGATGTTTAAGAAAAATCCTGTCCCACCTTGGGGAATTGGACTAAATTGGTTATGATACACAAAGGATACTGCCGCCCTTAGGAACTTTCTAGATGCTAGTGTGGCAGGGCTGAGAACCTCTGCTTGACAGGAAGTTCAAACTCTAGGGAGGCCCTGTCTCCCTTCACCCTTTAGCATTCAAACCTGCTGGGCTCCCACAATTCTGAGACACGCCTCTCATTCCTCCTCCCAGCCTCCCGACTCTCTTTTTCTTTCCTTTTTCTTTTTCTTTTTTTTTGGTTTTTCGAGACAGTGTTTCTCTGTGCAGCCCTGGTTGTCCTGGAACTCACTCTGTAGACCAGGCTGGCCTTGAACTCAGAAATCCGCCTGTCTCTGCCTCCCAAGTGCTGGGATTAAAGGCGTGCGCCACCACTGCCCGGCGTCAGGACCTCTCTTATCCCAGTCACACACATGGCCTCAAATCCCCAGAGCGTTTCTGCCTGGTTTGCATTCAGGCAGATGGCAGACCAGTGAGCTGCTTCACTGTTCTTCCTTCAGAGCCTCAGTGGACAAGGTTTCTGTGGCATGTGTGTCTAACTTCTGTAGGTGTTCAGCCACCCAGCCGGCCAGCCGGATGGGGGACCAGTATGCTGGCCACAGAGGCAGTACCAGGAAGGAATTCTTCTCCCTCTGCGTTTCCTGGTAGGCCTTCTGAGGCTGCCGGGACTACTGAGTGGTCTCAGGAATGCAGCTTTCTCAGTTCAGGGAATTGAATAGGTGTGGTTTTTGGTCACCAGCCACTGTAGCCAGCAGGGAACACACACCAGCGACAGGTTTGACCCTACCTTCCTTTCCAGCTGAGTACAGTCATCTACTGGAAAGAAGACATAGAATTTAGAATTTTCAGATGAGAAAGATAGTATCTGGAGTTTACTATCAAGACAGACGATAAAACGTTTTTCACCCTAGAGCCTTTTTACTTGGTTATTTATTCTTTAAAATGATGTTGTAGGGCCGGGCAGTGGTGGCGCACGCCTTTAATCCCGGCACTTGGGAGGCAGAGGCAGGTGGATTTCTGAGTTCGAGGCCAGCGTGGTCTACAGAGTGAGTTCCAGGACAGCCAGGGCTACATAGAGAAACCCTGTCTCGAAAAACCAAAAAAAAAAAAAAAAAAAAAAAAAAATGCTGTTGTAGACTGCCCATGGCCCAGTAAACAGTAACTTCACATTCATGAGCACAGTGGCAATACTAATCGGACTCAGTGACTTATTAACAAATATATATATAAAGTTAAGAAGGAGATGTGTTGGTGGAGTTGGAGTGAGGGAAGAAATAATCGAGATAAACTATATACCTATATAAAGCTCTCAAAGAATAAATAGAAATGTTATTGATGTTGATTTTGAAATGATATGCCTTCTCAATTAAAAGAAAAATGTCAACAGCAGCGTACGGAGGGGGGATTGGGGGGGACAAAAACAAAACCCCAGAAATCTCAGTCAGGCGAAGGTGCATGTCTATAATCCTAGCACGTGGGAGATGAAAGCTGGACTATAAGGTCAGGGTTATCCTTCTCTTCGTGGAGAATTCAATGCCAACCTGGGCTACAAGAGAACGAGAAGAAGAAAGGGAAGAGGAGAAGGAAGAGAAATGCCAATTGTCATCCCAGTGGGTACGAGTAAGCTTTTCTCGTGAATGGCTGTGAAGCTAACGCGTGCTTGTTGGTGTGCTTTTCCGGCCAGGGGCTGCATAAGTGGTCTTGGAAAGCAAGCAGGCCTGAGCTTCCGTAAGCCGTGTAGGGACTCTCACAAATAGACCCTTTAGAGACGCACTACCGCCCTGCGTTCTTGGGAAAAAAATATCTGATGCATCCCCTCAGAACCCGTCCAAGGCGGCATACCGAAGGCGTGGCTCATCTTCCCTAGTTCCCCAGAGGCCTCAGAGCAATCTTCTCTGTTGCTTCGCAGCTCTTTAACTATGCTAAGAATGTGAGCCATTTCCCACGAGGCTGGCAACCATGAAGCAATTTGGAGCCCGACCTCCCCAAATATCTGCTTTGCAAACACATAAAGCAGAGAGGCATCCTGAAAATGTGATCTTCGGCCCATCACCTTGGGCGTTTGTGCTGGCCTGTTCGCCTGCCTAAAGTGCTTCTGCTTCCAGAAAACAGAACTTTCTAGAAGGGGCTTTCTCAAGACAATGGACATCGAGCTTTAGCTACTCAGGGCTCTTGGCAGGGAGTTTGCTCCCATCCCAGGGCTGAGATCATGGCTGACTTGGTGTTGTTCTCTTTTGTCCCTGAGATGTCTGTGTGCAGGGACATGTCACCATCAGCAAGACACTATCTTGGTGGCTTCCAGTTTTGTGGCCCACATGCGTGGGAACAAACCATGCAGGGCCTACAGAGGGAAGCACAGGGAGAAGCAGAGAATTTGGGGCCTTCCCAGCAACACTTTTAGTACGCTTTGTTACGATAGAGCAGGTCGAGTCAGGTTCCAGTGACCTACATAACCTTCCAGAAGGGCAGGTAAGAGCCCTGCTTCCCAGGCCAGGCTTGGGTGGAGACAATTTACAACGCTGAGACATCGAATGTTCACTGATGGCTGACTGAATCATACGTCTACAGGGTGGACTAGTATGTAAAAGTGATTTTATTATTATTTTTAATTGAGACAGAGACGCACACTCCAGTCCCAGATGGCCTGGAATTCTTTGTAGGACACGTTCACTGAAGATTTGTGGCCAATCCTCTTGCCTCTCTGTCTGGAATGCTGGAATTATAGGCACTCACCACTCCATTCCAGCAAAAGTGATGATTATAAAGACTAACAACATTATAAACATTAACTTACAGTGATAAATGAACAGTAAAAATACATGATAGTTTTGGGCACCAGAACAAGAAATGAATTAGAAAGAAATTTTTTAAAAGATTACACTGAAGTTGTGTAGTTCAACGGTAGATAACTTGTCTAGAATACACAAGGTCCTTGGTTCCAACCTAAGGAATGCCCCTTCCCCCCAGTAAAAACTAACCAGGTATATGGTGGCCCACATCTGTTATCTTGGTACTCAAGAGGTTGAAACAGGATTGCAATGAGTTCAATGCCATCGGGGATACAGAGTGAGTCTCAGGTCAGTCAGAGCTACAGAGTAAGATGCTGTCTCAAAAACCAAACCAACCAAAGACACTAGGTAACAGGGTAGGGATATAGGTCAGTTGGTAGAGTACCTGCCAGGAAACATGAGGCACTGTGGGTATGTGGTGCATGCCTGTAATCCTAGACTAAGTGAAATCAAAGCCAGCTGCAGCTCCATGCGACCCAATCTTAATTACATAAATATGCACATACGTAGTAAATAGAGGTCGCTATGTCGACGCGGTATGATTAGACGCCTTAAGCTTTCAAGTCAGACAGATGAGATTTGGTGGCTTAGCTCTTTTTTGTGTAGAAATGACCTTGACAGATACTTTAATCTCATCCGTGCAATGGGTCCAATGATTCCTGCTGTACGAGATTCTTGCGGCAGTCAGCCATACGGTGCCTTTTCTCCCTCAGCTTCCTCTCTCCCTTCCTGCCCCTACGTACCTTTCACTAATAAGAGAGGCCTTCAGTCACCCTACAAAGGATCCACAACTGAGACACATTGGAGTCTGCCAGAGTACCCCCACTTACATCCCAGCATGGCTGGAGCTTGGATGGTTGGGGAGGAAGGTGCAGATAGCTGGACCCTAGAATACCGTCAGGGTGGGGCTCCTGTTGTCCTTGATTGTCGAGTACAGCAATGTTCTCCAGTCTCTAGCAAAGTCACAAAGGCCTTTGTAGCTGGCTTGTGGGGTGTGGTTTGGAGGTAGCTTGGCCTTCTCCTAGCCCTTCTCTTGTGACCTGACCTCAGCACCTCTTTTTACCTTTAAAATATTTTTTAATTGGTAAATGCAAATCGTGTATCTTTATGGTATATGACATTTGGAAACGTGTACGTGTTGTGGTCAAACTAAGCTAAGGAACACATATCCTGCCTCACATCATTAGCTTATGATGGAAACAATGAAAATGGATTTTCTCAGCAGTTTCCAGTATAGGATACGTCATGACTAATCATAACTACTCACTTCTATTGGACCGAGGGTCTGTGGGCTAGAGCAGCAGCATCCTGACTCAGCCACCAAGCTCTGTTATCACAGACACAGAGGTAGATCAATGGCTTTCCAAATCTGAGTCATGAAAAATCAGAGAGCAAAGATATCATCTCAATGCCAAGCAGGCATGCCCTTTTTCAAAAATGTATTTTCACTGGGTAGTGCTAGTGCACCTTAAAGCCCAGCACTCGGGAGGCAGAGGCAGGTGGATGGATCTCTGAGTTCAAGGCCAGCCTGGTCTACAGAGTGAGTTCCAGGATAGAAGTAGTAGCTATATGATGGTGAAGCAGATGTGAACAGAGAGGAGTGAGTGCTCACAGAGACGTGCCATAAAGGAATAGTTCAGGGGGTGTCCCCATCGGCCTTGAGTGGCACACACACATGTACATTTGTGTCTGCACTCCTTTCTCTTCCAAAAAGCCAAACACCTGAGAAGCTGGCATTTACAGCTGGGGAGAAACTGTTCAGAGAGACCAGCATGATAGAGGCAGAGGGACTCAGAACCCACATGGTCTTCAGAATCAAATAGCCCTCTGAATGTGGAGTAGAGTAAGAACAAGATGGTGTGTTTGTGTGTGTTTGAGAGAGAGAGAGACACAGAGAGAGAGACAAAGAGACAGACAGAGACAGAGAGACACACACAAAGAGAGGAACAGAGGCAGAGACACAGAGAGACAGACAGAGACAGAGACAGACACACACATATACCCTGAGAGAGAAAGAGACAGAGACAGAGTCAGAGACAGACAGAGAGAGGGGGAGAGAGAGAAAGAGAAGAGAGAGGAGCCAGAACTGAGGCTAGGCCTTTCCTGGCAGGGCTTCCATGGCCTCCTAAGATGTACTCTGTCCATCTTAAGTCCTGTCACCTTCCCAGTTTAGACTGGACACCCAGGGCTTACAACCCAACTGCTTCCTGACTGGGCTCAGAGTTCTCTGTTATGCAGCCGTTTCTATCTGTAATGTTTGTTTTGTGTGTGTGTGTGTGTGTGTGTGTGTGTGTGTGTGTGTGTGTGTGTGTGTGTGTTTAAGATTTTATTTATTTATGTATATGAGTACACTATAGCTGTCTTCAGACACACCAGATGAGGGCATATGGATCCTATTACAGATGGTTGTAAGCCATCATGTGGTTGCTGGGAATTGAACTCAGGACCTCTGAAAGAGCAGTCAGTGCTCTTAACCACTGAGCCATCTCTCCAGCCCGTATTGTTTCTGTTTTTTTTTTTTTTTCTTTGTGTGTGTGTGTGTGTGTGTGTGTGTGTGTGTGTGTGTGTGTGTGTGTCCTCAGACACAGTAGAAGAGGGCATTGGATCCCATTACAGATGGTTATGAGCCACCATGTGGGTGCTGGGATTTGAACTCAGGACCTCCGGAAGAGCAGTCAGTGCTCTTAACTGCTGAGCCATCTCTCCAGCCCTTGTTTCTGTTTTATTTGTTTGTTTTTTAGGCAATCTCGTTTTGCAGCTCTGGCTGGCCTGGAACTGCCTGTGTAGACAGGCCTATGTAGGCCTCCCAGACATCTGCCTGCCTCTGCCTCCCAAGTGCTGGGATCAAAGGCGTGCACCATTATGCCCAGCTCTGCAACTTTTTGAAGGGCCCCTATTAGACACTCCGACCTTTTCCTGGATCCCCTCCCTCTCTGGAATTGCTTTGCTCTCTTTGTAAAGTATCAATCCCAATGTCCTCTTTATCTTGAACCCCAGTTAGTCCCACAGACCTGAGCCTCCTGTTTCTTTGTCTGATGGAAAGAGGATAACTAGAGCCATTGTTAGGAATTCTGTGCACGGTCCATTCAACCCTTGCAGCCTCCTTAAGGAAAAGAAACCATGGACACACCCATTTACCCAGGAGGAAACTGTGGCTCACAGAGGATAACTCATTTGCCATATTGTTAATTGGGGAGCCAGGATTTGAACTCAGGATGCCCAATCTGTACTAGGCCATTGACTATCCTCCCCAACCCCCACCTCCCGCCACCATTCTCCTGCAGTATAGAGCTGTCCTCTCCGTAGGGTGTACCAGGTGACCCCCGGGGCAGTAAGATTAAAGACTCCTGACCACCAGGTGTGGTGACAGGCTTAGGCCTGGCTGCAGAGCCTTGGGTTCTGGGCCTGCCTTTTCAGGGTCACAGGGTGGAGAAGCAGGAGGAAGGAGGAAATCAAGTTGAGTCAGATGGCTTGTGGAATCTCTGGCCTTTATTGAATTCTGGGAAGAGGAGGGGAAAAAAATGAGAATGCCTATTCCAACTATGTAAGATAATCAGGGGCTCTTGACTGTTTACAGGCAAAAAATCTCAGGCAGCCAGCACCTGCAAGCCAGAGGCCAAGAATCTGTGAGACTCAGCAGCCTTGAGTGGCGCTCCGGGCTCTGGATGCCATCAGGGTGGACGGGAGGGACTTCTGGTCCTTGCTTCTTATGTTTATGGCTCCAACCTTTCCTTCAGCATTTGGTCTTGGCCCCTGCAGCTCTGACTTGTGAGCCTGGCTACACATTCTCCTGAGAGAAATGGGATGAGGCCTGCCTGCCTGTCTCTTTCACCCCTGTCACGGCCCCATGCTTCTATACCCCAGGCTTTATTGTCTTTCTCTCTGAGGACACTGGGCTATCTTGGAGAGACTCATTCCTTAGCAATGCTCTCATCTGGAGAGAAACCCTACTGGTTCAGAGCTCCACAGAAATACACAGGGACGCACAAGGCAATAGTCTGTTTCTAGACACCCTAAAATCCCTACACTCTAGCTTGAACTGGACAGAGCAGGTAAAAACCACTGTAACATAAGAAACCAGAGGAGATTCCTGTTAGGGCTTTGGGTAGATGTGGGACAGGAAGCAACAGCAAGGGGCTTCCTGTTCTCTGGAATGTCATTTGTTTATAATAATTCCAAGTATCTGAGGCTAGGGACGCAGCTCAGTTAGTAGAGTCCTTGCCCAGCATTCAAGAGGCAGAGGTGCCAGGTAGTGGTGGCGCATACCTTTAAGTCCAGCACTTGGGAGGCAGAGGCAGGTGGATTTCTGAGTTCGAGGCCAGCCTGGTCTACAGAGTGAGTTCCAGGACAGCCAGGGCTACACAGAGAAACCCTGTCTCGAAAAACCAAAAAAAAAAAAAAAAAAAAAAAAAAAGAGGCAGAGGCAAATGGATCTTTGGGAGTTCAAGGACAGCCTGGTTACTGAACGAGTTTCAGGACAGCCAAGACTGTTACACAAAGAAACTCTGTCATGAAAAAAAAAAAAAAAACCAAAAACAATCAATCAATCATGATAATAATAGTAATAATCACAGCAACAACAATAATAATTCCAACTATCTGGGTTGAAGTGGAGTTGAGCAACCAATTCTTTCACTCATGCATGTATACATCTGTGGATTTAGCTAACAACTGTTTATTCATTTATTAAGTGCGTGCCCTGGGGCTGGTGATGATACCAGGCTGAGTGTTTGAGAATGTCTAGATGGCATGCTCCTCAGTATGAAGCGGGTGCACATAAGAAGCATATCTTGGGGCTGGAGAGGTGGCTCAGCAGTCAAGAGTGCCCGCTGGTCTTCCAGAAGACCAGGGTTCAGTTCCGAGCACCTACAGAGTAGCTAACAATGATCTGTAGCTCCAGTTTCAGGGGATCCAGTGCTTTCTTCTGGTTTCCTCTGGTACTACACACTGCATGGACATAGTGCACACACACACATTCAGGCAAAACACTCATAAAAGGAAAACAAGAAAATCCTTTTTAAAAATGGCATACTCATTTTCTATCCCATCCAGGACCTTCCTACCCTTCAGCTTTAGAATCGAGATTGTGGGTAAGGGTCATGAGAAACTCCCCAGGCATTTGAAACCCAAGCCTCTAGATACAGTCCCCAAATTGGAGACTTATTTGTCCAGTTTCCCTTCTGTCCTATGTCTTTGAGAACGTAGGAGCATCAGCTCTTCATTTCTCCATTCATCCCAACGTAAGTTTTGCTTTCTGTACATGTATGAAGAGAGTGTACATAGTGAGTGCATGTATGTATGTAAGAGTGTGAGGTGTGTGTGTGTGTGTGTGTGTGTGTGTGTGTGTGTGTTATGCATGTATGTATGGTGTGCATGTATGCTGAATGTGTAGAAGGGGTGTGTGTGTGTGTGTGTGTGTGTGTGTATGTGTGTAGTGTGTGAGAGAGTGTGTGGTATGTGTTGAATGTGTATGAGTTGTGAGTGTGTGTATGGTGTGATGTATGTGTACATGTGTGGGATGTGTGGGTGTGTGAGTATGTATGGTGTGTGACCCATTTATGTGTATATGTTTGTGTAGTGTGTATACAAGTACATGTTTATGTGTTTGAGTATGTGGTGCATCTGTGTACATTGTGTATTTGTGTGGGTGTGTATCTGTAGTGTATTTGTATAGTGTACGTATGTGTATGTTTAGGTGTATGAGTATAAAATGTATGTATCTCTGTGTGTATGTATATAGTATATTTGTGTGGTTCTGTGTATACATGTATGTGATTACGTGTATATATGGTGGACTTGTGTGTGTGTGTGCGCGCGCACGCGGATGTGTTCATGCTCATGTATTTGCTCGTCCACCCTTTGCCTCACTCCCTTGAGACAGGCCCTCTCACTGAACCCGGAGCTAGACTGGTGGTCAGCAAGCCTTTGTAATCTTCCTGTCTTTGTTCTCCACAGCATTGAAGTTTCAGATATGCAAGAGGCGATACCTGCCTTTTACATCGGTGCTGGAGGTTCAAACTTGAATCTTTATGCTTGCTCAGCAAGCTCTCTTGCCCACTGAGCCATTTCCAGGCCCCAGAACTTTTGTACTCCTGTCAGACCTTGTAGTAGACACAGAGTAGCAGGCAGACCTCATCTTCCAGGTGCTCTCTCGTGGAAACAAAGGACAACTGGTCACTCCCTTCCTTCACTGCTCCTCTATCTTGTTCTCCTGACACCCTAAGTCCTTACAGTGAGCTCAGGCTTCTCCCACTGGCCTCTTCTCTCTGTTCCACTTCTTGCCTGCTCCTGACAGGCCACTCTCTAACTGCACCTTCTGGAATGTTCCACAGAGGTGTCCTCTTCACCTGGCTCGTCTGTCTCGTGCGTATCACTTTCTAACATTTTCTGCCTTCTCCTTTTACCAATGATCTTTCCACAGAACACAAGCCTTTGGGGGGGGGGAGGGCCCGTCTCCGTTTCCGGATGTCGTCCAAGCAGCTAGAATAGTGGTTGGTCAGTAAATATTTGCCGCATGAATTGAGCAAATAATAACACAGGTGAGTGAGTGCGAAACGACGGGTGTAGCCAGGGCTGGCTGGAGAGAATGAGGAAAGTGGACTCTGCGCTCCTCCCAGCGCCTCAGCCCGTAATTTTACTTTTGTTTTTCTTTGAAACATGCCTCAGTGTTTACAGGTATCCTGTGCAGGGAGATCACCCCTTCCGTGTTAGACATCTCAGTGCTTTTCCACAGAGGAGCATGTTTGGATGGTGGCCAGCAGCCCGGGGATCTCTGCCTTGATTCCCTGTAGGGAATCATTGGTGGTCGGTCACGTATTCAGCCAACGGAGGCCACTGTGCAGTCCAGACAGCCAAGATAATGAGATTTTAGAACAATTGTAAAAATACCTAGCATGCCATCAGGGACTCTGACAACAGATTAATGAGGCTCTGGGGCCTCAGTCCTTCCTGAAAGCCAAAGGAGAGAGGGACTTGTGTTAGAAAGAGGGCCTGGTGACCTTGGATTGCTATACTTAAGGAGAAGTGCCCAGCATAGCTGGGGAAAATGTCCCTGGGGACCCTGTTGGCATGCCCCATTCCCAGGAAGGGACAGGCTCAGGAAGGCTGATCTCAGGATGCAGAAAGGATCAAGGAAAGAGTGTCAATGTCGCTCTTTAGGAGGGAAGGTCATCTGTCCACACTTTCTCAATAGCCAGACGTTCCTTGGTGTCCATAGTAGCTATTCTTCAAGGGAAGTCGAAGAAAGATGCTGCATACAGTGAGAGATGGCCTGATACAAGGTTCTCAGGAGAAGCAGCCATCTGCAGGGAACCTAAGGGAACACTGTTGACAAAGACAGTCTTTGGCTGGGCCAAGGAGGCTTTGGGGGAGGAGACGGGGAGGGGAGGAGGGAGGGGAGGAGAACAGGCAAGATGTGGAGTAGCTACATTCAAGCCTACATTTCATTAATGAGACAGAAGGTGGGGTGGGTGCCTTGAGAGTTTGTGTGCATACACATACTCATGCGTGTGCATGTGTGCGTGTTCGTGTGTGCGTGTGCGTATGCGTGAGTGTGTGTGCGTATGCGTGAGTGTGTGTGTAGTCTCATAAATTCCAAGCTGGCCTTTAACTTGCTATGTAGCAGAAAATGATTTGAACTTTTAATCCTCCTTCTTCTACCTCTAAGGTGCTGGAATCATAGGCATGAACCTCCAGTCTCTGTGTCTGTGATACTGGAAACCCAACCCAGGTTTTTGTGCGTAAAGGGCAGGCACTCTACCAACTGACTCATATCCCAGTCCCTGCTCCTAGATTGCATCAAACGACCTCTGCCTCAAGCATCTCCCATAGTTTTCATGCCTACAGATCCAAATCCAATTCTCTGCTGCTTCCAAGGCTTCTACCACCAAGAGCAGCTCGATTCCTGGCTTCTCCCAGGGTTGGGCTACGTGGGCTTGCTCTTTCCCCTAAATGTGGCTCTTTTCTTTCTGCCTCGACTTTTTGCTTCTCTATCTCTCAGCTTCCTATTAACATAATACCACATCCACAAGTCCTTCCCCAACAAGCTTTAATGCTTGAAATGGCTTTTTTGTCTGGAATGTCCCAAAGACATGTCACCATAGGGGATCAAGGCCTTAGGCACTGTACATGGAATGACGGTATCTCTTGTGACAACTAAAGGTCAGAGGTGTTTGGCTTCCCCACTATCCTTTACCCAAGGTTCTTTAAAGTCTAATTAAAAATCAGGTCCCCCACCCCCAAGCATAAGGTGTGTTGGGGTGGGGGAGTCATAGCTATAAAGTGAGAATATAAAAAGCTTGAAGTAAGAGGCCACTGGTACCCCACCTTTGATCTTACAGGTCAGGAGATCCTAAAGTCTGCTTCTAAGGGACAGCAGTTCCAACAGGGACAGCAGTCCATGGCCAAAAGTTTTTCTCCATGTTATGAAAAACGTCTGTTCAAGTTCACGGAAACCAGCATTTCCCAAGTTTACATGCCCAGGGAATCTGTTGAATGTATGTGTGACAAGCATATATCAACTATTTACATTACCCAGAGTTTGGATATTAGACAGGCTTGAACCTCCTCTGTGTCTGATGTGTTATGTGACTTCAGTCAAATTCTTGGGTCAATTTGAGCTCCAAACACTTACTTGCAAAATAAGTTCCTTACATGGTTAAGAAAGTGAAGTACACAGGATTGCCACTTCTGTCCCAGGAGGACAGACGAACAGCTGATAGAACTCGCTCCAGTGGTCTTAAAGGTTCAGCCATGTGGGGTTGGAGAGTTGGCTCAGCGGTTAAGAGCACTAGATCCAATGCCCTCCTATGTCCTCCACAGGGATGAGATATGCAGACATACATGTAAGCAAGACATCCATATACATTTGAAACATTTTATGAGGCTAGAAAGATGAGGTTGAGAGCAATTGTTTTCTTCCAGAAGACTTGAGTTCAGTTCCCAGTGTCCACATCTGGTGGCTCACAACCCTCTGTAAATAACTCCAGGGGATTCGATGCCTCTGGCTTCTGCAGCACCTGGATTCACATGACACCTACATGTAGGCACACTTCTACACATCATTAACAATCGTAGGACTGTGAAAGGCAGCCTGGTTTCTGGTTGAGCTAAGGTTTAAAATGCTGGTGATCCAGCAGGGGTCCCCAGCAGGGGATAACCATGCAAGGGACGGTAGGAGTTTTGCCATGCTCCTGGATCCCAGGCTCTTGACACAAGGCTACAGCTCTTCATAGGTCTGTGACCATCAGTCACGTAAGAGCAACGTAAGAGCCTCAAGCCCCTTCACAGGTAGAGGATGTGTGGTCACATAGCCTCAAGACATCTCCATTTTAATGAAGTACCTAGAGGCTTATCCAATAAACTCCCCTTCCCAGACACTCCTCCCTGCAAAAGATATTTAACCTTAGGCCCGCCCTGAGAAAATGGGGTACGGTTTTACTCTCCGCCATGACAATAAACGCCTTAAAACCATGGACTGTCTCTTTTCATGAGGATTTACTGTGGGGAACAATGGAACAGGACTACATCTAAAGAGCCAAGTCTAGTTTCCTGCAGAAGGCCTCTCAGCACTCCCAGTCACGATCTCCACCAAGCCAAGGACTCAGTCCTGGCAGAACCCAGCCTGGCTCCTCCCCACCTTTCCCCCTCAGCCCTGGCTAGATCCGACCTGCGGGGGCTCCCACTCCATTCTCAGTTCTTCAGCAGCATCCAGCGGTGTCTGGGATGCCCAAGAGCCTGAGAACCAGATGGTCTGGCCTTGTTGCCCCAGGCCTGTTGCTGATGTTAGCCTTCTTCCTTGCTCTGGTGAGAAACTAATTGTAGACTACAACACCCTTCTGAACATGGTGTGACCAGTCTTCAAGTCCCTGCTTTATAAAAATCTTCCCCCAAAGAGCTCAGAGGAAGTATTATAAAACATGGCTTGGTTTTTCCATAGGAATAAAGGGGTGCAGTTGTGAGGTCATCTCAAGGGGGAAAGGCTAGGAAGTCTCACGCTCCTGCCCTGTGTTTGTGCTTGGTCTCTACAAACAGGAACTGTGCAGAGGGACAAAGGTGGGTCCTGGGAACTTGCATATCACTGGAGGGTGCTGAGGTAGGCAGTGGTGGAGATTGGGCAGAACTTGGATCAGAAACGAAGCCAAGTCTCATCTGCCTGACAGGTGATGAGGCTGGGGAGCCTCAGGTTGTTGATGAGGAGCCAAGCCAAGGGTGAGCACCTTCCTTAAAGCTGGGGTGGAAGGCAGAAAGAGTCATTGACGCAGGTATAGGGGAGGGAAGGGCCCAAAATATGGCCCTGGAGCCTTCTACCTTGGTAGGACCAGCCCAACGGGAAGCCAGGGCTTGGGAGGACCAGGCAGGGTGGGGCAGGCCTACAGGCCAGACCCAGCTGCTTGAGAACCCAATATATTACTAAAGAGAATTCCATTCACGAAAAGGTTTGAGGCTTGCTGGCCACACATCCTCCTACATCCTGGGGTTCTAAGTCTCATTATCCTCACGATTTACTGCCCAGTAGTCAATCTACAAGAAGGGATGTGCCTTGGGGTAAAGATGCACAGACTTCTTGCCTGCTCCTGTTCTTGGATGCCCCTTGGCCTTCATGGAGGTTGCTGTTGAGAATCTGCGTCAACGCTGCTAAGAGGGGACATGGTGCATAGCATGGTGGGCTTTGGAATTGTGGGTGGTGGGCCTGACTTTACTCCCACCTACATCCCCCTCTCTAGTGTCCCACATACAGTCAAGGTAGCATTTGACTGCTTCAACATTCTTGGCTTTCTTTGATGGCTTCAACTTCCTTTCTGGACACACTTCTGACTCTTTTCCTGTGCCTCAAGCCCTTGAGTGCTTGCCCATGGTACTTACAGGCCAGATGTTCACCCTGCACTTCTTTTTCCAGGACAGGAATAGCTTTGACCCAAGTCAGACCCGAAGGTCTACCCTGCCTACAGCTCCCACCTACCAACCCAGCACCCAGCTGAAATGGCTCAGGAGACAACATTCTGACAAGCCACAGGACCCTGCCTAGTAGCTCCTGCTCACCTGATTGCAGTGTCTACCTACTCTACTGAGGCTGACTCAGCTTCCCAAGTATGGATCTTGGCCATCCTGTTCTCCAGCTTTTACTGAGTCTATATACAAGGCCTGACCATAATGAACATTCCAGAGATAGCTGGACCAGAACTCAGGTCTTTTGCTGTGTGTGTGTGTGTGTGTGTGTGTGTGTGTGTGTGTGTGTGTGTGGTGTAGGAACACATGTGAGGGCAGATGCTAATGCACATGAAAACATATGTGGAAACCAAAAATCAGCCTCTTCAAACACCATCCACTTTCTCTTTTTTTTTTAAGACTAGTTTCTCTCTGGCCTGGAGCTTGCCACATGAGCCCCCAGGGATCCATCTTTCTCAGCTTCTCCCACCCTAGGGTTACAAGTACATTCCACCACACACAGCTTCCTCCTCCTCCTCTTCTTCTTCCTCCTCCTCCTCCTCCTTCTCCTCCTGTTCCTGCTCCTCCTCCTGCTCCTCCTTCTTCTCTTCCTCCTCCTCCTCCTTCTCTTCTTCCTCCTCTTCCTCTTCCTTCTCCTTCTACCTCTTCTTCCTCCTCCTCCCCTTCTTCGTCCTCCTCTTCTCTCTCTATCTCTATCTCTCTGTCTTTCTGTCTTTTTCTGAGACAGGGTCTCCCTCGCTCTATAGCTCTGGCTAATCAGGAACTTGCTGTGTAGTCTAGATAGGTCTCAAATTCATTATGATCAGCCTGCCTTTGCATCCTGAGTGTTGGGATTAAAAGTGTGCATCACCATGTGCTTTATGCACAGCCTTTTAAACGTGAGTTTTGGAGATCAAACTCTGGGACCCAAATTGACTGAGCTATGTTCCCAGGTCCTACTGAGCCTTTCTACGGTTACACAGGTCTTAGGTTCCTAGTCCGCCTTTAGTCGTTTGCCAATGAATTCTTCCTATCCAGGACCAGGACCTCCTTGTGCCTCTGGTCTGACAGCATGATACCCTACTGCGGCCTTCTCCATCTCTGAGCACGCTACAGAGATCAAACTCTCCTGGTCTGAGCTTGCTGTGTCCTGTGGTGCTTTCCTGCAATTCTGTACTCTAGTCTAAGGACTTCCCTGCTTGGATCAGCTGCTAGCTCTCTGGAAAGTTCTGAAGGAGTCATCTATTTGCTAGCAACTCCGACTGCCATCCTCTACCTAATGCCAGGTCTAGTTGGAGTTGGGGCTGCCACAGGAATAAGGCAGATCTTGTCCTCAGGGCTATTACAGCCTGGTGACAAACATTTTGGAGCATCATACTGTCTATTATTGCAGAAGCTGAACCAGGTGCCTTGGGGGTTGGATGGGCAAACAGGGTTATGTCCAGGAAGATGGAGCTGAATCTTTGCCAGCTTTCTGGCTATGTGCATTTCATGTTTCATCTGTTCACACTGCCTCATGATGGCATCTGTATTGTCCTTGGTCTTTGACAATACCTCTGAGTACATGTGTCCAGGTAATCCCTTTGCATTGAGCTAACCACCTGCTCTTGTGTTCCCTTCTAATCACTAGATCCTCTGGCTGCTTTAGATGAAGGGTCCTCCTGCCTGGGTCATTAAATCCCTACTCTGGTGTCGTCTGTCACTCTGGGATTATTTAAGAAAACAAGATCTTATTTTTCATGTGATGAAAAATAGAATAAATCTTTAAAAACAAACAACAAACAAAAAGATAGCTCAGCAGTTACGAGTACTCTCTGCTTTTGCTAGTTCAATTCCAAGCATACACATGACAGCTTACAACCATCTGTATGTAACTCTAGTTCTAGGGATTCAAAGATCTCTTCTGACTTCCACAGGCTCTGGGCATACATGTGGTATACAAACATACACGCAGACAAAACACACATACACATAGAGTAAAAGAAAACAAAACCCAGAACATTTTACAGGTCTTAGCTACAAGGTGACCAAAAACAAAACAAAACAAAACAAACAAAAAAACGTAAGAAAAGAAAGAAAAAGAAAAGAAGAAACAGCGATCACGTCAAAAGGGCTTCAGCCTTGTGCATTGAAGTTGTACAAACTGTGACCTGTGTGTGCCCAAGGACAAGGCCATGAAGAAGTTCGTCATTCAGAACATGGTAGAGGCTACAGCAATCAGGGATGTTTTCAAAGCAAGTGTCTTCAATGAGGGATGTGCTTCCCAAGCTCCAGGTCAAGCTGCATTTCTTCGTGAGCTGTGCCAGTCATAGCGAGGTGGTCAGAATCCATCTCATGAAACTCTGTAGGACTGAATCCACAACCGTTTAGACTGTTGGTGCTGCCCCACGACCTCCACTAGAGCCCACTGTAAAGGGCTGCCCTCAGAAGGCAGAAGAAAAAAAGGCCTGGGGAAGATGAAATGGAAACAAGAACAGGAACAAGAACAAATCGGAGCCAAAACAAAACAAAAAACCAATACATAAAATGACCCCTACTCTTCTCTACCTGAGCCCCAGTCTATGAGAACACCTCAAGATGAAATGGAAACAAGAACAGGAACAAGAACAAATCGGAGTCAAAACAAAACAAAAAACCAATACATAAAATGACCCCTACTCTTCTCTACCTGAGCCTCAATCCATGAGAACACCTCAGTTCCAAGCAAGACCATGTCTATCGGTTTTCTGTGCCCTCACAGAAGCTAGCAAGGCTTTTCTGAACCATTCTCATCTCTGAGCTATGAATATAGCTATGCATAAAGCCCCCGGTTTGATCCTCAGAATCCCATAAAATGGTGGTGGGGGCACATGCCTGTAACCCCAGCATGTGGAAGACTGAGCAGGAAGATCAGGCATTCAAGGTCATCTTTAGCTACATGGAGAACCAGGAGCTAATCTGGGCTACATGAAACCCTGTTTGGTTTGGTTTTGTTAGGAAATAAATGAAAGTAAAACCAGAACTTTTTGTGAGACTTCTCACTTGGAGCTTCACCACTGCCAGGGAAACTCGTCCACAGACTTAAGGCTCAGGCAGGCATTCTCTCCAAGGCCTTTGTAGACGCCCCTGAGTTCAACATGTCCTCTCTGAGTGTCAGCCCCTTTCACACTCGGAACCTATTCTGTCTTCAGGGGAAAGGATCATGACTCTGCTGTGTGTCTAGGGCAAGCCAGGTTGAATTGCTCAATAAACGTAGAACAAACCAACTGTCTTAGTGAAAATTCCTTTCACTGCAAGTTTATGTTAAGTGGAAGTTTCTTTGGAAAAAGTCTTCAGAGACAGATGGGAACTGGCCTGACCCAGTCCCAGGACTCACTTGCCTCTTCCGGTTCTGTTCTGGTTCCTCCCCAGGATGGAGAGAGACATAACCATTTAGAGATTTCTGGCTCTAAAACCTCCAATTCTTTAACCACTCACATTGAGAAACCTCAGGGAAGGAACTAGGGATGTGGCCCAGTGGTAGGCTGCTTGCAGGAGGCCCTGGGATCAGTCGCCATCTTAGGGGAATGAGAAAAAATAAAAGGAGGGAAGGGAGGAAGGGCAGGAGGGAAGGAAGGAAGGACAGATGTATGAATAAAAGACAGAAAGAAAAGAAAAACCAGGCAGGAGTATGACTCAGGGGTAAACCAGAGTTCACTCCGGCTCACGAGGGACTCTAATCCAGCACGTTCCTCTAAATCTGTGGGCACCTGTCCTCACATGTACACACTCCCCCGCCAGCATATATATACCTAATTTAAAAAATGAAAGACATTTCAAACAATAAAAAATTAAAATTAAATTTAATATAATAAAACTTTCTTTTTTAACCTCGGAAGAGAAACCTAAGATTCACAGTGAAGAGGATAATTAAGAAGATGGTGTTCTCATTCAAAGCTCAGGCTGAAGAGGAGTGGCAGAGGATCAAGAAGGTAAAGGAAAGTCCTAGGAAGAGTGTGTTACTCTCGGCAGACAAGGTTGACCATTGCATGAGTGCATGCATGCATGCATACATAGCAAGCCAGGGGCTGTGTGGTCCTCAGAGATGATTGCAGCATTGGCAAAGCATTCTTGGTTCTTATGAAAGCTCCAAGAGCCCACATTTCACAGATGAGGAAGCAGGCTCAAAGTCACACAGTGAGTAGTGCAGCCAGGACTTCACCTCCTGTGACATCAGATCTGTACCCTCAGGGCTTTCCCTCCCACTTCAGGGTGGCCTGCCAGACCTCTCCTGAGCAGTCACTGGGGAAAGGGGCGAGTGCTCACCCCGCAGGGAGGGGGGAGAGGGGACTCTGCCAAGGATTGACTCCAGCCTAATTTCTCTACCAGCTCTTGTCATAAAATATCTTGTCTCAGTGAGCACTGCATATGAATCTGAGCTGTTTCTTCAGGGTCTGAGGTTGTGCCCTCTTTGCTTTATAGTTAAATTATGATCCTAGTCTCTGATTGGGGCCATAAGGGCCTAGGGCATGGGAGTCATGCTCTCTGCCACTCACAATGGAGGCCTTGCTTTCTTTTGCACCCTTCCTGCTAACTCACAGAGCTTTCCCCACGGGACCCAGGTCAGCCGCTATGATGAGTTCTTATGAGCAAGAAGGTCTGGATCTATTTACCTTACCGAACTGGAGGTCTACAGAGATCATTTGTTAAGATGGCTCAGTACTTCCACTATTGCTATACGCAGGCCCCTTTGTAATCTGCCTCTGTCACTTCTACAGAGTTGAGTCTTTTGAATTTGAACTTGCTTTGTTTGCATGAACCATAAAAAACAGCAGCTCGTCAGGCTGGAAGGGTCGGCAGGCACGGAAGCTTTGGCTTTTGTCTTCTTACTAGCTGCCTGCGCAGAGACCTCATCTGATCCACCAGGTGAGCTTGAGAGCTGTGAAGCAGACAGCCATCACAGTCAAGGCTCACATGACTGACTATAGCCAGTACTAGGAGTTAAATACAGAAATAAGGCCATCTTGGGCCTTTTATACTCAGGAGAGGCACACATAAAAAACAAACAAACAAAAAACCATACTAATGACCTCAGGAGAAGTCAGCAGAACTTCCCAGCTGAGCCCAGCCCTAACTGTTGAGTATTGAATTGTGAGTAGTTACAATGTTACTTCAATCAGCTCAATTTTTGAGAAGCACCATAGGCAGTGATAGAAAATGGGTACAGGGCAGTTCCTACGGGTGGTAGATTGGATTACTTTCCAAATACAGATGTTTAGGACCTAAACCCCTTTACCTGTAAATGTTAACTTATTTGGAAATAAGCTTCGAAGGTATAATCAAAAGCAGATGACATCTGAGCTGCAGCCATCCCTAAGTTTTTAGAGTATTGTGCCCAGTATGCATAAAGCCCTGGGCTCTGTTCCCAGCACCACGTAAACTCAGCTTGGTGCCATGTACTTGTAAGTCTGAGGTTCAGGAGGTGGAGACCTGAGGTTCAAAGGTCATCCTTGACAGTATAGTCAGTTCAAGGCCTAGGCTACATGAGACTCAAGGAGGAGGAGGAAGAGGAGGAGGAAGAGGAGGAGGAGGAGGAGGAGGAGGAGGAGGAGGAGGAGGAAGAAGAAGAAGAAGAAGAAGAAGAAGAAGAAGAAGAAGAAGAAGAAGAAGAAGAAGAAGAAGAAGAAGAAGAAATAATCAGAAGATAAGGTCATACTGGATTAGAAAAAGGATATGAAGAAGATTTAGATCTAGAGACACAGAGGTAAGGATGGACATGTCTCAGCTATAAGAGAAGAGTGCCAAGGATTGCCAGGAGCTTCTAGAGCGATGTTTCTCAATCTGTGGGTTGAGATCCCTTGGGGTTTGATCCTTTCACAGGGGTCTCCTAAGACCGTGGGAAAACACAGATATTAATATTATAATTCATAACGGTAGCAAAATTATAGTTATGCAATAGCAACAAAAAAATCTTATGGTTTGGGAGTCACCGCAACCTGAGGAACTGTGTTGAAGGGTCACAGCGTTAGAAAGGTTGAGAACCACTGTACTAGAAGCTCAAAAAGGTAAGAAGACTCCTCCCACAACATATTCAGAGTCGTGTACCCTGGACGACATCTCAGCCTCAAAAGGCAACTCTCCAGAACTGTGGGAGGAAAAACTCCTGTGAGCCACACAACAAACGGCCATGAGTTACGGCCTCCTGAAAATGGATGCGCCAGTTTAGAAGGTGTGCTCAGAAAACAAAAGCTGCCTGAATCACAGAGCTGAGAAATGGAGGGGGATTACCGCCTCCATTCAGTATTGTATCCCAGTGCTGCCCATAGCTATCCTGCATCCGTGTACCAGTGTACAGAGGTCAAACTTTTGCATCAGCTGCCCACCCCACAGGGACTGGCTCCAGGTCTGTGCATAGGGACCCAGGTGCCACACAAAGGGTTTGTTTTGTTTTGCTTTTTTGTTTTTTAAGACCAAAATAAAGATCACCTTTGACTATTTCTTCCAGTGACAGACACAGTCCCCAGTTCATTTCTGAATCTTTATGGTTTTTGTTTTGTTCTGTTTTGTTTTTTTGAGATAGGGTATCTCAGTATAGCCTTGGCTGTTCTGGAACTCGCTCTGTAGACCAGTCTGGCCTCGAACTTGCAGAGATTCTCCTGCCTCTGCTGGGATTAAAGGTGCACAGAGGCCACCACCCCTTTTCTTAATGATCTTTTTATTTATGCAAACATTGGTATAGGTATTTTTGCTTTTGCTTATTTTTAAATTGCAATTAATTAAGCAATCACATTTGAGACAGGTCTTGCTTTGTAGCTTTGATTGGCCTGGAACTCACTGGATAGACTAGACTAGTCTCAACTTTTGGCAATCCTCCTGTCTCTTAATTACTAAGATTATAGGGGTGTACCCTTATCTCCAGATCATATGAGTTATTTTGTGTCATAGGTTTTGGTTGTTTAAATTTCTTTGTTTTCAGACACCATCTCACAAAACTCAGACTGGCCTTGACCTGGGTGTGGCTGAGGGTAATCTTGAACTTCTGATCCTCCTGCCTCCATCTCCTGATGATTTAGTCAGTGCTAGAGAATGAGCCCAGGATGTTATGCCAACCGAGCTACAAACCTGACTCCACATGTTCTATTTTGTCAGTTAATACTTCATGGACAACCCCATGTCCCTGTGTGTTCCCCCATGTCCTCCTATGTCTCCCCATGTTCCCCATGTCCGTAACTGTATCTGTTTATCAGCACATATTTACTGACTGCATCATGTCAGGAGATAACAATGAAAAGACAGTATTTGTGGCCTCGGACTCCACAGAGCTGATGGCGTAGCCGGTGACAGACACAAAGTGAATCCTTGCACACAACAGCTTTTCTCTTGTCAAAGTTTTGGAATCATTTTAGATTGTAAAACTGAAGAGAATCTGCCGGGCGGTGGCGGCGCATTACTTACTTACTTACTTACTTACTTATTTATTTATTTATTTATTTATTTATATTTTTATTTTTTGGGGTGCAGTGAACTTTATTGACGGTATTCAAGAGAGTAGGGAGGGCTCCCTAGCCCCCCCCCCGTTATTATGGGGGGTCTGGGATAGAAATTGTGGGGGAGAGGCTCAGTGTTAGGGGCTGAGTTGGGACAGGGACTCCTCAGCAACCGAGGGCCTCTCTCTTGCTCTCAGTGTCCTTGCTGCGGTAGGTGGTCCGGGGTTTCTTATTCCTTGGAGACCATGTAGGTCATGAGGTCACAACCCTGTTGCTGTAGCCGTATTCATTGTCATACCAGGAAATGAGCTTTACAAAGTTGTCACTGAGAGCAATGCCAGCCCCAGCATCGAAGGTGGAAGAGTGAAAGTTGCTGTTGAAGTTGCAGGAGGCAACCTGGTCCTCAGTGTAGCCCAGGATGCCCTTCAGTGGGCCCTCGGGTGCCTGCTTCACCACTTTATTGATGTCATCATACTTGGCAGGTTTCTCCAGGCGGCATGTCAGCTCCACAACAGATACATTGGGGGTAGGAACACAGAAGGCCATGCCAGTGAGCTTCCCGTTCAGCTCTGGGATGACCTTGCCCACAGCCTTGGCAGCACCAGTGAATGCAGGCATGATGTTCTGGGCAGCCCCACGGCCATCACGCCACAGCTTTCCAGAGGGGCCATCCACAGTCTTCTGAGTGGCAGTGATGGCATGGACCATGGTCATGAGCCCCTCCACGATGCCAAAGTTGTCGTGGATGACCTTGGCCAGGGGGGGCTAAGCAGTTGGTGGTGCAGGAGGCATTGCTGACAATCTTGAGTGAGTTGTCATATTTCTTTTTTTTTTCCCCCGAGACAGGGTTTCTCTGTGTAGCCCTGGCTGTCCGGGAACTCACTCTGTAGACCAGGCTGGCCTTGAACTCAGAAATCCGCCTGCCTCTGCCTCCCAAGTGCTGGGATTAAAGGCATGCCCCACCATTGCCCGGCGTCATATTTCTTATGGTTCACACCATCACAAACATGGGGCCATCAGCAGAAGGGGAGGAGATGATGACGCTCTTGGTCCCACCCTTCAAGTGGGTCCTGGCCTTCTCCATGGTGCTTGAAGATGCCAGTAGACTTTACAACTTACTCAGCACCAGCATCACCCCATTTGATGTTAGCGGGATCTCGCTCCTGGAAGATGGTGATGGGCTTCCCATTGATGACAAGCTTCCCACTCTCAGCCTTGACTATGCCGTTGAATTTGCCATGGGTTGGAGTCAAACTGGAATATGTAGGCCATGTAGTTGAGGTCAATGAAGGGGCCGTTGATGACAACAATCTCCACTTTGCCAAGTGCAGAGCAGAAGGCAGCCCTGGTAACCAGGCACCCAATACCGCCAAATTCGTTCACACCGACCTTCACCTTCTTATCTATGGGATGAGGCTGGCACTGCGCAAGAAGATGCGGCTGTCTCTGGAACAGGGAGGAGCAGAGAGCCCTGTTGTTTATTTTTATTTGTATGTGTGATTTGCCTCCACGTATGTCTCTATCATATGCATGCCTGGTGTCCATAGAAGAGAGCACTGGATCCCCTGGGACTAGAGTTATAGACAGTTGTGAGCCACCATGGAGCTGCTCTGCTAGAGCAGCCGGTGCGCTTACCCACTAAACCATCTCTCCCTAAGACTTTTTTTCTTTTGAACTGGTTGGCCTGAAACCCTCAAAAGTCCACCTGCCTCAGCCTCCTGACTGCTAGAACTAAAGGCATGTGACATTACATCCAGCTGCCTTAAGACTTTTTAAGAGTACTAGTCTAAGGCTGGGAGATAGCTCGATGGGTAAAGCATTTGCCACACTAAGCCAGACAACCTGAGTTCCATCCCTGGAGCTCACATGGCGGAAGGAGAAGAACCAACTCCTGAAAGTTGTAGCCCCGCCCCAATCGTAAATTAAATAGAAAGAGTCTTGTTTTTTTAAGCATTAGCCAGGTGTAGTCCTAGCACACTGGGGAGATAGAGGCAGAAAGATCCTGAGTTCTTATATACCTGGGCTATATAAGATGGCCCTGTCTCAAGCAAAACAACAGAGAATTTGCTTTTGTGTGGTATTTTCTCATATGGAGATTCATGTTATGCCTTAGTGGAAAGGGTGCCACAGATGTGGCCTGCCCTTCTTCATACATTATATCCAGGGTTCATAATGTCACTATGTCCAATCACTGGTGATGTTTACCTTGGTCACATGGCTTAAGATTTCTCCACTCTAAACTTACAATTTTATTCCTTTGTAATTTAAAAAAAAAATGTTTTGGGGCCAGGCTTGGTGGCCCACTCATTTAATCCCAGCATGTAGGAAGCTGAGGCAGGTGGATCTCTATGAGTTCAAGGTCTACCTGGTCAACATAGTAAGTTCTAAGCCAGCCTGAGAAACATTGTGAGATGCTGTCTTTCACATTTTTTAGGGGGTAGGGAGACATATGTAACTGACCATGGGCACATGCATCTTTGTGGGAGTGGGGGTCCAGAGGGAACTCTGAATATTCTGCTCTAACTTGTCACCTTGTTCCCTTGGGGCAGGATCTCTCACTGAGCCTAGAACAGTGGTTCTCAATCTGTGGGTCACAGGGGTCGCATACCAGATACCTTGCACATCAGATATTTACATTACAATTCATAACCGTGTCAGAATTACAGTTAGGGAGTAGTAATGAAATAATTTTATGGTTGGGGGATCACAACTCCATGAGGAACTGTATTAAAGGGTCCCAGCATTAGGAAGGTTAAGAACCATTGAACTAGAACTGCGCTGATGACTAGTGATCCCCAGAGATCCCTCTAACTTCACATGCCAGCAGCTTATCCACAGCTCCAAGGTCATAGCCTATCTTTTCCGGGGTTCTGGGATTCAAACTCAGGTCTTTACACTTGTGCAGCAAGCCCCTTTACCCACTGAGTCATCTCTTTAGCCAGAGAAGATTATTTCTAGACTATGTGAATACTACTGTTTCGTAAGCTTTTCATTGACTGGATTTGATGTCCGAGGGTGACACTGGTCCTGGATATCTGCTTCTGACAGTGACTTTGGATTTTCCACATTCCTCTGCCTTAAGTGGAATGCCTCAGCGAGGGAGAGTTGTCACAAATGCTCTTCTAAATGGTGCTAATGGAGTTTTACAGGGATACAATGAGAACATGAAACAGGATGACCTAACTCAGTGTGGGACAGTCAAAAAACCTTCCCTAGAGGGGTAACATTGATGCTAACTCCTAAGGAGTCAGAAGAACTTAACAGGGCAGATAGGTGGGGAGAATGTTCCAGATACAAGGAATAGCATACACAGAAGGTCTGCACCCAGTGATGATAGAGACTGACCATGGTGAGTGACCATGGCAAGGCAGAGAACTTGGCGGCCTGGGACAACTTCCTCATGTGGAGGCAGCAGCTTCTTTGCTTCTTCCTGTTGGTTCTCTCTCTCTCTCTCTCTCTCTCCTCTCTCTCTCTCTCTCTCTCTCTCTCTCTCTCTTTCTGTCTCTCTGTCTCTCTCTGTCTCTGTCTCTCTCTACACACACACACACACACACACACACATACACACACACACACACACACACACACACACACACACACACACACACGCAAGAAACCAAAGACAGCCAACTTGTGAGCCACCATCTTTGCCTGTGCATGGATGAACCATAATTTCTTCATCTGTCCCCTGTGCTTAGACCGTGGTGTTATATTCAATTGTTCACTGTTATAAACAATGCTGGAATGAACACCCTGGAATGGGCAGTCCCAACACCTTCTCTAGCTACGACAGTTTGTTAGGGCTAGAGAGACGGCCCCATGCCTACTAACCACGGCTCTTACAGAGGACCTGAGTTCTGTTCCTAACACCTACACCAGGCTGTTCACAATAATCTATCACTCCAGTTCCGAGACACCTGACACCTTCTTCTGGCCCTTTAGGGTACCCACACATACATATACATAAATAATAAAAGAAATCGTTTTGTTTTGTTTTTCAAGACAGGGTTTCTCTGTGTAACCCTGGCTGTCCTGGAATTCACTCTGTAGACCAGGCTGGCCTCGAACTCAGAAATCCACCTGCCTCTGCCTCCCAAGTGCTGGGATTAAAGGCATGTGCCACCACTGCCCGGCAAGAAATCTTTTAAGAGAAAGAAAGGTTTGCTCAGAACAGCCTGTTGTGGTCTCTTCACTCTCCAGACCTGTGTCTTTTTTTGTTTGTTTGTTTGGTTTTTTTTTTTTTGTTTGTTTGTTTGTTTGTTTGTTTTTTTTTTGTTTTTTTTTTTGGTTTTTCGAGACAGGGTTTCTCTGTGTAGCCCTGGCTGTCCTGGAACTCACTCTGTAGACCAGGCTGGCCTCAAACTCAGAAATCCGCCTGCCTCTGCCTCCCAAGTGCTGGGATTAAAGGCGTGTGCCATCACCGCCCTGCCAGACCTGTGTCTTTTACTGTCCCTAGACTTTCAAAGTCCACCTAAGTCTCTCATTCTCCATCTCTTCAATTCCCTCAAGGCCTTAGTGACCTTCTGCTGGGACCACGATGAAATCACCATTAATAAAGAGGCTCTGTGAGGTGATGGGGATCTGGTTCTCCAAAAAAGCACTCAGGTCTCACCCGAGAGTAGGCACGGCTGGTCCTGACTTGAGGGGGCATTCCCAGTCAATGTCTGGCCTTGTTGGCCCTGCTCATCTGAGTCCTTGGAGGTGAAGGCAGAGGCCAGTTCTTTAAGCACACTGAGGAGCAGAACAGTTACACATTCCTGGTGGACTCATTGCCCACCTTGGGGAAGGCTGGTACAGAAGACACAGGGCCTAGAGTACTGAAATGAGAACCCAGAGAATTCACATTGCACAGGGACAGAACCCAGGGTCCACTCTAGAGCTGGCAGGCAGGGATTTGGCCCTGGCTGTCTCTGGTGTTCTTCTGTGTCACTGCCTTTGTGTTGTAACAGCAATGTTACTATGAGAGTCAAAGGGCAGCTTGAAATGATGGGGGACAAAGGGTGAAGAGGCAGAGTGGCTTTCCTTGTCCCTAAGGGAGACAATGGAAAACTTTTTACCCACTTGTCCAAAATAAACAGTCTCATATGTTCGGTGGAAGGTAAAGGGGAGCTCTTCCAGCTGCTCCGTGGCATGCCAGCTGCTTTGTGGGAGGTCTCATGTAACCCAGGCTGGCATCAAACTTGCTACGTAGGTGCAAATGACCTTGAATTTACCTTCCTATCTTTATTTACTTTCCAGTGCCGAGATAATAGACTCGTGCCACCATACCAAGTTTAGATCGGAAAGTTATTAATAAAATGTAGCTGCAAGAGAGTCTACTGAACTTTTTTTCCCCTAGAATAATGGTAGGGAAAAAATAGTAAAATAGTAATAATGACAATGTCTCCATGGACATTTGCTCTATCCCAGATGTCATGCTAAGGGATCTTCCTGTATTTTCCCACTGGCCCCTCCAGTAAGGCCCCAGAATTCATATTAGTCATCCAACTTATTAGAGGGGCTCAGGGAGCCTGTCTCCCTATTATAAACTTTTTAAAAATTCCATTTATTTATTGTGTATGTGTGTGAAAAGTTTAAGAAGCCCTGGTCTAGAGGGATTTACTGCTGTACTCTAGCTTCAGTTCCCACGTCTATCAAATGGAATTGAGAAAAGTCAAGTTGCAGGGCTGTGTTCCACCAGAACACCCAGCACATCACCTAGTGGAGAGATGGGCTCAAGAAGTACACAGCTAGGTTGGGTCCTCTTGTTCCTCCATGCTGCAGCCCTTCCTAAGCTGCCTTCTGGGCCTAGTGACAATACCCAGTGGTGTTGTGAAACACGTTTCCCAGTCCCAGTGCACCAGACACCAACCGGTCAAACTCTAGCCTGTCTGCAACACCTGGGTTTTTCCCAAATCTTTTCCAGTAGACCTTAGGTCCCAGCATGTGGGCTGGCCATGGTGACCTACTTGTCAAGAATGTGTATGGCTGTCTGCTTCTGCTGTTGAGTCAGGACCCAGGAGTTCTGAGGTTATTCCCGTCTAACCTGACCCTGCCTTGTTTTGCGCTCCCTGCAGCTGGTAGAGAGGGGATGAGCTTGCTTGCTGCCTGCTCCTTCTGAGCTATGTTGGGGGTACTACTTGGACAGATACGTGGACTTCATCTCATACACATGCTTGCCACTCACTGAAGATGCTGGTGTTTGCTCAGAACACAGATGAGTCTGTAGTTTGGGGGCTTGTGTGCATGTCTGTTGTAGCTGTAGATGCAAGTTCATAAGAACATGCGTGTGAGGGCTAGAGAGATGTCTGTCATACAGAGCATGGCTTCTCTTGCAGAGGGTCCTGGTTTGGTTGCAGGTAACCACATGGAAACTCACAACTGTCTACATTTCTAAGAGCTGACCCCTTCTTCTGCCCTCTGTGGGCAATGCACAAATGTGGCACACATATAAATGTACAAGCAAGACACATTCATAAGATTTGCTTTAAAAAGAAAATGTATGTGCACGGATCACCAACAGGACATGAGATCTGGGGTTCAACCCTGAACGCCATCAAAGGAGCATCATGGTATACTTCTGTAGCTCCAGCACCTCAGAGATGGAGATGAGAAGGTCAAAAGTTCAAGGTCACTTCTTGGCAACTTAGTTAATTCCAGGCTGGCCCTAGAAGCATCCCATCCCCGTCCCTGACCCTTGATTTCGTAGGTCCTGTTTCCAGAGAGGCAGGGCAAGAAGCTTGTCGCCTGAGGATTACAGGATGATCTAGGAGCCTGTGTGCCTGACAACTTGATACCTTTATCTTAATCTGAATTTGGGACCTTAGTACCCGAAGATAAACCTGAGAAAGAGCATTTGTACCCACCCCACTTCTGGCCTGCATCTAGAGGGATCCCAGGCAGGGCTGGCAGAGCCAGGCAGGAGTAGCTCCAGGCAAGAACAGCTTTCTTAGGGGTGGAGGAACCTGCTGTTCCCATGGCTGTGCTGGCTTAGGCTCACATGGCTGTCAGTGCCTGGGCTTGACTCAGGGGCCAGCCATCCTGTGTGGCCAGTTCTGGGCTCACACACCCACAACTGCCTGTTCATGCACTCTTAGGGCTCAGCCCAGGCCCTGGGACTCAGCTTCTCCTCCTCTGACCTGGAAGGCTCCACCCACAAAGTCCCTGTCATCCTCTCATCTCCGGGCAATGACAGGGGTCTGGTCAATGGGGAGGGGCTTGGGACTTCTGGTCAAAATATCCCTAGGGACTACCCTCTGGATCTTGCTCAGGGCCACACGTGACTGCCGTGCAGACAGGGAGCATACCTCTGCTCAGTAGTGTCATCTCGCCTGAGGCTCCTTCTCAACCAAGCAGAGCTCTAAAGAATGTCCCCCCTGACAAGAGATCCCTCAGCCTGGGAATGCAGCTCTTTTTTGTCTTCTGCTCATATGGGACCACAAAAGAAGCAAGGAGGGAGACAGTAGATACTTTAGTGGGAGATGATGTTCTTGAGGAAAGTGTTCCTAGGCACAGAAATGACACGTGAGATGCTTGGAGCTGAACCTCCCGAGTATTATTTAGATGGTGGAGGTGTGGAGGGGTCTGATGCCTGATGAAATCTGGAGCCAGAGAAACAGATGTGGGACAGTTCCTGTCTAGACTACTCATTCACACACTTCTGAGCACCCCTGTGCTTGGCTTGAGGAGAGCACACAACGATCAAACAGACAGTTGGATCGTAAAGGTGTTCAGAAACAGAATTCACTTTACACTGACTGTTCTGCCTCAGTAAACATCTGTTATTGAGTGAACAGATGAATCAGTGAATGGTGGAAGGAAGAAAGGAAGAGACACCACAGCCACTTTAGAGACATGGGATGGAGGAAAGAGAAGTCAGTCATACAAAAGCAGAGAGCCCACACCATAGGAAGGAAGGCTCTTGTGCTGTGCAAATGTGAGAATCTGAGTTTGGATTCCTAGATCCCATGTGAAAGTTGAGCATGGCCATGGGGAGCCTGTAATCTCAGTCTTGTGGTGTGCAGAGACAGGAGGATTGATGGAGCTCACTGGCAGGCAGCCTAGCTCCAGGTTCCGTGAGATATCCTGTCTCAGGGGAATGAGACATTGATAAAGCAGGAGACACAATATCCTCCTCTGGCCTTTTCACAAGGACATGCGCACCTGTACACACACACACACACGCACACACACACACACATCCCACATACAAATACACTGCACACACTCACACATAAAAATAAAGGTCTCCATAGTTCTCAGAGCAAGCTTAGGTAGTGGCTTGTACAGCTGCTGCTGTACTGTAGAGAGGCTTGCATGCTTGCTGCTGATGCAATCCGTTGAGAGGATTGCCACAGTACACTGTGTTGAGCAAGCAGAAGCTACAGAGGAGGGTCTGGACAGGGGCCTCCCCAAGCTAGAAATGTCATTGTCATGGGCCAGACAGACTCAGGAAGGGTCAGTCCTGACAGGAAAATGAGCCTGAGGTTGCCTAATATACCTGGAATGTGCTCTTAGGTAGGAGCATTTGGGCTTGCAAAAGACACTTATCTGAGGACAGATTATGACATTGGCCTTGCTCTAAATCCAAAACTAGTAGACCATTGGCGTAGAGGAGTATCATGTTCCCTCAACAATGTAATAGCTACTGTCAGATGGGCTCTATCCTGCTGCTGCTGCTGGAGACTGGAGGTTTGCTTTGTGGCACAAAGGAGGCCCAAGACATAGGTCAGACATAGATTCAGGTTGGCCAATTGGTCCAGGCTTCCAGACTGCTAGTGCCATAGACCCCAACTTACTTCATCTCCAGTTCCAAGCCCCACCTAGAAGAGATAAAGGTAAGACCTAACCGTGGGCATTTCCTAAAACATCATCTCTTTGGGCAGGCATGATGCCCAGTGCCCCTAAGCAGAGTTAGTGTGAAGTTAATAATGAAGCCTTAACAGGTTAAAAAAAACAGACTCAACCTTTGGCACCATTTTTCTTAGAAATAAGTTCAGGCTTTTTAAAAAAGGCAACTCTCTGTAGAGCCAGTACTCACTGGCCCATTTGGGAAGAACTTATGCCCCACAGCAGGCTTGGGATTCATGATGGAAGGCTCTAGTGGTAGAGGGCTCCAACTAGAGCAGACAATGACCTTTGCAGTCTGGTGGAAATGGGTTCCAGAGCTGCTGGGTCTAGGATGTAGGGAGGAATCCTGTCAGCTATAGAAAGTTCAAGATGTTGTCCTAGAAATTAACAGGCCATGTGGAAAGTGGATCAGCTGACCCATGCTTGACCAGTGGCTTCAAGTAAATTCTGTGATATAAGATTCGAAGGAAGTATGCACTGAAAAAGGGGGATTTCATGGTGTATGAAGTCTACCTGTTTCCAAAGGATGCTGAACACTTAGTTGCTGTGGTACTCTGCATGGGTTAGACCCAGATATAGTCGGTCCAAAAAGGCACTGCTGCCATGAGGTCTCTGGACTTCCTCCAGCAGGCTTGGTCACTCAGCAAGGTCTATGAAGACACTAGGTGTCTGTTAGATCCTCACTTGGGCTAAGAGACAAGGTGGTAGCCCTAAGTTTCCTGTCCAGTTGGGGTTCCTAGGGACCATGGAGAGGCTTTGGTTATCTGTGGGTTTGTATCTGTTTATAGTCACTGTCTTGGCACATTGTTAGCAAGCTCTTTGAGCCTGGCACATACTCATGCCAAGGGAGAGTTAATAATTAACTAGAAGGTGAGAGAGGAGAGAAGCCAGGCTCATATACAGCTCCTGGATCAGTGTGCTTTATCACCACCACCACCACCACCACCCTGAGCCACACCACCAGCCCTATTTAGTCATCCTAGATGGGGGTAAGACAGGAAGGCTGGGGCTCAGATTAGGTTGTCCCCTGTGACCAACTTGGTTTCCAAAAGAACTAGCATAGGCCCCACCCCTTTGCAGGTGTCCAGACACCTGAGGCAAATACCATTCTCCTCAGAGCCTCTCCAACTCACCACCAGCTGCAGCTTGTTTCCAGGGCCCAGTAAAGGAGGATTGCAACGTGTACTGAATAACCTGTTTAGTTTCTCCCCTGAGAAGACTTACAAGAGAGCCCCTGGGGTCATGGAGGAATACAAAACAGAAAACATTGCTGCCCCTACACTTCGTCTGGGGGACACATGTGTAGATGTATACAGATATACATGTAGATATTCTGGGCTCATCGGGATTCATTTCTTCCTTCTTTTGGTCTACAGGAAATATACAGGTGACTCTTTATAGACTAAATCACACAGAAGGCAGACAGCAAAGTCCATAGCCACTTGCAGGATTGCTGAAGAAGTCTTTGTGTGTTTTGAATTCGACCCCCTATTCAATTCCATTCCTACAAGTAGGTTGGCTAAAAAACACCCTCTTTAGAATGCCAGCTTGGCCATTCCTCAACAGGGCTGGTGAGTCTCCACACTTGCCCTGAAGGCTCTTCACCTGTGTTCACAGGTTAACTTGCTGTCATGGGCCTCATGGCCCATCTGGTAGTCTGCTGCCTCCTGGTCATCCTTATGCCCACTTTCATTCTAACTGGATTCAGTGCCAAGATTAAGGGGGTAGTTTTTCTTTTTGTTGAGTTGGAAAATATACTTTGTGCACCTTGGGAAGGGTGGTTATGATATCACAAAAGGCTAAAGACAGGTACCCAAGAACTTATCCTATTCTTTGACCTACTGCGCACAGGTTCAGTTGGAGGGTCCACATGGTACCCGAATCCTGTGACAAGGCTGTGTGAACTGAATGAGAGGGTGGAGTGGGTAATGTGTCACACTTATTCCTACTGTACAGCAACCAAAATCAAAATTGGTTACCCTTGCTACCCTCAGATGATCTCTGTGTCACCGCTCGCTGAGTGTGATGGCAGGGGCAGCCATGTCATTTAAACTATCCTTAAACTGGGCAGTGATGGCGCACGCCTTTAATCCCAGCACTTGGGAGGCAGAGGCAGGTGGATTTCTGAGTTTGAGGCCAGCCTGGTCTACAGAGTGAGTTCCAGGACAGCCAGGGCTACACAGAGAAATCCTGTCTCGAAAAACCAAAAAACCAAAAAAACTATCCTTAATAACACTTCACACATCTTAGTTGGACGTGTCACATGTCCTTGGAGGGAGTAGACATGGGTGACTCTTCAAAACCTTTATGGTCTTTCTTCATCCTTGCAGATAACTGGTCTTGTAGTAGGAGGTGGTGGCACACACCTGTAAATCCACCATCAAGGGGGCTGAGGGGAGAGTTTCTAGTTTGAGGGCAACTTAAAGACTCAAACCTAGACTGTGTTTCAACCAATAAATAAACAAACAGACAAACATCTCCTTATAAGCTTTTTTTTATTAAAATACTGTCATACCTGGTGGAATGCAGCAGCAATCCTGGTACAGAGTGGCGTAACAAAACAGCCATGCTTACACTTTAAATATTCATGATAACTTAAACACACAGACACACGTCATGGTCTTTGGCAGAAAACGTTCACAGCACAAAAAAATACTTTAAAAGAAATACCAAATATTAATCCAAAATATATTAAGTTGTTTTTTTTCTTTCACAATATTTTTTTGCCTTTTTTTCCCTCCTTTTTTTTTTTTTTTTTTTTAAACTTTTATCTTTGTAAACAACGTACATGAACCAGATATATTTCTCAGTTTTACACAGGGGAAAGGGGAATTAAAAAAAAATATGCAATTGCCCAGCAAATGCAAATGTTTAAAAAAGAAACGCAGAGAACCATGGGAACAGAACAACAGACAAAACTTCAAACAGAGAAAAACAAACAAAACCACCAGAGGAGAAAACACAAAAGATCTGAAATCCAACAATCGCTTTTTGAGCTGAATGGGGGTTACTTTAAGACCAGAAGTCAAAGTCACTGCTGCTGGTAGGCTGTTATGTGGGGGGGACTTCACCTAATTCCAAGTAGCTGTCCCCACTTCAGGGCTGGGGCACCAAAGCCTGAGGAGCCAGCCTCTTGGGTGCCATTCTGTGATGGGGGCACCATAATGAGGACTTAAGTTCAATTAGTTTTAACAGCATAGCTCCCTCTCCCAGGCCCTGCTGGTGGGAACAAACACATTTATGAGAACAACTTCTCCAGTTTCTTCAAAGAGAACCTGGTGCTGGGCATGACAGATGTCCACTTGTGGTGGCTCATCACATCTGGCTCAGTTTATAACCAAACTGACAGGATGTCCCAGGGACAGGAGCTGTGGAGCCATTCACAAAGGCTGGTGATAAGAATCCCATGGGCATTGAACACAGGGATTTAAAACAGAGAAAGGCAACCAGTATCAAAATCCACAGCCAAGAACTGGAGGCAGAGGGACATCTGGTAGACCTGTCAAATGTTTCAAGAACTGTGGCAACAGGAGCAGGCAGCACAGCCCTGGAAGGAGAATCTGAACCAACATGCTTAGTCCTCTGTTCCCAAGGATAGAGAATTATATACAAAACACACTGTTCTGCTGGCCTCTCAAATGGCCTCTAACCTACTCCAAGCAAGGGGACATGCTGGTGGCTCCCAAAAGACTCACACTCCCATAGTCCCCCTCCCAAGAGATTCAAGTCTTAGTGATCTGAAGAAGGCAGTGAGGAACTGAAGAGCAGATAGGGTTGGCTGGGCCATGCTTAGCCACAGAACACCCTGGCTGGCCTGATTATCCCTGCAGACCATTCGGCTGGTGCCCAGCCATTCTTGGGAATCGGAATCTGCTCTGTTCCCTTGGGGCAGGACGGAGAGGGCTCAGCTCCTTTCTGCTCCAGCAACAGACCTTGGGCTGCAGGTGATGTCTGGCTTTTCCTTCCTCATTGTCATAGGAGAAACATAGGACAAAAAGCAGTCTTCTGGGGTTGTAGCCTTTTCTAGCTCCCCTGGAGTGCTCCTCTCTGAGCTCCATGCGCCAAACCGTCATTGGTTGGAGGAAGCGAGGCACAGCATTTGAAGACAACCGCTGGAATGCCAGGAGGGAGCCAGGCTTCAGGGTCCCCATGGCATCACCTCCCTCCTTCAGATCAGTATTTCCACCATGTCTGACAGATCCTGGACTCTGGTTGCAGCTACAGAGTCTGGAGAAAGACAAGAAGACAAGTCTATGCTGTGAGTATTATCCACTTGCTCTCTTCAGCTCCCAACACAGGGTCTTTCAATACATTCCCTCCCCTAAGCTGCCTCAGTCCTCAGGTTCCTCTTCCCTTGCTCAGCTAAGCACAAGGCTGTGCTCCCTCCCTCCCCTCAGCTGAGAAAGGATGATCAGTGGAGGACTGCCCCCAGGGTTAGAAGCAGGCTGCAGCGTTCCTGTCATGCCTGTGGTTTTTCTGAGATCATGGGGCACACACAGGCAGCTCTGCAAGGGCGAATGTGAAATCAGAGTAGAAAGAGAAAAGGCTTCCTCTAAAGTTTCTCCTTCCAAATAGCTTCCCAACCCCCATCTGCCTCACTCGCCAAGCTCCTTCATCTTAGATATTTGGACTGGCAAGAGGATGTGAGGGCAACTCTGGAAGAGTTAGAGTGCCTTCTGTGGAGTTGCCTTTTTTCTGCAATGGCTCAATGGCTCTGTCTCCCATTGAGACAACTTCCAACAACTCTTAGTTCATACTGTGGGGCTCTCCATGATAGATGAGTTTGAGGAAATTTGGGGAAAATGAGCCCAAGTGATCCAGTTCACACCTCTACCATGTTCTCAACCCCAATCTAACCAAGTGCTTACCCAGAGAGGGTGTCCTCTGGCTACTGTTGCACCCCAGGAGGCTGTCGGGTTCTGAGGCCAAGCAGGCAGAGGTGCTGTCTGCAGGGCCATCAGTTTGGGTGCTCCCATCTCGGCTCCCATGTTTGGTGTGGTCAGGAAGAGGAGCTGTGGCCAGGGGCTCCTCTGCTGGTACACGCTCTGTAAGAAAGAATGCACATTGATGGATACAGCTTGATGTAGGAGACATGGTCCCGATGAAGAACATCCCAAGCAAACTCATTGGACTGGGTAGCTCCTAATTTGCAAGATGTCTAATAGAAAGAAAAGACTCCTCTTTTCAAATGGGAATAAGTGGGGTCAGGTTAGCCATCAATGCTCTGTGGCCCTTCTTTGTGGCTTAAATTTAGAATTTCTTAGTATTTGCTCAGGAGCACCTTGCCTAGATCCGTTAGCAGCTGCTGGTCCAGCATCCACTCTACTAGCAGGACCCCTGTAGGTTTCAGGGTTACAGGAGCCAAAGGCT
Organism: Uromys caudimaculatus; assembly: GCA_028551405.1. Classification (NCBI taxonomy): domain Eukaryota; kingdom Metazoa; phylum Chordata; class Mammalia; order Rodentia; family Muridae; genus Uromys; species Uromys caudimaculatus. The sequence goes on from CM052706.1 coordinate 19,488,619, forward strand.
AAGCCAGGTCCCCTAGAAGAGGGGTCAGGAAGCCCTGGTCTCAGTGGGCGTGTATTCTGAGAAAGTGTCTGGTAATATGCATTCAAAAATTCCTACACTTTTCTGTCCCATTGCAAGCCTCCTCATACCTCCTGTTGGCTGGGCGGGTGCATCAGTTTGCCGCTCGCTGGGTGAGAGCCCTTGCCAGCCCTGAGTCCCCACAGCAGCAGCAAAGACGGACGGCACCGACTTGGCAGGCCGTAGGGTGCCCTGGGTGGCCTTGCCAGGGTCTTTCCTGGAGCGCTGCTGAAGGACCTTGATCACTGCATCCTTCTCTAGGATCTGAGCATGGAGCACCTTCAACCTGTCGGGGAGGAGGTCAAACTGTCAGACTCACAGACTCAGCTCCTCCATCCCAGCCACCTCACAGAAGTTGCAAAGAAACCCAGACATCCCTCCTTGGGCCAGTCAGGACCCCTTGGCTTTGTAAGCCCACCTCATTGCAAGACTCAGATGAAGATTCCTTACAGAGAAGGAATAGAGGCCAGAGCTTGGGAGGTACCCACCCACCTCCAGCTTGCGCATACCAGGGATTCACTCAGGGAAACAATTGTTTATAATTTCTGGAATGTCAAACATACAGAGCTGCTATGGGTGGGGCCTGTTTACCAAGGACAAAGGACTGGGCAGAGACTGTTCCATCCCTGACCACAGATACCCCTGCCTGACCCCATAGTACCTGCTCTCCATCTCCTGGTGCCGGTGGTTGCCTGCCAGCAGGCCCTCATTGAAACTGCTGCTGGGTGAGGGCTGGGGGGAGTGTCGGATAAGAGTGGTGTCGCGCTGGGCAGCTGCAGTGGCAGCCGCATCCATGGCAAACTGCCTCATGGCCCGTTCCTCCAGATACTTTTGTTCCCACTTGGTCATGTCCGCCTCTAGAGCCAGGATCTGTTCTTCCTTCTCCCGAAGCTGTTCTGACAGTCGCAGGGCACTGAGCTCGGTAGACCCACCATGGCTGCCACCACCACCTGTGAGGGTGCCTGTCTGCCTCTGTGGAGCAAGGAATAGCGTGGTCAAGGGTAAAGGCTGGCGTGCGGGGGATTTCCACGAAGACTCTCACACATGCATCCCTTTGTTTAGCCATGTGAAGCACGTACAGTCCTTCCTACTTCCACCCAGAGATACAGGGGATAGCAAAGGTTCTCGCATCCTCTCCTTAATTCCGGTAGTCAGGAGCATAGGGGCACACATGGCTAAAGAAGCAATTCTCTGCAGTGGAAGTTGGAATGTGACTGGCAATCACACTGAGACGACTAAGTTTTGGTCCCTCCAATTCTATGACAGAGTGAAGTTGGGTATGGAGACAGAACTCTATCTATTTGTAAATACAAGAGATATTTATGTCCAAGCACAGACTCAGGACTCAGACACCTTCTTTGCTATTTTGGGAAGATGGAGCAGAGTGTGGATCAGAGTGGTCCAGTCTTCTGCACAAACATATTACTGATTGGTACTAAGGTACCAAATTTCTGTTATTACTAAGGTAGGGCTCATGGCAGAGCTTTTGCTATACAAGGTGTCTAAGAGGGACCAAGCAGTCAAGGGGACATGGAGCAATCATCTTTCCAAGGGAACAAAGACTAGATAGAGATCAGGGACCCCCTGGATTCTGCCTGCGCTGCCAGCTGCACAGACAGGTCTTCCGGGCTTACCTGCTGTGCACGCAAGGCTTTGAGTTCCTGCTCCAGGCGTGTGCGCAGACGCAGCTCCAGCTGTTCCCGCTTTTCACAGGCAGCCTGCAACTGTCCCAGTGCCTGCTGCAGCCGCTCCACTTTCTCCACATAGGCCTGCTTCTTGCGTAGCTCCTCTTCAGCCCGGGCGGCACGGCTTTGTGCATTGCCCAGAGCCTGCTCCAGCAGTTCAGCACGTCGCCGCTGGTCCTCGATGGCACCACGCAGCAGTGCCATCTCCCGCTCCAGCTTCTCCTGTTCCTGTTGCTGCTCATAACCTGTCGGGGAAGACGGTAAGGTGGGTCAGTGATGGTGGCCACCTTTACCCACTTGTGGGCTCTGTACTGACAACCGCCTCTCACCCTCTTGACACTCCTGTGAGTTATGTATTGCATTTCAGGGAGATGCAGTAAATGGCAGAGCCTGACCCCATGACCATTGCTGGAACAACTAAGCCAAAGTGGCCTTTCAGCTGCTCGAATCGTGCCAGGCATGGCCATCACCAAAACATATTTTTCCTTAAGCTTCATGATAACTAGACTGCTCAGGCAGAAACTGTGCCAACCTTTTATAGATTAGGGTACTGTTAACAAGGTCATCCATTGTTCAAGCAGGAAAGGCACTTTTGACCTTATCACACTCAATCTCCCAGGTAGAATTTGAAGCTCCTGGTTTATAGAGTAAATAGGAACCAAATGGCTGACTGAGAAGCTCAGGCAGTATGGCTGTGCATGCAGTCCTTCCCTCTACAGGCCTGCCGAAATGGACTCTAAGTGCAGCCTGCGGACCATAGAACTCCTGTTCAGTAACCCTTTCGTTGCATGGTCTGGGGACCCACACGCAGGCTCATAAGAGAATTCAAACCATGCAGCGCAACGAACAGGATGCTGGTCCAAAGACTTTCGCCCAAGATTCCAGCTATCCCTGAGTACTTTGCTAACTGATTGGAGGAGCCCTGCTAAGAGAGCCTCTCCATCTAGCCAGGCCAAGGCAAGAACACGGATGCTCTAAGCCTACAATCCACCTGGAAGGACTCGCCCTTTGGGAGTCTTGGGCTGGTCGACCAAGAATGGCTGCTTATTTCTCTGGCGAGCTTGTAGGGGACAGGGTTGTGGAACTAAACTTTATCAGTGAGATTTTCTGCTATACTGGGATGTTCTACATTATCCAAAACAGTAACTAACAAGGTCACGTTCTGCTACTTGAAATGTGGCTGGAAAGACAGTAGAAACTTAACTTTCTTTGGCTTATATGTGGCTAGGACAGGGCCCTAGTATGCAGGGGCCTCCCTTCACCAACTCCCTGAACAGGAGAAAGGGGCACTGGGGGCAATCCAGGCCATCTCCTTTGCCCTTCCAAAGGCTACAACCAGTCTGGCTGGCCTCACTCTTTGGTGCACAGGGCAAGACAGGGCTGTTCAATGATACTTTAATACGACTGTTCATACTCTGCTGGCTTGCCCACTAGTGAGTGGGGTGGAGGGAAGAAACCAGGTTTGGACTGAGAAACAGCATTCTCTCTCATCCACTAGCCCTACAGTCCAGCGTCTGAATAGCGTCCAGGCCCCACTCCAGCCCTAGCAGTACTAGGAGGTAGATACTTCCATATCCCATGCCTGTCCAAAGCAGGCAGGACCAAATGTCAGGCCTCAGAGTCAGCTCCTGAAGGCCCAAAACAAACAATACTGTCAGAGCTGAGGGCTGCTGCTATGACTCCATGAAGGGAGAGCCAGTGGCTTATGGGGGGATTCTGTACCCTCCAGAAAAAAAGGGTCAACCTCAGCCCTTTAGGAATGGCCATTACATAGCAAAAAACAAAAACAACAACAACAACAAAAAAACCCAACCAACCAACCAAAAAACCCAACCACAACAAACCTGCTAATGCTAGGGTTTTTCTTAGTTCCTAGGGCTGTGGATCCAGGTTTGTTTGTTTGTTTGTTTCCAGATGCCTTGTACAATCTCTATCTAAGATACCTTGGTTGGGGGTGAGAGGCTGAGCCTACTTAGCAGGCTCCCCACATTCAGGTCCCTTTGTGTTCCTGCTCTCTCCTCCCAAAGCCAGGCTGGGCACCGCCTGGGCCGAAGGGCGCCACTGTCAGGCGCACAGGAGAGGGAACGGAGGGGGACGGGCTGGGAGCGGAACAGCCCAGCGGCTCTGGAATGCCAGGCATCCAGGTCACCCGCGGCTGCGAGATTAATGGCTCCAGCAAGAAGCCAAGAACAGCCTGGCGCTTGCTCGCTCCCCGGGGAGCGGAAACGCCTCCCGGCTGCCTCTGCCCCCCTCCCCCTCTGCAGGCTTCCAGAAACCCTCCCTAAGACTTCCTTTCTTTGCCAGAACCTGGGTCCAAAACCCAGCCCTCCCACCAAAGCACTCCTAATCTCTCTTCCCCTGGCAGTCGGTCTCCTGTAGACTCCTAATGGCAAATCCCTAGGCGACACACCTCTTTCCCCTTCACCTCCGTTCCAGAGACCTTTAACCACCTCATTTTGAAAGGTAGTAGTGGACAGCCCAGGTCTTGCCCAATCTGAGCCCATTTCCTGCCAAAGGCTTATTAGCAAGCACTCTAAATCCCCGAAGGGGGGGATGCCACCTAGAAGCCCTTCTCTCTAGAGTCTTCTCCTCTCTAGACACCCCTAACAAAATACTCTCATACATATAGTTCCTGAAAGACCTACAAGTCTGCCATTTCCCATGCTTCTGCTGTTCCCACTGATTTCCCCCAGGTCGCCAGGGGCTTCCTCATCACCAACCTCCAGCTTATGAACACTTTCCCTCTTGAACCTGTGGGAAGTTGCTCCTGCCTTCAGCTCACCTCACCTCCCTGCCATTCTCTGTAGAAATTCCCACCCTCTGCCCAACACTGGCCAGGTGCTTAGCCTGGCTCCACTAATGAAGGAACAAATCGATTAGTCTATAAAGCGTCCAGGATGCCTGGACCTCCCTGTTTTAAAGAGAAACTTTCTGAACACCTCCTTTATTTAGACCGTAGCTGTTGACTAAACCCATTTGTGGCTATCCCAGGGTGCTCCTCCCCCAGTTCTACCATACCCTGCAGCTTCTTGTGTCCCCAGCCTTTCTGTTGCCTGGCATTCCTAGGAAACTCTGAAGAACCCTCATTATCCTCCATTTAACTATTGCCAGGGCTGTCATGGCCTCCCTGCAGGAGGGACTGAGAGTCCATACCGTGTGGCTCAGTCAGTTCCTTTCCCACAGCAGTCTGAAGTGAATCTGTTCCCGAAGTACCACTCTGCAAGGAAGCGGGTTCAAGCTCCAGGGTGGGGGAGCAGCGGTGGTAGTGAGATCACATCACGGTGACCACTGCCTGTGCACCCACCCACCCAGGTTTCTCAGCTGGCCCCCTACTCACTCTGAGCAAGCAGCTTAGCCACCATGTCCTGACTGCCCGCCTGGGCTTCCTGTGTCTTGCTTGCCAGGTGGCGGTTTGCGGATTCCAATCTCTCTGTTTCAAATAAGGAGAAAAGATGTTTTAATATCAAGGGATGCTGTCAGCCTGGGGTTTACCCCTGGGTCATAACTATAAGCCTGCTTGCACCCTCCAAGGAAGTCCCAGCTCAGATCAGAGCCCAATGATGGGTGGGGGTCTAATGTAGGCCTCTATAGCACAGAACAGATTCTGAATTTTCTCCCTAAAACAGAGCCCCCCCCAAGTCTGACATGACGTCCTCCCAACATCCCAACCCACATGCCTGGTTCTCACCTCTAAGGTCTCGGTTGAAGTCCTGCAACCGCCTCATCTCACCGTCCATCTTGTTCCTCATGGTCTTCTCCAGGGCCTCGCGCTTGGAAGAGGTCCTCATCAGGCTCTCGTGGGCCTCAGAGAGACGCTGGATTTCATTTTCCAGCTGTAAGAGGCAGACAATAAAATCACTGTCAGGAAGGGTGCTAGGGAGGGAGGCCAATGGCTCTAGTGAGATAATCACAGGACTGCAGCCTCTTAGGTAGGCCAGACTGCTGGGGCAGACTAAGGAAAGACTGCATGCTGCCTGGACCCTGGGCTAGAGGCTCTTCAAGGGGGCGACCTCCAGCCTGCCCCATCCACGCCTAGTGTTTCCAAAGGACCAGGGATAAGCGAGCATAGGCGGTTCAGCCTGCCGAGAGCACTGTAGGTAGACAGCAAGGGAAGGCCTGAGCCTACTGCTAAAGTTGAGCCCTAGTACACATTTGGCCAAGCTCCCCTGAGGAAGTGGGGGTGCTAGACCCCAGCCTGAGCTGCCTCTGCCCAGAGCTTGTGGCTGCCCCTCCCACTTGGAAGCCACAGGTCTTCCACGTGCTCCTAGCTGGCTTGCTTTGCCAACACGTTGCTTTTTCTTTTCCCTGAGAGGAGGGGCTTTTTCTTTGGCCAGGGCTGGCCTGGAACAGACTGGCTGTTGTGTGGGTGCACAAAGGGCTCTCTGTGGGAGGTGTCCACAGGAGGGGCTGCTCAGGGCGGAGGGTACAAGTGTGCAGGGAGCTAGTGAATGAGTTCTTTCTAACCACCACTGGCCAGCAACTGCTCACGCACCAGGGCAGGCCTCTTGGCTGGTTCTCAGCTGTCTGGAAGTCAGCTTGGGGCGTGTGTGTGTGTGTGTGTGTGTGTGTGTGTGTGTGTGTGTCAGAATGTGGTGCAAAAGGCAGCCTGATAGGCTTTCCTGCCCCTCTGCCTCCCTCTGCACTGCCCACCCCCAGGATGCCCTCGGAGTCCCCACCTTTTCTATGCGGCTGGCCTTCTCTGAAGTGTTCTCCAGCTCTCTCTGCAATCGCTCATTGTCCCTCTGCAGCCTGGCGTTCTCCCTCAGCACAGTCTCCATCTGGGCCAGGTGGGCACTGCCCGAGGTGGCCTGGACACTGGGTGGTCCCTCCACTGCAGGTGGACCGAAGCTTGGGGGACCATGGCCTAGAGTGGCTGGATGGAGGGGTGGAGAGTGCTCCTGGGGTTGCGGCAGGTACTGGTACTGCTGCTGCTGGAGAAACACCGGAGGTGCCTGGGCCTGCAGGATCCTGGAAAAGAAGAGGTGAATGAAGCCCAGAGACAGACAGACAGACAGACAGACAGACAGACACACACACACACACACACCCTGGCTATTACTGCCAATGACTGAGCCTCCCCAGTGTTAGGCAGCCACCACAGGGAAGGGCTATGCCACAAGGTTTGTGCCTAAGAGTCAGAGAGCAAAACCGGTGTGGGGAAGGATGGCGCTGCATTCAGATGCTCATTCTGTTCAGAGCTGCCTTAGGGGTCAGCCCAAGCAAGCCTGGTCATCCGTTCTAAGCAAATACAGCTTAAATATTATCTTTAAAAATGCACCCTTGACCTTTTGAATTGATAGAAAGTTCTTTTGGGACGGAAGCCACACAGAGTCCCAGCCCCCAGGGGGGACACTTACTAGTGGATTCTGGCAGCTCACCTGAGTTTTCTCTTCTTTGTTTCAAGGGTCCTGCTACCCCCAACTACCGAAATTCTTTTCAAAGACCCGAGCTAAGGTTAGAGCAGGGAATCAGATGCCAGGGGAAAGAGCTCAGCTCCAGCTGCTAGGCCTTCAGCAAACCAGTGCTATGGCTACCAAGTGTCACCTGTGTCTGCTAAATCACAAGGGTCTCCAGCCACAGAAGCCAGGCTTGACAGAATAGCCGGAAACAGCAGGTTCACTCATGACTGTCTAGCCTCCTGTTGATGAGCACCTCAGGTTATAAAGAACAAGAGGCCACCTCTGGATTAGCTCCACAGCAGAACTCAGGACCATGTTCTACCTACCAGCCCTTGGCCAGAAGTGTAACACATTCCTACGTTCTATGTCTAGAGAACAGAGGGAGGCACAGGTAGCCAGAGGCCCTTGGTCACAACTGCCTTCTCAGTTGTGCTAAGAATTTTCTAGAACCCTCCTGGAAGGTTTCACTTCTGGGTCTCTTATGCCTGACCCCACCGTCCCCAGTGCTCACAATCACCTCTCTAGCCTATGGCTCCTCTGTTCTTTGAGCCTGATTCAGTCCCTAACTTGTCTGGTCAGTCAAGGAAAAGCCTGCATGTGCTTTTTTCTCCAATCAGCTCCAGGGAGAGCAGGGTCGGGCTGCCACTGGACTGACTAAACTCTCCCTTTGCTGCCGAGTGTGGTCATTCTCCGGGGTGGCCTCAGAAAATTGTTGTGCCCCCCACCACCACAGGCCAGGCAGACACAACTGACATTCTTCAAGAATGATTAGCTCCAAGGAAGAATGGCGACTCCTTTCCGTTCACACTTGCTCCTGGTTCTTCTATTTCCCACTGCCCTCCTCCCTATCTTTTTGTTCCCTGCAAACAGCCCACTTCCTTGCCTGGATATTATCTTTTCCTGGCAGGGTTCAATAGGGCTGCTCCAAAAGAAGAAACTCTTCCTGACCAGCCCTGAGAAGGGAGGCGAGGTGGGAGTCTGGGGGTGTGGCGGATGGATAAACCCACGAGGACCCATTCCCTGGCTCCCCTAGTCAAGGGCCACCGCTCTCTTCCAGAGTGAAGAAAACCAATCCCAGAGTGAAGAAATGGAGCAACCAAATAAGGCTTCAGCAAGGTGAAAGTGAGCCAGACGTTGACCTTGAACCCAGAGGGTCCCCCGGTTAGGTTCTTTGGAGCCCCACCTCACCCCACCCCAAGGGAGATACAGCAATGGTGCCTGTTTCTCTGGGAAAGGTGCAGGGGCCAGCTAAGATGACTAAGGCAGCCCCTCATTTCTAGGAACCTGGACTCCTGCAATGATCTGGCTTCCTGCTTGTACTCACTGGGCTCCCAGCTCCCAGCCTAGGTCCTATGACCCATCCTCTAAGGCTGGTGGTATTGATATCTCTTTTTAAGAGTCAATCATATCACACCCTTCAACCCCCCCTTATCCCCCAAGACTTCACACTCAGCCAAGCAAGTCACTACCCTGGTCCAACAGCATTGTGAGCCTCCACAAAAAAAAAAAAAAAAAAGAAGAAAGAAGGCTCACTCACTCACCTAGGCCCATAATGACAAGCACAAGGGAAAACCTAATAAGTAATTACCGGGAGACAAAGCAGCTGTACAGAAGTTGCTTAGTGAGCCAGCTAGTTCTTTTAGCCTCATTAGCAACACCTCCCAATGACGAGGCCAACAACAGAAATGTCCACTTTTTCTTAAAAACCTTCAGGAAGTTCCCCCTTTGGCCTATTTAACTTGGAAGCAGTTTGGTAAGAATTCCTATTGTCTTTAATTAGTTCTTTCTAAAAGAAAAAAAAAATTCACCTTTGAACCCCATTCACATCCCCTGGGAGCCTTCCTTATTTGAATGCTATAGACAATGCTATGTATATTTTGAGTTAAAGCAATGATGTCAGTTTCTTTTTGTTTTAGGCAGTCTTGCTACTTAGCCCAGGCTGGTAGTCAACTTGTGATCCTCCTGCCTCACCTAAACATTACAGGGTTGTGCTACCATGACTGGATCAGCTAAGTCCCCCATCCCCCAACCCCCAGCTCTCCTGTCTCAAGACAAGAGAGGGTAGATCTAGATCAGATAGCCCCAGGAGCTGGTGGGGGTACCCTGGGATTGAGATCACTACAGTTGAGATCCAAGATATAGATGACCTTGGGGTTCTCCTCCTGGGAGACTGAACTAGAAGAAATGCAGGGTTACCTGACTTCGGCATGCTGGAAGTGTGGGCTGCTTCGAGGACGGTATCTTGGGTCAGTGACAGCCGCAGTCTCCTGAGCCATTACAGCGTGTGGATACTGAGGTGGTGGCCCACGGGGCTCTGGGCCCTCAGCTGGGGGTCCTCGGGGTTGGGGACCCTGCTGGCTGCGGGCCAGTTGAGGAAAGCTGTGGGAAGAGCTCATGTGGGTGGGGACCCGAGCACCATTTCTTTCCAGGGACAGCTGCAGAAGTCGTTCACTCAAGGAGCGTACATGACCATGCCTCAGCTCTCGCAGAGCCTCATCCTGTCGACGGCTGCCTCCCGACGCCCCTCTAGGATCTCGGTCCCCAACATGCGGCCGAGACCCTGCCTGCTGTGCTGCGTAGTACTGCGAATGGGCTTTGGCCTCCTCATAGGTGGGCAGCTCTTCTCCCTTGCTGGGCTGTGGGCACAGCCGGTACAGCCTGTTCTCTGCCAGGTGGGTCTCTCCACCCTGATGCTCCTGGCCCTGGGGCTCCTGCCTGGTGGCCTGCTGTAGCACCTGACTATCCTCGGGTGCTCCGATCTCCAGGGAGGCCTGGGGGCTCCCTGTGCCCCCAGCTCCAGCCCCACCCCGCAGAGCCTGCTGCTGGATGGCCAGCAGAGTGCGAGTCTCTGTCAGGTTGCCATAACGAAGCTGCTCCTGGATGAGACGGTGCAGGACCGTCCCTGAGGAGTCTTCCAGTGTCCTCATGCTTCTCTGGCTTGCACACACTTGCCTAGACAATGGCCAGCAGGCACCTGGTCTCAGAGCACCTAAGGAGCCAGAAAGAATAGCGATCAATGGAAGCACATACAAAGGAGGGAGGGGCACAGTGACGTAACACTCTGGATGAAGGAGTGGGTTATGTAGGTAGGTGGTTTTACACAGGCCCAGATGCAAGTGCTAATATAGCCATCTATTAAGTTTAGTTACTGAGCTTCTGCTCCTCAGTTTGACATTAATATACATACATATATGTGTATATGTGTGTGTATGTATGTATGTACAAACACACAGACACACACACACAGAGGCATGCTCGCACACAGTGTCTCTTGGAGTAGAAATGTAAGAGGTTGAGTGCCTGGTACCCTTGGCAAATGCTGATCATTGTAATGACATTTATGGAGACTTAACTGATCCTACAGAAATCCAACAGAAAACCAGAAGGCTATTTAATATCACAGTCCCCTGCAGTCAGCCATTACCTCCAAACAATCTCATGAGAGACTGTAGGACAGGCCTCCATCAAATTCAACCACTTAGCAATATGACTCCAGTTTACTGGCAGGTAGTAAAGAAAGAATGTAGTCCAGTAGAAAGAAGCCCTAAGCAAATAATTCCATTGATTCTTCAGAATGAAGACGCTTGAGCCACGGGTAGTCCACCATCCTCTACTTGCTTCTCTTCCTGGAGTCAGACCCTGGGCTCAAAGGCTGCTGATAAAATAAATCCGAGTCTCCTTGTCAAAGATGACCTTAGCAGTCATTCTGCAAGGTGAGCAGCACGAGGAGCTGCATGCGAATTGTTGCGGAGTAATTAGAGCCAGCGAAACATTTTTTATGATCCTCCTCCTCCTTTCCTGGCACACACATTTGCTACTTAGAAAAGCCCGTCTGTATCTCTGTTGATAGTAGTAACAACCACCTATGCCAGTTGATGGGGTAATGGGGGGGGGGGGAGGCGAAGGAAGGGTGTGTGTGGCCCCTTTCTGTGCCATAAAGCTAGCCCCCAGTGTCCTATCTCAGTTTGGGAATGGTATACTGGCTGAGCTTGGGGGAAGGTAATGAGCCCTGAGGACACCCAAGCCGACAACTAATCCCCCACCCCCACCGCACCCTACAATGTGTAAGACTTGAGGAGTCTGTTCGCGCGCAGCTTTTTCTACGCGGCTTTTCCTAACTTAATCACTGTCTGGGCTGACTCCCGCTAAAGAGGATCTGGGAGCGGTTAGAAGGAATGCAGAGCCTTCCCGGCAGATTCCAGGCGCGCCAGCTATGAGCCAGGCTCCCGGAGCACAGAACATTTCCGAGGCCTTTCATCGCACAAACGTCCCAATTTAATCCCCTAATGCACAATCTTTCAAATACGTTTGGTTGAGCAGTTACTAAAAATCAGCTTCCTTACGCGGGCGTTGCACCTGGGCTGCTCCGGAGCGCTGCACTCGGAAAACCAGCCACCTTTCTAAGCAAACATGCGTTTCTGGCCTTGGCTCCCTCCAGCAAAAGGAACCAACGCTAGTCTCTAAGTCAGCCAAGCTAGGGTTCCCGCGTTACCCACCTCTACCAAGGTGGACCACTAGCACCGGTAGCTGCCCGAGTGCCCCGGGCGAGCAAAACCCGCAACCGCGAGAGGTCTTTGAGCATCGCGGGTCCGCCTCTCTCCCTAACCCTCTTTGTTTTCCAAATACTTCAGCGCTGACGTCACCGGACTGGACAGCAGGCTGCATTCTTTCTAAGTGAGAGCCAGTTCGTGGCTCCAGAGAGGATTTTCCAAGGAAGACAAAGAGGAATTCTTGAGCTAGCTGAGGGTAAAAGCCACCTGTATCCCCAATCTAGACAAAGCAACCACGGTGACCCTGTATTCGGCGAGGTATGCCTACAGCAGCTTTTCACTTGCCCCATACGCGAGACGCACACTCCCAAACACTGATCCTCTGTCCTTCCTCCAGCCCTAGTGGGTCGGAGAATCGTGTCCTCACCCCCACAAAAGCGCGAGCAGCCTGGGCTAGACAGACACCCAGGATCGATCCTCGAAAGGGTACACAGTCTCCCCTCCCCGCTCCCGGGGAGGGTCGTCCACCCCAGCTCCGATCTCCAGAAAGGGTCGGGCTGATCGCGGTGTCGGGGTGCCCCTGGGAAGCGTCCCCGCCGGCCTCGCGCAATGCCCGGAGCGTCGGGCACCTTGCTTACCGCTGCGGCCCGCGGCTGCCGGCGCACGCAGACTCGGTTCGGCTTAGGTACGGTCGGCAACGGAGGTGCGCACTCGTCGGTGGCGCCGACGAACTGCTTGCTCGCGCCCCAGTGCGCAGCCTCTAGGTCAGCCCGCGCTGGAGGCGGCTGCTATGCCAGGAATGTGAGAGTTTCAGGTTCCCCCTCGGGATCAAAGCGAACCACAAATAACCTCTCAGCGCGCCGCCCTCCTCCGCTCTCCGCCTCCCTCCGCTCCCCGGCCCAGCCCCCGCCTTCCTCCCGGGAGGCGGCGCTGCGGCTAGCCGCTGGGCTGGCCTCAGCCTTGTCCCCTTGCCACCCTGGGCTCTGGCGGCCGTACGGCATTCCCTGCCCCCTGCTTTGTGTCCTAGCTGTTGGAGGTGTCTTAACCAACTCCGCCCAAGATCGCCCCACCACGGTCCGTACCCGGTTCTCACCCGTCATTCCTGAAGGCACCGAGGACGACTTCCAGGGATAAGCCTCGCACGCCCCTATGGTGGCTGCAGGAGGAATCTGTGGCGTTTTGGAGATGGCGGGAGGACTGCAAAACAGTTAACATCCGCCCAGCTTTGACCGTGCTGCAGGCGAACCGATGCTTCGGCCCGCAGCTGCCCAGCCTCTTTCCTAACCCCTACTATTTCACCCCCCAGCGGTAAACTTTGAATTGCACTTTTATTGTTTATAAACACCTTCGCCAGCTCTTTTAGATCCTGCCTCTAAATCTGTGTGAATCTGGGTTGAAAATCTGGTGGATTTAGCCCACTACCCAAATGAATCAGCCACTCACTGGGCACTCGGTCCAACTCCTTCCTAACTCCGCTCAGCTTTAAGCCAAGCACGAGGCGGGTCACCACTTGCGTTTTACTCGGCTATCCGATTCTAGTCACCCTCCGACGTGCTCTCATCATCTCTGGAATAAATAAGAAACCAAGGCTCAGAGAGTTTAAACAACTTATCTAGGGTCACACAGAGAGTAGCTGATGAAGCCAGGTCTCTTTTCTTGGTCTTCGGAATCCGAGCTCCCTAACCTGACAAGGCAGGCCCAGAGTCTCTGCTTCCACCTATCTGTTCCCAGTTCCAATGTCTTTCCCACCTCCTCTACACCTAGCCAACCCTCTGTCTTCCGCTTCTCTGGCTTCTGGTGTGGAATCGACTCCTCTGTCTGTCATTTGGACCCTTCTTCTACCTCCCCAGGAGATTCCTTCTCCAGCTTAGCTACTATGACTCCCCTCCTCCTCTCTCCTCTGATTAGAGCCTGCATTCCTCAGTCCCATCCACCTAGAATCAGGGCCGATTTCTGCTTCGGGCCGGCCAGGTCCTCCCGTCCTTCCCTCGGCGTTCTCAATTCCCAAGTTTGCTGGAGGGGACCAAGGACAAGAAACCTTTCAAACTCAATAGCCAGGGATGTGGCTAGTTTTGCATAAGGCTTTCCTTTAAGTGTGTGTGTGTGTGTGTGTGTGTGTGTGTGTGTGTGTGTTCCTTAGGAGTTAACCGCCCTTGCTGCCTTTACAGAGGATGTGTCTGTGGGTCCCAGCACCCACCTGGTGGTTCACAACCATCTGTAACTCCAGTTCCAAGGGATCTGATAGGCAATTCTGAATTATGCTGGTACAAGGCACCCACGTGGTGTTTGATCATACATACAAACAAAGCATTCATACATATAAGATAAAATAAATAAGTCTAAAAACAAACAAAAAAAGTGTATATGCTTTACTTGAAATCCAAACATTGCATTTTAGATCCTGATTGTGTCTGAGGCAGATGAGAAAACAAATGTGCCAAGCTTCCTTACAAAGAGAAACTGTGGCTCGCACACCATTGTCCCCACTAGCTGCAGTAGGTAGAAGCCTGGTGACAAAGACTAGAGAAGAGGTTCCCAGGTGTCCTCACTTCATGGGCAGCATTCTTGGAAACCCTTGGTGGAGACATGAGAAGTAGGTGCAGGCACATATGCTCTGAGTTACAAAATCAGGGGAAAGGCCATATGGCGCAGTCCTGGGGTTCACTGGTGCTTGAAGGGACACCTAACAAGATGTATGACGAACACACATTCCTGAGATAGCTGGAGGAAGGGGCCAGTTTAAGGCAGCTAGAATCCATTTTGGGGGTGGGCAAGCCTGCCTCAGACCAAGACAAGCCCCAAGTCAGTTTACACACGTACCTCAAAGGGACAGAGTGGGGAGAGGGAGTCTCAGATAGAATTTATACACATTTTTTCTTTGCAAGAAGGATAAAGGGCGGAGCCTCTCAGGCAGGGTCAGGCCTGGGGCCTCAATGGAATCTGCCTGAGCTGGCAGCCACACCTGGCTCTGCAGGGTGCTGGAGTGAGAAGGTGGCCTCATCTCTATGTGGGGGGGGGGGGGACATATACACAGGTGGGCCCTCCCAGGGGGCAGACTGCTTGCACATCAGTCTTCACTGAGAACAGGGAGAAAGAGGCTCAAGTAGAGGGGCACGGGCTTCTTAACTCACCTCGGTCTCTCTCCCTGATTCTCCCCACCCCCTGCAGGTAATGATTCTTCCCAGATGACTCTGGGACTTGCTGGGTTTGGAATCTTGCCCAGGGAAAGCTGCAAAGCTGACCCAATTCTCAGAGAAAGCCATTGCTTTGGAGAGCTCAGCTCACAGGGGTGTGGCTGCATCAGAGGTGTGTTCTGGGCTTAGCAAATTGTTCAAGTGCCCATACCTTCCGCCCTCCTCATCCTGGTCAGGCTGCTGGCACCTCCCAGCCCCCTGCTGGAATGTGAAGGCAGGTCCTCTTCGGAGCCCCCTGCCTTGAGCTACCAAGAAGAGACTGGCTTCCTTACTTCCCAAATGGCTGATTAGTGGGGGAGGGACTCTGAGCTCCAGTGGCAACATCAAAGGAAACCAGCTAGTTGTGAAATTCCCCTTCCCAGCTTCCCTTGACACTCTACTTGACAGGTTATGGGAACAGGAAGCCTACTAGAGTCCAGGGCCAGAAACAAACCACTAGAAGAGCTGATGTAAGTGTCATGGAGATGAAAATACCAACTCCTCTCTGTTCCTGTGGTGGAAGAGCCAAGCAAGAGCCTTCTGTTTTTCTGAATACTCTCTGCTCACCCTCAGGGCCCCTCCCTCTACTTTTTGATTACTTCTCCCAAGCCCAGCCTTCCGTCACTGTTCCCTTCTCCGTTTCTTCCCAGGCCTCAGACCAGCAGTCTCACATAGGGTAACTGGGAAGGGGCTGTGTCCTTGGGGGTTAAATCCTTAAAAGATGGAGCATTTGTGAATTAAGGCCCCTTGTCAGTGACAGCATTGAGGAGCTTTCCTAAAACCGAAGAAACCAGACTTTCCAGGGTGCATGTACTCCTTGAGCTTCTGGGCATCCTCTGTGGGTCTTCAATCTGGTGATGCTGCAGGGGCGGGGTTATCTGTGGAATGGTAAGGACGGGGGAGCTTTGCCCACTGCTCCATTACCTTCCCCATTCTCTGGGGTCTACAACTATGAACCTAGTTCCGCATGGAAGACATTTTCAGATAGATGTTGGCATATAAGAAGAAACTGAAGAAGGATACCCTTTAGTTTATTCTTCTCAAGATAGCTGTCACATAGAGGATGGAGAAGGGAGTCCAGAGCTGCCATCTTCAGGCCAGTGAACTAAGACAGATTAATTTAGCCACTGACTCCTCCCTTTTCTCTGAAACTAAGAATGGTGTAGGCTGATTTAGTGGATGAGCCACTGATGCCTGGGAAGATCCTCTAGTCGTGACAAGAAGCTACACCCAACATGGGGCGTTTCTGGGTTTTCGATCTTTATAGAAAAGGGCTCCACTTTTTCCCAGGGGAGGGGGAGGACAGGGCCACTGTGATGGAAGAGCGCCCCCTAGTGTTGGGCATCTCAGCTGTTGGGGTAAGTGCTCAGAGGGTGGGTCTTGGATCTGGGGTAAGATATTGGTGACAGCCAGGCAGTGGTGGCGCATGCCTTTAATCCCAGCACTTGGGAGGCAGAGACAGGCAGATTTCTGAGTTCGAGACCAGCCTGGTCTACAAAGTGAGTTCCAGGACAGCCAGGGCTATACAGAGAAACCCTGTCTTGAAAAACCAAAAAAAAAAAAAAAAAAAAAAGATATTGGTGACAGGGTGGTGTTTGGGTCATTCAGGGATAGACATCTCCCAGATTTTTTTTTTTTTTTTTTTTTTTTAAAGACAGTCTCACTGTGTAGCTCCAACTAGCCTGGAATTTACTACGTAGATCAAACTGGCCTCAAACTTACAGAGATTCATCTGCTTCTACCTCTGAATGCTGGATTAAATGTGTGATACCATCCCCAGCACCCAGATCTTTTAGAAAACAGATTAACAGCTTCAGTTTTGTTTTTGAGTTTTCTTCCCATCTCAACTTCTCCTGGGCTCTCTGTGGTCTTCGATGGAGCACAGCCTTCAACACAAAGAATGTTGACACTTAGGAAACACAGCCACTCACCTGTTCACCCTTCTGGGTGTCACAAATATATATGCTCAAATATTTCCTGGTACCGACTGAGAGACCCTGTATGAGGGTCACCACAATCTCTGGTGGTTTGCATGTAGATGGAACCCAGGGGCTCCTGTGTTTAAGTATTTAGGCCCCAGTTGGTGGTGCTATTTGGGTGTTTTTAAGAGGTGTGGCCTTACTGGAATGAAGAATGTCACTCTAGGCAGGCTTTGAGGTTTCAAAGCTTTGCTACTTCAAAGTCAGGCCTGCTCAATCTTGGTGGTACACTCCCTGGAGACCAGAGACAGTGGTCCCAGCCAACAGTATTCTTCTTGAGATTTCCTCTTCATCATTAGTTCAGGGTCCCCTTAATTTACTTCTCTTTGGTCTTGTGTTTCTTAGACTCTTTGTCTTCATATTTCTAGGTTTGCTGTCTTGCAGGATCCCTTAAAATAGACTTGCAGATTGCAGATTTAAAGGTTTGCTTATTTATTATATATACACAGTATTCTGCCTGCATGTATGCCTACATGGCAGAAGAGGGCATCAGATCCCATTACAGATGGTTGTGAGCCACTATGTGGTTGCTGGGAATTGAACTCAGGACAGCTAGTGCTCTTAATCTCTGAGCCATCTCTCTAGCCCCCAGATAGCAAATTTTAAAGAAGCTGTTCTTGACTCAGAGGACCTTTAAACACACACACACACACACACACACACACACACACACACACACACACACAAATAAAAGTATACTTATTTATTTATTTTATGTGTATGTTGTTGTGGTTTGAATAAGAATGGCCCCCACAGACACGCATTTGAATGCTCAGGGAACGGCTTAGAAGGTGTGGCCCTGTTGGAGGAAGTGTGACTGGAGCGGTTACTTGGCAGTTAAAATCACTTGGCTGCTATTCATGAAGACTGGGATTCTATTCCCAGCACCCACATGGCAGCTCATAACCATGTGTAAGTCCAATTCCAGGAAACCTGATGCCCTCTTCTGGCCTCTTCAGGGACCAGGCTCACATGTAGACTTACATGCAGGCAAAACAACTGTCTTAGTTAGGGTTTCTATTGCTGTGAAGAGACACTGTGACTGTGGCAACTCTTTCAAACAAAAACATTTAATTGGGGCTGGCTTGCAGGCTCAGGGGATTAGTCCTTTATCCTCATGGTGGGAAGCATGGGGCATGCCGGTGGCCACGATGCTGGAGAAAGAGCTGAGAGCTCTACATCTGGATCTGTGACAGCAGGAGAGAGTCACTGGACCTGGCTTGGGCATTTGAAACCCCAAAGCCAGCTGAGTGGTCATGGCAGCAGTGTAGGTGTCTGCCTTTATTCTCAGCACTCGGGAGGCAGAGATGAGAATCTCCGTGAGTTCCGGGCCAGTCTGGTCTACAGAATGAGTTCCAGGACAGCCAGGGCTACACAAAGAAACATTGTCTCAAAAAACAAAACAAAACAAAACAAAACCCAAAGCCTACCCCCAGTGACACACTTCCTCCAACAAGGCCATATCTTCTAATGCTACTCCCTAAGCATTCAAATGCGTGTCTGTGAGGGCCATTCTTATTCAAACAACAGCAACCATACACATAAAATAAATAAATAAATATACTTTTATTTGTGCGCCACACATGCACACCTATAGAGGAAGAAAGGGACATTGGGGCATTGGATCCCCTGGAGCTGGAGATTCAGGCAGACTGTGAGCTGCTTTATGTGCTGGCAACTGAATTCAGGTCCTCTGTTCAAGTCCAGCAAATGCTCTGAATTGCTGAGCCACCTCTTCTGTCCCCAAGGTATTGTCACTCTATCCTCACACAGTTGTCACAACTGAGGCTTGGGCAGGAATAGAAGTCTAGGGTGGAAATCATCTTCCCTCCATATTTAGATAGAGAACTACTTCACTGTCTTCCTCCCATTGCTGCCACAGAGAAAAACACGATCCTGGCTGCAAATACCTGTGTGTAAAATGTTCCCTCTTTTCCTGAAGTTTTTGGGATTTCTCTACACATCTGGTGCCCTGGAATATGTATGGCATGTCTTCTGATGCTTTTATCCTTTGCTCTGGTCCTTAATTGGTCTCTTTCGTCTGGTACTTCATGTCCCTACGCTCTTTGGGATTGTCTCTCTTCTTCCTCCTCCTCTTCCTTTTTCTTTCTTTCTTCCTTCCTTCCTTCCTTCCTTCCTTCCTTCCTTCCTTCCTTCCTTCCTTCCTTTCTTTCTTAGGCAGGGCTTCACTATGTAGCTCTTACTCTTAGCTGGCCTGAAACTTGGTATGCAGACCAGGCTGGCTTTGACCTTAGAGATCCTCCTGCTTCTGCCTCCCTAGGGATAGGATTATAGGGTCGATATAGGTACAAGCTGCCACATATACTTGGTTGTGTTGCTTCCTTTTCTCTTCTGTGACTTCAGTAATCTGAATGTCAAAACTTCCAAAAATGATTGCCTAACTTGTAAGTTTTTTTCCTAACCTGTTTTCTTTTTTTTCTTAGATGTTTTCTCTTTTTTTCTTCAACTTTTCTGTATTTCGTCATCACTTTAAACGTTTAGAATAGTTCTTGCTCTGTCTTCTTTTTCTAAGATTGTCTTCTTGTTTTTTAACTCATCTTCTTTAGTCCTCTGGGAGTCGAAAGTCTAGTAGAAATTCTTCATTCTTTCTGGCCTCCACGTTGCCTGTGTCTCCTTGGTGTTCACTTGTTTCTGTTTGTTTGGCTCTCTGTCTTTCATGGCTACAGTTTTCCTCAAACTTGAATTCCTGGCTGCCTGATCCTCTCTAAGAGGGAGGCATTTAGGGCCTGGGAGATGGTTCAGGAGGCAAAGTCTCGACACAAAAGCCTTACTGCTTGAGTTCAGCAATCCCAGCACCTATGTAAAGGCCTGAAGAGGCAACTGGGGGCTGGGAGGCAAGTGTATCTTAGGGATTCATTGGCCACACACACACACACACACACACACACACACACACACACACACACACACAAGCGAGTGCATGCACACACAAAGGCGTGATGGCTTTAGCAGTAATGGAAGGCTCATGTCAGAGCAATAGTAATGAATCTCTCAGGAAAAAAAAAAAACCAGAATAAGGCTGTTGATGTGTTTATAAATATATGTATATGTATATGTATGTATGTTATATGGGGTTATGGGGAGGTAGGTGTGGGGGAAGGGTGTGCAGGCCCAAGCCCAGGCATCCCTCCCCCCAGAGGGAACAGACACACGCAAAGGTATAGTATAGAAATAGAGTTTATTTAGGGCATGGGGAGGGGAGTTAAGAGGGTAGTAGAGGCAGAGAAAGGCAGAAAGAGGAAGAGAGTAGAGAAGTAGAGAGGAGTGGAGGCCGGCCACGACCACATGGAGAGAGGGGGAGAAGGGAATGGGGAGAGGTAAGAGATAAGAGATGTAAGAGAGGCAAGAGAGAGAGAGGAGGGGCAAGCAGTCCCTTTTATAGTGGGCCAGGCCCACCTGGCTGTTGCCAGGCAACTGTGGGGCGGAGCATACCTGGCTGTTGCCAGGTAATTGTGGGGTGGAGTTTAGATAGAATGCTAATAACAGCTGTGAATGTGCTTCGCACACAGTGAGGAGAACACGTACGAAGGTCGTGCTTTTGGTGAAGGGAGTAAGCTTCGAATCTTCTGGAAACTGAGCTGATAGATGTAGGAACTGGGCTGACAGATGTGGGAGCAAGCCGGGAGAAAGCCAAAGCAGGAGTAGGGCATGCCGAGCAGCCCTCAGCACCGCAGAGTCTGGTGATGTCTGCCTGCCTCTTTACACCGGAAGGAGGGCATCTTGGAGAGCTTGAGCAGCCTTCCTGTTTGCAGCCTCCCTTCACCCCCTGCCCCTTCCCTGCACCCGGCGCATCCATTTCCTGAGATTGTCTGAGGCTTTGCTGAGTTAGGGCCTTGTCCTCCTCGGGGACACCCAACAGTGGAGAGAAAGTGGGAGCCTCTTTTATCCGCTTCCTGCTTTCCAGGATGTTCCGGTCCAAAGAGGCCTTTAGGCCTTCTTTGGCTGAGGGCAGGGTTGGTTTCTCCTGTCCTCTGCTTTGCGTGAAGGAGCTGCTCCGTCCTCCCAGGCAGCCTCCTTTTGGTTTTGCCCGCTGTGCTAGCTCCTTCCTGGCCTTGTCGGGACAGAAAGCTGGCAAGCTCAGAGTGATTGGGCTAGTTCTACAACCTCAGAGCTTGCTTTCCTTGTGTGAACTGGTTTCCATCGGTCTGCCAAGGACAGGCCTGGGAATGAGGCACTTCTGTAGAGTCGGTACCACAGAGATAGGGCACTGGCTCGGAGTCTCCAGAATTCTGAGGCCAAAGACATAACCTTGAAAAGAGACTCTGTCAGGCCTGAAATTTTAGAAGCCCAGGGCTGAACCCGCAACTCAGAGAGCTCCTGACACTGTCTGCAAATATCCCTTCTCTTCAATAAAGCACAGGAGCAAGCTGACCCTCCTGGATACTTAGAGCGCATGTGCAAAGAGGCCCTTTGCTTCCCTCAGGCCAGCTCCTGAGGGCTGAGCCGCTTTCAACCTCTTTGGAAGAGTTCTGTTGTTTAGCAAGGCTGGGCTGGGCTGAGTCTTTTTGGAGACAAGATAGAGCCTGGCTTGGTATGGAGTTTCTCCTGGTGTGTTGTGTGGGCACTGACGGGATATGCCAGGGAGACTCCATAGTTAGCATGCCTTCCTGACAGACTCAGAGAAACAGTTTCTGAGAAACCCTCTTCTGAGTGAAGAGACTGCAGGTCCCTGCAGGAAAGAAGCCACATGTGTGAGGATATGTGGAAAGAAATGAGACTGACTTTAAAAAGAAATTAGAGGGTAGATGAATTGGAGTAAGGAAGTTATCATTGCTGGGCAGTGGTGGCACAGACCTTTAATCCCAGCGCGCGGGAGGTTCTGAGTTCGAGGCCAGCCTGGTCTACAGGGTAAGTTCTATGACAGCTAGGACTACACAGAGAAACCTGGTCTCAAAAAACAAACAAACAAACAAACAAACAAACAAATAAATGTATCATCCTAGTAGAGAATTCAAAATGTTTCCTGAGAGGGGCAGTGAACGGTGATGCCCACGTGAAGTCTGGGCTTGGCTAACTGTGCAGAAGCATGATAGGGCCCAGCTCCCCAGCCTATATATTCAAACACTTTGGCAGTGTACTGGCTGGTTTTGTGTGTCAACTTGACACAAGCTGGAGTTATCACAGAGAAGGAGCCTCCCTTGAGGAAATGCCTCCATGAGATCCACCTGTAAGGCATTTTCTCAATTAGTGATCAAGGGTGAGAGGGCCCACCCACTGTGGGTGATGCCATCCCTGGGCTGGTAGTCATGGGTTCTATAAGAAAGCAAGCCAGGGGCAGCAATCTAGTAAGCAGCACTCCTCCATGGCCTCTGCATCAGCTCCTGCCTCCAAGTTCCTGCCCTCTGTGAGTTCCTGTCCTGACTTCCTTTGGTGATGAACAGCAATGTGGAAGTGTAAGCTGAATAAACCCTTTCCTTCCCAACTTGTTTCTTGGTCATGATGTTTGTGCAGGAATACAAACCCTGACCAAAACAGGCAGTTATTCTCTCAAACCCAGACTATATTCAAAGTGAATGGCACTGAAAGTGGCTTGGAATCTGGCCCTTCGACAGAGAAATTGATCTGGGAGAAGCACAGGGGGTTGTCCCTGGAAGGTCAGAGGTGAGGAGAGGTGACAGAGGAGGAGAGGAAAGAGGACTGAGGACAGGCAGATCATTAGTGTGATGTTTGGACAG
Source organism: Uromys caudimaculatus (assembly GCA_028551405.1). Lineage (NCBI taxonomy): Eukaryota > Metazoa > Chordata > Mammalia > Rodentia > Muridae > Uromys > Uromys caudimaculatus. The sequence continues at coordinate 19,511,098 of CM052706.1, forward strand.
TGTCAAAGCTGTGATTGTAATATGATAGAATTTAATAGGCAAACATGTAATAATAGAAAATCATGAGATGTGAGCCAGGCAGTGGTGGCGCACACCTTTAATACCAGCACTTGGGAGGCAGAGACAGGCAGATTTCTGAGTTCGAGGCCAGCCTGGTCTACAGAGTGAGTTCCAGGACAGCCAGGGCTATAAGAGAAACCCTATCTTGAAAAACCAAAAAAAAAAAAAAAAGAAAATCATGAGATGTGACCCATTTTAGTGTAGGGTTTGATGAACTTTGGCAATTGTGTGAAGTTATAATTAACTATGTTCCAATCAAGGCAGAGGGTTTGGTTTTGTTGTTTGTTTGAGCTAGAGTCTCACTAAGCATACCTCTGCTCCCTAAGTGTTGGGACCAAAGGCACACACTCAGCAAGAACACTCTTTCTCTTTTAAAATAATTATTTATTTATGTTTTATATATGGTTGCTTTGCCTGTAGATGTGTGTGTGTGTGTGTGTGTGTGCGTGTGCGCTGCATGCATGTCTGGTACTCTTGGAGGCCAGGAGAGGATGCCCGTTGTCCTGGAACTGTAGTTACAGATGGTTGTGAGACTCGATATGGGTGCTGGCGCCCTGAGGTTACAGATATACATGACGCTATACTCAGTTTTTATGAGAGAGCTGGGTTCCCAGCTCATGTCCTCAGCAAGCATTGTACCCAGTAAACAATCGCCCCAGCCCTGTATTGAATACCTTCTTAAGTACTCACTATGGGGCTGGGGTAACTCATCACATGCTATTAAAAAAAAAATTAAGCTAAGTGTGGTGGCAAACTTCTTTAATCACTGCTCTCAGGAGATAGAGGCAAAAGCAGGTGGATCTGTGAATTCAAGGCCAGCCTGGTCTACAGAGGACAGCCAAGGCTACACAAAGAAACATTGTCTCAAAAAACCAAACTAGAAAAAGTACTACTTTATTGTTCAGTGTGTGTGCATACATGTGGGTGTCTGTGTGTGTGTGTGTCTGTGCATGCATGCATGCATGGGTGTGCATGTTTGCATGTGTACACGTGCACCACAGTACAGACATGGAGAGCAGAAGACAGTTTATGGGAATCAGCTCTCTCCTTCCACCATGTTGATCTTGGAAATTGAACTCAGGATGTTTGGCTTGTTGCCAGGTGCCTTTACCTGTTTAGCCATTTTCCTGGCCTTATTCCCTGGGCAACCTTGGACAGGTGACCCATGATTTAACCTCTCTAAGAATAAGCTAAGAATACAGTGTCACTTCTGAGTCCAGAAGCTTCAGAGGTCACAGGAGTGGTGAAAGCCAGCAAGCTTGCTTTTCAGAGGCCGTCACTGCCACCACAGACCTCACACCTGGTACATGCCTGCCACCACCACCACCACAATGTCCAAGAAGGTCAGCTCAGTAGAAAGGGCAGAAGGGATCTTTGAGGTTGTCCTCTAAACCCAGGCTCCTGAAAGTGGAAAAGAAAGAGCAGGGTGGGGTGGAAATTCAGGGGGGAGAGAGGGTGAATATACCATTATTAGCTGTTTCGATTTTTCAGATGAGCAAAAGGAAGCACAGAGAGGCCGAGCAACTAGATCAAAGCCACAGAGCAAGGTTTGGGTGCAGAACTCAAGCCCACAGTATTCCACTATGCTGTGTGCTTTATTAAAACAATGCAGTGGCTCAAAGCAGGAGGGGAACCGGTCAGAGTGGCTAACACATAATCCAACGATGAGCTGCATGGAGCAACTGCAAGAACAAGAGGCTAGCCTCTGGTCCAGTGGGATGGCTCCGCAGGGAGGCTAGCCTCTGGTCCAGTGGGATGGCTCCACAGGGAATGGTGCTTACTAACAAGCTCCATGACTTGAGTTCAGCCCCAGGACCCACGTGATAGAAGGAAGGAATTGACTCCCAAAAGTGGTCCTGTGACCTTCACATACATACAATGTCACATGCATAAACACCCCCACAAATATGTGTAGTAGTAGTAACAATAATAATAATAATAATAATAATAATAATAATAATAAAGCATCCAGTCTCCAATGAAGCAGGAACAGAAGAAGTCGAGGCTGATGATCTTCATGGCTTTGTCAGTGGTCCCATCTCCTGCTTGTATGATTATACAGAGAAAAAAAATGTTTTGAGACTACTGTAGGCCAGACTGGACTCAGACTCCGTTAGGTACTGAGGATGACACTGAACTATTCATTCTTCTGCCTTTGCTCCCTCAGTGTTGGGATTAGAGTTGTGTGCCACCATCCCTGGTTTACCCAGTGCTGGGGATCGAACCCAGGGCCTTGAGTATGCGCTCTACTAACTGAGCTAAATCCACAGCCACAGAAGAATATTTTATGGCAATGATTTGGTAAAGGACCAGCTTGGTTTTTTTTAACATTTTTATTTATTTCATGTATGTGAGTACATTTTTGTTCTCTTCAGACACACCAGAAGAGGGCATCAGATCTCATTACAGATGGCTGTGAGCCACCACATGGTTGCTGGGAATTGAACTCAGGACCTCTGGAAGAGCAGTCAGTGCTCTTAACCGCTGAGCCATCTCTCCAGCCCAGCCCAGTTCTTTAGTAAGCTAATAGTTCTAGAAATATTTTAAGAAAAAAGGAATCTCACCTTACCACACTTGTTAAATATAAATCCTTCTTAAAATTTTTAAATGAGATAATTTTTGCATGTTTATTTTTTGCCCATGTATATTAGACCAGGGTATAGTGGGATATTGGACAGCATGCTTTGACTGTCTTGTATGTCTGTTTAACACCCCATAGGTCAGGGATTGGTTTTATCTCATGTAATACAAAGCACATTAAATAGCAACTTGCAGTTGTCACCATACATTTACTATGTCTTTAACACTTTGAAGCTGGGTGTTGTGGCCATCCTGGACTGCATGAGACCCTGTCACAACACAATATAACAAACAAAACCATACACATACATACACATGTAATTTTGAATTTAAATATTTTCTGTTTAAATATTTAAAAATATTTAAAATATTTTTAAATTTCTAAAAATACCTTTGTATGTTTGTGGATGGGTGCATGTGTGTGTATCTGTGTGGAGAGTAGGAGTCAACTCAACCTGGAGCTTACCAATTTGGCTAGACTGAAAACCCCAGGGCTCATCCGATTCCCCGCTGCCTCCCCAGACTGAGATTATAGGCCTTATGGTCTTAGTTGTTTTGATGTAGGTAATGTTGAACTTCTCCTCAACTTCATCCTTGCCCAGCAAGCTCTATAACTGAGCCATCTCCCCAGCCCCAGAACAAGCTGTTTTAAATCTGAGTCAGGGAAGATGGTTTAGCAGGTAAGAGGTCTTGCTCTGCAAGCATAGGGCCTGGATGTGAGTGTGAGTTCCCAGCATTCACATAAAAAGGCCCAGCTTGTCTGAGCTTGCCTGTAACCCTGGCAGTGGTGTGGAGCAGAGACAGGACGAAACTGAGAGCTTGCTGACCAGCCAGCCTAACCAAAACAGAGAACGTCCAGTTTAATGAGAGACCCTGTCTCGAGGGAAGAATATGGAAAGCCATAGAGGAAGACCCCCATGTGCTATGCATGGGCACACACCCCTGCACACTCACATGTGTGAGCCCTCCCACAAATACAAACATGGTTTTTTTGTTTGTTTGTTTGTTTGTTGGTGACAGGGTTTTTCTGTGTAGCCTTGGCTATCCTGGAACTCTGTAGACCAGGCTGGCCTGGAACTCCGATCCACCTGCCTCTGCCTCCCTAGTGCTGGGATTGAAGGCATGCCCCAGCATCACCCAGCTACCATCTCTTCTTGTGGTGTCAGTAGAATGTGGTTGAATGGTCCTCCTGTTTCTCCTGCCACCTGGGACTAAGTGTCTGAGTGACATTGTCCAGTGCAGAGGATGAAGATACAGGAGGAGAGACCCTGTACCACTGGATTCCTGGTAGGTCAGTTCCAACAGGTCTCACAGGTGAGTTAAGAATGAGAAATGCATTGTGTCAACAGTTTTTCTTGCTGGAGTTAGTCCTTGTCTCTGTCCTGTTTATAGGGAACAGACTGTTGTGGCTGATGGGTTCTGACTCGGGTGCTGTTCCCTGGGAGACTGTGGTGGTTTGAATATGCTTGGCCCAAGGTGTGGCACTACTTGGAGGTGTGGTCTTGCTGGAGTAGGCGTGTCACTGTGGGCGTGGGCTTTAAGACCCTCATCCTAGTTGCCTGGAAGCCAGTCTTCTCCTAGCTGCCTTCTGAACAAGATGAAGAACCTTCAGCTCCTCCAGCGCCATGCCTTTCTAGATGCTGCCATGCTCCCACCTTAATGATAATGGACTAAACCTCTGAACCTGTAAGCTAGCCCCAATTAAACACTGTCCTTTGTAAGAGTTGCCTTGATCATAGGGTCTCTTCACAGCACTGAAAACCCTAACACAGAGACCTAATACCCCCTGTACATTTCAGGGCCCTGTGCTCTGGAGTGGCTTCCAAAACAGCATCTGTCCTGAGATCTCCTCTCCCTGAGGAACAACAGCTAAGGGAGGGTTTGGTGAAGAGTATCTGCAAGGAGGTCAGAGGGGCAGCCCCTTATTCTCTGTAACTGCAAAGCTCTCAGAGCTGAGATGACATCTCCCACTGCCCTCCCCCACACCTGCCACCACAAAGCCCCTCCCAGAGCCACAGTCAGAAGGGGCAAGTGCTGAACCCAGAACTTTACACACATGGGCCTAGTCTTCCAGCAAGCAGGGGGTGGCGAGGGGGGTTAGGAGGGGGGCCGGGGTAGGTTCTGAACCCAGGGTGCTTCTTCAACTCCAGCTGTTTCCTGCCTAGTGGTCTGATGGGAAGTCATGGGGGGGGGGTGTAGGAGAGGGAGGGGTTGTAAGGTGAGTAGGACTGTTCATTGGGATGGCCTCCCTCCCTCCCTGCTTCTTGCCTTCATACCTTGGACAAAATGCTAAGCCTCCTTTTCAACCTGTGTCGTGTGAGAGGACATTTTAACAGTGCCTTCCTTGAGGTGTAGTTACCATGAGCACTCGTGGATCCTTCTAAAGCATCCACAACATGGTTAGTAGTGATTATTTTTTTCTAAACTCCCACTGCCTACCCCCAACCCTACCACTGTGCAGTGGGACTTCCCATGTGCCAAGTTCTCCTAAGACTCAGAGGGTGGCTCAGAGCCACCCATTCAGGAGGACAGGCTCTGTTCTCAGAAGGCTCCTCCGACTGTGGCATGAATCAATTGAAGATTTTTGCTAAGTTGTTTGTCTGTTATTTGCTCCCTTTGGTCTTTCATTATGCCTCATCTTTCAAGGTAACCAGGTGTTATGGTTTGTATATGGTTGGGCCAGGGAGTGGCACTATCAGGAGGTGTGGCCTTGTTGGAGTAGGTGTGTCCCTATGGGTGTGGGCTTTAATACCCTAGTCCTAGCTGCCTGGAAGCCAGTATTCTGCTAGCAGCCTTCTGATGAAGATGCAGAACTCTCAGCTCCTCCTGCACTATGCCTGCCTGGATGCTGCCATATTCCCGCCATGATGATAATGGACTGAACCTCTGAACCTGTAAGCCAGCCCCAATTAAATATTGTCCTTATAAAAGTTGCCTTGGTCATGGTCTCTGTTCAGAGCAGTAAAACCCTAAGACAGAAGTTGGTACCAGGGACTGGGGTATTGCTGTGATAGGCCTGACCATGCTTTTGTTTGGAAGAATGTGGATTTGGGGACTTTGGATTTGGAAAGCAGTGGAATGCTTTAAATGGGGCTTAATGGGCTATCCTAGGAGGAATTCAGAAGTCTTTGTTACTGAGAGTGATTTTAAGTGTGTGGACCTGGCCCAAGAGGTTTCAGTGGAGAATTTCAATATGTGGCCTAGAGGCTGCTTTTGTGGAATTTTGGTGAAGAATGTGGTTACTTGTTGTTCTTGTTGGAAGAGTATACCTGAGTCTAATGTAAAGAGACTGATATTAATTGCATTGACAAAGGAAGTCTCAAAGAAGCCCAGTAGAGACTTTGTTCTCTGGTTAAGTCTCACGAAAAGCATTTTTAACAAGCATAGCAAGCTTAGAAAGGAAAATATAAAATATATGGTTTGAGTATTAAAGGGGCACCAGGAAGTGAAATGGAGCTGAATCCTATGTTTTGGGAGATAATAGATTAGGGTATTTGGGGGTAAGATCTTTCCCAGCTAAGTTTAGATCCAGGCATGGTGGTACACACCTTTAATCCCAGGAGATAAAGCCAAGCAGATCTCTGAGTTCGAATCCAGCCTGAGACAGAGCAAGTTCTAGGTAAAGAAAAGCTTAAATCCAGGTATGGTGTTACACACTTTTAATCCCAGGAGACAGGCATGCAGATCTCTGAGTCCAAGGTCCATCTACAGAGCAAGATCCAGCATAGCCAAGCTTAGGCAGTGAAGGAGCTGGAAAAGAGGAAGCTAGTGATAAAGTAATAGAACAAGGTGGCCATGTTCCAGCTCCAGCAAGCAGCAGAACTTGGCAGCTTTGGCCATGTGGCTCTAGCTTTATAGTTAAGAAGAGGAGACTACTGGGACAATTGATGCTGGTTAGCTGGAGCTAAGAAATTAGTGGTGATTAAGACGATACCAGCATCACTGAGGTGAAATCTTCAGGAAGTGTTTTCTGAGAGCACAAAGAAGCTTTGTTCCAGAGATAATCAAGGTTGTATTCGTGCTGCAGCTGTACTTGGTAATGTAAGTGTCACCCAGGTGGTACTGGTTTGGAAGGCCTGAAGGGGTCATAAAGAGCAGGTGAGGCTTGGCACTGTGAGAGACCATGGAAGGACATTGGTGAAGGTGCAGCCTCAGTTGCAGTTGACAGCCCAGGACTGAACAGGTCATGCAAAGGATTTGAAGCTTGGCACCATGAAGAGAGCCTATGAGAGGCTATTGGTGAAGCCTAGTTGCAGAGGAAGACCCCAGCATATTGGAGATGCCAGGACCATGGGATGATCACCAAGAACAGCAGCAGCAGGGGAGTGGATCAACCTGAGCTTAGAGTGCTACAGAGGGCAGAGCTGGAGAAGTGACACCAGTCCTTTGGTGGAGCCCAGAAGATCATGTGTGGATCCCAGACATTGAAACAAGAAAATGTAACATTGAAGTTGCCTTGGAGACCCCAAGATATTTGAGATGCCAGAGCCATGCGCTATCTGCTGAGGAAAGCTACTAACAGGGAGTGGAACCAACCCAGGAGAAAGAAGTTTGTTGCAGTCAACAAAGATGAAAAAAGAATTGAAGATCTGAAGACTGCTTTGACATCAGCCATAGAGATGCAGAGTTTGGAGTTGTCCCAGCTGGTTTCCTGTCTTGCTTTGGGGATTACAGTAAAGTGATTGGATTAATATCAGAAGAGACCTTGAATTTTGGACTTTTAACATTGTTGAGACTGCTATAGACTATGGGAACTCTGGAAGTTGGACTAAATGTATTTTGCATTATGCTATATTTGGGTATGGCCCCTATACCTGTTTGAACATGTCTATGGGGGCCAGGGACTGGAATGTGATGGTTTGTATATGCCCTGCCCATCGAGTGGCACTATCAGGAGTTGTGGCCTTGTTGGAGTAGGTGTGTCACTGTGGATGTGGGCTTTAATACCCTAATCCTAGCTGCCTGGAAGCCAGGATTCTGCTAGCAGCCTTCAGATGAAGATGTAGAACTCTCAGCTCCTCCTGCACCATACCTACCTGGATGCTGCCATGTTCCCGCCTTGATGATAATGGACTGAACCTCTGAACCTGTAAGCCAGCCCCAATTAAATATTGTCCTTATAAGACTTGCCTTGGTCACGGTGTCTGTTCACAGCAGTAAAACCCTAACTAAGACACCAGGGGTCCCTGTTCTGTGCTACCCACGTTCTCCTATTTGGTCAGCCGATTGCCTTTCTGTGGATTGTTTGTCTCAGCTGTTCATCTGTTGCTTTCTTCTCAATTTAGACATAACCTGGGCACTACCAGAGACTTCTGTCTATTTATCACTGGCTGTATCCTTAACAGATAGAACAATGATTGGCACTTACCAGAGGGTTCCACAAATATTTGCTGAGTGCAGGAAAACTTGGACTTTTGTGATACCCACCCCACCCTCATAGGAAGATCCAAGTTGTTTTGTGATTGGTGGCTGCCTGAAGGAAGTCAGAAATCTCATTAAGTTGTTTCTAGAAAATACAGGGATGTCCTTCTAGGTGTGAGAAGTAATTCTTTCAGATATTAGACACATGACGTGGGTCTGAGGTGACAGGTCCTGGGGCCTGTCAGGCTATAATACCTCATTGTTGGCTTCATGTGGTACACAATCTTGTAGTTTTAACGAAGTTGAAATTAGTATCGTTAGCACTGCCTTATCACCACAAATCTGTCACTTTCACTGTCTTCTTTCTGCTAGGGACATGACTCTGGGTGCAGTGGGTTTCAAGGGGAGAGGATTGTGTAAGATAGAAACCAGAGGTGAGGCCCCGGGGAGCCATGTTAGAAGGTGCCAGCCACGTTTGACTTTCTATCACTGTTAGTGAATGAGTGAGCAGACAAATGAGAGAATGAATGAGTGAATGTCTAAGTGAGTGTGTGAGTGAATGAGTGGTAAGTGTGTCAATGAGAGAGTGTGTGAATGAGTGGTAAATGTGTCAATGAGAGAGTGTGTGAATGAGTGGTAAGTGTGTCAATGAGGGAGTGTGTGAATGAGTGGTAAGTGTGTCAATGAGAGTGTGTGAATGAGTGGTAAGTGTGTCAATGAGAGAGTGTGTGAATGAGTGGTAAGTGTGTCAATGAGAGAGTGTGTGAATGAGTGGGTTAGTGTGTCAATGAGGGAGTGTGTGAATGAGTGGTAAGTGTGTCAATGAGAGAGTGTGTGAATGAGTGGTTAGTGTGTCAATGAGGGAGTGTGTGAATGAGTGGTAAGTGTGTCAATGAGGGAGTGTATGCGAGTGAGGAACTGAGTGAAAGGATGAGTGAGTGTGAATGTGTGTTCCTGCGAGTGTGTGAGTGTATGTGAGTATAGGTGTGACAGTGGCTGAGTATGTGCGTATATGTCTGAGTGTGTGAGAGAGTGAGTGTGTGTGTGTGAGTGAGTGTGTGAGTATGTGTGAGTGATTGCATAAGTGAGTAAGTGTATAAATGAGTGAATGTGTGTGAGTATATGTGTGTGAGTGAGTGTGTGCGTATATGTGTGAGTGTGTGAGAGAGTGAGTGTGTGTGTGAGTATATGTGTGTGACTGAGTGTGTGAGTATATGTGTGAGAGTGATTGGATAAGTGAGTGTATAAATGAGTGAATGTGTATGACTAAGTGAGTCTGTGTGAGTGTGCAAGTGAGCGTGAGTGTGTGAGTGCATGTGAGTACATGTGGGAGAGTGACTGAGTGTGTGAGTATATGTGTGAGAGTGATTAGATAAGCGAGTGAGTATATAAATGAGTGGATGTGCGTGACTGAGTGAGTGTGTGAGTGTGCAAGTGAGCGTGAGTGTGTGAGTGCATGTGAGTACATGTGGGAGAGTGACTGAGTGTGTGAGTATATGTGTGAGAGTGATTGGATAAGCGAGTGAGTATATAAATGAGTGGATGTGCATGACTGAGTGAGTGTGTGAGTGTGCAAGTGAGTGTATATGTGAGTATGTGTGTGAGTGTGTGTATGTGAATGTGTGTGAGACTGAGTGGATAAGTGAATGAGTGAGTGTGTGTGTGAGTGTGTGAGTGTATATTTGAGAGTGAGTGAATAAGTGAGTGAGTGTATAAATGAGTCAATGTGTGTGACTAAGTGAGTGCGTATGAGAATATGTGTGAGTGTGATTGAGAATGTGTGTGTGTGAGTGAGTGTGTCTGTGAGAGTAAGTGAATGAGTATATGTGTGTGTGTGAGTGAATGAGTGCATGAGTGAGTGTATGAATGAGTGTGTGAAGGTGTGAATGAGTGAGTGAATGAGTGTGTGAAGGTGTGAATGAGTGAGTGAATGAGTGTATGAAGGTGTGAAGGTGTGAGTGAGTGAATGAGTGTGTGAATGAGTGCGTGAATGAGTGTATGAATGAGTGTGTGAAGGTGTGAATGAGTGAATGAGTGTGTGAAGGTGTGAATGTGTGAGTGAGTGTGTGAATGAGTGTGTGAGTGAGTGTATGAATGAGTGTGTGAAAGTGTGAATGAGTGAGTGAATGAGTGTGTGAAGGTGTGAATGAGTGAGTGAATGAGTGTGTGAATGAGTGTGTGAGTGAGTGTATGAATGAGTGTGTGAAGGTGTGAATGAGTGAGTGAATGAGTGTGTGAAGGTGTGAATGAGTGAGTGAATGAGTGTGTGAAGGTGTGAATGAGTGAGTGAATGAGTGTGTGAATGAGTGAGTGAGTGAATGAGTGAATGAGTGTGTGAAGGTGTGAAGGTGTGAGTGAGTGAGTGAGTGTGAGTGTGTGTGAGCGAGTGAGTGGATTCGGGTAGACATTGAGGAAGAATAGATACAGGAAAGGCACAAAGCTTCCTTTGCAGGCCAGGACCACGGGCACCGAGCTTCCCATGTCCTTTGACCCAGCTTCATTTTCCAGGCTGCTTAGCTTTCTCTCCGACTCGGTTTCCTCCTTCCCCTGTGAACACATGCTCAGGGAGTCGTGAACTGCTTTTGGAGGAAAAGCTGAGAAATGTTTAATGTTTGAAAAACACATTTCTTCCCACTCAGATGGCTGAAATTAGGCTGAACACTCCTGTGTTGGAATTTTCCAACGGCTTTCCATTTCGCAAACATAGAGGTGGTGATGTGGACAAAGCAGGGGTTTGTTCCTCTGGGAGGAAGGAGCTGGGTCCGTGGCACACCTTTTGTGTGCTCAAGCATGAGCTGGCCAGAAGAAACAAAAACAGGAGACACTCTCCCCAGGATGGCTGCAGGGACTCCAGCGGCCTTTGGAGATTACAGTGAAACGTAAGCACTCTTCCATGCATTGTGGGGCACATGGGGTATGCCGTCTCAGATTAAGAAGAGGGAGTTCCTGGGTCTCCATGGGCAGAGAGGGGTTCCAGGAGGGGCGGGCCAGAGCTTAACCTGTGAGCATGAGCCATGTTAGAATGGTATCAAGCGTTGTAGATGGGAATTGGTGTGAAGGGAACACAGTAACCAGGGGGAACATACAATTAAGCTACAGCTGGCACTTTGGAAACAGATCCGAACAAATGGAGGTGCATGTTGACTGCTCAGAAAACGCTGCAGACTGACTTAGGACCCCCTGAAGTTTAGGGGTCATAGTTCTTGGAGGGAACTTGAGGAAAGCACACCCTTCTGAGAGGTAAATTAGCTCAGCCCCCCCCCCCCCCCCGCAAAGCTGAGCAACTGGCAGCAGCAGTCTTGAAGGGTCTTGGGGGTGGGTGTGGGGGTGGGTGGCTGCATTAGACCTCCGCTGGACCAGGAAGGCTGTTGAGAATACACAGGGACCTTGGACATGGCTACTTGGGGAATGACAACTCACCATGACTCTTGGTCTGCTTTAGGATCAGGGGGACACCCATCACAGGAGACAAAGCACACAAAGGGTCACTCCAACCTTGACCCCTCCCACCTCCGTTCACACCCTTTCTTTGCTCCAGCCCCTCCCCAGTCCCTGTTCCATTTCTTTCCACTTAGCACTCTTGGACCCGATGCACATCATGCTCCATTTATTTGTCCTACGTCCAGTTTATGTCCACACTAGAATGTAAGGCCAAGATTCCCAGAGATTACAAGATTACCTGGCATGCAGTAGACACTGGTATTCATTGAGTGGAAGGAGGCGATAACATGGCTGAGGGTTGATTTCAAATTGGCAGTGTCTGCTCATTGCTCATACAGCTCGTCTGGATGAGAAGAACAGTGATATTGGTTTGGTCCCTTGTCCACAACCAGGATAGCTGTGTGTGTGTGTATTGCGGCAGGGGGGCGGTGACTAGCAAAGCCAAGCTTTCTCTTCCTGGGAGCCAGGAAAAACTATGGGTGATGGACTCCAGCAGGCAGACTCCCCACATCTCTGATTGAGAGCACTGTGTCAGATTGCCTACTCTATCCCTGCATGCTGATAGGTTCTCTATCTTATCTGAGCCATACCCTACCAGCCTCAGTGGGCACCATGACCACCTCCACCTGAGGATCTTGCAGGAATGGTGGGCAGAACTGGTGTTTCCCTTTCCAATAGTCATCCCTATCCCCACCAAGCACCAAGAAAAGTGAAATGTGCTTCACTCTGCTCAGAAAGGGGGGCGTGCTCCCTCTTTCCTATTTTCATGTAGTGTCCAGAACCCCTGGATTTCCTGGGATTTATATGAAAATTCCAGCTACTCCAGCATAATTTTCATATTCAAAGTTCCTTCCCATGGGGACTTGGCAATCTGGGAGACAGCCTCTGGGGTAGAGAAAGCCTGAGATCTGGAGAACTGGTAAGATCCTGACTTCTCCATTTGAATTCTTGGACAAATGTGAGAACATAAGTTTGATCACACACACACACACACACACACATGGACACAAATGCTGAGTGTGGTGACTTGAGTACACACACATCTATACACACAACACTCTCACACACTACACATACATGCACATACACATGTGTGCACACACATATGCATGCACATATATACATCATCTGCACCATACCTGACTAATTTCAGATGCGTTCTGCTTCAAGTGACAGCAAATTCGGTAGTGGTTCCTTAAACAAATAGGTGCCTAACCCAATTATTTAGCAAAAAGACTGGCAGTTGCTGATGGTTTTAGTTCATCTAATTAACAATGCACCCATAATTGCAAACTGCTCCTCTCTTGCTGGTTCTCTAGGTTTAGTCAGATGGCTTTTACTTTTCAGCTTGCTTTTTCACAGTTACAAGTTGGCTGCTACTGCTCCAGATGACACACCACTTTAAGGCAGGAAGATAGATGTGAATGAGGCAGAAGCTTTCTTAGAATACCTCGGCACCACCAACAGACTGCTTTTAGTTCACATCATCCATAATAGGATGACATAGCCAAACCTAGCTGCAAGTGAGTCTGATTAATCAACCAGGGCTGGACATATTCTCCTTCTATAGAAAACCAGGTCCTATTACCAAAGAAGCCATGGAGAATGGGTGTCATGATAGACACTGGAAAGAAAAAGAATGCTAAGATTGTTATGAAGATCAAATGGGATGAGGTATAGATGGTGCTCAAAACTGCCTGGCCCAGTTAGATGCTGAAAACATACAATACATTGTTTTTCTTCTAATCAGTGTCTTCCTTTAAAAGATCCAAGTAAATAGCTCCACTGTCTAAAAAGCCTGTGCCATGCACAGTAAAATTAGTTCCTCCTACTTAGGCATTGACTTTTACCCAGTCTCTCTGCTCCTCTCCTACCATGAGATATTCCTCAGCTAATAGTCAAGAGCATGCCTTGCATTCTAGGCAGCACCACTGTAATAGAGAACAAGGTCACAAGTAATAACCAAAGAAACAGGCAATTAAACAGAGAGGCAATTAAAGTTAGTGACCAGCACCATACAGGAAGTGAACGGGTTGAAAGGCTGCAGCACTTTGTGGTTGGGTGGCCTGGGGAGGTCTTGATGAAGTGGCCCTCCTGGGACTGAGTTTTACAGGAGGAACTGGAGCCTCCTAAGAAAGCCAACCAAGAAGTAGCAACAGCAAAGACTAGAGGGCTGGAGTGAGCAGGTGGCCAGAGGCTAGATAGGGTCAGGCCTTGCAGAGTTCAGTGAGCTGGGCAGGAAGGTATGATGAGACTCTTCTGGGAGGGACCAGATGAGGCAAGCTCCAAAGGTGAATGCTGGGGGCCTGGATTTTGGTTTAAGTAAGATGTGGAGCCACTCATTGATTAAAAAAAAGAAAGAAAGAAAGAAAGAAAGAAGGAAAGAAAAGATTGATTTAATGTTTATTTTATTTCTGAGACGGTCTCATTACATAGCCCTTGGCTGGCCAGGGATAGACAAAGCTAGCTTCAAACTCACAGAGATCTGCCTGCCTCTGAATGTGTGTGTGTGTGTGTGTGTGTGTGTGTGTGTGTGTGTGTGTGTGTGTGTGTGTGTGTGTGTGTGTGTGAGAGAGAGAGAGAGAGAGAGAGAGAGAGAGAGAGAGAGAGAAGTTAGTTCCTTGGAACTGGAGTTTTATTAGTTTTGAGCAGCCTTGTGTAGGCATTGAGAACCAAACTTGGGCCCTCTGGATGAGCAGCAGTTTGTGTGTTAACTGCTGAGTCATTTCTCAAGACCTCCAATACTGATTTTACCAAGAAAAAGTGATCGGATCAGATTTAAATTTTTAAGTGATCACTCCAATTGTTCATTCATTAATAATCCATTCAATTTCTATATATTGGCACCTGGGATAGATATAGAGGAATGTGTAAATCACCAGCCCCATTTTCCAGGTAATCGCCTTGCTGAGACCACCCTGTAAGGATGGCTGTTATGCATTGAGCAGTCACACATTATCCTCACTAAAGGCAGAAAAGAAGCAAAACAAACTGAAAACCATTTCATATGTCTGGTGGTGAGAAGAGAGGTGGGATGGAGGTTTGGGTTAGGTTAAGCTTTGGATGAGGCATCTCTGGAAAGTTCTTCAGAGAGAGTGAGGCAAGGCTCTAGCTCTAGAATTGCACATGTGTGGAGAAGAGCTGGCTCTCCAGGGAGCAGGCACAGTTCATGCAAAGGCCCATTGTCCCCAGAATTTTCAGATGCCAATATAAAGTGTAGTCCTTACCATAAAAGGAATAAGAGGGAGTTTATTCTGTGTTGTGGATAGCCCTGGGGCTGTTTGTATTTTGATGCTAATTCTGCCCTCCTGGGAGGGGCTTCGGGCAAGGAGTCAGTTACATACTCATGTGACTTCTTGTGAACTAATCCCCTAATGAATAAAGGAATCAATCACTGGTTGAGGAGGAGGGACTTCCGGGTCAGATAGGGAGGAGGAGTAGGAAAGAGAGGGTCCTTTTGGAATGGGGACAGCAGATAGGTAAGATATAGCTACTAGAGTCTCCTGGTATCATGTCGGATCCACAAAGATTCGCCCCCAGAGGAATCAGATCTTGATAAGGCTTACAAGATTAGGTTTTAGTTGTTGCACCCAGAGACTGAGTTACTATTGTTTCTGAGCTAAGTTTGTGTTGCGTTTTCCTTCACGTAGAGGCTCGTCTAGGTTCCAGAGAGAAAGTGTACAGTGGCAAAGTGTGGGTTTGCTTGATGTGCACCACAGAGGTCATGGGGGTATTGAAGCATGGGGCTGGAGTGGCAGAGACCCGCCAGTGGGAACCTAGTGAGCTGGGTGGAGATTGTGGAGCTCTGAGTCAGAGCTCCATGAGATAACAGCAGGTCAGCCATTACCCTCCAGTGCATGGCTGGCCAGCCCGCCAGGCTGAGAGAACCAGGGCATAGTGTGGGAACATGCTTCCTTCCTTTTAATACTTATCACAATAATTCTGAACCAAATGTGAGTGGTCATGGCCGGGCAACACAGACACAGGTCCCCTGAAAAACATGTGCCAATATATAAGTAGTGATATCTTAGTAAAGGTTTCCATCACTATGAAGAGATAACATGACCAAGGCAAGTCTTATAAAGGACAGCATTTAATTGGGGCTGGCTTACAGGTTCAGAGGTTCAGTCCATTGACATCAAGGTGTGAAGCCTGATAGCACCCAGGCAGGCATGGTGCTGGAGGAGCTCCATCTTATTCCGAAGGGAACCAGGAAGACTGTCTCATGGGGCAGCTAGGAGGAGGGTCTCATTAACCCATCCCCACCATGACACACTTTCTCCAACAAGGCCACACACCCTAATAGTGCCACTCCCCGGGCCAAGCAAATCCAAACCACCACAAGTAACATGAAGTTATGGTCAGAGAACAGAAGGAAACCATGAATCAAAGTATTTACCAAACACATTGATAAGGGAGAACCATATTACAAAGCAGAGATCCTATGTGTCAGACACTGTTTCAGAATAGACTACAGACTTCTGTCGATGTTAGGACAAGCTTGTGGGATGCTAAGTTGATCTATTCCAAAGGCTTTCTTTAATAGTTGAAATAATGTTGGGTAGGTACAAATGTTGAGCACTAAATAGTTGTGATGGCTTGAATGAAAATGTTCCCCTGGGGCTCCCATAGTGGAACACTTGGTCCCCAGTTGTTTGGGGAGGTGGTGGAACCTTTGGTAGGAGGGGCCTTGCTGGAGGAAGTAGATCACAAAGGGGGTGGGCTTTGAGAGTCCACAGTCCTGCCCCACTTGCAGCTCACTTTCTCTGATTCCTACTTGCATTTGAAGATGTGATTTCTCAGCTTCCTGCCTTGCTGCCATGCTTGCTGCTTGCTGCCACGCTCCCTCGTCATGGTAGACTCTAACCCCTCTGGAATCGTAAAACCAAATAATCTTTCCTCTGTAAGTTGACTTGGTCATAGTTTTTTTGTTTTGTTGTGATTTTTAATCACAGCAAGAGCAAAGTAACACATTCAATGGTTTATTAAGGAGGGCTAAGGATAGCCCAAAGTGGTTTTGGTTCCAGTTCTGCACATTGGCTCAAATCCGACCATCAGCCTTGTAGCATCTTTAACACAGGTGTAGCTTTTTTCTGGGAACTTCCATTCACATAGCACAGTAGGGAGAGCATTGTGGCTGGAACAGAACTGAGGGCCAAGCAGCAGCGAATGAGGGAGAGGTGTGTAGCTTCTTGGAGATCACTACAAGGAACTTCTCTTTTCTCTCTGAAATGGGGCTCACACAGGGGTTACATAATCTGACCTTTAACTAGTGCGTATTCTCTCACTATCTTGAGAAAAGACAGAAGGAATGCAGTTGGGCTATAAAAATACAGCAGCTATCAGGGAGAGAATCTCAGGGCTTAGTCCAGGGAGAATCTCCAAGGAGAGGTGTCTGAGACATTCAAGTGGAGACACTGGGGTGAGTGGGAATTGTGGGATGTTGGGGATACTTGGAGCTCAAACTGGAATGTTAAATTAGGAAGTCTTCAGTGAATATATGTGTTAGTCATCCTACCACTACTGTAACAAAACATCTGAGCTAATGAACGTATAAAGAGAAAAGGTTTACTTTGGCTCATGGTTTTGGAGGGTCCAGTCCATGGTTAAGCAGACCACTGCTTTCAGGCTTTGAGGAGACAGGCGTGTGTGGTGGAGCGAAACTGCTCAGCTCATCACCAGAAAGCAAGTGAGAGCATGAGGAAGTGTAGGCTTAGAACTTTCAAAACCTACATCAATAAGGGTTCTCAAATGCTTTAATCTCCCTTCTAGCCCACTGTCCAAAGGTAGAGGAGAAAAGATGGTAAATAGGACAAGGGGATATGAGCCTGTTTAGAAGTAGTTCTTTGGGAGATTCCAGTCTCCATTTGTCAGGATACCAGTAGTCCAGTTCAGTAGTGTCAGGACACCAACAATCCAATTCAAAAGTGTCACCAAGCATGAATCAGCAACAGTGGCACCAACCATCAGGTCTCCGCTGAATAGGCAGGAGTCAGTGGGAGCAACTAGGACCAGCCGGAATGCTAGGAGTTCTCTGTCATGCCTCTCTCTCAACAAAGT
This sequence comes from Uromys caudimaculatus, assembly GCA_028551405.1. NCBI lineage: Eukaryota > Metazoa > Chordata > Mammalia > Rodentia > Muridae > Uromys > Uromys caudimaculatus. The sequence goes on from CM052706.1 coordinate 19,528,600, forward strand.
GAAGAGCAGCTTAGACATAAGACCAATGAAGAGCTGCACACCTAGCTATGCAAACATCCAGTCACTATCTGTTGAGTCCTCCTTATACTGTCTCTAAACATCACCTGTTTTCTCTGGTTCTTGCCTCAGCAAAACATCGTGTGAGTCTATATCACATGACACAATAAGAAATTTCCACTTCACGGAGACACTAGTGTCTCACAATCCCCTTCTAATGACCTAAGGACCTCTCACTAGGTTCCTCCTCCGAAGGGTTCCATTGCTCTGGGGACAAAGCCTTAAACACTTTGGGGGATTGTCAAGATTCAAAGTATCTAGGGCTAGGGCAGTAGCTCAATTGGTAGAGAGCTTGCCTAGCATATGGGAAATTCAATTCCCTAGCACTGAAATAAACCAGGTGTGGTGAAGCTCACCTATAATGTCAACATTCCAAGGTGGAAGCAGGAAGATCAGAGGTTTAAGGACATCCATGGCTCCACAGTGAGTTTGAGGCCAAACTACATCATAGTATTTAGAATCCAGGGATGGGTGTCGTCATCTCAGAAGAGGATGTAGAGAAGACACAGAAAGACTGGTTCTTTGCTTCCTGGGAGGGTTCAGCTTACTATTGCTTCATGGCAGGTGGAGTGAACTGTTTTCACCCCATTGATTTTGGGTTGGGCTATGTGGAGGTTCCTTTCATCATGTGACAAACACAATAAGAACCATCTAAACTGTGGGAAAATGCCTTTGGCTCATGGTTTCACAGGTTTTATTCAGTTGGCAGGCTCTGTTGCTTTGGACAAGAGGTGAAATGAACCTCCTAACAGTTAAACCAAGAAACAGACGAAGAGATGGGGGTAGGGACAGTTCTCTTCCCCAGCCCCCACACCTGCCCATAATAAACCCCTTGTGATCTACTTCCTTGAACTAGGCCCTGCCCCTTAACAGCCAGGTCAAGTTCTGAAGTTCTCAGAGAATTAACCCTTTGCTTACATCCAAGTCCTCCCAATCCAGTCAGTACTCCAGAGCCCATCAGCTGTCAGTCAGGTCCTTAACACACACTCTTTGGGGGGAGCATTTCCAATGTAAACCATAACCCTGGCCATGAGACTTATCTGAGCAGTTAATCCGAGTAGATTTTGTGCCTGTATGGGTTTAGCAATCTCAGGCTTCTGCTAGAAGAACATCCTCAAGGGAGTTGGGCTTTCTTCCAGGGACCAGATACAGGGACCAGAAGTGCCCCAGCTGTCTTACAAATCCCCAGTCTCAGGCAGCAGCAGCTGGCCTGCAATACAGAACAAGAAGCCTTTAGTCAGGTGCAGTGCTCAAAAGTGTAATCCCTACATTTGGGAAGCTGGGGGAAGGGGGGGCGGGGATTCAAGGCCAGCTGGTGCTAACCAGCGAGTGTCTCAAAAACAAAACAAAACAAAACAAAAATGGCAGGAAGAAAGGAAATGGAAAGAAAAGAAAAATGCTCCCCCCCCCATGGTGGACCACTAACCCTCTCCCCTCAGATCTCACTACACAAGATAGGAAATTGGGTCTTGTCTTCAGCAGTAACTCAGGAGCAGTCCATGCGTACCAGGCCTGGCCCTTTCCCATCCGTTCCTAAATCTTTCTGTAGTAAGTATTGTCACTGCTGTTTTCCTGAGGAAGAAGGCCAGATTGAGAGAGAGACGGTGAGTCTGAGTTGGAAGCGTTGCCCTTCTTGGGGGGCCAAGCAGTGAAGAAGAACAAATACTGCCATCTGGAAACTCGTGGGAGGAAGACCTGTTTTTATTACCACTTGGTTTGTCTTTCTTTTGAGCTCTACACCAGGTGGACCTGTTATCTGCACACATTCGGGGTGCATGAGTGCATGTGCATGAAACCCAGGGAGGGGTGTGGGCGCCAAGCTTGTAGAGAGAACACCCATCTGTGAAAGGGATTCAGTTCTGTCTGAGTCCGAGAGGGAAGTCAATATGGCCCCAGGCATCTGCAATTCCCAGTATTTCCCTCGAGTCTGATTTCATGCCCTCTCCGGGTACTCCGTTTGTAGGGAGAATTATTGATGGAAATTCTAGAAGATTTAGGGTCAAAGAAGGCCAAAAAAATGAAAGCAAAAGTTTCTTACCTTTAAACCATTAGATTCTGATTGCTTGGAGTCTTGGTCCAATAATGCCTCTCTCAGAATGGCCTGAGGTACCTCACCCCCAAACTTGCCTCAGGACAAAGGGTGTCTTAAAATAACACGTCCCCCTTTTATCTACGCAAATACTAAGCCCACACAAATGGCTCTCTGGATAAAACAGGGTGAGACTTCCCTTGTCTGTTATCAAAGGACCCCATTGGCTCTTCACTTTTCCGCTATGACTCCCTCTGAGAACAGCTGTGTTTCTCCTTCCCACAGCGTATACTCTTTATTAAAACTTTTACATGCATTCTGGTCTGGTAAATATTTTACCCCCAAGCTTTGGGCAGGTCTTTCCAGGGTCCCAGTCTGACAGAGCAGGCCCCAGTTTGCTCCAGTGAAGACAGCTGTAGCCATGCAAGTGGGCCTCCTGGGAGACCGGGCACTCAGAAGTGCATACTCTCCTTTTTAGGTAAGACCCCCAGGAAGAGGGTAGTAACTCCCATTGATGTGTCTGTCTGGAGACATCAGCCTCAAAGGCCCCCCTGATCCCCGACGTTCCCTCTGCACGAAGTGCTGGTACTAATAGCGATCCAAATTGAGCAGTGAGTCCCATGGGTCTTTTGTGCAAAGAGGTGAAAGTTCACATCTATCCACACTATCGCCTGTCTTTGGAGCTTTGTTTTCCCATCTAGGGAAAAAGTTGATGGATTGGATGTGAAGTGAGAAGTGTGTGTGTGTGTGTGTGTGTGTGTGTGTGTGTGTGTGTGTGTGTGTGTGTGTTCTGTAAGATTCCTATGCCGGGATGGCGAGGAGCCTAGGTGTGAGCGCAAAGGTTTAGAAAGGTGAGCGCACCATGACTTCAGTGTCTGCAACTTTGGTTTGCTTGCGATTGTTTTCCTTTTAGTCGGGATAAGGGACGTGTTTGAAATTTCCTCTAACCGTAATGCTGAATGGAAGGTAGTAAACAAACATAGGTGAAGTACAGCGAGGTGAGCAGCAGGCACCTAGTGGGACTAGAAAGAGCTGCACCTGTGACATCAGGAAAGACAGGCTTTTCTTTCAACTCGGCATCCCCAGAGGCTGGGACAATTGGGGTAAACCGGAGGGTCAAACTTGCAGGCAGACAAAGCGAACATCTGCATTTGAAATGGGTTCCCACCCGGGGCTCGGCTGGGAGGCTTGCTGCGAGATTTGCCTGCTGAGTAGCTCTCCTGGAGAGAATAGCTTCCGGAAAAGCCCGGGCAGGTCGGTGTACTCTCTACCCCCAGGTCCAGGAGAGGCCCCCAAAGAATCCCCTCGGAAAAGCCCGCAGACAGGAGAATAGGACCCCCACCCCCAGCCCAGACTTGTTTATTTTGCTCAAGGTCACTTCTAAACGGGACTGGAATAAACCCTCCTTGTTTGCTTCTCTCCGGGCCTTAAGCCCCGGGTCCCCTTGGGTGTCGTCCAGGACGCCAGGCGTGGCTGCTGACAATGGTGTTCAGACGACAGATGGCGGGCGGGAGGGCGGGGGCGCAGGGCAGGTGCTCCGGGAGGGGCGGAGCGCGGGACGCCCGGCTGCCAGGGTGAAAAGATCTCCAGCCATGGGGGTCTGCTGTGTCTGGGAACAATGAGATAATTCTCCACCGCGACCGAACGCGCCCCCTCCGGGTGGGGGGGTACTCGGCCAGGCGCCAGCGGAGGAGAGCCGATTACAGTGCAGCGTTGGTCCCCCGCAGCGCTCTGCGTGCCCCCGCCCCCCTCCCGGAGCTCTGGGCTCCTGGGCACATTCGTGCACACGCTCAGCACACTCCGGGAGCCGAGAGGAGGGCACTGACAGAGCAGACTCCTGCAGAAGGCTGTGTGTGTTGTTTTGTTTTTATGGCGCTGAGGACTGTACGCGCTCGACCTCGCAACCATTTAGGTTTGGGCGAAATGTTCAGCCAGCATCTTAAGCCGCCAGAGACTGGATGTCTCAGGCAAGAGAACCCTGAATCAGATTGCGGAGGGTTACGCTTCGCCATGGTTCTGCCATTTGAGGGAGGGAAGGATGTATGCTAGATTGATTGGTTTCAGTACCAACCATTTTATTAAGCTTCCCCCTTCTGCTCTGTGCTTTATCTTAAATCCCTATCTGACACGGGAGGCAGCAGAAGGCAGCACCCTCTGACCGTCCCTTGAGACCGGGACTTTCATAGAGCTAGGTGTTAGCGTTCCCTCTAGGCTCCGCCCAGCAGTTACCTAGCAACAGTCAGGTACGAACCTGGCTCACAGATAAAAGGACTCTCCATCTTCTCTCTCTGTCTCTGTCTGGTTCCATCCATCCATTCCTCCCTTCATCCCTCCCCATCTTCTTTCTCTCTCCCACCTGTTCCCCAGAGGCCTCTTCCCTTTTTCTCTCTTTCTCTCTCTGCCCTTCTCTGTCCCCTTTCTTTCTCTGCCTCTACTCCCTTCCTCAGAACCCCTTCCCACAACCCAAATAAACTTCCTTTTATACCACACCCATCATGTGGCTGGTATGATACCTGGTGTGTGTTTGTGGTATGATACCTGGTGTGTGATTGTTAGCAGGCCTCAGCATGGGCCTGCTAAGGCACCCCTATCCCTGCATCATACCACGTTTTATAAAACATATCCATCACTAGGAAGGCCTTTTTATGAGCCAATTGTCCTGAATGGAGTCCTCTGGAGATATTGAAACATGGGTCAGGTCCTTTGCACCTTCGGGCAGGACAGGACTCAGTTGTTGGTGAAGACCTAAAGGCAGTACTAGAGTTGGGACTTTGAAGTAGACTCTGTTGGCTGCGTCTTTAGGAAAAGTACCCAACAAACAAAAGCATGCTATCAGTTTGGCTCTTGTTATTGGATTATTGATGACAATAGTTAGATCTGAGGCTCAGGTTGTCATCACCAAGTTCAATAACATGGTTTCCTTTTCCAACGCTTTCAAGTGAATAGTTGGTACTCTTGAGAAAAACAGCTTTAGGGGAAGGGGCTAGGGCTGACGGTTCACCCAGGAGTTCAGTCAACACTGGTAAGACTTAAGCAAGCACAGGGAAGTGGGATCCTCTTGGTGATGAATGCTGTGACCAAAAGCAACCTGAGGAGGAGAGGGTTTACATAGAGGCTGAGGAAAGTCAAGCCAGGAACTCAGAGCAGGAAACTGGAGGCAAGAACAGAAGCAGAAGCCACAGAAGAACCCCACTTACTGGCTTTCTTCCTAGGACTTGCTCAGTTGTTTATATAGCTCAGGACCACCTGCCCAGAGATAGCACTGCCCACAGTGAGTTGGGCCGTTCCATATCAATCAAGAAAACACCTACAGGCCAGTTTGATAGGGGCATTTTCTAAAGGGAGGTTTCCCCTTCTCAGATGACTCTAGCTCTGTCAAGTTGACAAAGCAAGCAAGCAAACAAACAAAACACCCAATCTGAAGGGGATCCCAGGGAGAGCTTGCTATAGAACTGTGGAGAAACCTGGGACTCTAGGAATAGGCTGTCATTGTGTTCCATGAAGACATCTATACTTTGTGTCCCGTCCCAGAACTGAGAAAGTGCTAGGCAATGGACTAAGTTCTCTTTCCATTGAGGTTGGAAGAGCCTTCAGAGGCCAGGCCCGGGGAACATTTTCCAGATACTTCCGAGGGAGACGGGCAGCCTGCCAGCATCTACCATAAGTCTTGCATGCTTGCAGCTGCCACAGTCAGGGCAGAGACTGCCCCTTTCACCACTGATAGGACATCCATTCTTTAGCAGGGCTCCTATGCTCAGCCCTGAGCCTCAGTGAGCTTAGAGAGTAAGAGGGTGCTGGGGAGGAGGGGAGACAAAGACACCCCCCCCCCAGTGATATAAAACTTCTAAAAGAGGCAGATGACAAATGAACCTATGGGGTGTGGTAGGGTCACACCTGCAGGTATTTATATAGAGGAAGGATACTGAACTAAAAACGTGATTTTCCAGTTATATAGCTAATCAGAAGATTTGGAAAAGAAAGCAGTCATTATTATGCTAGTCAATGGCAAAGATGACCTGGATCAACAATTACGTTACACTGAAAGCACAACACATAACTAACGACAGAGACCAAACAGACGTTCTGTGTAGGAAGATGGAGCTAGGATACCAATATGGGACTAAGAGTTGCAGAAGAGGGTCCATGGGTGGAGCCCGCTGGTCTCTAGTCTCCTTCAGTAGCACAAGCACTTGGTACACATTTCAAAGTCCATGCTAGCATCTAGCCCTTCCACCCCTTCCCCCACTCTAATCCCTCCAGCTCACAGGCTTCTGTTCCCCCAGCTACTCATTTCTTATAACCCTGCTATACTTTATATGCTCCCCACTACTCCCCACTCCCTCTCTTTCTTTCTGCTTTGTCCCTGCTTCTCTTCAGGGTCTCTTTCCCTCTCTTTCTCTCTCTCTGTCTCTGCCCCCCACCCCCCCATATCTACAATAAGAATCTTCCCCTTAACCATACCATGGAACAGTCTTTCCTTCAGTTTATGCCAGAAGGTGATGTCTCCTAATTTTGCTCCTATTTTGTGGGTCAAAGCAATTCATGTGGCCTAAAGCCAGTGGGATTAAGAATGCATACTCCATCTTCAGAGAAGCCATAGAAAAGCCCGGGGTGGGGTGTGGGAGAATGAACAGATTATAACTGTGCACAGATATGCCCATTTGTTAACCTCTGTGACTTGAATAACAAACTTTACTATTTAATGTAAACACAAAAACCTGAAATAAAATATTAGCAAAGGTGCTGGTTAGTTTTGGTAACTTGAAATAACCTGGGAAGAGAGTCCCAATTAGGAATTATCTATATTAGATTAATCTGTGGGCTTGTCTATGAGGGCCTTGTCTTAAGTGAATTGATGTGGGATTATCTAGCCCATTGTGGGCAGCACCATTCCCTAGGCAGATGGTTCTGGACTGTATAAGAGAAGAACATCCAGCTGATCCAGCATGTAAGTGAGCACGGATGCCTCCATTGCTCTCTGCTCTCCACTATGGATGTGGTATGACCAGCTGCTTTAAGTTCCTGCAATTTTTTATCCCTACACTGATCAACCGTAACCTGGAATTGTGGGCCAAATGGAGCCTTTCACTTTTTGTCAGAGTATTTTATCACAGCAGGAGAAACATGACTCAAGCAGCAAACAATAGAATCAGCCTCCATTTTGTCTACGTAAGTGTTTCTTATGTAAATTTACTTAGGAATTTGTGTTCTTTACGTGCTGTTCTTAAGTAAAAAGTCTAAAAGTATACAATGGAAAATGAAATGGAAAGCCAGGTGTGGTGGCATGTGTTTAACCCTAACACTTGGGAAACAGAGGCAGGCAGATCTCTGTGAGTTCAATGGCAGCCTGATCTACATAGGGATTTCCAGGACAGCCAGAGCTACATAGTGAGACCCTATCTCTAAAAAAAAAACCAAACCAAGACCAAAAAAAAAAAAAAAAAAAAACCTCTAAAAAACAAAACAAAAAAAAATGCACAAACAAACAAACAGTAACAATAAAGAGAAAGAAAATAGAAAAGAAAGTGAGTTGTATACCTGTATACCCACGAGTGATCTACAGAACAAGAAATAAACAGCTTGATGTTGAAAATCACTAAATTTAAAAAATATACATTATTCTCTTTTTTTGGTTTTTCCAGACAGGGTTTCTCTGTGTAGCCCTGGCCGACCTGGAACTCACTCTGTAGACCAGGCTGGCCTCGAACTCAGAAATCCACCTGCCTCTGCCTCCCAAGTGCTGGGATTAAAGGCATGTGCCACCACTGCCCAGCTACATTTATTCTTATTTTATGTGTATGCATGTTTCTTCTGCAAGCATGTGTGTGCATAATGTGTGTGCTTGGTTCTCATGAAGGCCAGAAGTCTGCAGGTTCCCACAGACCCAACATCTATAATTGACTACACAGTGTCAGGACCTCACACCCATAGGAGAGTCAACGTAAGTTACTAAACACAGCAAGCAAATAGGTCTTAGCAAAGCATTTTTTTGTAATGAACTTTTTTGAGGATTTTGTATATGAATACATATGTTATTCCTGTCTCTCCCTCTTGTCTTTCCAACTTCTCCCATGTGTCTCTAATTCCTTCCATGATCTCTCTTACTACAGTTATTGTCACATACATGCCATATACAACATAGTAAGTCCATTTATTGTTGCTTGTATGTTTAGTGCTGACTGCTTAGGACTGGATAATCTAATGGGGGGGAGTTGCCAGTGGAGAAAACTGATTCTGTCTTTTAACACCCATTGTTTGCTGCAGCTCTTTATCTAGGGGTGGGATTTGATGAAACGTCCCCCACCCATGTTGGCACATCAGTTGGTGGTTCAGACAACCATGTTGTTTAGATTAATGGATGTAGCTGTCCTGTCACATATCGGAAACACTGTCTCCCAGCAGATGTCTTGGTCCTCTGGCTCTTAAGATATTTCTGTCCTCCTACGATGTTCCCTGAGCCTTCGGTTTAGAATTTGCAGTCTAGCAAAATCTAGACTCTAGCAAAAATATTTTTAGGCTCTTGTTTTAATCAACTAGAACTTTTTCAGGAATAAATTTCTGGAATTTAGTTTAACATGTTTTATTACATTACCAGTCATAGGAGATCATGTGATCAGATTAAAAGATTTCTGTGGTTTGATGTTCTCCTAAAAGGTCATGGTTAGAACCTTAATTCTCAGTGTGACAATGTTGGAAGGTTGGGCTCTGTGGGAGATATTTGGGTCTGCCCTTATGCATGAAACAAGGCTCTCCTCTCTGGAGTGGATTAATTTGGATTGGTTGTCAAAGCAAGTGAAGCCTTTGGTTGGTCTCTCTCTCTCTCTCTCTCTTCTTTCTCTCTTCCACATATGTGCCAATGAAAAATGTTTATTTATTAATATTGATTGATTGTGTGTGTGTGTGTGTGTGTGTGTGTGTGTGTGTGTGTGTGTGTGTATGTGTGCTGGTATGTGGTTGTACTTAGGCTGTGTAGGTGCATATTGAGGCCAGAGGTCAACATGACATGTCTTCCTCAATCTCTTACCAACTTATTTTATTTTTAAATAAATGAATCCCATTTTATTTCTTAAAGTGTGAATGATTAAAAAAAAAAAAAAAATCTAGTGCCTGAAGAGATGGCTCAGAAGTCAAGAGCATTGGCTGTTCTTCCAGGCAGTGGTGGTGCACACCTTTAAGTCCAGCACTTGGGAGGCAGAGGCAGGTGGATTTCTGAGTTCAAGGCCAGCCTGGTCTACAGAGTGAGTTCCAGGACAGTCGGGGCTACACAGAGAAACCCTGTCTCAAAACAAAAACAAAAACAAAACAAAAAAAAAACCCCAAAAACAAAAAACCAAGTAACACAAGACCCTCATGGAACCAAATAATTTCTGGTGTGTGTTCTTGGAATTTCCAGCCTCCAGAACCAAAAATAAAACAATCTTTTTGTGTCATAAGTGACCAGGGTTGGAGTATTTTGTTAGTAGCATAACAAAACAGGCTTAGACACAGATACTATAAAAACTTGTTAAAATGTAATAACTATTAACAAATACTTCATAATAAAATAAAAATTGAAGGAAAACTACTTAAAAACTTAAAAAAGACGATTTGCCAATAGGAAAAGTTATTCTAAAATGTGGGACATTAAAATAAATTTAAATTCAATTAAAATTAGCAAACTGACAGGATTCCTGCTGTCACCACAGTTATCCGACTTCACATTGGGGGCCCCTTTTCTGTTTATTGGTTTGTCTTTTGAGACAGGGTCTCAGGATGTAACTGGCTTCGAACTTGCTATGCAGTTGAGGACAACCATGAATCCTAATCTTCCTCTTCCCCCTCTTAAGTTCTGAGGCTGCAGGCGGGTCCCACCATGGTGGGCTGGAGGGTACAGTTGCAATAACACAGCTCGTGTTATAGTTCACCCAGAATAGCCCGAAGATTTTAGGATTTCTGGGATTAAAAACGTAGTTTGGAGTCAGGTGTAGTGGCACATGCCTTTAGTCCTAGCCCTTGAGAGGCAAAGGCAGGTGAATCTCTGTGAGTTCAAGGCCAGCCTGGTCTATAGAGTGAGTTCCAGGACAGACAGGGCTACACAGAGAAAACCAGTCTCGAAAAAAACAAAAATCAAACCAACCAAACAACCAAACAACAAAACTCAACCAACCAAAACAAAACATAGATTGGGAGACAGCTTGATAGCTGATACAGGTATCTAAATATTCTGTCTTATTTTGGTAATAAGCACCTAGAAATGAAAGCAGGAAAACATTTTCTTTATAAGGCTAGCAAAAATTACATAGTGCCTAGAATAAATTTAGCACAAAGAAATACACTCTTTGTAGAGAACTATGAATCCTTTGGAAAGAAATTTCTTTCTGAATTGGCCAAGGAGAAGTGCGAGAGGGCGCCAAGCAGCTCCTTAAGTTGCAGAACGATCGGGGGTGGGGTGAGGTGGGGTGGGGATGGTGGGTGGTGCTTGCACTCTTCCAGGATGTGCAGAAGCCTTCTCAAGATGAATGGGGTAAAACCCAGGAGGCCATGGATGCTGCCTTGGCCCTGGAGAAAAGCCTGAACCAGGCGCTCTTGGATCTGCACGCCCTGGGTTCTGCCTGCATAGACCCTCATCTCTGTGACTTCTTGGAAAGCCACTTCCTGGATACGGAGGGGAAGCTCATCAAGAAGATGGGCAACCACCTGACCAACCTCCGTAGGCTGGCAGGGCCACAACCAGTGCAGACTGGCGTGCCCCAGGCATCTCTGGTTGAGTATCTCTTAGAGCCCCTCACTCTCAAGCACGACTAGGAGGCTTCTGTGCCTTCCAAGGGGCTCCTTCCTCTGCTCTGCACTAGTCCACCTCAGGACCTCCACCTGAATGAACCTCTCGAGTCACTAGGCAGCTTTGAAACCGCCCTGGAACCTCTCCCAAGTCTTCGACCAAGTAAAATTAAGCTCTTTGAAACAAGAAAGAAAGAAAGAAAGAAAGAAAGAAAGAAAGAAAGAAAGAAAGAAAGAAAGAAAGAAAGAAAGGAAGGAAGGAAGGAAGGAAGGAAGGAAGGAAGGAAGGAAGGAAGGAAGGAAGGAAGAAAGAAAAGAAAGAATATTTTGGAGGTGATTCAATATCATAAACAACAATTTGTTTCTAAACTAATATATACACATGATAGATTATATGTCTATAGGAATATTTAATAAAATAAAATAGTGGCAATGATTCCAAGGAATAATAAATACCCCCCCAAATTTAGATTATACCTTTAAAAAAATAGGTTAGGTGTGGTGGCACATTTAATCCTAGCACTAGGGAGACAGAGGCAAGTGGAGCTCTGTGAGTTCAAGACCAGCCTGGTCTATGTAGACTGTAGAGAGTTCCAGAACAGCTATGACTATTAAGAACCTGTCTTAGCCGGGCAGTGGTGGTGCATGCCTTTAATCCCAGCACTTGGGAGGCAAAGGCAGGCGGATTTCTGAGTTCGAGGCCAGCCTGGTCTACAGAGTGAGTTCCAGGACAGCCAGGGCTACACAGAGAAACCCTGTCTTGAAAAAACAAACAAACAAACAAAACCCCAACCCCCCCCCCAAAAAAAAGAACCTATCTTAAAAAAGCAAAGAGAAGACTAGGTGAAGAATACCTGGAGTCTATCTTCAACAGATACCAAAACAACTCAAGTTCACTGAAATCAAGTCATTATGATACTGGTATCAGAGACAAACAGGCTTTGGTCTGAACAGTAGGCCTGAGTTTCAGTTTCCTGGGCCGGGCACCTCAGGCTTCCCAGAAATCAGGTGACCAGCCTGCGGTTTTAGAGATATCCCGTTTGTCCCCGCCTGCGGATTTGGGGAGATCTTGTGATATCCTGTTATCATGTTTTTGCAACAATACGTGACATCTGGCAGGAATGTTGACCTTCTGGAACTTCCCCACCCCTGTTACTCTGAAATAAAGTTCTTTGGAGTTTGATTGGATTACCGTCTTGCTCCCAAAGTATCTCGTGTCTCCTGTCTCTTTCCTTCATCTGACAGTTCCCTCCTCGGACCCTTGTTGACCGTCCTGTGGGCCGGGATATACTAGCATGGGCAGAGACAGAAAATTGTAAATAGATTAAATAATCTGTAAATAGATTTCGGATCCTATAAACGCTCATTATGATTAAATAGACTTCTCATTAGTCCACTGGAGTATGGGATCTGTTACTGATAGCACAGGCCATGTACCAGGAAATTTAACTCAGCCTCTTATACCCTATAAAATAAATTTAGGGGATCTGGAGACATGGCTCTATGGTGAGCGGTAACTGCTGCTCTTGCAGAGACTGGAATTCAGTCCAAGGACCCGTGTCAGGAAGCTCACAAGGGTCTGTAACCCAAGCTCCATGGGACCCAGCACCCCAGGCCTCTGCTGGCAACCTGAAGTTAGGCACACACCCTCCCCTACCCCACCTCACCCCCGAATTAAAAAGAAAATAAATTTTTAAATAAATTTATTTTAAAAAAACAAATAATGCAAATAATCAGATGTGGTGATGGGTACTTGTAATCCCAGCATGGAGGGGTGGAGACAGGAGGATTCCTGGGGCTCACTGGTTAGCTCTGAAGGAGTGGTTATCCTCTGGGCTCCACACACATGTACCTACCCCCACACATAAATCTGCATACACCCACACAAAAATTAAAAAGTAATAAAACAAGAACTTTTGGTAAGAAAATCTAGAATGTCCTTTACACAAAGTATTGGAGCTCCTTTTTAAAAAATTCATTTATTTTTTATTTATTTTTTTTTTTCCAGACAGGCCCTTCTGTGTAACGTTGGCTGTCCTTGAACTTACTCTGTAAAGCAAGGTGGCCTTGAACTCACAGAGATCTGCCTGACTCTGCCTTCCAAGTGCTGGGATTAAAGGCATAAGCCACCACCATCTAGCAGAACAGCCCTTTTTAAACAGGGAAAAGTAAAAATGATAGATTACTTTTTTAAAAATACCATTTATTTTAATTGTTCTCTCTCTCTCTCTCTCTCTCTCTCTCTCTCTCTCTCTCTCTCTCTCTGTGTGTGTGTTTGTGTGTATACAAGGAGGTCAGAGGACAGATTGCATGGAGTTAACAGGCAATTGTGAGCTGTCTTATGGGGTGATGGGAATTGAACTCAGATCCTCTGCAAGAAGAATATGTGCTCTTAATCACTGAGCCATGTCTCCAGCCTATTTTCTTTTTCTTTCTTCTTTTAATTTTAATTTTATTTTATTATATACATGGGTGTTTGACCTGCGTATCACATGCTCATAGTGACTTGGATGCCAGAAGAGAGCGTTGAAGCCCTCAGGACTGAAGTTACAGGTGGTTGTGAGTGGATGTGGGTGCTAGAAACCAAACCTGGGACCTTTGGAAGATCACCCAGTACTCTTCTGAGCTACCTCTTTAGCCCCAAAGATAGACGCATTTACTGTAAAAAAGCATGAAGACTTAGTATGGCTAAATACATTCAAATAACAGATTATACCATTCTATCCATAAAAATCTTCTAAAATATTATCATGTGTTTACCAAAGAGTTAACATGTATGATATACAAATATGCTACATTGATAAATAATGACGGCTCAAAATGGGCATGGTGGCCCAGGCCTGTAATCCCAGCCCTCGGGAGGGACAGGCAGGAACATTAAGGGGGCAAGGTCCGGGGCTGGAGAGATGGCTCAGCAGTCTAGAGCCCTGGCTACTCTTCGAGAGGATCTGGAGTCCCAGGACCCACACGAGGACTCACAACAGTGTGTAATACAGTTTCAGGGGATTCAACATCCTCTTCTGGCCTCTATGAGAACCAGGTGTGCAATGCAAGTAATATGCAGACATACATGCATGGTAGAATACATATATGTGCAATAAAAATGGTTTTAAATTAAAATTAAAAAAGACTTCGCCCGCTGGGCAGTGGTGGTGCACGCCTTTAATCCCAGCACTTGGGAGGCAGAGGCAGGTGGATTTCTGAGTTTGAGGCCAGCCTGGTCTACAGAGTGAGTTCCAGGACAGCCAGGGCTACCCAGAGAAGCCCTGTCTCAAAAAACCAAAAAAAAAAAAAAAAAAAAAAGACTTCAAGGTCATTCTCAACTACATAGCAAGTTGGAGGCCAGCCTCAACATGAGACTCTGTCCTCAATGAGTGAGTGAGTGAGTGTGTGAATAAGGAGGAGGAGGAGGAAGATGAGGAGGAAGACAAGGAGGAAGAAGAGGAGGAGGAGGAAGAGGTAGAAGAAAAGGAGGAGGAAGAAGAGGAGGAGGAGGAAGAGGTAGAAGAAGAGGAGGAGGGAGGAAGAGGAGAAAGAGGAGGAGGAGGGGAAGAGGAGGAAGAATCCAAAGCCAAAAGCCTGACAAGCTGAGTTCGATTCCCAGAACCATGTAAAGGCAGGATCCAGTTTGTACTCTGCCCTCCACACTGATGGCTCAGCACACATCCTCACAGACATCATGTACACGTGCATGCACAAAAGCAAATGAATGCTAAACAAGAAAAGGGATAGGAGTGGACGTCGAAGGGCTTCCGAGAAGTATTTTGGAATGAATAAAGCAAAATTCAGGATAGCAGGTTCAGAAACTGATACCATTTTTGTGGAGCCTATGTATGTATGTGATCACTTTTAAAAAGGGAATAAGTCCATCACAGCTTCTCAAGTAAACAGGGGCACAAACGATCTATGAGTGTTGTCTGTTCCAACTTGTATCCCGATGGATAAGAAAGCAGCTTGTTACAGCCATTTACCAAGCACATGCTCAACTCCACTTCTACCCAGCAGCCTTTGCAGGAATCTGAGGGTTCCTTGCTTCCAGTCTTTCTACATACCTGGAAATGCTAGTCAGATGGGTTTCCTTAAAAATTACTATTGCCTTTGATGCCTGCTTTTGTCTGCCTCTTTCTTTCTTTCTTTCTTTCTTTCTTTCTTTCTTTCTTTCTTTCTTTCTTTCTTTCTTCCCTTCCTACTTTCTTTCTTTCTCTCTCCTGCTCCTCCTCTTCCTCCTTCTTCAGCTTCAATTTAAGAAAGAAAACATGGAAACTAACAGAACAATAAACAGATAAACAAAAGCCCCATTTTCTTTTTTCTTTTCTTTTCTTTTTTTTTTTTTGTTTTTCGAGACAGAGTTTCTCTGTGTAGCCCTGGCTGTCCTGGAACTCACTTTGTAGACCAGGCTGGCCTTGAACTCAGAAATCCTCCTGCCTCTGCCTCCCAAGTGCTGGGATTAAAGGCATGCGCCACCACTGCCTAGTCCCATTTTCACCATAAACAGAAAATGAGTTATACATAAAATAACTAGAAAATAGAAAAAAATTTAATGGGCTGGTGTCAGGAGCCAAACCTGTGAGATGCAGAGGTCCCAGGAATTGAAAGAATGTTTGGTATTTCCTGAAAACCCGTTATGGTAGTGGGTTGGCCTTGGGCCATGTGTAACCTTCCCACCTGCCTGTCTTTTTAAGCTGCTGTCCTGAAATAAACTTTGAGAGCTTGATCAGAATGCACGACTTGCTCTCTTTCCTTGCTGTCTCTTGCCCCCCATTCGTCCGTCCCCTCCTTAGGTCCATGTTGATGACCCTGCGGGCCGGGGCAGGCTGGTGAGATGGCTCAGTTGATAAAGGGGCTTTCTGTCAAGCTAGACAACCTGCATTTGATGTCTGGGACCTACGTGGGAGAAGGAAAGAATCAACTACTGCAAGTTGTCATCTGACTTCCACATGCATGTGTACACATCCATCCACCCACAAGAAATAAATATAATTTAAAAAATGTTTCAATCCTCCGTTGCCAGGTATGAAAGCTCTTTTACCCTTTATGATTTTAAGGACCAAGAGATGTTTGCAGAGGGAATAGCTGTTTCACTGTCTTCTTCAAGGTTCTGAGGTGCCACCTCATAACCCCTGGTGGCACAGCTGCAGCACCCAGTCAAATGCTGATTTCGTCTAAACCTTATTTCTCCATGGTACACCAGCTCCAGGGAAGGTGTGGTCCCTCCTGCCAGCCAACGATGCTATGTTCCTTAAACTACTACTCCAGGCTGGCTCCTCTGGGTCAGGAGATGACATTCAGGTCTATTCTTGACTGGAAAATAACTCTGCTCCCTTCCTTTCCTCACTTAGAAGAATGATCTCATGTCGGGGGGAGCTAAAGTAGGTGCTCAAAAGACAGCTCCGGGTAGGGAAAGGTCCTTGGAAGGGAAAAGGACTCATCAGGAGGCCATTTAAAGCATCTTGTCTTGTTTCTCAAGGTTGGGAAGGATCGTAAGAATAGAACTAAAGGAAGCTAGTTTCCAAGCGGAAGAGTGGTAGCAGGTAATTATAAAGTGATGGTTATCTGTGGTTCCCCCAGGAAGTGTGCAAATTACAGAGTATAAGATCCATCTGAGTTCCTCCTGAGAAAACAATAGGAGCATTGGACACCTGGACACACCTGGGCTCCCCCTTCTTAGGCTTTGTCTGGGCGTCTCCGTTGGAGACCCCAGCTGTCTACTGAGTGGTTGAAGTTAGTCACCTATCCCTCCTTCCCTGACCCTCTCTGGTGAAGGCTGCTGTTCATCGGTCCCACTCGGCCCTTTCTGTGGCTCCAGAGAGATGAAATGGCAAGAAAGTCAACACAGATGAGGTCATGGAAAGCAGATGCTGGGCCCACGCTCGCTATTCACACAAGGCAGCTTTTCATTTCTTTGGAAAATCCCACCTCAGGGCCCCCATGGAGAAATGGTCGCCCCCAGGACTCCTGTTTACTTAGCTCTCGCCTGGGAGGCCTGGGCTGCCTGACACAAGCACCACCCTTTTTTAAGCCACACTGACCTCAAGTTGGCAGAGTACAGAAGTAAGAGTTTGTGCGAGGGGCTCCTACAGGGGAAGTCTGTGGAATTTTCCTGCAGCCATTTTGACTGCACTGGGAGCAGCTGTTTGGCTTACAGATGTTTTGATGCGGAGACATTTTGACTCAACCCAAACCCAACTGTCAACTTCAACCTTTTTTAAAAAAAAAATGTAAGAGCACAAATAACTTTATCCCACTCTTGATCTTTATGTTTAAATAATATCCCATAATAATATGCCACAATTTCTTTGTTCAGGCACACAGCCTATCATGAATAGTGTCACAATAAGTATAATATTCAGAAACCTCTAAAATAAGGATCTGACTTGGATCATCTCAGTGATGGCTTAGCTCAATTATGTAGCCTGTCTTTCTCTTTCTCTCTCTCTCTCTCTCTCTCTCTCTCTCTCTCTCTCTCTCTCTCTCTCTCCTTCCTTCCTTCCTTCCTTCCTTCCTTCCTTCCTTCCTTCCTTTCTTTTTTTTTTTTTGAGACAAGGTTTCTCTGTGTAGCCCTGGCTGACCTGGAACTCACTCTGTAGATGAGACTGGCTTTGAACTCAGAGATCTGCCTGCCTCTACCTCCCGAATGCTGATTAAAGGTGTGCACCACCCCCCAGCTGTCATTTAGTTTAATGTTTGATGCTTTCCTAATTGTCATCGCCTTAGCTACTCTTCTAGTGATATTTACTTCCTCCTTTGTTCTTGTGCTTGGGTTTATCTTCCTCTTCTGGGCATAGGATTCCCGTAAGTGTCTTCCAGTCTTCCAGGGCTGACTTACTGGTCCGATACTTTTAGTGCATTCCAGTCTTAGAAAGTCTTTATTTCTAATTTGATCTGGAAGGATGGTGTTGATAAATATAGTAGACTAGACTGACAGTTATGTTCCTTCAGGGCTTGAGAGACAATCTGTAATTTCTTGGCTTTCAGGATTTCTGCTGAGAAACCTGATGTTGTTCTGCTGGGTCTGTTGGTATGTCTTTGCACACGAGTTGGCATTTCTCCCTTGAAGCTTTGCTTATTCTCTGTTTTCTACTCTTGGCATTTTAACTACAGTATGGCATAGGGAGGTGCTTTTCTGATCATGTCTCTTTGGGATTCCACATACCTTCTGTACCTAATGCCAACTATATATATATATATATATAACTATATATATATAGTTATATATATATAGTTATATATATATAGTTATATATATAGTTATATATAGTTATATATATGTAGTTATATATATGTAGTTATATATAAAATATTAATATACATCCTTCTGTTAATACTTCAGCATTCACATAATAATTGCAAGTTTTTGCTTCAACATAACAAGATGCAGCTATACTTTGTGATATACTTCTCTAATTCAGTCATAGTCCCATAAAATTATTTCATAATCTAAAAACAATCCAAATTTCATAGGAAACTATCAACATACCTTACATAAAATGAAGTGGGAAGAAGAGCACACACACACATACAGATACACATGCACACAAACACATGCACTTACACATACATTCTGTGATGGTTTGTATATGCTTGGCCCAGGGAGTGGCACTATTAAAAAGTATGACCTTGTTGGAGTTGGTGTGGCCTTGTTGGAGTAGGTGTGTCCCTGTGGGTGTGGGCTCTAAGACCCTCATCCTAGCTGCCTGGAAGCCAGTATTTTGCTAGCAGCCTTCAGATGAAGGTGTAGAACTCTCAGCTCCTCCTGCACCATGCCTGCCTGGATGCTGCTATGTTCCCTCCTTGGTGATAATGGACTGAACCTCAACCTGTAAGCCAGCCCCAGCTAAATGTTGTTTTGCCTTGATCATAGTGTCTGTTCACAGCAGTAAAACCCTAACTTAGACACATACATATACACATATACATACATGCACACAGATACACATGCATATACACAGATACAGACACACATGCACATATACACATGCACACACATAGATATACAACACACACATGTACACACAGATACATACACACATATACACACCCATACACACACATGCACACAGACACACATGCACATACACAAATACTAACATACAATATACACACATGCACACACACAGACACTGACACACAATACATATACATGCACATAAATACATGTACACACACGCACACATGTACACACACATGCATCCACACAGACACACAATACACACACATGTACACAGAGACAGATACATATATGCACATATATACACCCATACACACCCATGCACACACACACACATGCACACAGACATTGACACATAATAGACACACATTGACACAAACAGATTAAGACATACATGCACACACACATGCATGTACACACACACACACATTCACACATACGGTGCTATTGTTCTGGTCCTCAAGGCCATGGCTGGGCATGAGGTTCTGAAGGAGTTCTGTAAGCTGAACACATCTGTTGCTTCTTCCTCCTCTAACTCACGTAGTGTTCTCAGACAGAAGCCCTCCTGACCTGGCAAGCTGACTCAACCTTTGTCCGGGGTCAGCTAATCTCATAGCTCTTACTTTTTTTCTGTTTGTACTTTCACTGAGGACAAAACATGCTGCTCTTTGCAACTTCTGTGTAGCAAGGCCCTGACTTTCCCTTGGTTGTTAGGTCCAGTCATCCTGCCTACAGAGCAAACCTTATCTATATTGTGCTTGCTATCTCAGTGGCACAAAGATTCACAAATGGCCAGATGGAAGTCTGCACTTGATCTTAGCCAAAAGGCCGAGAAGCGATCAGATGGAAGTCTGATTCTTCATTCTGATGAAATTAGGTTAGTTCCTCTTCTGGAGACTAAGGCCTCCAAGCCGACACAAGCTAAGTTGGTGTGGGGAACAGAGAATCAGAGTGAGACTAAAGGAACCATTCTTACTTCCGGCCCTCCATTCCCAGACCCAGGTTGAGGGATACGGGATTCCTGGCTACAGATACACTATATCATATCATATCATATCATATCATATCATATCATATCATATCATTTGCTGAGTCAAAGCCACTACATCTTGTAGTGGACAACCCATTTGTCATTCTGGGTGTTGTCTCCCTTTTGGAGCCATAACAGAGTCCCCAGCAGGCCTTTCCACAGCTCATCGGCCGGAAGCTTCCAAGTGACAGAGTATGCGGTAGACCAGTGAATTCCATTCTCAGTGCCACTGCTGAATTTCCTTAGCTGCAGAAGGAGTTCCCCAGAAGATGGATCAGAAAGGCCAGAGGGAGGGATGGTTGCCAAGAGGCTGTACTCCACTTCTGACAAGAAAATATCTATCCCCTTGGCCCCACCTAAAGATCTATTCCTTCCTTCACATAGGCCAACTTTTCCAGCCCTAGCTACTGTCCCTGAACTACTTCATGCACGCGTGTGCGCGCGCGCGCGCGCGCACACACACACACACACACACACACACACACACACACACACACACACACACACACATGCTCCCGCTGCCTCCCTCTGCTGACTCTCCCATCTTCTTTTAAAGTCCCTTTTTGCTTTGCTTCTCTCCTTCAAGCTAGCATAGGTGGGGCTCTGCCTATACAGACCAACCAATGTTTTTTCTCTCTCTTCCAAGTTTCTGCAGTCCTGACCTGTTCTTTCCTCTAGGGGACCAGACCAAAGTACCATTTTGGGCTGAGATCCCTTCTGGGGAGCCTACACATCTGGTCACATCAACCCCAGCCCACCTGTGGCTCAACAGGCAAAGGCGTTTGCACTGAACAAACCTGAGGGTCTGAGTTCTGTCCCTAGAACTCATGTAAAGGTGGAAGGACAGAACTGACACCACAAAGCTGTCCCCTGATCTCCACATGTGAGCCACAGTCCCTCCCTCCCACAGCATGCACATAAAATGCTAACAACAACAATAAATGAAAAGCCCTTTTGCTCTGAGACACAGTTGGCTATGTGCCACCTCCCCGTGTGTATGTGTGTGTGTGTGTGTGTGTGTGTGTGTGTGTGTGTGTGTGTGTGTTGTCACATCTGTTGGATATGAGACCTGCTTACAGGTCTGGGAGTTTGCCTCCATAAAGGTTACCACATGTCCACTAATTAAAAAGTAAGGCCAGCCACATATCAGGCCTAGAGAAATATCTGGTCCTTAGGGTGATGAATGACAGATTATAGCCACAGTGAGGCCATCAGCTCAGCACCTGTGGACCTTTAGAGCACAAGCCAGGCGACTGGCTCCTGGGCCTGGAGGGAACACAGAGTCTTCTGGGCACAGCCACAGCAAGTCATCTTCAGTGCTGAGCAAGCAGATATTCCTTCATCCTGGTCTTTCTGATCTCTTCCAACGTTTTCTCAAGATTTCCTGACCAGTGACACTCAGGAAGGTTCAGGCTGTCTCATAGTGACAGGTTAGGCTGCCTGGTCTCAGAATCAGGAGAAAAGGAGGCAGTTAGAGCACACAGGATTAGCCCTCCTGGGTCTGGTCTCTCTGGACTGTAGTTGCCTCCTTCAAGAAAGGGGCAAGAGTGCTCGTCTAGCATTCATGAAGTCTGGGGTTTGATACCCAGAACTAGATAAACCAGATGTGGTAAAGGCCAGTGATCCCAGCCCTTGGAATGTAGAGGCAGGAAGATCAGAAATTCAAGGTTCCCTTTGCTTACATAGCAAGTTGGAGGCCATCCTGGGGTACATGAGACTCTCTCAGAAAGGGCAGGGAGGGGCTAGATACAGTGGTACACACCTACTTCCAATTACCTGGGAGACTGAGACCTGAGAATTGACTGAGGAATTTGATGCAAGCCCGGGCAACATTTCCAGACTTTTTCTCAAAACAAAAAACCAAAACAAAGCAATTAAAAATAAGCGACAAATTATCCATCTTTGGTGAAGGAGGAAAAAGTCCCCCAGTGACTGAGAGCAGAGTCAGGACTTAGACACTCATGGAGACAGTAAACTCAGCTCTTGCCGGTTGCAGGATCAGGGCTTTGGGGCCCAGCTGGCATGGTCACAGGCCACTGCAGGAGGTCTAGCTGGAGTCTGCCTGACTCATTTCAGGCATCCAAGGCCAGGGGAGTCAGGCCTGGGAATGATGAGCACCTTGGTTAAGAGCAATGTCAGCCTCTGTCTGGAAGGTGAGTCAGGGGCCCACAGAAGGAGGCTTTCACATTCCTGGAGATGGCTTTGTCTTACTGTGCTTCCTTCCCAGAGTAACCTCAACAGGACGCAGCTTTCCAGTTCATATTTCTACAGTGACAGCGGCTGGTGTGTGCTTTAGTTCCCAGGCACAGCACAGCTTGAAAGCCAAACTCCCATGGGATTTTAAAGGGTCATAAGCCTTTTTTTTGGTGTTTTCAAGACAGGGTTTCTCTGTGTAGCCCTGGCTATCCTGGAACTCACTCTGTAGACCAGGCTGGCCTCGAACTCAGAAATCAGCCTGTCTCTGCCTCCTGAGTGCTGGGATTAAAGGCGTGCGCCACCACTGCCCGGCTGGTCATAAGCCTTTTAAGTCTCCCTTCTGTCCAGTCCACAGGCATCTTTCCAACATTTATGGAGTAACTACTATGTATCAGGTCCGGTGTCCTATCCCACAGCAATTCTGCAGACACACTATCCCCTATCCCCGTCCCTCTTGCTCTTACACTTTCTATAGTCTAGGGCTGGAGGATCTTAAACAGTGAGGCAAACCAGACTTTGTTTTCTGTGGCAGGGTCTCACTAGGCAGCCCTAACTGACCTGGGACTTATTATGTAGACCAGGATAATAGTGAACTCACAGAGATCGATCTGCCTCTGTCTCCCAAGAGCTGGGATCAAAGACATGGGCTACCACACCCATTGACACAAGTCATTCTCACATCCATTCTTGCAATTTGCTACAAACTATGAATTAGTTGAGGGTTGGAAGAGCTCCAACAGAGGGGAGCAGAGGGAAGCAAGGACAGGGGGTGCACTGGGGTGCCAGGGCTTTGCTTTGAGATTAGGTCTTAGGCAAGGAGGTTTTTGTATGTCTTTACTTAGAATCTCTTTACTTTCTGGCAGGAGTAAAGAGATTCTAAAGGCAGCTACTGGTGCCCCTCCTTTCAGGTATCAGACTATTGAAGCAAGGTACCTCAAAGAAGGAAAATGTCTTCAGGAATCACGTGACGTGGAAAGGAAAAGGCTGATGCCTGGGCCTGGTACCATCCAGAGAAAGAACCTGCCTCACAGAAAGAAACTTCACTAAGTTCTGACAATTTCTCAGACAACCTTTCTGGACAGATCAGAGTCAGGACAATGATGGGTCAGTGATAGGTGTGACCCTTGTTGTTTATTTAAACCCAAAGCTTGTGTCAGGTCTCCAACGGCTGATTGGAGGATCCCTTGGCCTCTATTTTTGTTTTTCTTTCTACTGTGGCCGCATTAAAGAAATCTCCTTTCTTTCTTTTTCATTATTACATGTTTCTTTCATTGACATTTGGGGGCAAGTGGCTGAGCCTCGCTTGCTATGGCTTTTGGGCCCAGGATGTGACCCTAACAAATCTGCTAACACCCTGTCAAGTGGGGAGGTTCAATTTGTGGAGCATTTGGGTTCCAGTGTCCCAACTATCAGCCAGATCATGAGTTGGGAGGCCTGGGACCAGGACATTCTGATTAGGACTGATGGCCAGGGGTTGCCTTACTCCAACCTACCGTAACAATGGATATGTGCCTCTGTTCCCTAGTATAAATAGGTTCTAAGGTACTGAGTACCTGTACTAAGTTCTAGGTAGAAGCACCAGTAGGTTATATGGATGGAGAGAGATGTTTGCTCTTTCAATTGACTGTCTAGGCCCAGAAAAGGCTCTGATCCTGCTAAGTCATCCAGCCCAGAAGCAGACGTTTCTCTCCAGTGACATCTCACATTCGGCAGGGGAACACAAACCCCCCAAGGACATAGTCAAATAGCCCACAGATACTTAGGGCTTTGTAAAAAGATAAACTTGAACTTTTACTCTGGATCCGTCACTAACTGTGTGGTCTATGACAAATTGATTAACGACTCTAAAACTCGTTTGCACTCTGTCACAACAGTACAATTGTAGCAAGCTACCCTTAGTTGTTTGAGGGATTAGACAGTGTTTGTAAAATGATTCGCACAGTGGAAGACATGTTCAAACTACCCTAGAAAGATGGCCTTCTTCACTTCCCAGTGAAGAGGCCCCATCTGCCAGCAGGGTTGATCAGTCGGCCTTCATTGCTAGGAAGTCCTATCTTACATAGGAGCTGAATGGAGCCCATTCCCCTTTCGCAGAGGTAAGCAGAGCCTGGCAGCAGGGATGGAGGGGCCAAGAGCTGTATCACCATCAGGCCTCTCCACTAGCTTCCCTGTGAGAGCCCCCAGAAGACACAGGACACTGATCTTATTGGGTAGCAGAAAGGCTGCTGGGATCAAAGCAACACAGAGCTCCACACTCTACCTTCATAGACACTGAATGTGCTCAGTTCCAGAATAGGCCATGCCTGGAGTGAGCAAGGGCCAGGATAGGAATATGGCAATGGGTGCGTGAGGGCCTCCAAAACCAGCTTCAGACCCTTGCTGTGTGGGGAAACAACTTACTTTTTCTGTCTTTCAGGTTTGCTATCTATAAAACCATAGGAACTACCCCACCCCCACCCACACACACTGCAAACACACATACACACATCAGATACTTAGAACACGGCCTGGGCCACACTCTAACAGTCCTGACAGAAGTGAAGCTATTTTACTGGGTCAGTAGACCTCAATAATAAAACTCCCCAGAACTCTTGGGGAAAGGAAAGGGCCTGTGGCAGCTGAAGGGGAACTTGGCTCCTGTCTTGGTCAGGGGTTCTAGTCCTGCACAAACAGCATGACCACGAAGCAAGTCGAGGAGGAAAGGGTTTATTGAGCTTACACTTCCATGCTGCTGTTCATCACTAAAAGAAGTCAGGACTGGAACTCAAGCAGGTCAAGGAGCAGGAGCTGATGCAGAGGCCATGGAGGGATGTTCCTTACTGGCTTGCTTGCTTCTCCCGGCTTGCTCAGCTGGCTTTCTTATAGAACCCAAGACTACCAGCCCACAGGTGGTACCACCCACAAGGGGCCCTCCCCCCTTGATCACTAATTGAGAAAATGCCTTACCGCTGGATCTCTCATGGAGGCATTTTCTCAACTGAAACTCCTTTCTCTGTGATAACTCCAGCTTGTGTCAAGTTGACACACAAAACCAGCCAGTACATCTCCTGAAAGAGATTTCACATAGCTCAGACCCATTTGCAAGGAGCTGGTGAAAGACTGGACCCTACCTTGATTAAGACTGCTTAGTTATGAATCCTATGGGGTCCCTGGGAAGATGGCCTATCAAGGAGGGGTATTGGAGTGGTGGTTCGATCTAGTGCGCAATCACTAGGTCTCATTGTTCTTCTTTCCAATGTGGTCACAATGAATAAATCTCTGATTTTCATTGGTCTTTGTTTAATTGACCTGTTGAGGACCGGCAGCTGACCCTAGCATGTTAGGGCTGTAAGGATCCAGGCTCTGACCCTAACACCTACGGTGACATGAAGACTATGCTTTAACCACTTGGTACAGGATATGACCGCCATGAGCCCCCAGTTTTTATGATCATGATGGCAGTTAGAGAGCCTCCAGCACACAGACATATAGACACACTTGTGCACTACTTCTTCAGCACATTCCTGCCCAAATCTGACAGCAGCATCTACAGGGACATCTTGAAGACAGACCAGGTCACACAGTGCCACCTTGGCTCCCTAAACTTGGCCTCTTTTAGCCGGTCAGAAAGCAGCCAAGAAAATAAATCGCTCTGCAATTTCTAATGGACAGGGTTTTCAGGTGACATCTAGAGGGAGGTCCTGGAGAGAGTGATGGGTTAAAGGGCATAAATCGTGTGTGTGTGTGTGTGTGTGTGTGTGTGTGTGTGTGTGTGTGTGTGTGTGTGACATGCCACAGCACAGAAGAAGTCAGAGAACAACTTTTGGGTGTTGTTTCTTGACACCCACCTTGTTTTAGATCAGGTGGCTCTTGCTTCTGCCTGTTTAGTATGTAAGTATATACTCTAGGTAGCTGGCCAGTGAGTGAGCTTCCAGGTGATTCTCCTGTGTCCCCCCCTCCACCCCCACCCATCTCATTGAAGAGTGCTAGAACTATAGCTTGTAGTGCTGCATCTGTTTTGTTTTTGTTTTTGTTTATTTTTTTAAATGTAGGTTTCAGCGATCTGAACTCAGGTTATAAGATTTCAATACTTTCACCCAGCTGGGCAGTGGTGGCGCACACCTTTAATCCCAGCACTTGGGAGGCAGAGGCAAGTGGATTTCTGAGTTCGAGGCCAGCCTGGTCTACAGAATGAGCTCCAGGACAGCCAGGGCTACACAGAGAAACCCTGTCTCGAAAAACCAAAAAACAAACAAACAAAAAAAACCAAAAACCTTTCACCCACTGAGCCATCTCCCATCCCACATAAAGCCTCTTTCCAGGCAGCCAGTCTTATTTAAATTTTCTAGTGGCTGCCTCAGAGAGAGTATGTTACCCCCAGAACTTGCCCCTAGCACTTAGCATCCCAGGTGTTTGAGATGATTAAAGATGTGGCCGAGTTCTCTGCTGGTTATCGTCAGAGGCCAGAGGCAGGGGTGTGGAATGCAGTGGAAACAGGAAGAGAGACCAGACTGCATGAGTGTCAGGGAAGTAGGCCTTCCAAGATAGCATCTGGGATAGGTGGCTTACCCTGATCTGATCATTATTCCTCGTAAACTGTCATTCTGAACATCAATACAGGTGATTATGAGTCACTGAAAAAACAAACAAATGGGCTGGAGAGATGGCTCAGTGGTTAAGAACACTGACTGCTCTTCCAGAGGTCCTGAGTTCAATTCCCAGCAAACACATAGTAGCTCGCAACCATCTGTAATGGGGTCCAATGCCCTCCTCTGTTGTGTCTGAAGACAGCTACAGTGCACTCATATACATAAAATGAATAAATCTTTAAAAAATGAAGAAAAGAAAAAAATAAACAAAAGATGTTGTCCTCTCTCCCCAAGGCTCAAGGATCATCACAGAAGAGGAGGCAGAAAGATTGTAAGAGCCAGAGGCTGGGGATGGCTATAGCAAAACAGTGTTTTGTGGCCCCAACAGGGCAGTTCCGAGTAAGAACTCAGTGTTATGTCAGCCTCCAAAAGACCTGAGCAAGATCAAGCCAGACAAAATCCCAGCATGGAGAGGGGAGGTGGGCAGGAAGTCCCGCCCCTAGCTGAGGAGCCCTTGGCAATTGATGGCTGTTGGAAGAGGGAGAGCTAATTTTCTTTAGGGTTGTGATCCTTTGGTAGGCCAACCGCACCCAGGGGTAGCAATTTGGGCAGTACAAACAGGATTTGGTGGGTTTTAAAAAAAGAAGACATGAAGTTAGGTGGGCAGGATGATGGTGTTGGATCTGGGAAGAGATGGGGGAGGGGAGTGAATGTACTTTTAAGGTTGTATGAAAATCTCAAAGAATTGATAGCATTATTATTAGTTTAGAAATGTTGTTCTGAAATGGGCATAGGAGCTGTAGAAACGACTGGAGGGTTCAGGAACACCCAAATGGCCCCACTCTGTGAAAGAGTCCAAACGTGACCGCATCTGTCCAGCCTACACTAAAGCATTCTTGCTGCTTGCCACGATCTATGGAGAATGGGGAGCCTGTGTGCTTAATCACAGAAGGCTTAGTGGGAAACAGGAGTGGGGGGAAGCAGAGCCCCATTTGCCTGGTGGTTCACATGGAGGAGATGAGGTGATACCTTGGGTGGGGCCTCTAGGTGCTTTCTCTACCACACATCCAGAAATCCGCTGATTACTTTGAAGAGAAGTCTGTGGCGGCCATCATCTTTCTTCCAGGACCGAACCACCTCTATCACTATGCTTCATGCACTGGGACTCTGGAGGTCAGGGAAGGAGTGGGAGGAGGGCCTGGGGACCAGAAGCTTTTGAAGAGAAGATGAACATCTGGAGGGGCAGGTGTGAGGTGGTCCAGGCCAGATGGTGGCAGGTGGCAGGGTTCTGTGAAGACCAATTAGGGATCATGGAAAGCTGACAGTTGGGCAGGTGTCGGGTTGCTCGGGAGGGGATTTGTTCAGGTGAAACCAAGACTGGTTTGCAGTGTTTCATCATGGCCTGCAGCTGCCGTTCAAGCTTTGCCTGCACAGGCAGTAGGCGTCTCTTAAAGGCAGGGCAGCTTGGGAAACAGCTAGAGAAATGAAAAGGCAATCCGGAAAGGGCAAGGCAGACCTCCGTCCCTTCTCTGCAGTGCCCTACGGGAGAACAGCTCTGAGAGCCACTTCTGAAACCGTCGCTTGGTTCCATATACTGACAGGAGGTGGCCTGAAGCTTTGTCTCTTCCATTTTCCCTCCTGAGCGCAGCCTTTAACAGCTGAGCCATCTCTCCAGACCTCTCTGTCTCTCTCAGCCCCTGTGTTGAACATTTGAACTTGGTTACATGTGACAACAGAGTACTGCCCGGACCCCACAGGGCTTCTGTGAATATTGTCTTCCTGAAACTCACAGTCCTGGGATCTGAGACTTAGTTGGCCCCTGAGGTCTGTGCCTAATGCCTTCAGAGACAAATGATAAGGATTTCTGGGTGAGCTGCCAGGTTGGGGGATGGTTAGCGTGGATGGTTAGGTGTTGCAGAGGGAAAGAAAGACTGCGGTTCCTGACTGCACACTTTGGGGACAGAGGGACATCCTGGCACAGCACGATTGATTTCATCTAACCCTGGATGTGAGATTAGCAGAGAAGCCCTGAGCACAGCTGCTCTCACAGACAGAATGACATTCGCTTTGAGGCAGTGCTAATAGCGAAAATGTTTGTTACTT
The DNA here is from genome assembly GCA_028551405.1 of Uromys caudimaculatus. Taxonomy (NCBI): domain Eukaryota; kingdom Metazoa; phylum Chordata; class Mammalia; order Rodentia; family Muridae; genus Uromys; species Uromys caudimaculatus. Next base: position 19,557,288 of record CM052706.1, read on the forward strand.
GTTTTTTGTTTGTTTTGAAACAAAGTCTGTCTAGCTTTTTAACCCTGGCTCACCTGGCCTTAAATTTATAGTGATCTTCTTGTCTCTGCCTCCTGAGTATCATGCCCAAGAACCCCCCCCCCCCCCCCAATACCCATGCTTTTGGGGACTAGGTAATAGGTAAGAACTCTTACCAACTGAGCTGTAGCCGCAGGCTTCAGTAAAACATCCTTAAATGGTAATATTTGAGAAACATATTGTTCAATTAAGTCCAACCACAAGGCTCTTCATTTTAAATGTATTTTGGAAGTCTGGAGTGTGATTTGCTGTCCCTGGGTGCTGATTCTCTCCTTCAAGAGTGTCTCATCTGAAGGATCCCAGCAGGATAGTCCTCTGGGGAAGGCTGAGGTAGGAGGGAGCCAAGAGGCAGTCTGTTTTCCCGCCGCCACCTTTCCCATTGTGCTCACCCAGTCACAGGACTTCACAAACATCAGCAGTGCAGCCAGGGCCATTGGAGCACTCCAGCCACCCAGACACCTCACCAGGTAAGAGACAGCTGGAGAAATGAGGAAAATGAGAAGGGCTGAGAGGGCTCTGAGCTTCAGAGTAACTAGAGAAAGGCTAAGGAAGGAAAGACACAGCAAAGGAAGAAGCAAGTCCATTGAAAGAGCAGGGCTTAATTCTGCCGAATTCACGCAGGGAACTCTGAGTGACTTACATTGTTAATCGTGGCTTTGCAGAGATTCACAGATGGTTTTCTATTGATTGTTTTTTTTTTTCCACCAAGAGTGGGAGACCTTAAATGAGACCCCAGATCATTGATCTTGGGGGAGCCATCATGACCATTCACTTACAACCATTCCCTATATTGAAAAATGCAGGAGAAGGTAAAATGCAGGAGAAGGATGTACAAGAGACTCCCACACAGAGGGTCTCCCACACAGAAGGTCTCCCACACAGAGGGTCTCCCATACAGAAGGTCTCCCACACAGAAGGTCTCCCATACAGAAGGTCTCTCACATGGAGGAAATGCCCCATGGAGGGACTCCCGCACAGAGGTCTCCGCCACACAGGGTATTCCATAAAGAGAGTCACCCACGTGGAGGAAACCTCCCACAGGGGGTCTTCCACTCGGAGGATCTCATCTGTAAAGAGTCCACATAGAAAGTGTTCTGTGTAGCTCTTTTACATAGAAGGTCTTCTACATAGAGCATATGAAGAGATATTAATGGAGCAGTCCCAGCCTGGGAAACATGAGGCTCTGACTCCAAAAAACAAAGAACAGGGCTGGGGGGGGGGGGGGGAGGGGAGGGAAGGAGAAAGAGAAAGAGAGGACTTGCTGTCTTCAGGCCTGGTTCATGCAGTGCTGGTGGCTGAACTCAGGGATTCATGCATGCCACACACGCAAGCAGTCTACCCAGCGAGCCACACCCAGCTTGTTCTTTCAAGTTTTGACAAATGTACACCAAGATGCAAAACGTTTCTATCACCACAGAACATTCTCTTATGCCCAGGTTGTTTTCACGGGGTGCATGCTTCTACCTGTGCTTGTGGCAGGGCTCTGCGGCCACCTTGATTGTTGAAACAGATCCTGGAAGGCTGGCCTCAAACCCATGATCCTCCTGCCTCAGCCTCTGCGGTGCTGGGATGATGGGTGTGGAGGCAGCCCTGTGTTCCCCACAGATTACAGATCGGGTGTTTCTGTGTCCCCTTGCCACTGGCTCTCGGCTGCAAACAACCACTAATCTGATCTGTGACCGTAGGTTACTTGCCTTTTTCAGAGTTGCTTTTTTTCTTGTTTATTTAAAGGGCCAAGGATTAAACCCAGACTTTGGGCACACCTGGCAAGCACTCTACTGTACCCTGCTTCTGGACCATTTTAGAGTTTAAATGGAATTGTTAAGATATGTCCGGAGGTTCTTTTACTCAGAACGATGCTTCTTGAGAATGGTCCATTTGTGAGTGCGTATGCATACACACAAGTGCATGCATGCATGTGTGTATGTGCACGCGCACACACTTTTATTTGCTAAGTAGTATCCAGCATTTTGGATATGACATATCACAATCAATTCATGTATTCATCTGGTAATGGGCATTTGGGTTGTTCATGGCTTTTACAACAGTTACATTTCTTTTGTGTAAATACTTGAAGACTCCTAAATTTTAGAATAAGTGTATTTTTAACTTGTCAAAAGGTATCAGTTCTTTTCCCAAGTGTTTTTATTGTTTAACATTTCCATCAGTGGTGTATGAGGGTTCTGGTTGTCCCAAATTTCTGCTAACACTTTGTACTGTGAGTTCTTAAACTTTAGCTATTCTGACTGTGTGTGTTTGTGTGTGTGTGTTTGTGAGTGTGTATGTGTGAGTGTTAGTGAGTGTATGTGTGAGTGTGTGAGTGTGTGCATGTGTGTTATGGCTTTACTTTTACTTTGCACTTCCTAGTGGCTAAAGATTTGGGGCTTGTGATTACTCGTGTATCATCTTTGGTGGTGTTTCTTCAAATACTTTCCCCATATTTCTTTTCTTTTTTGTTTGATTTTTTTATTAATTTGAAAGTTACATGTATCTATTTATTTGCATGTGTGTGCACATGTGCACATATGCATGCTACAACATGTATGTAGAGGTCAGAGGAGTTGCTTTTCTACTTCTGCCATGTGGACCCTCATGGAGCTCAGTCCATCCGCTTGGCAGTATCTCTACACACTTCACAATCTCGTTCTTAAGTTCTTACTAAGTCCCTCCTCCCCTAAGACAGGATTTCTCTGTGTATCCCTGGCTATCCTGGATCTCACTTTGTAGATGAGGCTGTCTTCTAGCTCACAGAGATCCACCTTCCTCTGCTTCCCAAGTGCTCGGATTAAAGGCGTGTGCCACCACTGCCTGGCCTGGTCATGGTGTCTTATTACAGTAATAGACAAGAAATAAATACAGTGATTTTTGCTTTTACCTTTCAAGCATATTGAATTTTTTTTTCGTTTGTTTGTTTGGTTGGTTTTGGTTTTTTTTTTGTTGTTGTTTTTGGTTTTTCGAACAGGGTTTCTCTGTGTAGCCCTGGCTGTCCTGGAACTCACTCTGTAGACCAGGCTGGCCTCGAACTCAGAAATCCACCTGCCTCTGCCTCCCAAGTGCTGGGATTAAAGGCGTGCACCACCACTGCCCGGCTTGAATTTTGTTTTGATATGTCCATATAAAGTTTTGGGGTGAGCTCGCTTTCTTAAAGTTTACTTTGAGGCTTCGCCGAGGGAGGCTTTGCTGAAGCGATCTTTGCTTTTAGTCACTTTTCCATTGCTGTGATAAACCCTAGGACCAAGGCACTTATATAAGGAAGGGCTTGTTTCAGGCCTACAGCTCTGGAGGGTTAGGGTCCATGATGGTCAGGCAAAGGCATGGTAGCAAGCACAGAGCTGAGAGCTCATATTTTGAGCCATAAACTGCAAGGAGAGAGAGCCAACACACTAGGAGCACAAGGAACAGTACATGGCTTTTGCAACACCAAGGTGGCCTGTCCCTCAGTGACACACTCCCCCGAGACTTATGGGAGATGTCTCACCCAAACAACCATGGTGTGTTTTACTCAGTCCTTACACAAAAATGAAGCCCTTTGTAGGGTCTCATTGAGTTCAGTGGTGTTGGATGGCATCTCTCCTCTCTGGCTGCAATTCCACTCCCTCACAGCTTGTGTAAACTCTGGGGATTGTGCCACAGGCAGAGTCCTAGTTCTTCTTTGCATGGTCTTTCCTGCTACCCTTTCACAGTTGGTTTTTAGTTACATCCTCAAGGAGATTCCTCTAATCCCCCTCCCCCCCAGCCTGCTTTACCCAGCAAGATCACAATGTCGTGCCTGTGCTTTCTTCTGTACTGTGACAGGGGCTCCCTGCAGAGAGCCAGGGTTAGCCTGGGTATCTGTTCATTTTCCAACTCTCCTTCATCACAGTTCTGCACCACAGGTGCAGTATCCAGACATGGTTTGCTCATCTTTATCTAATTCCCTCATTATGTCTAACAGGAGACCAAGCCTAGCGTCACCATCACCAGTAGGGGAAGAAGGACTGGGTGACCAGGTTTAAAGATCTGTTTTTATTTCTGTGTATGAATGTTTGCCTGTGTGTGTGTATGCCCACCATGTGCATGCAGTGCCAATGGAGTCCAGAATCTGTCATCTGTTGTCTTACAGCTGGAATTATAGGTGATTGGAAGCCCCCATGTAGGTCTTGGGAACAGAACCTGGGTCTCCGAGAGCAGCACGTGCTCTCAACCACCCAGGCATCTCTCCAACCCCATTTATAGCAGTGGCAACGTTCAACTTTTCTTTTTAACTTTTAAACTCCACAGCAAATGATATGGGAACCAGAAAGATTCCTCAGGGTATTCTGAGGCCTGCAGATTTGACAGTGGCAGTGGGGGCTTAGGATACTCAGCAGGGAATCTGATAGCTCTGTGGTGGGACCAGGGAGTTTGTGGGGTGCAGGCATGAAGAACATAAAAAAAGAGAGAATTTGATAGGCTCAAAACACAAACAAAAACAAAACAAAAACCCTAAACATTGCTTTTGTTGTTGTTGTTTTCCTGTATCTGTTAATTAATTTTGCTACTGAGATGGCTCACAGGTAGCTCAGGAACACACCATCACCCTAGGTTAGATTCTTTTTTGTTTTAGAAGTAGAAAACCTAGTATACAGTAAACCAAGGTGTCTTCTGAGACACGAATCTCAACCTTGGTTATATTAGAATCAACAGAGTATTTAAAATTCTGAGACACAACTGAATTAAAAAAAAAATGTCTGTTGTGGCTCCACGTGTCTGTATTTAAAGAAAAATTCTCAAGGAAACTATCATCTTTAAAAAATTTTTAAACATTTAAAAAAATTTTTTTATGTGTATGGGCATTCTGTCTGCATGTATGTATGTGCTCCTGTGAGTGCAGTACCTGTGGAGGCCAGAAGAGGGCGTTGGACTCCCCTGGAACTGGAACTACAGACAGTTGTGAGTTGCCATGTGGATGCTGGGAATTAAACCCCAATCTCTGGAAGAGCAGGCAGTTTTCTTAACCACTGAGCCATCTCTCTAGCCCCCTTTATATTTGTATTTTCTCTGGACCATGCCTGTGCACTGCTGAAGCTGAGTACACTGAGGCTCTATGTCTTTGACATCCTCTTCATCCACCTTCTTCCCTTCCATGATCTCAGAAGGAGATCCAGGAGATGAGAGAGGGAGGAGAGCAAGCCCAGTGGGTAAGAGTGAATGCAGGTGCCGGATGGGAAAGGGAGCAGATGCCACCATGTCCTGGGCTGGAGAAACCCCATTGCCTCTGGCCTGTCCTCTGCTCCCGAGCTTCCTTCTGCCACAAACACGTCTGAAGCTAGCCACTCTGTTGGTGACTGTCCCAGGTCTCCTGCCCACACGTTGTCCCTCCCTCAGACTGATAAAAAAGGCCCTGGAAGTTCCTTCCCATTCTCCATGGATGTGTGGGCTTGTCTCCTGGGAGCTGAGCACACAGTTTCTCTGTGATGGAAAGTCCCACAGGCCTGTGCCCTGTTGTTGACTTGAAGACTGACCTTGGGTCAGTTTGTTCCTCTACCTGTAAAGCCAGAGGGTTGAACTCGTGCTTTCTACAAGGTCTCTGATGTGTGTGCAAGCAACCTATGCCCTTTTGAGGAAAACTTTAGTGGTTAACTTTAAGGATTCCTTCCCAACCAGATGTATATGACATCTGATAGGTATTGACAGTGTCCAACTCTGACAGAAGTGGCAGCAGGGATAGTATCTGAGAGGATGGTGGTGGGAACTTGGATGCGTACCAGCGTGTTGCGGGGAGTGGACCTTTATGTAGCCTTTCCCTTTCTTCTTTAAATGTTATTTGTGTGTGTGTGTGTGTGTGTGTGTGTGTGTGTGTGTGTGTGTGCACGCCACAGCCAACATGTGGCTGTCAGAGGTCAACTTACTGGAGCCAGTTCTCTCCTTTCACCATGCGGATCCTGGAGATCAGACTTAGGTCATCATCAGGCTCGGCAAAGAGCATTTTTACTTGCTGAGATATCTTGCTGGTTTGTCTGTGTTTTGTCCCCTCTCCCTCTCTTCAATCCAAGTATGCCTGGATACCTTTTTATAAGATAACCGTGATCCAGATGTTAGTCTTCAATTTATTTTCCTGAAAATCCTGCAGGCAACATTCAAAGTGAGATTACAAAGAAAACAACACTGCATCCTAAGGCCCGCTTGCTGTGTACAGTGTAGGAATATCTTGTACATTGATGGAACAATTTGGGATTAGGTTGGTCTGAGGGACACATATTCAAAGCTAACCCATTTCTTTTCAGGAAGAATGATTCTTTCCAAAGTCTCATGTGGGACCCAGAAAGTGTTTGGTTTGAAATATAGCATTCAGCATATCCCTGCTGCTACAGGAGGGGACATGTTTGTCTTCTGTGGAGTGTCGCCAGAGGCTCCAGAAGATTGGGCGTGGTGAACAGGGCCGTCAAGACAAAGACTGTGGGAGAGGAGCCTGTCCTTGGGAGATGTCTGGGCTCTGGTTGGAAGCCAGTACAATTGGGTCTTCCCCAGGGGCTCTCTGGGAAGGACTTCGTGAACATTGGTGCTACATCCAAGGAGACCAGGTCTCACACTGAGCCCTGGAGCAGTATTCTGAGAAGGCCTAGCCAAAGTCAGCAGCTGAGGGGTCCTCACAAGGACACTGGATGGAAAAGACAGCCGTGCGATGTGGGTGGAATCTAGGAACCACTAGAAGCATCAAAAGAGCAGACCCTGGGAAAGCTAATCCCCTGAATTGGGGGATGGGGACTGAGAGATGCAGGTTCCTCCTTTACAGGTAAGGGCTCAGAGTTGTTTCCTGGTGCCTGTGCTGCAGCCCTCAGAGATGCACACACACACACACACACCACTGACACCACCCAGATCAAGAGGACTGCCTGAAAGTGCAGGAGGGTAAGCCCCAGTGGCTCTGGGCCTGTTTACAGAGCCAGACTCTGAACTTCGGAATGTTTTCATGAACTGTGGCCTGCTTCCCATTGATCCCTGTGTTGACATCTGCTTTGTAACCAAGGTACTACTGCCCAGGCCTCTCCTGAGCATTTGTGGGGCTCAGGCCAAGAATACGAGTAGAAGCCTACATTCGGTTTTTGTTTTCTTTTCTTTTGTTTTTGTTTGTAAGACAAGGTCTCAGGCAGCTCAGGCTGGCCTCAAAGTCTCCATGTAGTCTAGGATGACTTTTGAACTTCCATCCCCCTGCCTCTCCCTCCCAAATGCCAGGTTTATAGGCACATGCTGCCATTCCCAGTGAGACACAGATTTTTTTCCCCAGTGAATAGCATTCTAAGTTATAGATTCAACTCTTTTTTTTTGGGGGGGGGGTTGGATATTTACTTTATTTACATTTCAAATGTCTTCCCCTTTCTAGGTCTCCCCTTCGGAAACCCCCTATCCTATCCCCCCCCCCCCCTGCCTCTCTGAGGGTATTCCCCACTCCTGTCTTCCCTCCCTAGCATTCCCCTATACTGGGGCATCTAACACCCTCAGGCCCAAGGGCCTCTCCTCCCGTTGATGGTCAGCAAGGCCCTCCTCTGCCACATATGTGGCCAGCGCCATGGGTCCCTCCATGTGTATTCTTTGGTTGGTGGTCCAGTCTCTGGGAGCTCCGGGGGAGGGGGGCTAGGCCAGCTGACACTGTGAAACAGATTCTTAAAGCGTGGGAAATTAATCTTATGATCAAATTGAAGAACAATGTAAACAATTTATTACTTCCAACTATTCCATAGCTACTCTGTCCAACTGTTATAGATATAGCATTAATTAAATGAGAGTGCCTCAAAGTGCAAATGGAAACAGAAAGAGAAACAAGAAGGTAGTAGCTCAGTGGGAGTGGAAAGAACTGGAAAGAAGCCTTCTGCTCTGTAGTGTTATAGAGTATTTTAAAACGTCCAGGGTGTTTGGGAGGGTGGAAGAAGGCAACTGGCCTTCTCTTGGTCTTGAATTAGAAGCAATGATCCATTTTCATCATGCTTTTCTGGGCCTTCTGCAATGTTGTTAACGGAAAGAACGCATACTTAGGCTTTGCATGTTTTGAACCTGTGAAGTGTTGAGAGCATGGGACTCTTCTTACTGAGACCTTAGATACAGAAACTCCAGTTCGGTGGACTTTTCTGTGGGTGTGAGGTAGGAGTGCACATGTGTCTAAGTATGTATTGCCTGTGGAGCTGTTCCCTGGGTGCTGTCCACTTTATTTTTTGAGGCGGGGTCTCTCACTGGCAACAAGAATGGCTAAATGAGCTAGGCTGGCTGTGATCTCCAGGGATTCTCTGGCCTCTACTTTCCAATACTGGGATAACAAGGACAAGTCACCATTCCTGGCTTTAATTTTTTTTAAAAAACATGGAACCATCTCATCTCTTTGGCTTTCTGAAGGGAAGGACTGGATGAGCCAATGGGCCTTCCTATGTGGTCTCTTCGGCACACACTTCCACTACTGTGACACCATCTCCCACAAGAGGCCCTAACCAGAGCTGAACAAAAGCTGTCACTATGCTCTTGAGCCTCCAGAACTACCCAGCTTCTGGTGTTTTGTTACAGAGCAACAGAAAACTGGCTAAGACAAAATGCTAGACTGTGTGCAGAGCTACCTGTGATATGAGGCTCAGGCAGCTTTGGCTTACCTGAATCTCCCACACTGGTTCATTCACTGAGGTGGTCTGTGACACTGATCTCCTTTTCTTCTCCTTGGGCAGCACTGTCTGGGTAAGGCTTGCTGTCTTTCTAGTCCCTGTTTTCCTGCCCTTACTGGTCCATTGAGCCATGGTAACTGGGACCATTTAACAACGTTTCTGACATCTCCCCAACTCGAGGAGCTTAAGTCCCGTTGTGTCTGTCTTACCTTTATCTCCCTTATTGTCTCTGCTGGAGGACCCAGGCTGTTCTGTTACAGGTGTTCACCTTGATCCGGGAACCATGGCAACAGGGGAGGATGAGTTTCTGCAAGAGTAGTGGGAGGGAGGGAGGTTGGCTGGGGAAATGTTCACTGCTTCCCTCTGAGAGGAGCCTGGCAGTGTGGCTACTTACCTCAGTAGGTTAGAATGGCTAATAGTAATAATGACAACACCACTGTGGATCCATTCCCTGCATGAACCTATGTTGCTCTTTAATCCCAGTGTGGTGGCCTTTAATCCCAGCACTCAGAAGGCAGAGGCAGGCAGAAGCAGGCAGCCTAGTCTACAGAGTGAGTTCTAGGCCAACCATTGCTATACAGTGAGGCTCTGTCTCAAAAGCAAAAACCAAAACAGAGTCCATTGCCTGGTACCAGAGATGGTATCTAAAACACAAGTAGTCAAACCTACTGGTCGGTGAGTAATCTCGAAGTGAGCGAGGGGTGGACCACAGTCTGTTTTTTCCAGCAACTATAAAAACAAACCAAGAAATAAATGCCATCCCACCAGGTTCAGTATTCTAGCCGGAAGCGAATGGCCATGATCCTCTTTTTAAAGGGCAGGGTCCAAGTGGCCCCGGCCTTGAGATCTTGTTCCTGTAAGCCAGGTGTTTTTCTTTTCCCCCCGTGGGAAGTTGGTTGCCACATGCCCTGCACACAGATTTTCCCAAGAGGCTGAAGCCAGCTGTAGCCACTTAAGCAACATATTTAGGGTGCTTGAGATTACACCTAACTCCAGGAAAGCCTGTGAGGTGACATTCCAGAGAGTTCCTCCCTGCCTTCTTTCATTGAAATAATTTCAGGTCTCTTCCTGCTAGGTTCAGAAAGAACTAACTCCCCCAGGGGGCAAAGTCCTCTGGAGGGTGGTTCAAACCCAGCTTTAATGACATGCACTCATAACTTAAAAACCATCTTCTGTCAATTATCTCAGGCACTGGGCAGGCTGGCAAGTCACTATTTACCAACAGTGGGAAGAAAACAATGGACATACCAGAGAGTCAAGTTCCTCTCAAGACTTGCTAGCTTTTGACAGAGGTGGAAGAGGGAGGCTGTGCTGGTTTCTCTGTCTTCACCAGACAGACAGAACAGGTGAAGCACTAGGCTACCCATGCTAGGTTATTATCCAGTAAAAATAAGGCTGGCTGGCATTTGCAGAATGTGCTAGCCGGGGGTACTCACAAAGGAGGCTGGGCCATGATTGAAGGCTCTGTGTTCCCTTTCTGTTGGTTAGTCCAGGACCCTGAGTCAATTAAAAGCCACGTTCTATATGAGGGATAAGTATTTTAAACAAGAGTACCTACCTCTGAATTTCACTTATTTACACATTCACAGGAAATAGAGTGGAGGAATGTCTCTAAGGTCAAAGCAGAGAGAATATATCTATTTAGTCATTCATTGATTTAACAATCACTCATGATTATGGCCCCCACGTGCCAGGAATTCTTCTAAGAGCTGAGAAGGTGGCAGAGCAGAACAGATATAGTCTCTGTTTTTATCAAGTGTTTTAATGGAGTTGAGGGGGGGAGCATTAAATAGAAAAGACAGTACTCATAGTGAGGAGTTCTAGGAAGTGAATGGATCAGGAAACTCCGAGGGACCAGTGGGGACTCCTTGGGTTGAAACACGGCTTGCTAACGTGGCTTGGCAGTCAGGAGAGAACTCACTAAGGAGAGAGAATCCCTGCTAATAGCTGAACAACTTCAAGAAGCCAGTTGTAGGTGGTGGTGTGTATGTTTGTGTGAGGTGTTTTCCTGGTAGGTAGGAGCATACCAGGAATGAGCGAGCAAGGTGTCTTTGAGGAAAAGATACCTTTGAGGAAAAGGTCCCCGAGTGACCAAAGTACAGTGAACTGTGTGTGGGGGGAGGACGGACAATGAAGTCACAGAAGAAAGGCAGATGATGTGGAGAACAACCAACCTACTAATTCCAGCATGCTGGGCTCCATGGCATCTCAGTCTTGCGATGCCTAACCTAGTTGCTTGTCTGTGAGGAACAACCAGTGCTGAGGGGCTGTGAGACCTGCTGTCTTCCCAGTCTCATAAACATGCAGGTATAGCTAGACTCACTCCCTCACCCTCTTCAAGCTTGTGGGTGACCTCCTCCACAGTTCACCCTCATGTTATGTGGAAGCTGAGTAGCCCTCTACACTGCTCTGAAATGCCTTTGACTTCCACTGAGCAATGATGGTGGTGACTAAGTCAGATTCCAAGAACTAGTATCACTTCTTCTCTTGGTCAAACTGAGACTCTCTAGAGCTTCATAAGCCCGCCCCAGCCTTTTCCCCTTGGGATTGTCTCCTCTACTTTCTGTTGCGGGTTACAGTAAAAGGCACTGTTTGCCACTCACACGCCCTACCCAGTTAAGGAAGCTCTGTGCCAACATTCTTGTCAGGAGCTCATCCAATCTTGACTGCATTATCTCACTAAGGAGATAGTCCTAGCCTGAAGAAGGTTCTTCTTCTGAAGTACAGCTTTAGTTTTTAGAAAGGTCACTTGCCCATTTCTCTTCATGAAAATTACATTTGAAGAGAGTCTTACTCTTCCTTAGGACAGCATCACCAGAGACATTTTCAGATTCTTAAAACCCTCCCAGAAACTCCTGCTAAGGCCCAACCAAATTGGTTTGAGCCACCAAAGGGAATTCTTGGCTCATGCTATTTAAAAGGCAGGGAATACTGTAGGCCTGGTCCACAGGCTGGCTTCTCTCGGTCTTTGGTTTAGAGTCTCCAGGCATAGTGTTTAATCTAGCCCCAGGGCTCCACACTTCATCAGAGTTTAACCGTGACACTCTAACTCTGACTGATCTGCTCACCTTCCTGCTGGTGGAATGGGGGAGAAAGGTGAGATGAGGTGGAGGTGTGGGTGTGGGTGGTGGTGCGGGGACATTAGCTTGATCAGGATCAGGTGTTCTGAGCATGGAGGTCTGGTTGCCCAGAATGGAAATGTACCAGCCACCTGGAAAGGGGTTGGGGGGGGGGGGAATAAAAGCATTGGGGCTAAACAATAGCATTCGAATTCAACCACAGACCTGAGAGCAATCAATTTGCCATACTTCAGCAGTACGGGGTACAGTTAAGGTCAAATTTCTCCGTTTAGAGTCCTAACTAAGGACTCCAAGCCTCTCATCTTTTCCTTCTTCCTGGCTCCACCGCACCTGGATGAACCAAGAAGTGTTCAGACGTTATCGAGTGTGGCAAGTGTGGCATCTTTGGTGGAAACACAGCACTGTGCTTGGGGCGGAGACAGAACTCAGAGCACCGTGCTTGGGGCGGAGACAGAACTCAGGACTATTCTGGGACGTTTCCAGAGCAGGTGCAACTTTTGTCCTCATAGCAGAGGGGCGTCACTCCATTTGGGCCTGGGGCTCTTGTGGAGGGTGACAGAGGCTGGGGTCTCTCTGGTTAGGATAGAGGTTACTTTTCTGTCTCTTTCCTTCCTATACCTTGGTCACTGGAGTCCTCAACATGTACATCTGTTGTTCCAAGCTGTGTTTAAGTAAGCTTTTTACGTCTGGAGGATAATTACTATTCTTGTTTTCTGTTTAATGGTTTACTCACTAATATTCTGAATGTATCAAAGATCCACGTTCTGCTAACTGAAAATGCACCTTATTTATCTGCACATTCATGTAATAGTTATGCCATTGATAACTGAAATCTTCAATTACTTTCCCTTGGACTGAAAATTGTTTCGTTTCCTGCCATTTATGACATTGTAATCCTATAATTACAGTCTATCCTATCAAATTGTTTTACATTCTCTAAGCACTTCACAAAACAAAACCTGCCCCAGATAGCACAGTGTCTGTAAGGCTGATTATTAAACTCATATTAAAACTATTCAAGAAAGTGCTGGTTGGAGGTGGAATGGTGGCTCAGTGGTTAAGAGCACTGGCAGTTCTTCCAGAGGACCTGGGTTTGATTCCCATGTACCCACATGGCAGCTCGCAACTCTCTGTAACTCTAGTTCCAGGGGATCTGACACCCTCTTCTGGTCTCCGTAGGTACTGCATGCATGTGGTGCACAGACACACATGCAGGCAAACACTAATACATAGAAAATAAAATTTAAAGAGTTGAGAAAGTATTAGTACTTGAACTCATCTGTTCTTACTCTTACTTTCATTTTACTGTATGATTTAAGTACTCTTCCTAGAATTTCAATCACTTAGAATGGCCAATATTGAGCTGGGAACAGGCTTTTAATCCTGGCACTCAGGAGGCATGGGCAGAGGGATCCCTGTGAGTTCAAGGCCAGCCTGGTCTACAAAGTGAGTTCCAGGACAGCCAGGACTGTATAGAGAGCCCCTGTCTTATCAAGACTGACAGACATACAGACAATTAGACACACAGAAAGATCAAATAGCCAAGCTCACAGATGTGAACTGTGAGCTCTTCAACAGGATCAGGAATTTAGCCCCCACACCCATCCACAGAGAGTTGATTTGAATCTCTTTGACAATTTAGTTTCCTTTTCAGTTTCCTAGAGTTGGTATAGATTCTGGTTTTTAAAAAACATTAAACTAGTTACTTTTTTGTGAGTGCATCTGGGTATACATGTGGAGCTCTCAGGAGTTGATTTTGTCCTTTTACCTGGTCGAGGCAGAGTCTCTCTTACTGTCTCTGCCAATCTTTGAACTCTAGGTTACCCAGCCCACCAACTTCCTGGAGATTCCCCCATCTCTGACACCCATCTCCCATAGAAGTGCTGGGATCACAGATGTGAGGCCCTGTATCTGGACTTCTGTGCATTCCTGGGATCAAACTCAGCTGGTCAGGTAGGTTTGTGCAGAAAGCACTTTTACTGCTGAGGCTCACTGGCCCTGGTGTACACTTTCAACTTCTGAAGCTGGGGAGCCTCTTTCCAGAAATGGCGAAGCTTCAGCTTTGCACTTTGGCTCACCCAACCCTCTGGCTTGCCAGAGTAGTTGCCTGACCTGGTTAGGATCCTCACAGGTACATCTCTGTGGGTGGTGTAGCAGGGTGGGCACTGAGGTTTCTTCTGCCAAGGAGCAGGAGGTTGAGTCTGGGTATTAAGCATTGTCTTTGGGACATTTCATCCCTGTGTTATGCTGGAGTTCACAACTGGCTTCTTTATAAGTGAGCACTGAGCAGCCCTGCCTGGCAGATCTTCGGCCCTCTCCTCTGCTCACTCTATGGCCTCAAGTCCTGCATTTGGCACAGCAGCTTCCCCCTGCCCCCAAGCTTACTTGACTTAAGTCTCAGCTTGTAGGTCTTTAAAATTTATACTTGAAGTTCATAATTTTTACATTATGGGCATATATTTAATAAAGAAATGCAGTAACTTAGGTGAGTAGGTGTGTCTATGTATGGATTCTCCTCTTCCCTCCTCTCTCTTCCGTACTTCTTTTTTTTTTTTGGTTTTTCGAGACAGGGTCTCTCTGTGTAGCCTTTGCTGTCCTGGAACTCACTCTGTAGACAAGGCTGGCCTTGAACTCAGAAATCCACCTGCCTCTGCCTCCCAAGTGCTGGGATTAAAGGCGTGTGTCACCACTGCCCAGCAGTCTTCCATACTTCTTAAATCATGATAAGTAGGGCCCACTGTATTATTTTCCTCCTTCTCTTCCTCCCCCTCCTCCTCCTTCTCCTCCTCCTCCTCCTCTTCCTCCTCCTCCTCCTCTTCCTCCTCCTCCTTCTCCTCCTCCTCCTCCTCTTCTTCCTCCTCCTCCTCTTCCTCCTCCTTCTCCTCCTCCTTCTCCTCCTCCTTCTTCCTCCCCCTCCTCCTCCTCTTCCTCCTCTTCCTCCTCCTCCTCCTCCCCCTCCTCCTCTTCTTCCTCCTCCTCCTCTTC
>CM052706.1:19572112-19693383 GCA_028551405.1 Uromys caudimaculatus
TTTGTAATAATAAGCACAATTTAAAGTTCTTTGAGTAATAAAAACTAATGCCAACTTCCTATAGTAAACACTGTTAGTACTTTCTGTACTAACATGTTTGGCCTCCGCCCCCGCCCCCCTCACCCTCTCACCTCACCCCCACCTCCCCTGCAAGCCTGTTTCCTTTTGTATCATTAGAGCTGTAGGCCACACTTAGTTTTTGCCTCCTATTTTTCATTTAGACTTCCACCGTGTAGCAAGCACTTTCTCACATTATCAAGTGTTCTTGGGAAATGGGACTCAGCAGCTGCACGATATTCTGTCATGAGGATGCTCCATAATTTATTTGGCTCTCCTGGTTTTGGCAGAGAATTTTTTTGAATCTGGAGAGTGCACAGATGATCATTTTCAGATGAAGAAGCTAAGGTCCAGGGAAGCCAGTCAGTAACTGGAGTATGGCCAGCTGGTTGGAGAGCTAGCTGGGACAGAACCTGTGGCTCCCAAGGCCTGGATCTCAGCTCCTGCTGCTGGCACATGCTGCCCTCTGAGCGCCTTCAGAGCCCGTCTGTAACTTCACTGTAGGGAAGTGCCTACATTCTTTCTAAATTACCTTTTACAGTTTTGGGGGCATGTCACTCTTGTCTGTCATTTTAAAAAGTCATCTGTCACACTTCACATAACCATTAGCTAATGAAGGATGGGGTGGCAAACATCAGAACTTGTGGCTTTCCCCACCTCCATTGAGAGGTGTGTCCCAAGTCATCTCTGTACTGAGGAAGAGAAGTGGCTTAGCTCTGATCAGATAATTCCAATAGTCAGGGCAATTACAGGGGAGAGATGGCTCATTAGCCATCCCTGTCTGCGTTTCTCAGGGATCCCCTGGGTTCTGACATTCTGTGATCAGCATTCCAGGATGCCTGGACTCTGCCCAAGGGCCTGGCACTCACAGGATGGGAGAGGGGGTAATTATTGGGTGGAGAAAGGAAAGGAGGGATCTCACATTTGCGGATGACACTGCTCCTGGCGCAGAGTCCAGAGGCATGGATGACTGAACTTGGCAAGAGGGGGACACTGAAGGGTAGGAGTGGATGGCTTTAGGGACAGGAAGCAGATCAGGGGCTCTCTCTTTCATTCATTTGGGAACATCGTCTCATCCTGGCACTGGGTTATGAAACTCTAAGCAGATGGAGCAGAATTCTCGAAAACAGGCGATGGCCCTTGATAGCATGGATCTCATTTCTTTCTTTCACGTTTTATGGGACACATGTTACCCACACTTTGCAAATGAGTCTTTGACATCAGCGTCTATCATCGCTAAAGCCACTTCTTGAATCATCTAATATAGCGTTTTTCCCTGAGTATGTCACCCCCACCTACGTGCCTTGGAGCACGGCCCCTTTAAAATGTTCTTAGGAAATACCTTGGCTCTGGTTCATTCGGCATCAACAGCGTTCACCTATTGCCTTTCAGAAAACATAACTCAGAAGGATGTGACTGGCAAGCACCAGGGAGTGTGTTGCCTTCTACTTACGATTCATGCTAATCCACTGGCCATATGGCAGTGTAAATAGAATTTCTAGTACAAATTCCATCTGCATGAGGCTACGGCTCATTCTTGGATGCCTATAATTGTGCAATTTATCAATGTGAAAAATGGACTTTGAAATGCAGTAATCCAGAGCTAATGTGGTGAGTGCCACTAGGGAGTTGAGTATGTTTAGAAAAGCTCTGTTTCCATGGGAACAGAGTCCTGTGAGAAAGGCCTGGCATCCCTGGGCTACATGAATCATCTACTCAGGTGACAAGACTTGGTCCTGGGTCCAGCTCTGACACGAATTGTCAGGTGCGATGAACAGGTCCTTAACCTCCTTGACTTAGTGTTAACTTTGGGTTGAAGAAGTCTGACTGATCCAGTGCTTACTAGAGATAAATAACTAATAAAACATTAAAAATTTTTAAAAATTGGAATAATTTGAGATTCACAGAAAAGTTATAAAACCAGGTATCTTTCCCTAAAGTTAGCTTCTATTCAGCTTCTTTTATGACTTTTATATCATTGCATGTGTGTGTGTGTGTGTGTGTGTGTGTGTGTGTGTGTGTGTGTACTCATGTATGTGTGTGCATTTGTGTGGAGGCCAGAGTTCAACCTTGGGTATCGTCTCTCAGGGGCTATCTATCTTGGTTTGGTTGTTTGGTTCTGGCTTTCTTCTTTTGGAGACAGAGTCTCTCATTGGCCTCAGGCTCTGATCTGGGTAGAATGGCTAGCCAGTGAGTCCCAAGGATCTTCATTTCTCTGCAGTTTCAAGATCAAGATTCCAGAGCTGAGATTCCAAGCATGTGCAACCACATCCAACTTTTGTGGGTTCAAGGGATCAAACTCAGGCCCTCATGATTTCACGGAAAGCACTTG
The DNA here is from genome assembly GCA_028551405.1 of Uromys caudimaculatus. Classification (NCBI taxonomy): domain Eukaryota; kingdom Metazoa; phylum Chordata; class Mammalia; order Rodentia; family Muridae; genus Uromys; species Uromys caudimaculatus. The sequence continues at coordinate 19,574,502 of CM052706.1, forward strand.
CCCAACTGAGCCGGTCTGACTTTTACATCTTATAAAACGCTCAGTGTGTTTGTCAAAAGACAGAAATGAACACAGATGCAGTCGTGTAAACTGGACTGTTTATTTAACTTTCACTATTCCCCTCCCCAAGATTCATTTTCTACCCCAGGAATGGTCCAGGATATCTGTTCACATATAGTGATCCAGTCTGTTTATTTTGTGACCATGTCTCATCTTTCTTATTAAATCATAACCTCAATAGTTCTAAAGAGGAGTAGCCACTGGGGCCAGGGAGCTGGCTTAGCAGGGAAAGGCGTTTGCTGTCAGGCCTGCTGACGTCAGTTAGATCCCTGGAATCCACACAGAGGAAGGAGAGAAGCAACTCCAAAAAGTTCTCATCCAATCTCTACATGGGCACTGGAGCTTAAGGTCAACGGATTTTTATTTTGACAAATGAAGCCAAGGAGTAGGTTCTCGGAGATACAAGTGACAGGCAACCAAGTTGAGGAGGAAGCTTTTGGGTCACGGAAGAAGTCCAGAAGCTTTTGTGGGCTCAGGTTGACATGTCTGCACAGATGTGCCCTGTTGCTTGGCTTAACTTCCTTTCACACAGTTGAGTCCTTCTTAGATATGACATCACAACACAGTCTCAAGATTATTGCCTGAAGTCTACAGGCTAAGTTCTCAATGGCCCAGATTTGGCCATCTGCTTGTAGGTGAACCACAGGGAAAAGAAAGGCCCCTTTCTGTTCGGAGGTGAGCAGAGGTTGTCCCGAGCTGTGGACAGCATCCTGTAACTACAACTGGACCAAATGAAGAATACAGGACACAAGAACCTGCCGGGCAGTGGTGGCACACCTTTAATCCCAGCTCTTGGGAGGCAGAGGCAGGTGGATCTCTGAGTTTGAGACCAGCCTGATCTACAGAGCTAGTTCCAGCACAGCCAGGGCTACGTAGAGAAACCCTGTCTCAAAAAACCAAACCAAACCAAACCAACCCCCCAAACCAAAAAGGAAAACAACCAAAACAAAACAACCCCCCAAACCAAAAACACCAAATTCCAAACCAAACCAAACCAAAGCAAAAACCCTTAAAGACAGACAAGGACCTCTGAGATGTCATTTAGGTGACGGATTAACCATCCCTGGAGTTGGTAGATCATGGGAAATAACAATTCCCTGTAGTGTGTAAGTCACCAACCAAAGCAAAAGGTACAATGGCATTCTATCTCCCCATTTCCTGAACACTGGCTTCTTTGTTGATCATCTGTCATTGATGACCCAGTGCCAAGTGGAGCTCAGCTTTGGAACTTTCATCAGAGATGATAGAAACTCTGGCCTGGTGTAGGCATCTGGGTGGAAACAGAAGTGATGCTTAATAGCCTCACTCAGGAAAGCTAGAGAGAGCCATGGGTACCCAGCAGTGATGGGGAGATGAAGGCGTCTGGAGTGCAATCATGACTTACAGACAGCATGTCTGTACTCAACGCTTTGCTCATCCCATGAAACAGTCTCGAATTGACCGGAAAAGGCACTTTGGCCTGGAGAACAAGTTCGTTCGTTTCTCATGACAATCACGTGGGGACACAGGCACCACAGTTCCCTCTTAGTCAGACTGGCACGAAATGAGTGTGGCGTACAGGTGTGGAGCCCACTGGCAGTGGGAACCTCTCTCTCAGTACAGGCTGCCATCACCTCACAGCTTCTCATCAGGAAACACTGCCTTGAAGCAGTCATGACCCTTGTGGGGGGGTGTCAAATGACCTTTCACAGGGGTCATCTAAGACCACTGGAAAACACAGATATTTACATTAAGATTCACATTACAACAGTAGCAAAATTACAAAAGTAGCAATGAAAATAATTCTATGGTTGGGGGTCGCCACAACATGAGGAACTGCATTTAAGGCTGCGGCATTAGGAAGGTTGAGAGCCGCCGCCTTAAAGGAGGAGAGGAACGGCCATTGAAAACACACAGCTTTCTTCCCCCTTTGTGCCCTGTGTGCGCGCTTCTTTGCTGATGTCTATCAGTAGGCTTTGCTTACCCTCCTGGCTTTTTAAAATGAAAGCAGTTTCTACTCCAGCCTTCCCTCCCACGCACACTTTCTCACGAGCAGATACACACTTACCAGAGCACTCCTAGATGTCTTGCAGATCCACATATTTTGAGCATGTACATAAAACCATTTATAGGAGCTTAATCCGTGAATCATAGACTGAAGATTCCCATTAGGGAAGAACAGTGGCCTCCTGAGGTTTGTGAAGTACTTGCGGCATCTGAAGGTAGAAAACTCAGCACTCCCTGGGAGACTCATGGGTTCACAGCACACTCTGTATTTTAATATTAGAAACTCAGATAAAGCCTTCAGCCCAAGAGGCAATAATCTGATAACTTAATAACACCTTGTTTAGGGGTTGGCATAGTGTTAAGAATATTTGTTGAGCTAGCAAGATAGCTTGGCAGGTAAAGACACTGCCTCTAAGCTTGACAACTTTTAATTCAATCCTGGGATCCAGGAGGTAGAAGAAAACCGACTCGCCTCAAGTTGCCCCCTGATGGAATGTCCACATATATACACAGCAAGAAATATGCAATATAAATTTAAAAATATGTTTGCCAAGAGGCTGGGGTGATCGCTCAGTTGGGAGAGTGCATGTCTTGCAAGCGTGAAGACCTGGGTTTGATCTCTGCGGTACACATCAAAACCCAGGCACGGCTGCACATGGGCTTGCAACTCTGGCACTGTTAGGGGCGGAGGGAGGAGGAAGTTGTAGGCACTTCCTGTCTCTGGCTCGAAGCCTAACTTCAGGCTCAGTGGGAGACCCCGTCTTAAGGGGAAAAAAGTGGAGGACACAGGATATATGCCTCTGGCTTCCATGCACAAATATGGCCATATGTACTAGTACATACATACATATATTCCACACACAAGCAGCCCCCTACCCCTGTGCATACACAAGCCAGGAACTTTTTTTTTTTTTTGGTTTTTTTGAGACACGGTTTCTCTGTGTAGCCCTGGCTGTCCTGGAACTCACTCTGTAGACCAGGCTGACCTCGAACTCAGAAATCCGCCTGTCTCTGCCTCCCAAGGGCTGGGATTAAAGGCGTGCGCCACCACTGCCCGGCAGCCAGGAACTTTTAATTCCAGAACTGAGGAGGTGAAGAAAGGAGGATCCATGGAGCATGTCTGTCAACCATTCTAGACTATCAGCATGCCTCAAGTCCCAGTGAGAGACACCCTGTCTCAAAAGACAAGGTGGACAGATTCTGAGAGAAACACCTGGAGTTGACATATGGCATAGCTGCGCATGCATGCGCACGCACACACACACACACACACACACACACACACACACACACACACACACACACGTGCAGACATATTCACACACTCAGACACACACACACACTCAGACACACTCACACATGCACACCTTCCCCCACATATGCAAACACACAAGTAGTTGCGACTAGAGTGACCCACCTTCGGTGGGTGGGTTCAGGATACAATTTTACAAAGCAGAGCTTTAGAGAAAATCATTTATTTCAGGGTAAATCCCAAGCATTCCAGAATTGCCAAGAGCGAAAGCAATCTTTAAATTTTTTCACAGTTAAACTTCAACAGGGCCGTGGACAATCTCCTGCAGACTGGGTGCGTTTTGGTAAAGGTTTGCCTTTAATGTGTAACACTGGCTCCACACGGAGAGCCCCGAGGGCCTGGCCAGCACTGCCTTGCTGAGCATCTCCCACTGGCCCGCTTCCTCTCAAGTTAGTTTCACTGAAACACTATCTTTATGTGGGTCAGGACTTCCTTTTTCCTTCAAAACTTTTTTTTTCTTTCTTTTTTTTTGTTTTTCGAGACAGGATTTCTCTGCGTAGCCCTGGCTGTCCTGGAACTCACTCTGTAGACCAGGCTGGCTTCGAACTCAGAAATCCACCTGTCTCTGCATCCTGAGTGCTGGGATTAAAGGCGTGCGCCACCACTGCCTGGCAACTTTTTTTCTATTTAAAACCAACAACATCCATTTGCCTTTGAATTTCTTGAAGTCATTGTTTTTAATAGCTGAATAGTATTCCATTGTGTAAATGTACCACATTTTCTGTATCCATTCCTCTGTTGAAGGACATTTGGGCTGTTTCCAGCTTCTGGCTATTATAAACATGGCTGCTATGAACATAGTGGAGCATATGTCCTTATTACATGTTGGAGCATCTTCTGGGTATATGCCCAGGAGTGGTATAGCTGGGTCCTCATGAAATTTGCAGTCAAATGGATGGAACTTGAAAATATCATCCTGAGTGAGGTAACTCAGTCACAAACGAACAAACATGGTATGTACTCACTGATAAGCGGATATTAGCCCAAAAGTCGGAACACCCATGATTCAATTCACAGCACCTGTTTTACTGAGCGTGGGGTCCCAGATGGAGGAGTTGAAGAAGGGACTGAAGGAACTGAGGGAGTTTGCAGCCCCATGGGGAGGGAGCAACAATGTCAACTGGTCAGGCCCTCTGGTGCTCCCAGAGACTAGGCCACCAACCAAAGAATGCATATGGAGGGGCCCATGGTGCTGGCCACATATGTGGCAGAGGAGGGCCTTATTGACCATCAGTTGGAGTAGAGGCCCTTGGACCTGAGAGCATTAGATGCCCCAGTATAGGGGAATGCCAGGGAGGGAAGAGGGGAGTGGGTGGGTGGGTGAGGGAATACCCTCATAGAGACAGGGGGAGGGAGGATGGGATAGGGAGTTTCCAAAGAGGAGACCTGGAAAGGGGAAAACATTTGAAATGTAAATAAAGTATTAAATAATAATAAAAAAAATTGGAAAGCCAAAAAACCAAAAAACCAAAAACAAAAAACAAAAACAAAAAAGACCAACAACTAACAAAAAAAAACATTCTATCATTTCCAGAAATTTCTGCACTTCTTACTTCCTGCTGGCTTATTCAGGAGCCCCTCCCCCCAGGGGCAAGTTTCTTGAAACTGGTTAAGGTTTTATGACTTTGCTGACTTAGGCTGATCTTCATTAAGTCCTTATGGACAGAGGCTCCTTCCTAGTTCCTGATGAGGAATTTGAATGGATTTTAAAGCACACTGAGGAGTCCTGAAGAATGCCTGTGCACTCTGTCCTGTTTCCTCTTTTGACCCCCCCGACTCAACCCTCTGCTCTACCGAGAAGTTACCACTCCCCATCTGACCTGGAGACACATCTGACTTTACCCAGCCCAGTCACACCCCAAGGCATGGACTCCATTGTTTCTAGACTCGGGGCTCATACTAGAAAACAGCCTTGAATCAGAAGCCAGGAGTCCGAGTTGAAAGTTCTGATTGAGCCTTGTTTTCTTCATCTGGAGGACAAGGAACCATTTATTTTCACGTCTAAATTGACCTTGGCTATTCTCCTAAGTTAAGACGGAGAGAAGATTCCAGAATTTATGGGCTTTTCTTTAACTTTACTGTTCAGTAACTCTAAACGTTCCCCATTTCCATCACAGATATTTTTTTCCCAGTCATCTTGAGGCCATATCCTTGAGGTGAGAGCATGGGCCACTTCTGCAGCCATTTAGACACTGTAGGCTCACTTTATTCTCTTTGGCTGCCGTGTTATTAATTTTTTTTGTCTCAGAATAAAGATCGTCAGAATGACAGCATGCTGAGTTTGGGCCTAGGCAGCTGGTCTCTGATTTCCGGGTGATCTTGGCTCTGAGTTTTCTTTACCCCATCTGTAGGGCAGAGACCCTACCATTTGGTCTACAGGGCTATGGTGAGGATGAACCAAGAAGCTGCACTGAAGTCCCCAAGGAGGATGTCGGTCCTTATGATGGCCTGCCACCTGTTAGACAGTGGACAGAAACTCCCTCTAGGAGTGGCTTTAGTGGGGATAGAATACATGATCAGGTCCGGCAGTGGTGGTGCACGCCTTTAATCCCAGCACTTGGGAGGCAGGGGCAGGCGGATTTCTGAGTTTGAGGCCAGCCTGGTCTACAGAGTGAGTTCCAGGACAGCCAGGGCTACACAGAGAAACCCTGTCTCGAAAAACAAACAAACAAACAAACAAACAAACAAACAAACAAACAAACAAACACCTGATCAGATGCAACAGGCTAAGAGTAAATGAAAGAATAAAGTGAAAAGTTGAGGCTTGTAGAGAATTTTGCTTACGGTCCCTCTGTTAGGTTGCAGGGGCAAGGAGGGGGCTGCCCGCTTGTGCCTCCCTTCTTCCCCCAAGTTTAAAAAAAAAAAAAAAAAAAAGAGGAAAGGAAAGTAGAAGGAATGGAAAGGGAAAGAGAGAAGAAAAAGAAAGGAGCAGAACTTTCCCGAACTTTCCCGGTTCTCCCTGCCCTGGCCATAAAGCCTGAAATTCCATCCGTGTTTGTTGTCGTCTTCAGCCTGTTTCCATAGTTACGCAGATTCCAGGGACTGGCGCTGGGCCCACCCCAACCCATCCCTCAAAGTCTCCCTGGCAGAAAGAAAGTATTCCTTCTCCCTGCAGCCACATCAGAGCCAAGAGGCGCCGCTGTTCCCCTCTCGAAGCCCCCAGCCCAGCCCCACTCCAGGGTGACTTGCCTGGTCTCAGCAGCACTGCTTGGCACCATTTGGAGGGTAAACACAATATAACGATCTCCTCCATCTCTCCTCTCTTCATTTGGGCCGAGGAATTACTTTCTTGTACCAAACATTACGCTCTTGGAAACCACTCCAGATGGTTCTCATTAAAATTCCAGTCCCCTCATGCCCCCCTTTTGCAATTCTTACCCCCACCCCCATTCTTCTCAAACTTCGATCTCAAAAATAAACACCAGGTTAAGGAGCAACGTCCAATGAATAGGGTCTTTTCAGAGCCCTCTGGTTGGTTATGAAGGGGTCTACAAGTCATCCTAACAGTGCCACCTGGCTCTTCCTGGGGTTGCTAGGAGCAGTCATGTTTTCTTTTGACAAGCATTCTGTGTATTGCCACCAGCTAGAGTCCAGATACACCTGGGAGACCTGTGTACAATTAAAAGGGTCAGAAAGAGGGAGTCGAAGGCCAGCTTGGCCTCTGCTCCCCAGCAGGGCTTACTTAGCCTGCAGAGGAACTGTCCGTCCATCCAGTCATTGTACACTGTGGCCTTTGCAAGACACCGGCCACGGGGGTGAGGACATGCTTACTCTAAGCAGCTGGGGTGGGGGAGGGAAGGGAGGACTACCAATAACCCTTGGCCGTAATTACAGCTGAGCAAGCCGCAAGCTTCGCTTCCACATCTGGAAAAATCTGCTTATGCAGGAAAACGGTGTGTGTCCAAGGAGTTTTACTTAATGTGCGCTTATTCTACGTTATGAAAAGAATTCAAGTCCTAAGACTAGCTCACTGAACAGGCATGTCCTTCTGCCTAGGTTCAGGAAGTGCTACATTTTGTCCTGCCTCCCCTTTCTCCCAGCTTCCTCTAGGAAACAACCACACATATCTTTTTCTTAGACACTGGGAAATTTGAATCTTGCTCCCTAGAGCAGCTCCCTAGAGCTCCCTAGTTGAACTGCATACTTATGTGTCGTGTGAGTATAATCTCGTAAAACAAACAGGAGAGTTCAGACTCTAGAGAGACCATAAGTGAAAGCCACGTGTGGGTTCTTCCGCCATCCATTCCATCTCCCAGGCAGCTTGGCTTGTGCCTTCTCTCACCTTTCTCTACGGTTATGCAACCACACCCGTGTTCAGACAAAAATGCATGCTTTCAATCACGAATGAGGTGACGCTCTGCACCCTGAGAAGTTACTTCTTACTTGCAGGGACATTCCTCCACTCATGTAGGCAGCTTTCTTGTTCCTTGACCCCCTGCAAAGAATCCCCAGGGATGATTATAGGATAATTCTTTAGACAATCTCCTCTTGATGGAGGCTTCGGCTTTTCCTGTATTATCCTTTCGCCATTCCTCACAGTGATGCGATTGAGGACCCTGGGAAGTGTCTCCCAAGGACGCGTTTCCCTGTTTCTCTTTGACAACATCCTCCAGGTACGATCCTTGATGAGATGAACTGGTTACATCTAGGTGCATGCTACCAAACTGTGTTAGAAAGTGGCTGCTCCAAGACATGGCTTCCAGAAGGACAGGGGCTCTCTGCTAATCTTTTAAAGGGTTGACATCTGATGAAGTATTGTTGATAATCTGTAATTTTTTTAAAATTATTAGTAATGTGTCTTAGCTCAGCATCAGATGACAGAAGCCACTTCAGGCAGAACATGGGGAAAGAGATTTACTATTGAAAATCAGTCTATTAAAATTATGTCAAATCAGGTGGAATAGAAGGTGCCAGGTTGAGATTCCATATCTGAATCTCAGTTACAAACTGACCCATGGGTGCAACTTCTTCTGCCATGAGCTGGAAGCTGGGGACTTGGGAAACCTAGGACCTAATCACAGACCTGGCAGTCTAGAAGCCAAGGAAGCCTCAGGGATACCTGATCTCCAGGACCATGCCCTCTGAGCTATACAGTGGATGCCTACTTCCTGTCCGGGATACCCATGGATCTGGAGACTGCATATAGATACAGAGTAACACCCCCCCAACACACACACACACACACACACACACACACACACACACACAGAGAGAGAGAGAGAGAGAGAGAGAGAGAGAGAGAGAGAGAGAGAGGTTTGACAGTGGAGCTGGTGGCTTGTGATGGACACGTCAGAATGTATCAAGCCATATGCAAAAGCTCAGCACTAAGGCAGCTGGACTTGGAAACCTTTGCTGTCCACATTCCAGCGAATAGAAGGGAGACTACAGGATGCTGAGCATGGGCTGAGCCAGTCTGCAATCCGTGACATAATCATCCTTTTATGTTTTGTATCTTTTTTTTCTGATGAATTGTTCAATTATACCCCTTGCCTACTTTTCTACCCGGGTTCTGTTTTTCTACTTGATCTACTGATGTTTTTATGTGTTACTTGGAGAATAAGTTCAGCTATTATCTATGCAACAACCATCTGTTTATTTAATTTTATATCCCTTGTCATGTAAGCATTTTATATTCATCTGCTTTTCTGGTTTCTAGTTCTTAGGTTTTGTAGCTTAAGAAGGCACCTCTACCTCAGAGTTTTTAAAGGACACAGCTACATTTTATCTATCATTTTACTTTAAAAACGATGACGACGACAATGTGGTGATATGTGTAGGTGCGCACGCGCTTTAGTCTTAAAGTCCAAGGACAATTTTCAGGAGTCAATTCTCTCCATCCATGGTGGGCTCTGGGAATTGAACTCACACCATCAGGCTTAGTGGCAAGCACCTGTACCCCCTGAGCCATCTCACCAGTCCTCAAAGTGCCTTGATAGACAATTTATGTTTACATCTTAAAACTATCTCTATTGTGAGGTGTAACCACATCTCAGCCTTTTGGCTAAGACCAAGTGTCATGTGAAAAAGGTCCAGGGGTCTCGATGCACTCTGCCCCCATCTCCACTAATAGAAAACTAATTGTCCTAGCTAGCTTAATTTGAATAATTTGTTGAATTATTTGTCCCCTCCCCCCAAAAAAACCCATAGTTTAAACCTGGAGAATATTCTTAAAAACTTGTACCACCTCTTTCCTTTTGCTCAAGCCTTTCCCCTCTTGATAAAGCTTAACAGTAATTCATTTTGATGACGTCACACTTTTTGGTTATTCAAATGTCTTAAAAAGATGGGTTTGGGGTCCAGAGAGATGGCTCAGAGGTTAAAAGCACTGGCTGCTCTTCCAGAGGTCCTGAGTTCAATTCCTAGCAACCACATGGTGGCTCACAACTATCTGTAATGGGATCTGATGCCCTTTTCTGGTGTGTCTGAAGACAGCTACAGTGTGCTCACATACATAAAATAAGTAAATAATTCTTAAAAAAAAAAAAAAAAAAAGGGTGGGAAGGCATCCCCAAAAAGGTGGGTTTGGCATTCCCAAAAGATGGTTTTGGCATCCCTAAAAAGGTGGGGTTGACATCCCCAAAGAGGTGGGTTTGGCATGCTCAAAGATTAGATGCGATAGATCACAGAAGGCTTGATTGGGCTCCTCTTCCTCAACATTAAAGGTTCAGTCTGTTGACCAGTCCTGTGTTTACCTATCAGGCCCCCAGCCCCTACCAGAAGCCTTTGCAGTCTTACTCCCCTGCTCATGTGTGTATGAGAGAGGACATGTCACAGGAGTAAGCTGACCAAAGCCAAAAACTGGTGCAGATATCCACATGTCTTAGTTTGGGTTTTACTGCTGTAAGAGACACCATGATCCAGGCAACTCTAGGGATAACGTTTAGTTGGGGCTGGCTTACAGTTTCAGAGGTGCGTCCGTTATTATCATGGTGGGAAGCATAGCAGCATGCAGACAGACATGGTACTTGTTTATCTGAAGGTAGTCAGGAGAGGACTCTCTTCCTCCCTGGACATAGCTTAAACATAGGGTCTTAAAGCCCACCCCCACAGTGAGGCACTTCTCCAACAAGGCCACACCTCCTAATAGTGCCACTTTCCATGGGCCAAGCATATTCATACCATCACACCACGCCACCCCACAGCACCCCACAGCACCCCACAGCACCCCATAGCACAGCACAGCACAGCACAGCACACAGCACAGCACAGCACAGCACAGCACACCACAGCACAGCACAGCACACCAGCAACGTCTTTATATCATTGGACATCCATTAGGATGCTCCCCTCACCTACTGCTATTTCTCCGTGTGGTCACCATTAGAAGTTGGCTAGTAGGACTGGAGTGATGGTTCAATGGGTGAGATCACTGGCTGCTCTTCCGGAAGTCCTGAGTTCAGTTCCCAACACCCACACGGTTGTTCACAATCATCTGTAACGGTAGTCTCATAGGATCCAATGCCCTCTTCTGGTGTGCAGATGTACATTCCGACAAAATACTCACACAGAAAATACATAAAGGAAAAAAAAGGGTCATAAGCATGAGAAGGATCACAGATCATAAGCTTGAAGTCAGCCTGGAAGACACAGTGAGTCCCAGTCAGGGCTACAATGGTAAGCCCTATCTTGGGGGGAGGGGAGGGAGAGAAAGAAGAAGGAGGAGGAGGAGGAAGAGGAAGAGGAGGAGGAGGAAGGGGAAGAGAGGAAGAGAAAGAAGTTGGCTAGAACAGTTCTTTGTTGCAATGTGCTTAACAGTACTGGATAATTGCATTAGTGCTCCTGACACCTACACACTCCCTATGCCAGGATCATAGGACAATCAAAAAAAAAAAAAAGCTCTCACATGCTTCTAAACACACCTAGAGCCGGGCAGTGGTGGCGCACGCCTTTAATCCCAGCACTTGGGAGGCAGAGGTAGGTGGATTTCTGAGTTCGAGGCCAGCTTGGTCTACAGAGTGAGTCCTAGGACAGCCAGGGCTACACAGAGAAACCCTGTCTCGAAAAACCAACCCCCCCAAAAACAAAACAAAACAAAACAAAAAAACCACACCTAGATGAAAAGGAGGAGAGGGAAGGGCAAGAGACTGAGAAATAATCAGAATGTCATTACTGTAAGGTGGCTTCTCAACCCCTTTCAAAGTCCAGGTGTCCACAGCCAGCCTCTCAAAGGTCAGCTCTTCCACAAGCTTTCCCAAGCGCGTTCAACTGCCAGAGCCTTTGTCTTTCCGTCTCTCCTCTTGCATGGTCTCCATGCCCATAGCTGTCCACCAATAGATCTATCCACAGGTCCACCCATGAATCCATGCATCAGATCCATCCAGCAGTCCATTGGTCCAGTAGATATTTATTAAGCATTAACTGTGCGCTGGGCATGTTTCATATGGTGCTCTTTTATGTGAGTGTCTTATGTGACCTCACACACTGTACAATCAGACAGGAACCCCAACTTCAGGTCTATACTTGAATTTCCCAGAGTGCTTTGTGTAGATCTGCTGCTTGCTTGGAAGTTACTGAGTACAGATAAGAGTTTTGACCCATGTCCTAGATCTTCTTTCAAAAGCAGTGAGAAGAGGTTTTTGGTTTTGTTTTTATGAAAATAAACAATACTTTTCTAAGTTTAAGCGGCATTTATATGACTATCTGAAAAAATTACCCAAAGAGCTACCACTTTTTCAGAAGGCTAGCTGTGAAATGTCCTTCCTCAGCCTGTCAAATCTTGTCCCTGGACGTGACCCTTGCTAGAAGGTTTGTTGTCTTTCCTTCCAGACTGCATTTATGTAAACTCACAGTCAGCTATGCCCCCACAAACACCTACCAACTTAGCACACACACCAAGAGCTGTTGAGTCAAGAATTTCAGAAAATTGATGCAGGAAATAAAATCTGGATGCTAAGCTTAAATGTTTATCATTCTTTAAGCTGCAGTGGAGTTTTGAATGCATTTTTTGTTTGTTTGTTTGTTTGTTTGTTTTTGTTTTTTCGAGACAGGGTTTCTCTGTGTAGCCCTGGCTGTCCTGGAACTCACTCTGTAGACCAGGCTGGCCTCGAACTCAGAAATCCACCTGCCTCTGCCTCCCAAGTGCTGGGATTAAAGGCGTGCTCCACCACTGCCCGGTTTTTGAATGCATTTTTACTCTTTGATTCCAGAAGGCTGAGAGTTGGCAGACTCCTCCTGGTCTCAAGGTCAGCAAGGGGTCAACTAAATCTTAAAACCAGAGTCAGGATGGGGCCAGAGCTCAGCGGTATAGTGCTTGCTGAGCATAATGGAAGGTCCTGTGTTCAACCCCCAGCACAGTTCCCTTACGAGAGAACTCAAACCCAGGTCTTCTGCCTTCTGCCTTGCTGCTTAGCCTTGCCATCTCCAAAGGTCACCAGCTTAATATAGGATGCCTTTAAAGTGCCTATTGCATTATATGGATAACAAGTGATAGCTCAGGTTTCAGGTGTTTGTCATGGGTCCCAATCTATCCAAACACATCACCTGCGCCGCCTCATTTAACTTGAGAAGAGTATGAAATAGGTAGTATTGTCAACCTTGGCTTCAAGGAGACCTGGGTTTAGCAAGGTACTAGCCTGTGAGGGGATACGCAGCTGGAGTGTTGCTTGGCTTTGGGTTTTGAACTCAAGTTGTCTTGTTTCAAGCTCTGTGCACTTAGTTACTGTGCATATATTTCATGAGTACATAATGTCAGAGAGGCAACTATTAAGGGAAACGAATGAGCTGTGAATTTGACACGAAATGTATTATTTCAGAGACTTTGCAAAATGAAAACAGGGAGAGAGAAAAGTTCAATGCTTCTAGATAAGAAGGTTTACAGTAAAGTCATAAAAGAAGCAAGCAACAGCAAAAACCCACACAAACAAACAGATCATGAAGAGATGGCTGATTGATTGAGGGAAAGATACAGGGTGAAAAGTCCATGGGGAAACAGGGACCAGCCCTCTCCGCTTCTACCATGAGTGCCCTGAACCAAGCCCAGGACTTGGATGCCTCAGGGCCTGTATTCGTAAGACTCCCATGAGCCCCTTACCTCCCCAGCTACAGGACAGCCTGGGTGAGCATGGGATGGGTGGAGAGGTAGGTGTGTCTCCTAAAATCACCACAGCTGTGAGAATACAGCCTGGAAGGAGAGAGAGGCTGGGAACGCAAGACCCTTGGAAGAAGACAGATCAGACCATGAGGGTCTGTCTCAGTCAAGGGCAGGTGTTAGGGCAAGCTCACTGGCAATTTGGCAGAAAGTCTGCCAGGGCCAGCATGGCTGCCACTTAGCGAGTAGCATTTAAAAGGCAGGTGGTGTGGAAGCTGGGGGCAGAACTGCCAGAAGAGCGAAGGCAAGACCAGAGTATAGGCGGAGGAAAGTCTTTTTTGCCCTCGGGTGGTGGCATCTCCATAAAGGGGATCTGAGTCACTAGGGAAGACACGGATAACAGGGAGGGGCTTTTACATCACCCTCTCTCATTTCCTCTCCAGTCATTTGGTATTTTTGAGTTCTCCACCCTTTTGTCCCCTTTTCCTGCCCCCAGCAAATCCAGCTAATGGGTATGTGTGCATGTGTATTTTTCTGCATATGTACAATCAACTCCCAGAACAGTATTCTATTAGCTGAAAACAAAGGAAACTGCTTCGATTTGGCCACATTTGAGCCACAAAAATAGTTTTTGCATATGTTGAACCAACTGAATAAACAACCCAAAGAAAAGTAGGCAAAAAGTCTTTATACTACCGAGGACCAGTAATGGAAGGAGGAGTTGAACACTGTCCCCAGCTGTCATTGTGCTTTTCATACCTTATTTGGGTCAAAGGATCTACTCTGAGACAGGACTAGAGAAGGTTACATAGTCATTGGCTAAGAGCCAGGGCAAACTGCAGTAAGAACATGCCCCGTAGTCGCGTGATTACCTTGCCTCAAGTGCTCTTAGCTGTCCACGCACCTGTCTTGCTGGGCTTACAGAATCTCTGTACCTGCCCCTCACCCCACCGTCACTCAGGCAAGCCTTCCCGAGTTCAACCAGCTACCGCCTTGGGAGATCTTGAGAGGACCCCGAAGCCCCAAGTGACAGCAAAGATGCTCTCTGCTCGGCTTCTCTGGGACCTGCCTGCTTTTCTTGTGCTTTAAAGTCTGCAGATACAGGACCTTAAATGCTCACCTTCCAATGTAGTGACGTTTGAGTTACTCTCTATCCGACACGGAACCCTGACTGATGGCTGCCGTGGGTTAGCTAGCTACATTATGTTTGGAATCCATAGCTAGATGAAAAAACATGGGCCCTTTCAACAAGCGACTGAACGATTCAAGATAAGAAGGGCGAAACATTAATCCAAATGCATGCTTCTGAGAGTGCACATTTATGGCGCCAGAGCTGGTTGGCTCAGGGGCAGAGGCAGGCTGGGGGTGTCCGTCATCTGAGTCCCAGCTGCCCTTCTGGGCCAGCCCCTCAGGACTTGCTGCTTCCACTGGGTTCACTGAAGTAGTACAGGAAGGCATTAGGAACCAGAGACAAATTTTTAAAAAGGAGTTGAGCGGCCCCTGCTGGGTACAAAGGGGCACTAATGCTGAAAATGAGTGAGACCATGATTTCTTATTTTTTGGTAGCAATTATATTTGATGTGTTTATAAAAAGATAAAGAGATATAAGAATATGTTCTATGGGGTGTGGTGGGGTGTGGTGAGGTGTGGGGGAAGGGTGTGCCTCAGTGGGCCCATGCTGAGACATCCCTTCCCCCTGAGGGATCAGCCACACCACGGTATAGTATTTAGAACTGAGTTTATTCTGGGCATGGGGAGGGGAGTTAAGAGAGTAGTAGAGGCAGAGAAAGGCAGAGAGAGTAGAGGCCAGCCATGACCACGTGGAGAGAGGGGGAAGGGAATGGGGAGAGAAGGGGAGCAAGAGGGAGCAAGAGAAGAGGCAAGAGATCAAGAGAGCAGAAGAGGGAGGAGGGGGCAAGCAGCCCCTTTTATAGTGGGTCAGGCCTACCTGCCTGTTGCCAGGCAACTGTGGGATGGAGTTTAGACAGAATGCTAACAATATTATTTTGGTAATTAAACAGGAATATTTAATGTTTCATGTATCTAAGGCCCCCTAATAAGAATTCTCAGTTCTGTCTCCGTTCTAGAAATAAGACAAACATGAACATTTTGAGAATGCAGATGGGATTTTCTAGGACACTGATGTGGCTTTTGGCAAGGACATAGGTTCTGAGATGTGACAGTCTAGGTTGGAAGGTGCTTACTATTTGAGTGACTTTTATAAGTCTTTTAACCTGCAACAAGCTAACATTAAATTTTAAGCTGTCATCTCCTGTTCAAAGGACAATGACATCAGCTAAAAGGAAAAGGCAGGGCTTGGACCATGAAGTGTTCCATCTATCCCAGCTGCCATTGTTTCAGTACCATGGGTCTAAGGTGGGCTTCAGATGATGGGTGGCTCCTGGCCTCCGGCTGTTTCTCAGGGACAGAGGTTGTATCTGCAGGCCTGTGTCTGGCTCAGGGAATTCAGTTCTGGGTTATAAGACAAGACTCACACTGCAGGTGAGTGTCTTTAGAACCATATAGCTACAATCCAGGGTTCTCCCTGCAGGGAATGCTGTGCAGTGGGCAAGACTGGACAAGTCCACTCGGATGGGCTATCCCTAACTCCTCTACTTCCACCTTCACCTCCACAGTCCAAGCCACCATCATCTTTTTCAGTGTAAAGCTCTTTTGCCTTTGTATTTCGTGTCTTAACTGAAACCCAGCTACTGGGGTGATCTGCATTCAACAAACAAACAAACAACAACAAGTAAAAGTTGCGTGGGTGGTGGTGTCTCACACCTTTAATCCCAGCACTTGGGAGGCAGAGGCAGGCGATCTCTTGTGAGTTCCAGGCCAGCCTGGTCTACAGAGCTAATTCTAGGACAGCCAGGGTTTATACAAAGAAAGCCTGTCTTGAAGCAAAACAAAACAAAACAAAACAAAACAAAACAAAACAAAACAAACAACACCAAAAAGATCAGGCAGTCCCCAGCTCTGATTAAACCTTTCAATGACTCAGGAAATATGGAGAAGCCTCTAGCCCACCCGGGTCCCTTACTGGCAACACCAGTTCCACTTTGAGGCTTTGTGTCCTCTCTTGCTCTGTGGTCAACATTCACTCGTATGTCAGGCGTTGGTTCAGAAAGTCAAGGCAGGTATAAGAGACGTCACATTGTCTTTAAAGTGAAGAAATCTATTGGGGTCTACTAGGATGCACTTCACGAAGATCCCTTTCCCTGTTTTCTCCACCCATTTTCTAGCCACTGCGACTCTGAATGCTGGCTGCCAAATATACCCAGTTCATGTCCTCTGGAGCACTGTGTTTATACTGTCTCCAGGAGACGGCTGGAAGGGAGAGCCAATAACTGACATTTCATAGCAGTATATCTATCCCCAAGGCTTGATGCCATGGGTTCTTTTTTTAGAAAAACAAAACAAAACAAAACAGACTTATTTTTATGAGTGTCTTGCCTATTATCTGTGCATATGCATCTCACGTGTGCAGTCCCCTCAGAGGCCAGAAGAGGGTATGGAACCCCCTGGAACTGGAGCCACAGACAGGTATGAGCTAGTATACAGGTGCCAGGAACAGAACTCAAGTCCTCTGCAAAAGGAGGAAGTGCTCTTAACCACTTGAGCCATCTCTCCACCCTTGACAAATTTTTGTATAAATATAGTACTGACTACTGGCTCCACAGATATTTTAAGGGGCTCTGAGATATGAGATGCCATTATTATTCTGAATAAAAGTATTCCATTCAAGCAGAGAACCTCTCCAGTGGCACAAAGGCAATGGCCATAGAGAGCAGAGGTAACAAGCAGCTAACTTGGATTACAAACACACACCACCATGCCATGAAGCCCGATTTTTACTGGAGTTGGGATCAAACTTAGGTCCTGACTAAGCCATCCCCTAATTCTTCAGAGATAACTTTTTAATCCGTACATTTATGTAATGTCTAAAAATAGCCCGAGAATCTTAAGAATGCCAGTTATCACAGTGAGTGGGGTATCTGCTCGGGCATACGCACCTACAGGCTAACTTCACTCTGAACACTTTTCAGGCATGGGAATACAAGTCTGTGGTTCTCTTCATGTCTGGTTTCTTCTGTCTTTCCTGCTCATATTTTCAATTACCTGTGCCAAAGGACACATGTAAGTAGTTGGGGAGTATTAAACTTTGACAGAAGCAAAACTGGAGCTAAAGGCAAACATTTAATCGACTCTGTTCAAACACAAGTGTGTGAATGACTAGTCATAGGCTTTGAGAGCCATACAGTCTGCATTCCTGAGAAGTCTCAGTTTCTCATTCAGAATATTTTCATGCTGTGCTTTGTTGGTTTAAAAAAAAAAAAAAAAAAAGCCAAGTGGGCACATGTTTTTGAGTGTTGATTTATTACTAAAGATCTGAATTTGGAGACAGGAAACATTTTTATCCACATAAACTCCATCCATGGGAAGGAGCCCAGCATCAGTTTCCAGCAGGTGGGACGTTCTCGTGGAGGCCCTGTAAGGCCAGGTCTGTCCACTTCATCTCCTGTTCTTTCACAGACTCTGTGGTGCCACCGTTGTCTTGCTCAGGCTCAGGAAGCTCACTCTGGAAGGGAAGTACACCCATAACAACCATCAGGAGGTGTCCTTTCTATATACTTTTAAGATGGG
Source organism: Uromys caudimaculatus (assembly GCA_028551405.1). NCBI lineage: Eukaryota > Metazoa > Chordata > Mammalia > Rodentia > Muridae > Uromys > Uromys caudimaculatus. The sequence continues at coordinate 19,592,534 of CM052706.1, forward strand.
TCTCATGTAGCCTAGGCTGGCCCCAAACTCACTGTCATCTTGAACTACATTTCTGCACTGCTAGGGACTGAGCTCAGGGCCCTGTGTGAGCTACACTAGGGATATATCACTGAGCCACACTCTCAGCCGATCACCCGACGTCTCTCTCCCATCCTCCTTTGCCTCCCAGGAGCTGGAATTATAGGTGTGGATCTGGTTTTGCAGTTACGTCTGAAAGCATGAGGGCATTAGGAACTAAAGCCTCTGAGGGCCTAAGAACAGCCACTATAGTTAATATGCATGTTCAAAAGAAAGAGTCAAAACAAACAGATGTATAGAAAATGTCAGAGGTTCTGTTCAGTGTGGCTTGCTTGGAAGCCTCATTGGAATGCTGGGCCCCGTGACTCTGGTTTTCTTATAAAAGGCAGTGGGGCAGGAGGGCTAAGGGCAGAGACTGGAGCCCCAGACAGCCATTCATTCACTGGCTCATTTGGGTGGTGAGGTTATTCAAACCCTTAGGGCTTTTGTTTCCACTCTCAAAAATTGGAGAGAAAAAAAAAAAAAAAAAAAGAGCTTTTTTTTCATGTCTCTGCCTTGGGGAAAGATAGAATGAGGACACTTAGATCCTGTGCATGCTGTGTGTGTGCTCATTACTCCTAGGGCACATCCTGCGGAGTAAGTGGCTGAGAACACGACAGCAGTCAATGCTGAGCCGATTGACTGCTCTAAGGGCCAATCTGATTTGCTGATATGTTTTCAAATACAGGAATTGTATCAAGAAAAAAATGCTGCACTCAAAACACTTTAGTGACAATATGGGCTGGATAAGGGACACTGACAGTGAAACAGATGAGAGCTCCTCTTAGTGGGAAAACACAGTAAAAACTAACTCACACCCAAGAGCCATTTTCTTAGAGATAAGCCATGGGGCCACACTAGACCCGTGCTTGGCTTCAGAGTTCACTGATACCATGCATTTCTGTGCAATTCCCTGAACTTTGTGTTAGCAAACTGCTGCTTAATATCCAAAGTTAGGATTTACCACTTATATTTATACTATATGGAGGTATTTTTCTTTTTAAAATTATGTTCAACATATAGAACATGATATTTAGCTACAATATGTACAAATGTATTTGTATCAAGTCCAGTAAAATGGTTCAGTGGGTAAAGGCACTTGCTGCCGAGGCTCAGTTCTACATGTGTGTCATGGCACATATGTACACACATACAAGAAAAACCCAAATGTGTTTGTGTCACATGCATCTGTTTTTACAAATGTAAAATGAGATTCAACATTCTGTAAACAGATCCAGAGAATTGTCATTCTCTAGTCCATTTAGGAATCTGACCTTAATAATTATCTACAGTTCACAAAAAATAAACAGGCCTTTGATTAAGACTACTTAATTTCATGCCCTCTAAGGGTATGCTAGGCTTCCTAAATTGATATATCCTTTGCTTGGTGACTATTAATTCTTGTGATGGATACTACCATGTAAAACTAGACAAAACATGCCCACACAACACAAAATCCCATCAGCACCACATCCATGGGGGCGACTTCATCAACAGCTGCAGCTGTCTGCAGCTGCCCCTGCCAAGCAGCCAAGTCTAATCCCTGACTGTGCATTTGGGTTGGTCACAGACTTGCTCTTCTCAGCAGAATGCAGCTGTGGGGCAGTTCTGGGCCTGAGCTCTAAGGCTCTGCTCTTCCCTTTGATATTACTGTCGTACCTGAGGCCAAGGTCCCAGAAGCCCTGCTGGGTGATGTATGCCAAGTCCCAGCCATCCTGTTCCTGGAGACATCTGTGAACTGCCAGACATGTGACCCTCCTGCACCACTCAGCTCAAGCTAGTCTGCTGGCTGACAGTGTAGCACCAGCAAGCCCAGGCTTAGTTGACTGAACTGGTGTGGACCAGAACTCCCCACTGAATTACAAACTCAGGACCAAACAGTTGTTATTGTAAGCCATTAAGTTTCATGATAATTTCTTTTTTTTTTTTTTTTTGTTTTTTGGGATAGGGTTTCTCTGTGTAGCCCTGGCTGTCCTGGAACTCACTCTGTAGACCAGGCTGGCCTCCAACTCAGAAATCCACCTGCCTCTGCCTCCCAAGTGCTGGGATTAAAGGTGTGCACCACCACTGCCCGGCCAGGATAATTTCTTATGCAGCCAAAACTAACTGTTAGACACATTCCTTTAGAATCACAAACTTGATGGTCCACAGGGCCAGGCCGCCACCAGGAAGTCAGGAGAGGGACTTCCTTCTTCATTCCCTACCACACAGTGCTCCTTGAATCTTGCTGTGCAGAGTTCAGCAAGTCACCACACTTGGTGCTGTTCTGGCTTTCCTCCCTTGCCTAGATCGCTGCACTGCAGTGGCGTCCTACTTAATGTCCCCTGGCCCTTTCTTCTATCAGGCTGTCTATGTCAATGCTACAAACTCTACTTTCTGAAAGACAAATGTGAACATGGCAGCTTCCTTCCACAGACCTTTCATCCCTAGATTCCCAGAAAAGGAGGCCTAAGTGGGGCACAAACACCTTCTCAAAAACTCTGCCCAACTTTCTGCCTCCTAACTAGAGGTAATTGCTGCCCACTGCTTTACCATCTCCCAGCGTGTTTCAAAACCCCGGGCCTTGTTACACTCTTTTCTCTGCTGCAATACCCTGCCTAGCACCATTAAACTTCTGGTTCTTTCTTAAGCATTACATCTCTGCATTTCTGCTGCATGCCAGGCCTCCAGCCATCCTCCACTTGGGTCGCCTTTCCTCCCGCTTGGTAGTGTATTAGTTAGCGATCTGCCTCTCTTGATCCCTGCCCAACAGGAACTTTATCTTATGCTCATATAACCTGAGGGCACACAGTAGACTTTGGAGAAGTGATTGTTGGATGGAGGGAGGGATGGATGGACAGACGGACGAATGAAAGCTTACAGACTTTGAGCTTTGCAGACTGAGGCAGAAATCTAACTTACTAGTCACTAGACTTGAGGTAAGTGTGCCTCTCTTATCCTACTCTTTTCCTGCCAAATGGAGGTGCCACCACTTCTCCTGTACGGCTGTCTTAAGGATTATAGATAATGCAAGCCTTAATTTCAGTCTGTGGCTTAAAACTGGTAATAAATGGTAGCTATAGTTCTTATTATTTTATTGTCCTGAACTTGAATTAAGCTGTATCTTGAATATGCACTGAACACATTCCCACCTCTTACTCTTGAAAGAGAGTGCAGGTGAGCGGAGCATGTTTTGTAAAACAGCAATGGCAGGCAATGCTCCTGGAAGTCATGCTGTGTTAGCTGCTCTTCCAGAGCGCGTGTTGCACTGTATAGAAAGTCCCCAGACTCTGGTTTCCTTGTTCTTTGTTAGGCCTTTGTAACATCAATAAGAGTTTTTAAAAAAAATCTACATAAGCAAAAGTGGGGGGGGGGGTTTACTTATTACAGAAGGTTCAACAAACATCTTTTAAGGGAGTTTCCCAGAGATCAGCAAAGAAAAGGTTTACTGAGAGCTTGTATGTCTAAAGGCCAAAGAAGAAAGGCAAGGTAGCCTCTAAGCAGCTAGCCTGTGGGCCAGCCAGTGTTTCAGAAATGCCAACAGAGGGACTGAGAGATGGCTCAGTGGTTAAGGGCTCTACTACTTTTCCAAAGGACACTGTTTGGTTTTCAGCACTCTCATTGGGTGGTTCACAACTGCCTTTAACTCCAGTTCCAAGGGATCTGTACTGGCTAGTTTTGCGTGTCAACTTGACACAAGCTGGAGTTATCACAGAGAAAGGAGCTTCAGTTGAGAAAAATGCCTCTATGAGATCCAGGTGTAAGGCATTTTCTCAATTAGTGATCAAGGGCAGAAGGCCCCTTGTGGGTGGTACCATCTGTGGGCTGGCAGTCTTGGGTTCTATAAGGAAGCAAGCAAGCAAGCAAGTCAGTAAGGAACACCCCTCCATGGTCTCTGCATCAGCTCCTGCTTCCTGACCTGCTTGAGTTCCAGTCCTGACTTCCTTTCATGATGAGCAGCAGCATGGAAGTGTAAGCTCAATAAACCCTTTCCTCCCCAACTTGCTTCTTGGTCATGATGTTTGTGCAGGAATAGCAACCCTGACTAAGACAGGATCCAACACCCTCCTCTGGACTCTGAGGGCACCTGTATTACATGCTCCCTCACCGTACCCCAGACCCTCATACATACACAAATGAAAATAAATCTTAAGGGCTGGGGGGATGGCTCAGTGGTAAGATCAGCTACTGCTCTTCTAGAGGATCCAAGCTTTGTTCCCAGCACCTCTGTCGGGTGACCTCTAACTACCTGTAAGTTCAACTCCAGGGAATTTGATGCCTTCTTTGTCCCCCTCCCCACCTGCATACAGCTGGCAGACATTCTCACAGATGTATACATGTATACACACAAATAAAAACAAACAAACCTTAAAATAAAAACACAAAACAAAGAGTAGTAAGCCAGCAGCATGCTCCTTGCTCCTGGGTGTGATGTGCTAAACTCACACTTGGCCTCCCTCTGGCTTTGGTCTACCTCTGGGCTTTTGTGACTCCAAAAATGTGGGCTCCAGCCCTGGTATGACCTCTAATGAAGCTGGTTACAGCAGCTAGTCGGGTTTTTTGGGCCCTAGCATTTCACTGTCCACCAACCTCCACTAAGTCTCACCACATTTTCTCTCTGACCCATCATCCTGAGCCAGAATCACAACCTACCAGCGGAATTGCGACATCCTCGTATGGCAGCTTGTCTTCCCGCCAAGCATCGTCAATCAGGTCCAAGATCCTTCCATCTCGCTGTACTTCACTGTCCATCCTCCTGCAGCTTTGATCTTGTCAGTCTGTAAGCCAAAGAGGTCATTTTTTTTTCTTCCCAACACAATGAAGGTCCTGCAAAATCCAGTACCAGGACCCCCCATACTTTCAGCTTGAGACTGGTTTTGAGAGGCCCATCTCGTATGTGTCAGATGCCAACATGAAGACCACAGTTCTCTCACCTAAGCCGACAGATGCTTGATCAACAGTCCAGGCTGCTAGTGTAACCAGAGAGCAGCACATGTCTTCTGAATAAGGTCCTGGAAGGCATCTCGTGTACATGTAACTTTATCTTTACAATTCTACACAATCACCCTTCCCTGTTTGTGATGTCTTTGATGAGTCTCTGATTTGACTCAGACTGACTTATCTGCGTGTCATCTCCTGCTGCTCCTTAAGTCCTCCCCCATTATTTAGCTCAAGTCTCCACCTGTCTTGGATCAAACATTGGCATTCTTAAGGCACAGGAGCTAATGGGACATGCTGGGTGACACTAAGCTGGGATGTGTAAAGTGACCAACCATAGGCCAGCTGCTCATCCTTAGGGCAGGAACAACATGGGAATTTGGCTTACCCAGGAAACTACTTTCTTTCGTAAATAGCATCCAGACTGAACTCAACAGTAGTAGCACAAGATCAACGGTGGCAGCTCCAGGTTCTGGTCTCTCTGGGCTTCCTCCTTTTTGTTTGTTTTTTGAGAGTCTCAAACTCGTTGTAGCCAAAAGCAGCCCTAAGCTTCTAATCCTCCTGCCTCCACCAATGGGATTGCAGACCAGTGCCACTGTCTCTGTTTATAGAACCAGGGCTTTGTGTATACTAGTTAAGCACACTGCCAACTGACCTACATCTCTAGCTGAGGGGGACCCTGCAGGAGTCCAGGGAAGGAAGCAAACTTTGAGGTGAGAATGCTTAGACTTGGGGACTCTGATGCCAGGTGATTTATTTGTAACAAACTTAAACATAGTATGATTTGGAAGCAAGTTTCCTGGTGTAATAACTTTCTGGTGCACAAAGAGGTGTAATTATGTTGATACTCTATTTAGGAATGTCATTTCTTCCAAGAAGATGGGTTCTAGAGATAGGCTACCTGTACTGGCTTAGGGGTCTAAGGAAGGTCTCAGTCATACAATAACATAGCCATCATTTGGGCTATTAGCTACTTCTGGAGCTTACGCAATCCTGCCTATAAAGGTCATTTAAATTCCTATCCACCTTTGCTCCTGGTTGTAGGAGCTTGATGTATGTAGTTTGCCCCAACAGATAACACAGATCACCAGGCTATTAATCACTTCCGATTCCCAGCTTTTTGGATAGAAGAACAAGTTTTATGTCTTTCCCATTGGAAGAACAATCCTACATGCTTAACATTCTCGGCCTCCCTGAATATCTGTGGATGCAAGGGCCTTTGTGCTGTGTTCCCAACACCCAGCCTTCTTCCTTCTTGAAAAAAGCAAAACAAACAAACATTTATATGTGTATGTACGAGTGAAAATCAAAGGACAACTTGAGGATTTTGGTTTTCTTCTTCCACCGGGTGGGTCCCAGAGATTGAACTCAGGTTGCCAGGGTTGGCAGCAGGTGCCTTTAAGCCACTACGCCATCTTGCTGGCTCTCTTCAGTGCCTGGTCCAAGTGCTCAGGATGCTTGTTTAACTCTCTGACCACAGATTGTTCCACATTTTTCTCCTGAAACTGTGCAATCTAATTCAAAAGACCGGTCATCAAGCAGTACTTTTGGGTTTCTGGCTTCCAAGTTTGTTCTTCATCACAAACACACCCCATTGTGCTCCCTGCCACAGAGTGGCAACCCAAAGAAAGGTCTTGTAAGGATGAGTATCAGTGGCTCTCTCAGGGACTGTTCTGTTTCTGAAAGAAGGGAGACTCATGTAAGAAACAAACTTTGCCATACGGCTGTGTGCTTGTCTCCAACAGCATAAAGGCAAGCTAGCACTATCTACCTAGTCTGCAGGAGGGAAAGGGCTTTTACTTTCAAAAATTAAACAACATGGGGCCTGGGAGGAGGTTCAGTGGAGTGAAGTGCTTGCTATGCAAGCAAAAAGACCTGAATTCAGGTTACTGGCACCCACATAAAAGCACGATGGATGGCACACTTGTGCTCTCTGGGAGGCTGCCAGGCCAGGCAGTCTAGTTGAATCAGAAAGCTCCAGGTTTAGTTTACGATTCAAAGTAATAAAGGAAGACAGTGATGTTGACCCCAGACTTCTACACTCACCCACAACTCCACCTATAGGCACAAACCACACCTTTTAACGCGCTTAAAGCCAAAGATGGTCAGCTCCTTCTGCCATGTGAAAACTAGGTGATGGCTCAGCAGTTTTCTTCAGACATAACCAGACCCTAGCTAGTGGCTAATGCAAAGCTAGCTGAAGGGCCACTTCTAGTCACCCCTCCAGGGCTTGACAAGAGTTTTCCCCTTTCCTGTCAGTCTTTTGTTTTTGTAGTTGTGTCTTGGGTTACATTTCACACTTTCTGGTGCTGATTTTCCCAGTCCTATAGATTGCACCTTTTTCTAAAGTGTTCTGACTTCCCTCCAGCTTTTTAGCAGGCTTTCTGTCCTTGAATGCTTTGCTGCTTGCCTTAAATGATCTATGAAACAAGTTAGGTCAGCTTTGTGACTGACTGGCAGGGTACTACTGTCTCCAGTGGTAATGCAATGATACTCAATCTTTCCACAAGCTGGCCTCAATATTTTGTAACTCGACCCTCTTCTACATGCTTACAAACTGGCACGCTTTTCACCCACCCCCTGTACTTCATCAGTTTTGCTTGGCTGTCCTTCCAAACACAACACGAACGACAGGTCTTTGGGGTCTACATCTGATTTCCTGGGTGAGGTGCTCATGTGTTCCACCATTACGTGAACAGAAAAGCAAGCACAGGCAATGCCCCAAACCCTTACGACAGAGCATAGCCTCTCCAGGTTTCTTAAACTCTTTTTTAAAAAACATACTTTTCTCTTTCGATGGCGCCCCCTCTGGATACCAGATAATATTAAACTCTCAGCTCTCAGATTGTCTCCTTTAGACCCCAGGCTGAGTGCAATTCCAAGAGTCGATTCCTTCACCAGTCCCCTAGATCTCTGGGCACAAATAGGTGACAACAGAAGGAAAGTTTGTCACACTGTCCAGACATATTTCTAGATATTAGATGCGTACGTCCTATGAGACATACGCACGTCTAATGCATTTTCACAATCACAGCTTTGTAAATATATTTATCTAAAAAGCACGGCGCCTATACTAAAAACGGCCCTCGCAGGCCACCATCCTTGGTCACTACACACAGAGTCACCCGCTGCGGCAGCTTCCGGTTCAAGGGGCGGAAATACTACAAGCGGAAGTGCAAGGGGGAGGTCGAGCGTCGCCGTGGGGGCTCCGTTCCACTCCGCACAGCGTGCAGTAAAGAAGTGGCTCTGAAGGTCGGTCGAGAGTACCGGCCTGCGCCTCTGGAAGCGGTGGACGCCCGAAGTCGAGGGCGAACGCTTGGCTACCCTCGGAAAACCCGGCGCGGGCGCGAAAAACCCTTACCCACTGTGCGCGCGTCGGCTTTCTCCCGGCCCCGCCCTTCCTCTGGGTCACGTGACTCGAGACGCTCTCATACCCGTATGTGGGTGAGTCCATTCGCTGCTCTAGGGGGCGGGACGGACATGGACTTGTTGACGTGCGCGCGTCCCCGGCCCGAGGAACGGCGGGCAGGCCCGGGGGCGCGCTCTGCCGGGGGCGCGCTCTGCCGGGGGCGCGCTCCGTAACCGACTGCGTGCCCCAAGACGGGCGAGCTGCGGCTCGTTGTGGTGCGGTCGCGGCCCTGGCCACCGTAGTGCCGCAAGCCTCCAGGCCGCATGGCCCGCGGCCGCAGCTCGTTGCGGCCCACCTACCGCGGCCCCCTCCAATGCCCGCCTGCGGCTGCCCGGTCGCCGCGTCCATGGCTCCCGCCGCCTCCTCCCTATGGGGCTCTGGGCTGGCCGGCCAGGTGCTACGGCCTGCGGGAGGACGGGCTGCGGGCTGCTTGACTCCCCGGAAAGGACCCGGCTGCTGCTGCCGGTGTAGGACCAGGCCTTAGCGTTAGCCGCTCAGCGGGAAGCCCGCAGGGTTCCCTGGTAATGTTAGTATGAGAGATGCGGAAACGCGGCGGGAACCCTGATGCAGGGGAATTGCAGATGGCTTCATGCTTTCAAGTCAAGCATAGGGAACAAGATTGGTAGAGTGAAAGTTTTGAAAGGGCAGTTCCATAACAACTCTTTATCGCGGAGCCACTTGACAGCGAATGGATTGCAAATAGGGCTTTTGTCCTTTACAAAATCTTGGAGTTAGTGCTTTCTGATGTCAGATACGAGTTTTCATTTATAGGCCGTACACTTATTGCCCAAAGTGCTCCTCCCCCGCCTCCCTTCTTCCCAACTAGCGCCGGCTCTCCTGTGTAGCTCTGGTCGGGAACTTACAATATAGACCAGGCTGGCCTCAAACTCAGCCTAACGCTGCTTGCTAGTTGAGGATCTGCACCACCTCGCCTGGCTTTCTGAGTTCTCTTTCTTGAGGCCAATTTAGAGTTTTAAAATTTATTACTTTATTAAAGCAGAGTAGGTGCTTTTTGGAAAATTCCTCGAACATTTGCATTTATTTTGTATTTAGTTTATATCGTATGTAAGTCAGAGACCAATGACTGTAATTATCTGTAGCTATTTACACCTATTCTTAAAGGCTGTGTAGCTTAATGATACAATGAAACGAATTATCTTTTTTGGAATGCAGTGCCATTTTTAGGTTAATTTTTGGCCCTTGCTTTGTCTTTTACAGTGTCGTCCTCAGTGATCAGTAAAGGAGGCTGTGAAACTACAGTGGGTTAGAGATTTATAAACACAGACACACGTCCCTTTAAAATATGTATACGCTGAGGTTTCAAAAACAATGTAGATATTGTTAATTGTGCTGATGCTGCTTCCTCTTTGAGAGATAGGGACCGTTACTTAGGCCTTCCTGTACTGTGTAGTGGCTGATAGTGACAGCATTAGTCCACACTGTCAAAGCTGACATAGCTAAGGTGCTCCCCATCTCCACCCTGTCATAGCTAAGGTGCTCCCCATGACAAAGGCTAGATTTGCTTTTTACAAAAGTTTTACAAAATCACAGTACTATTTTTACATCACTACAAGTTTATAAAAAATACACAATGTCAGTATGCAGTGGGTTCAGCTTTTTTCGGCTACTCCATATGTGCTTGAAATAATCTTGCTTGGACCAAAATCCTGCAGAGAACTGTCTGCTGCATTCGGTTGCCAGGCCTTTAAAACCCTCTAATAGCAGTTTCTTACCTCCCTTTTCTTTATCGTTCAGATTTAGCTGGTTGTATATATTTTTGAATATATGCCTCTACCTCTTCTGTGACCTCTCCTCCACTGTCTAAATCTTGAATTACACTGTCCAGTGTGGTAGTTATCAGCCAGCCTTGATATTTTAAATGAAATAAAAGTTTGGTTCCCCAATTGCATTAGCCACATTTGAAATGCCCAGCACTCACAGGCTGCCTAGTGGCTACTGTCTGATTAATACTGATAAAATGTTTCCATAATTACAGAAAGTTCTGTTGAAATACAATGATCTTTTAAAATATAGTGTTAGATTCAACCTTGATTTTTGATGGAAGGTACAAGAAAACTGTCATAGGTTTTATAAAAATTATCTGTTGCATTCATTATCAGGGAGTCTTGTAATGTCTGAGTCATCCCATTTGGGATGTTAAGATTAAGCTGTATATGTAGTGGTTCGTTCCTATGCTGTCTGCTCAGTTGACCCACCATGAAATTGCCCAAGAGCCTTTTGGTCAATAGAGAGATCTTCATGGCTAATAGTGCCTGGGCCTATTACTTCATGACAGCCACGGACAGAGTGATGCTTTCTAGTGGCATCATGTGCCCAGTGCTGCTTAGCTGGCACTCTGATGAACTTGCCTTCCGCAGCTGTCTGACTGTCCTGAAGTACAGTTTGTACAGGAATGGCAAGAAACATGCTTAACTCCGTTCCTTTCTTTTCAGACTACAGCAATGAATTGGTGGCCTAGCAATCTCCAAAGGTAACCCAAGGGTTCTACCTTAAAACAAACAGATAAACTTGAATGTGTTTAAATCTGTGACTTAGCAACCTCCAAAAGTAACCCAAGGGCTTTACCTTAAACACCAGCCAATCAACCAACCAACCAACCAACCAACCAACCAACCAACCAACCAACCAGTCAACTGCCTTTAACATGTTTAAATTGTTCGAACATATAACACTTTTTTTGATACCTGAAATTGTTTTGTTTCTAGCTAGTAGGAACCCTTCAAGACCAACAGTTGTGATAATTTCCTCCTAGTTTTGCTTTAGCAGGTTTTTTTTTTTTTTTTGTAGTCCAGGCTGGCCTTGATTTTACTCTGTTGCCAAGGATGATCTTGAACTTAAGATCTTCCTGCTTCCACCTCCCAAGTGCTAGGATTCCAGGTGTGAGGTCATTTTCAGGTCAGTACTGCTTCTTTTCCTTTCTGTGTAGTAGTTATAAAACACTGTCATACTCCTTAAAAACAACAAACCAAGGCTTCTTTGTAGAAGATTAGCTTTCTCCCTGACTCCTCCACCTGATTACTTCCCTCCGTAAAGGCAGTATTTCTCATTTTGTTCTTCAGTAAATAAGTACCCAAAGGCAAACACACTTCTTTTTATTGCTTTGTATCTTGCTCTTTTCACCTTATCACAGGCTCCTCAATAGATGTATGTGGTGATTGTTACCTCTTTTTACAGCTTCATATTCCCTCAGTGAATGAGGGCCCTGTTGGCCGGCTGAGGAGCCCTATGTTATTATCTGACGTTAGTGGTGAGGGGTGGCAGATCATCAAACAGTTTTTGCTTAAGTCTGTATTGAATGTTAGGAACACAGAATACTCAGCTACAGTCACGTGGCACTACCAAAGAGGAAACACGTGACTAATTGAGTAAATGCAGACCCTGTTGGTTAGGGGAAGAATCACTGATATGGCTGTGATAAACCAAATATCTACAGGAACTCTCAGTCCTCCCTGTGTATCTGATCCTATAGAAGGATAGGGTGTTGTTGAAGAAACACACTTCACGTTAGCAGACGTTTTTCAGTGCATGTTAATGGTCATCTGTGACTGTTTTAAACTAGAATTGCTTTGTCTCAATCCTAGGATTTAAGTTTTGAGCTGGTGGCTTTTCTTAATGCTGAGTAGCTTTATCACAGTGCTGCTGCTGCCACCTAGTGGCCATTAGGCAATATGCTTCAGTTTTATTTTGTTGCCTGCTGAGAAGATCCTGTTAACCATAAGAAGGTAGAGTGATACAAAAGATGGCACATTGCTTGGGACTGGAGGGTCCCATTACCTGGATTTGAGCTTAAGGAATATAACCTATAACTTTTCATAGTCAAGCCATCTTCCCTGTATGATCAAAGGGGTACACCTGCCTTTTACAAGGAAGATAGAAAGTATAAGAGGCAGGTAGATAAAGTGAACATTCACTGAAGTTTAGCACACATTATACACATTGTTAGTTATTAAATAGTGTCAGACATAAATGCCAACAAATTATATATTATTAAATAGATCACTGTTTAAGAATGGCATGACCAGCCGGGCGGTGGTGGCGCACGCCTTTAATCCCAGCACTTGGGAGGCAGAGGCAGGCGGATTTCTGAGTTCGAGGCCAGCCTGGTCTACAGAGTGAGTTCCAGGACAGCCAGGGCTACACAGAGAAACCCTGTCTCGAAAAACCAAAAAAAAAAAAAAAAAAAAAAAAAAAAAAATGGCATGACCTGAAGAGGTATGTTTTTAGTAGGAGTAATTTTGAGAAATAATTATAAAAAAAGATGAAATAAAGACCTTGGCAGTTACTGTTCATACCCTTCATTTTACAGATGGAAAACCGGAAGTCCGACGACACATAGCTGGTTAGTTGCAGAGCAGAATCGTTTTCTGGGCCTCCGTAGTGTTGACTCTACTGCCTCCCAGTTCTGGAGCAGAGCAAAGGCTGGGTTTGGGTGGCACTGTGCCTTGACTCTTTAGAAGAAAGTGTAATTAACTGTGGAGTCCTCTCCTTTCGGGTTTTACTTTGGGTCATGGTGAACTAACGCTATCAGGAACACTAGCTGGAGGAAAGGCCCTTAGCCACCCCATGCATGAAGAGCCCACAGTCCTGGTTAGGACATGTAGACACAGGCTCAGGTACAACACACTGTCTGTGTCTCTAGAATCATCTGTGTGTCTTCTGCCCGTGCATTCATTGCTAGGGGATGCTGAACATTTTGCTTCTTTTTTAGTCCCGTATTGGGACTATTTCTTGGTAAGGAGCATGTCTTTTATTATTATGCAGAGAGCTGTTTGTACAACACTAAACTGCTATGGAAAAGCATTAGGACAGAGGGACCGAATCTCTACACCTTAACCTTTGGCCTTGTCTTTAATTCGCGGTTGAACTGAAACTTTGAAAACTGAGAAAAAAGGACTGTTTCTTTTTTTTTAAATTTTATTTTATGTACATGAGAGTTTTGCTTGCATGTTTATCTCTGCACTATACACACATACCTTGTAATCCCCTGAAACTAAATTTATGGAGAGTTATGAGCTGCCATATGGGTGCTGGGAATCAAACCTGGGTTCTCTGCAAGAATAACAAGCTTTCTTTCTAGTGTAATGGGGCACTTTCTTCAGAATGAAAGATGGTCTTTGCTAAAGAAAGAACACTTTGAGGATTTCTGAAGAAGAGAGGCTTGCCATACAACTAGTTTAAGAGTTATTCTTTCTTCGTGGTGTGAATTTCTCTTTTCAGGCACTCTTTTCTGCCTCTTTCCGTTTTTCTCCGAGGTCCTTCTTGGCAGTCCTGCCGCTGTGAGCAGTTTGCTTAAGGGGAAAGAAGTTTCCCAGGGCACGCAGCAGTGCCGTGTTAAAATACTGGTCTCAGCTCTGGGCCTCAGAGATGAGTAACCTTGGTTTTCTGTCACCGAGACACCAATAGTTTAGATAGCAGGAGGAGTATGCTGAACTTCTTATTTTCAAGTTCTATGTAATTTGGCATGAAGAGTGGGGAACGTGTCAGAAACAGTAATTGGTATGTTAGTGAGAGACAGTGCTTCCCTTTCAACAGTGGTCCTGGTTGATTCCTCTCATTTGTAGCAGGGTTTGTGCTAATGTATCTTGTGAGAAATTAACTTCTCATCCTAACATTCCTTAAGAACTGAGCATAGAGGGGCTGGAAGGAGGGCTCAGCAGTTAAGAGCGTATACTGTTCCTGAAGAGAACCAGAATTTGGTTCCCATAGTTAAAAAGTAAGTCTTGACTATAACAATAGAAAGAAAGCCAGGCCTGGTGGCAATCAACTTTAATTCTATCACTTAGAAGGCAGCTGGACCTCTCTGAGTTCAAAGCCAGCCTGGTCTACATGCATAGCTGGTTCTAGGCCAGCCAGGGCTACATAGTGAGACGGTGTCTCAAAAGTTAAACAACAACAATAATAGTAAAAAGGGCCTAGAGTAATGCGGTGTTTCATTGATTTTGTAGGTTAGTTTCAGTAGCAGTTAGGATTTTGTTTGCTTTTGGAATGTATTTGGTGCTAGCATTTCTAAATGATAATTCTTGCTTCTACAGCCATCTTAGGCTGCTTTGTATTTTCTTACTGTGATTGCTTTTACTCACCCTAAGTTGGAATGTTGAAATTCAGAACGGTGATTTTTCTCACTCTTCCTTTTCTTTTTTCCCTAGTTGCCAAAACAAAGAGGATTTGGTGATGGAGGCTTTGTTGGAAGGAATACAAAATCGGGGGCATAGTGGGTAAGTTTGCCTTTGACTGTGAACCCGTTGCAGTTTAAAAACTTATCTGGGTTCTGTTAGATCGAAGCTAAGCTGAGCTATGGCATATTTGTGGACAGCATCCCTCCTATATGCCTTTTCTTAGCTATACTAGGGTGGACTGTGGCTTCTATCCTAGCTTGAGTTTTCTCCTGCAGCTCAGAAGGGCATCAGCAGCGTGAGCAGTGAGGTGGGCTGCACTGTGTTCCAAGTAACAGTTGGGAGAAATAACAGCAGTAGATCTTGCTCAAGGATGAGTTTCTTGAAACAGCTCTTTTTTTTTTTTTTTTTTTTTTGTTATCTTTGTCCTGCATAAAATAACCTGTTTGCTACCAAGGCTGTTCATTTTGGCTGAAAGAGATGCAACATAGGCTTGCCTGGATTCTCCCAAAAGAATCCCTTAAATATCCCAGAAGATGTGGTTAGTAGCTCTGCAAGTCTCACTTTGCAAGCCAGATGTAAAACATCCATTTGTGTTTCACCATGTGAGCTCGACTTTAGGTTACTCATTAGAGGAGGGCAAAATATTGTGTGGAGTTCAACAGCAGAGCATATGACAGCATGAGAAGCAAAGGCTCAGGCAGCCTGGGCTTTGCTCCTGTAATGTTCTAGTTCTAGATAGGTTTAGTCTGTGATATTTTTATCTGTGAAGTATGAGAAACAGCTTGGGCATGAACTGTGTGTGGTCTGTTGGTGTTTGTAGGGGATTTTTGACATCCTGTGAAGCAGAACTGCAAGAGCTCATGAAACAGATCGATATAATGGTGGCTCATAAGAAGTCCGAGTGGGAGGGGCAGACACATGCTCTGGAGACTTGTTTGGACATCCGTGATCGGGAACTGAAGGCTCTGAGGAGTCAGCTGGACATGAAGCACAAAGAGGTAGAGTGGCTACTTCACTTTTCTCGTTATCTTGACTCTGGCTTTTAAATTATACATGGTTCTGTACACCCATGTTCATGCATGTATATAATACACTTGGAGCAACCCATGTCCAGACCCTTAATTCATCTTTGTGTTAGTTTACTCTTTTATGCCAAACATGTTTCTTAAGTGTTTGTTTTTCTAAAAACAAGCATTTGTTTACCAAGTTGGGTTTATTTGTTTGGTGTTTTTTTTGTTGTTGGTTTTATGTGTGTGTGTGTGTGTGTGTGTGTGTGTGTGTGTGTGTGTGTGTGTGTGTGTGTGTATGTGGTGTTTTTTTTTTTTTTTTTTTTGGTTTTTCGAGACAGGGTTTCTCTGTGTAGCCCTGGCTGTCCTGGAACTCACTCTGTAGACCAGGCTGGCCTCGAACTCAGAAATCCACCTGCCTCTGCCTCCCAAGTGCTGGGATTAAAGGCGTGCGCCACCACTGCCCAGCTGTGTGTGTGTGTGTGTTTTAAAGACAGGGTTTCTCTGTTTAGCCCTGGCTGTCCTGGAACTCATACTGTAGCCCACGCTGGCTTGGAACTCAGATCCACCTGCCTCTGCCTCCTGAGTACTGGGATTAAAGGCGTGCGCCACCACTGTCCCACCTTATTCTAATTCTTATGTTTTCTTTTTTGTTTGTTTTTTAAGATTTATTTTATGTGAATGAATATTTTGCCTCCATGCACATATATGTGCACCATATGTATGCCTGATGCCACAGCTTCTCTAGAACTGGAGTTACACACAGTTGTGAGCTGCCACATGGGGTACTGGAAATTCAACCTGAGTCCCCAGAGGAGCAGGCAGTGCTTCTAACCGCTGAGCTATTTCTCCAGTCCTCTTATGGTTTCTTTTAGAAGACAATTTATTATGAAACTGAAAGAATATTAGTATTTGTTTCAAGGACCATTTTACTTGGGAAATGTATAATGCATACTTTACTTAAGAAAATATCAGTGGAGACTGGGCTATGGCTTTGGTGGTTAAGTGCTTACCGTGCAACTCTAAGACCCTGGGTTTACATCCCCAGAGGTCCTGTAATATAAATATAGCCAAGCATGGTGGTATACATCTGCAACCCTAGCACACAAGAAAATGGGAGAAGGCTTACATAATCTTTGCATAACTTTCATCATATTACATGTCCATATTAACATCACCAGGTTTATAGGCGTTGGTTTGGCTTCACATGTAAAGTTAGGTGAAAAACAAAGTTGAGGATGTAGGGGCGCGGTTTAGCAGTAGAGTGCTCGCTTAGTGTGTGGAAAGCCTTGGGTTCAGCTCCAGCATTCTTCTACCCCCCACACCCCCAACAAATGTAAAAGCTGAGTCCTTGCTTTTAACAGTTTGCCTCTTTTGTCAGAGTTAAACAGATCAAGGCTGGAGAAGCAGCTCAGGGATGGAGTGTGCTTAGCATGCACACAGTCCTGGTCAGGCATCAGCATTGTAAGCAAAGTTAAGGGAACCCACTTTAGACAGACCTTTCTTAAAATAAAGGAGAAGGAAAATAAAATCATTTCTAGTCCCAGTACCCACTAATATTGGTAGTGTTGGGGGGAGGTTTAAGAATAGCTCCTGACTTAGGCCTCCTAACTTAGCTAGTGCAGTAGAAGAGGAACACTGAATCCTGGAAGAGACGCAGGAGCAGTGTAGGTAGAAGCATTGTCTCTGAGTTTCTGTACAGATTAGTGTGGGAGGAGCACAAGCTGTAGGTAAATGCTAGCCCTGAGCCTCGCGCTCATTCTGGCAGACTTGGCCTGCATGGCATTTGCCCTCCTGAAGGCCAATATACTACCAGGACTGACAATACAAAATTGTCACTGGGTTCATGGTACTGTATACGTGTGTGAAATTTTCAAAGAATTAAAAAGTTATCGCCAAGTGATTGGCCATTTGCACTTAGAGTCATATAACACCTCAGTAATACTGACTGTATTAATTTAGATTTCTGCAAATGGTATTGCTAATCTAGAGTTTATTTTAAAGTTTAGGCAAGTCTTTTTTTTTTTTTTTTTTTTACGTTTTTTAAAAAAGATTTATTTATTTATTTATGTGAATACACTGTTGTTGTCTTCAGACACACCACAAGATCACATTGGATCCCATTACAGATGATTGTGAGCCACCATGTGGTTTCTGGGAATTGAACTCAGGACCTCAGGAAGAACAGCCAGTGCTCTTAACCACTGAGACATCTCTCCAGCCCCTAGGCACATCTTTTAAGAACGCAACTTACACAGAGACAGGGAGATGATAAGAAAGCACAACAAATAATAGCCACACTTGATTGCAGAGACAAAACAATTTGGTGGACTAGAGAAATAGGTCAGTGGTTAAGAGTACTGGCTGCTCTTTCAGAGGATCCAGGTTTGATTCCTAACACCCATGTGGTGGCTAACAGTTGTCTGTAGTTCCAGTCTCAGAAGATTTGACACCTTCCTCTGGCCTCCATGGGTACCAGGCATGTGATGTGGTACACAGATACACACAAGCAAAATACCCATATGGCTCTCTGGGTCTTTACTATTCCACTGCACCTTGCTTCTCTCAGGACCTTGTGAACTGTTCACACCAAGTCTGGACATGTCGAGTAGTTAACTTTCCCAGGGCAAACCTTAGCAGGGTGAGGATGGGTAAAGTCAGCAGCTTCCTGTTGCTCACAGAGACAGAAACACATCTGTCTGCTTCCTTAGTAGGTTCCCAGCGACACAGCTCCGGCTGCTTACTGCCGTGGTCTGCTCAGGAATAGGCCATTATGGCTCTTCCTTCCCATCTCCTCACTGTGCTTTCCAAGGTCACTCTAGTTATCCACCCAGAAGTCTACTTCTCAGATTGCATTTCTAGGAAAACTCAAAATAAGACCAAATAATATAGTAAGATAGTTTTAACCTTCCTTATATGTATGTAAAAATTACCAGGACTTTCAGTAGTAAATAATAAAGCCAGTCATGCTTGAGAGTTTTAACACATTTTTCTTAGTAACTGATGGAGAACATTCATAAAGATACAGATTTGAACAGCATGATCAGCAAACTTGACCCAGTTTATAACTATAGAACTCAACACAAGAGAACTGCAGAGCATGCATTTCTTTTGCAGCACAAACTGAATTATTACCAAAATTGACTCTATCCTGGGCCATGAACAAAGTCTTGAAATCATAGATAAACTCTCTTAACATAGCAGAAGCAAGTTAGAAAAAGATAACCTTGAAAAATCTGTGTATTTAGAAATTAAGTAAAGTTATGAATGACCCAGAGAAGTCATAATAGTAATGAAAAATAGTTTGACTAGTCCCAGACCTCAATTCTGGAACTCTAATAATCCAACTGTAAGTAATAATAACAGTCTTAAAATGTACACAGCAGCGCAGGCAGGGCTTAGGGAGAGGTTATGTCCGTGGAATCTATAGAAGTGACACAACCCTCTTGCTTGTTATTGGTAGAACAAGCACATGGAGAGGCCAGTTAAGGTGGAGAGTTGATCAAAATCAACTTGACCTAATTAATCTTAAGCATGTTCTTTTTAAGTGACTGCAGTCAGGAAGCTCTCACCATAATCAGCAGATTAAGTTGTTTATTTTTATAACGAAGTAGATTTAAGCTTGCCGGGCAATGGTGGTGCACGCCTTTAATCCCAGCACTTGGGAGGCAGAGGCAGGCGGATTTCTGAGATCGAGGCCAGCCTGGTCTACAGAGTGAGTTCTAGGACAGCCAGGGCTACACAGAGAAACCCTGTCTCAAAAAACAAACAAACAAACAAACAAACAAAAGTAGATTTAAGCTAAGACTCAACACAATAAAAGACAACTTTTCAAGTACTTGGAAATTAAGCAATATATTTAATGACTTTCCAAGTAATTGGAAAATCAATGTACTTCTAAATGATTTTTATTTTTAGATTGTTTTATTTATGGATATAAATGTTAAACCTGTGCATATTTATGTTCACCACATGTGTGCCTGGTACCCATGGAGGTCAGAAGAGGGCATTGGATCCCCTGAGACTGGAATTACACATGATTGTGAGCCACTACATGGATTTTGGGAATTGAATTCAGGTTCTCTGAAAGAGCAGCTAGTGCTCTTAATTGCTGAAGCAGTTCTTCAGCCTCCCAAATATCTTTTTTTTTTTTTGGTTTTTCGAGACAGGGTTTTGTTGTGTAGCCCTGGCTGTCCTGGAACTCACTCTGTAGACCAGGCTGGCCTCGAACTCAGAAATCCACCTGCCTCTGCCTCCCAAGTGCTGAGATTAAAGGCATGTGCCACCACTGCCCAGCTCCAAATATCTTTTTTTTAAAAAAGATTTATTTATTTTTATTTATATGAGAACACTGTAGCTATCTTCAGACACACACCAGAAGAGGTCATCGGATCCCATCACAGATGGTTGTGAGCCACCATGTGGTTGCTGGGAATTGAACTCAGGACCTCTGGAAGAGCAGTCAGTGCTCCTAACTGCTGAGCCGTCTCTCCAGTCTCCAAATATCTTTTAAGTCATGAAGAAATCACAGTGAAAATTAGAATATACTTTGATAATGAATAATAATGAACTTGCTGTGGATCATTTGTGAGATTGTATGAATGGATAGTGGCAGAGCATGTGCTTACACACGCAAAGGCCTGG
Organism: Uromys caudimaculatus; assembly: GCA_028551405.1. Lineage (NCBI taxonomy): Eukaryota > Metazoa > Chordata > Mammalia > Rodentia > Muridae > Uromys > Uromys caudimaculatus. Next base: position 19,612,705 of record CM052706.1, read on the forward strand.
GTTCAGTCTCCTGTGGACCAACATTTGTGGGGTTGGATGAGTGGTACAGTGGCACAATGTGCGCTTATATAGAGAGGCCCTGAGGTTAATCCCCAGCACCATGTCAACTACAAATATGACTGCATACATCTGTAATCAGCACCAGCGGAATAGAGACAGGAGGATCCCTAGAGCTTGCTGGCCAGCTAGTCAAGCTGAACAGATGAGCTCTAAGTTCAATAAGAGACCTTGCCTCCATAAGGTGAAAGATTATTGAAGAAGACACCCAATATCCATGTCTGGTCTCTACAAGCATGTTTATACACATGTATGCACACCTATATACACATATGAACACGCACATACACACACACACACACACACACACACACACACCACCTTTCTCTTCCTATGTTATGTACTGGTTAAATTCTACTAGTTGTCAGGAGAATACTGCTAGATACTTAAGAGTTGAGGACTAGTATGAAATTGCTGTCATTGGGTCCGAATCACGGAAGACTGGGTTAGGATCACTTCAGAATCTGTCTCTGATGTCACTGACCTGTGCTTTACTTGCAGAAATTACTGTTTTAAGTTTTACAGATCTCTAAAAATGAAATATTTTTGCTTATCAAACATTTTAAATTTTGTATCTACTATTTTTATGAGCATTTATTATTTTAACAAAGAGGGTTGGGGAGAATAAATCAGACAGGGAGTGTGAGTCTTGAACTAACTTTAAATTTGTAAAAGAGTTGTTCATGTTTTTAGCTGTTGTGTAGACTGTTGACTCAGCCATTTACTTGTCTGCCTGGGAAGAAGGCTAACCATGTAGTTATGCTTGAGAACGTTAGTTTGCAAGTAAGTAAAAGGATTATTTTTGTTGCTATGTTGCAGGGATATCCTTTCAGTGCTAATACTGAACAGTATTACCCCTTCCTGCTTTTAGATTGGAATATTGCATCAGCAGATAGAAGAACATGAAAAAACCAAGCAAGAAATGGCCATGGAGTACAAGGAGGAGTTAATGAAGCTGCAGGAAGAAGTGAGCATTTCGTTCTGTGCTGTGATGTGTAGTCGTCTTTCTCTGTAACTCTTGACTGTAGTGTTAAGAACTTGTTTCTAACTTCAGTGGTGAGAAATGCACATCCTGTGTGATATTCTGTGGGAAGTATGTGGTAGAAATATTTTCTTCTGGCCTTGAATCTAGGTAAAGAATCTTGCCTAGCACGTTTGATATCATCCAGGCCAGAAGTGGGCTGAGCATGGAAAGGGAAACAAAAGTTGTTTATATGATATTGAAATCTTGATACCAGAACATTTAATATTTTAATTTCTAAGATTATATTAGAAGATACAAAGTTCTTAGAAATACTTTGGGAGTTGTGAGGTGCTGGTGCACACCTTTAATCCCAGGACTTGAGAGGCAATGGCTGGTGGATCTCTGTGAGTTAGAGGTGAGCCTGGTTTACAAAGCAAGTTCTAGAATCTCCAGGACTACACAGAGAAACCCTGTCTCTAAAAACCAAAAAGGAAGGAAGGAAGGAAGGAAGGAAGGAAGGAAGGAAGGAAGGAAGGAAGGAAGGAAGGAAGGAAGGAAGGAAGAAAAAACCCTGTGATTAAGAAAAGCAGGGGTTGTAAGATGGCTCACTGGGTAGAGACACCTGCCACCAAGCTCCATGACATGAATTTGATCCTAGGAACCTATGTGGTGGAAGGAGAGAACCAGCTTCAGCAAACTGTCCTCTGACCTCCTTTTGGTCGGCTGAGGTGTACACATACCTCCTCTCCCCTCTCCCCTACCTCTAGTAAAAAAAAAAAAAAAAGTTTTAAAAACTTTTTTTTAAACAAGAAAATTGGGAGGCAAAGATAGTGAGAGTGCACAGTTCTTGCAGAGGCTCCCAGGTCAGTTCCCAGCACCAGGGTAGGGAGCTCAGAACACCTAGAATTCCAGCTGGAGGGATCTCACACCCTCTCTGGCCTTCATAGGCATTTATCTGCACTTGCATGCACATACCCACATAGAGATAAACACACATAATTAGAAATTAAAAATAAAATCTACCAAAAGAAAATTCTATTTTCATATTCAATTTAATTTTTAATATTGGGGAAATTGCTTTTGTTTTGGTTTAAGTCAAAGTCTCCTATTTACTGTGCGTCATCAGTGCCCTTAGGAGTATGCCTTGAGAGCCACTGGCCCAGAGGGGACAGTCACTGCTTCCTCTCTTCTGTGGAGTGGGTTGTGGAGGGGCATCTATGAATGCATGACAATTGTAATAAAACTAAATTTTATTTTTTTGGACTAGAAATTTCATTGCTTTTATAAATTTCATTTATTTCTCTCACATACACATGCAAGTAGGCATATGCACTTTGAGATAAGGTAGCCCATGCTGGCCTCAGGTTCTTCATGTGTTTGAAGATGACCTTGCTCTTCTGTTTCTCCTGCCTTCACTTAGTTCTGTGATCACCGTATCTGCTCCCACAGCCGGTCTATGTGGTGCTGGATCCAGCCCAGGGCCAGTGCAATCTAGGTCAGCACTCTACCAGCTGAGCTGTACCCCAGCCCTGTCGTTTCTACGGTTTCTTTTAGTTTGCCTTGCAGCTCTGACATGCTGCCAATCTATTTTCAATAGTGTAATTTAGCAGTGCTCTTGCTGTATAATCCCAATTCGTCCGGCCATAACAATTTTCTAACTCTTAAATTTTAAGTAAATAAATAACTGTTTTTCAGTTAAGCAGACTGAAGAGAAGCTATGAAAAACTGCAGAAAAAGCAACTAAGAGAATTTAGAGGAAATACCAAGAGTCTGCGAGAGGATCGGTCTGAGATTGAGAGGTTAACTGGAAAAATAGAGGTATGTTCACAGCAACAGTCCCAGTTGCAAAGGCAGTCATCTGTTGTGCAGGAAAATGCCATTTCTAGTGGAGCTATTTCCTGGAGCCAGTTCCTGCTACCTTGGGGGCTGCCACTGAACAATTCAGTGTGGTAGGAGAGGGTGGTCCACTTCACGTGCTCCCCTGTGGCTGATGAGGTTCCAAGCCATCAATTAATCTCAAGAGTGTAGCTCTCCCATACAGAGTACTTGGAAATATAATGGAGGTTTTGTTTTGTTTGTTTTTTGTTATTATTATTAAAATGATGGAGCATGAAATTGGCATTCACAGTACAGGGAGCAGGGATGGCCAACATGTCTGGGACAGTATCCCGGAGAAGATCCTAGTACTCAGTAGCTCCCATTTTGAGAAACACTGACCATCAATTAGTGGACACATCCTACCTTATCACTGTCTCCTCACACCCGGCCCTGTAGGTGTTCGTGAATGTGGGGAATGCTTGGTTTTTTCTTGTAGAGAGACCTCTGCTCATCAGGTGGTTTGCTTTCAGTTCCCATTTAGATAGAGCATAAGTTACAAAGGATTCACCTCCCTCTCTGATTTTGTTTTTGTTCCATAACTTCATGATTACTGATGGGAGGTGGTGAGTCCCCTCTCTTCTCCAGGACATTGAAACAGTCACTCAGGATGTTTTGGGACCTCAGAGTCTGATCCAGTAGTAGGCATGGGACCTATGAATCTGTACTTTACCTAATTGAGAAACACTGTCCAATATCATTGTGTGACTGCTTAAAAATGTTCTATGAGTGATGTCATATAGAAATGCGACTTATATACTTGTTTTAGTTAGGGTTTCATTGCTGTGAAGAGACACCCTGACCAAGGCAACTCTTATAAAGGATAACATTTATTGGGGTTGGCTGTCCATTATCATCATGGTAGAAAGCATGGCAGCGTGCAGGCAGACATGGTATTGGAGGAGAGAGTTCTACATCTTGATCTGCAGGAAGCAGGACATTGGACTTCTACACTGGATGAAGCTTGAACATAGGAGACTTCAAAGCCTACCCCCACAGTGGCACACTTTTTCCAACAAGGCCACACCCACTCCAGCAAGGTCATATCTCCTATTAGTGCTACTCCGCATGGGCCAAGCATCCAAACACATGAATCTATGGGGCCAAACCTACTCAAACAACCACAATACTTTACTTTCTGGAATTGTAATTTTTATGTTTAATATTCTTTTTATATTTCAATATTTTTATAGATTTAGAACTTAGACTCAGAGGATCACACAAATACTGCTTCTTCTCCAGCCTCTCTACTGCTATCATTTCTTCCAGCTCCCACACATTATCACCAACCTACACTACCAGCCATGCGCACAGAGCCTCGGTAGCTGTCCTCGGGGCCAGGTGACTTCACTGACTCTGAATTCAGCTTCAGATCCTCAGTATCTTTAAAATCCTTGTCATCATAACATTTGAGAGTTTCATCCACAGGTGCAGTGCTGATCACACGCTGGCCTTGGAGTTCCTAGAGCCCTTTCTTCGTAGCTATTTTGATCTCCTTGTCTCATCCATTTACTCCTATTGGCATTCCTCAGTTTTATCTTTATGAAATTGCTTTCAGTAAGAGTCATTTTCACACTATTTCTGCCAACCCATGAGCAGGCAGGCCTTCCATCCTTGCTGTCTTCTTCCATTCCTTTCTTTGGTGTTTTAAATTTTTCGTGGAAGAGATTGTTTATTTCCCTGGTTGTGTTTTTCCACAAGTGTGTGTGTGTGTGTGTGTGTGTGTGTGTGTGTGTGTGTGTGTGTATTTAATTCTGCAGTATTTTAAAGTTGTGAATGAGATTGCTTTCTCAGGGTGTCTGTTATTGGTTATGGAAAAGCTACTGAGTTTTTATGTGGGTTTTATGTCTTGCTCCTTTTCTGAAGGTGTTGTAGAAGCTGTCAGGCGATGGTATTAGAGTCTCCTGTACAGGACCATTTTGTGTAAAGGAAGGATCATTTGGCTTCTTTCTTTAGTTGTATCCCTTTTCTTTTCTTTGCTTTTTTTGCTCTAAGACTCCAGAGACTTGAGTAACAGTGGAAAAAAGTGTATGCCTTTGCCTGTCACTCCTCCTTTTAGTGGCAGTGCTTTGGGCTTTCCCCCATTTAATGTGTTGGTTATAGGCTTGCCATGTATGTCCTTTATTATGTTGAGCTAAGTTCTTTGTTTGTTTATTTGGTTTTTTGAGACAGGATTTCTCCGTATAGTCTTGCCTGTCCTGGGACATACTCTGTAGACCAGGCTTACCTTGAACTCAGAGATTTGCCTGCCTCTGCCTCCTAAATACTGGGATTAAAGATGGGCACCACTGCCAACTGGCTGAGCTATAGCCTTTTAAAAATTGATTCTTTGTGAATTTCACATCATGCCCCAATCCCGTTCATCTCCCATCCCTGCCTTCTGACCTTCCACCCCCCCCCCAAGAAGAAACAAAAATAAAACCAACAAAACAAAAACCCCCAAAGCTCTCCCCATGGAAGCCGCAGTATGTCATATAGTATCCCCTTTTGTCCAAATAGCTACACTTGCAAATGTCCATTGGAGTGAGTCAGTGGTCTGGTTTGAGCTCTCTGGCTTCTGCTGCACTATCAATACTGGATTGTCATTCAGACTTGTCTTAGATATCCTGTTGTTACTCTGTGTCATGGAGATCCTCCAGCTTTGAATCTATAGGACCCGGTTCCAGCAGTTCATAGATAGGATAGATGTTAGAGTTGGCCAACTCAAAGCCTTGGATCTGGGCCTGGTAGATGGTCAACCTGCTAGCTTTCCTGTGCCCCTACCACCAGGGCCAGCTCTCCTGCTTTGCTTAGGTGAGGGGCAGGGCCAGCTCTTCTGTCTATGGCAGCTGGCAAGGGGTGGGATTGACTCTCCTGCACTCCTGCCATTGGAATCCCCACCCGTGCCACTAAGGCCAACTCTCCAGCATTGTCCTGTGAGGGGTGGGGCCAGCTTACTCCAGTATGCAGCTGGTGAGGGGTGGAGCCATGAGCTATAGTTCTTTATTGTTAGTTTTTTCAAGGCTATTGGATTATATCAGAAGCCTTTTCTGCATTAATTAAGAGGATCATGTGATTTCTGTGCTCAACTCTATTAACATGATAAATGATATTTGCTAATATATAGTACATATCATAATTTGCTAACATATTAATATGTATGTTGAATCATCCTTGTATCATTGTAATGATACATTCTTGTTCATAGTAGATGATCTATTCTTTCCCTCTAAGGCAATAATTTGTCTTTACCAGTAAGGTATGTTTCTTGCAAGTAACAAATAGATTGATCCTTTTTTTTTTTAATTTTTACTTTTTATTTATTTTATATATGTGAGTACACTGTTGCTCTCTTCAGACACACCAGAAGAGGGCATTGGATCCCATTACAGATGGTTGTGAGCCACCATGTGGTTGCTGGGAACTGAACTCAGCACCTCTGGAAGAGCAATCAGTGCTCTTAACTGCTGAGCCATCTCTCCAGCCCCTGATCCTGTTTTTTAATCCAGTCCGCTAGTCTATGGGGAGAGAAAGAGAGAGAGGAAAGAGAGAGAGAGAGAGGGAGAGAGAGAGAGAGGTGGAGTTGTGTGCACACATGTCTATACGTGCCCACCTGAGTTGTGGAGGCTGGAGGAAGAAATTGTATGGCTTCTTCTATCAATTTCCAGTTTACATTTTGAGACAAGGTCTTTCAGTAAACCTGAAGCTTGCAGGCTAGCAAGCTTCTCGGATCCTACTGTCTCCTCCCCAAAACACTGAAGTTACAGGTACACATGGCCATGCTCAACTTTTTATGTGGGTGCTGGGGATTTGAGCTCAGGGACTCTTGCTTTCTTAGCAAGCATTCCCCCCTCCCCCCCCAGCCACTTCCCTAGCTGTAGTTTGTGTCTTTTGATTGGAGAATTGAGACCATTACTATTCAGAGGTATTAGTGAAAGTTATACATTCATTTCTGTCATTTTGTTGTTTTTGTAGTGTCTGGTATCTCTGCAATCTTCATTTGTTTATTTCCTATGGTAGTGAAGTTGATTCTTTCCTGTTGCATCATGGATGTTTGTCTTTCCCTTCAGTAAGTAGAGTACTTACTACAATGAGATCAAGAATTTCTTTATGTTTATCATGGACAGTCTTTCTTTCTCTTTCAGTTTGAAGAAGAGTGTATTTTTAATATTCTGTTGCTGTGGTAAAACACTATGACCAAAACCAATGTGGGGAGAAAAGGGTTTATTTCAGCTTATGGCTTATAGTCTGTTAATAAGGGAAGCCAGGGCAGGAGCTCAAACAGAATCTGCAGGCAGAGACACTGGAGGAGTGCTGCCTTCTGGTTTGCTTGCCTCACTGTCTCAAGTGCCTCTCTTACACAGCCCAGGCCCATCTGCCCAAGATGGCAACTCCCATAACAGTCACTAATGAAGACAGTGCCCACAGACTTGCCCAGAGGCCAGTCTGATGGAGACCATTCTTCAACTGAGATTCCCTCTTCTCATGTATGTCTACTTTGTGTCAAATTAATAAAAACTAACCAGCACAGATAGTTCTGGTTATAATAATCTGGTTTGGCAGTATTGTCTTTCAGAGCTTGAATTATTGTTCCACGCCTTCTTGGCTTTTAGTTTTTTTTTTGGGAAATCTACACAAAGGTAAATCTTTTTTTTTAAAATTTTTTTATTTAATACTTTATTTACATTTCAAATGTTTTCCCCTTTCTAGGTCTCCCCTTTGGAAACCTCCTGTCCCATCCCCCCACCTCCGCCTCTATGAGGGTATTCCCCCACCCACCCACCCACTCCCTTCTTCCCTCCCTGGCATTTCCCTATACTGGGGCATCTAACACCCTCAGGCCCAAGGGCCTCTCCTCCCACTGATGGTCAACAAGGCCCTCCTTAGCTACATATGTGGCCAGCATCATGGGCCCCTCCATATGCATTCTTTGTTTGGTGGTCCAGTCTCTGGGAGCACCAGAGGGCCTGACCAATTGACACTGTTGCTCCCTCCCCATGGGACTGCAAACTCCCTCAGTTCCTTCAGTCCCTTTTTCAACTCCTCCATCTGGGAGTCCACGCTCAGTCCAACAGTTGCTGTGAATTGAATCATGGGTGTTCCGATCTTTTGGGCTAATATCTGCTTATTAGTGAGTACATACTGTGTTCGTTCTTTTGTGACTGAGTTACAAAGGTAAATCTTGATGGGTTGGTACCTCTTACTTGCAGCTTTGGTAGCCTTTGTTTTGTATGTTTAGTGTTTTAACTGTAATATGATGTGGAAAGACTCTTTTCTGGTCTTGATATTCTCAATGGTTTTGTGTCTTGATGGCTCTGTTCCTATATTTGGGGGATTCTCAGCTGTGGCTGTGTTGAATGTATTTTCTGCCCCTTTATCTTGAACTTCTCACTCTTCTATACCAATGAATCATAGATTTGATCTTTGTGTATGTGTGTGTGCACATGTGTAGGAGCATGCATGCATGTATGTGCATGTTTGTGTGGCGACTAGAGATCAGTGTAGTTACTCTCTACCTTACTTTTGAGACAGAGTCTCTCACTGCATCTGGTACTCACTGATTGAGCTAGCCTGGCTGGTAGTAGGCCTAGGGATTCTTCTGTTAATAGCTCCTCAGCACTGGAATTTCAGATGTCTGCCACCACGCCCATTATTCTCTAGTGAGTGCTGGCCTATATGCTTACATGACAAGCATTGTTCACATACCAAGTCATCTTACTAGCTCTTAGATTGGGTCTTTTAACAATGTCCTGTGGATCTTGTATATTTCCCTTCATATTTTCTTAATATTTTTGTCAATGTTTTCATGTTCTAATTCATATACCTTGTCTTCAGGCCCTGAAACTCTGTTTTCTATTTGGACAGGCTTTCCATTGAGTTTTTATTTGACTCAATGAGATTTTTATTTACAAAATTTCTGTTTGATTTTTTTCAGTATTTCTGTCTCTATTGAGTTGTTCATTCATATCCTGTATTGACTTTCTTATTTCATTCAGATGCTTCTTTGCTTCCTTTTTGAATTCCTTCAAAAGTTTATGTTGTTTGATTTCTTTGAACATTCTTACTTATTCATTCATTCAGTGTGCAGATCATGTCTATCACCCTCCAGTTGAATGGGGCTGGGTTTTGGTTTATCTTTATTAAACGCTATTCCTAAGTCAGTGCTGGCACATGTGATAGAATGTCATATAGACAGACTGTGACTGAATGGGATATCAGAAAGCTGACTTATAGCACTTAGTCTAAGGAGCAATCTAAAGCTCGAGATCCCTTCAGGACAAAGATGGGAAGAGTGAGGATCTTTTCCCTTTGATTTGCTTTATTTTCAGAATTTTTTTTTTTTAAGATTTATTTATTTACTTTATGTATATGACTACATTGTACCTGTTTTCAGATACACCAGAAGAGGGCATCCTATCCCCTTACAGATGGTTGTGAGCCACCATGTGGTTGTTGGGAATTGAACTCAGGACCTCTGGAAGAGCAGACAGTGCTCTTAACCGCTGAGCCATCTCTCCAGCCCCATGACATAGAATTTGAAATTGCTGTTGATCACCCATTATTTTTGAATTATTTGGCTCTGGATTATAAGTACCTATTAAAATGTGATGCATATTTTCCATGTTATTCAAGCTTTTGCAATTCTTCTATGAAATAAAAAAAATTTGACTATCAAAAATACTGTTATTGGCAGAATATGAAGTGAGAATTGGGTACTGAGTTACTGATTTAGAAATCTGTTTGAATCTATTCAGTTTCTGGGTCTGAATGTTAGAAATTTAGATGGCAAAGGGAATATTATTTTATTATTTTAGCATCACTTTTCTGAAAAACACAAAATGGTAACAGCCCTTAGGTGGCAGCAGATCTGCAACAATGCTCATGAGCCCACTGTCATGGCCTGTTTCTTTCTCTTCACCACTAAGGTGTTAAATTTAGAAAGACAGACATCCAGAGGCACAGTGTGAGCAGAATCCAGGTCTCCTTTGCAGTGTAGTCAGCTAAGTGAGTAATGGGGCTCCTGCTGAGGAGAAGGGTGCTACTATACCCAGGGAGCGGGGCACTGAAAGCAAAGGGCGAAGTCCTCACAGCCAGGAGGCACTTAGATGTTAAGTACCTTACTTGCCTCCCCAGGAATTCCGGCAGAAGTCTCTGGACTGGGAGAAGCAGCGTCTGATTTATCAGCAACAGGTCTCTTCTCTGGAAGCACAGAGGAAGGCTCTGGCTGAACAGTCGGAGATAATCCAGGTAGGCTTAAGCTGTCTAATGAATGGATTTTGATTGACTCTGACTTACTGCCATGCTCCTTCTGATGGATGCCATTGTCTTACTGCTAGTCTTTGTGTGGGTAGCCCGTCTTCCTCTACTTGTGGCTTAGCCTCTTCAGCGTCTAAAACACTCAGATTCCTTATCTCCTCCTGTCATCCTACTTCCACACAGTCTTTACTCTCCTAATCTTGGGCCCCACCCTGCTCTCTTCTCACCTTTGTCCTCTGTCTCCTTTTTTTCCTTTTCTTTCTGCTTCTGTCATTGGTTTTTCTGACTCTGCTTCTGTCTGAGCTTATCTCGTCTCCATGGCAGCTTGAGCACTTTGGTTAAGGAGCCTCAGCCAGGGAGCACAGATAGTTTGACTGGAAAGACTCACTGCATTGGTATGTATCATAAAAAGTAGTGTCTTTGTGGCTACAGAAATGCTTTTTTTAGTATAGTGACAGAAACTTGAAAACTAAGTATTTCAGCAGAAACTAAATAGACACTGAATTTAGGATATGTATTCTTAGACATAGATAGCTCCTTCACCTTTTCCTTAAAATCAAAATACATACAAGAAGGAATGAACAGAGAGAGGATGGTGAGTATGGATAGCCATCTTCTACTGTCTGCTGTTGGGTGATTATTGGTTGTGTATGACAATCCATCCACACTGGCACTTATCTCATTTCTGGGATGCCAGAACAGACTGGGTAAGTTCAGAGAGCTAGAGGGAGATGTTTGGCTTTTTATTCATTTGGCATTGGATCCCCTTATAGATGGTCGTGAGCCGTCATGTGGTTGTTGGGAATTGAACTTAGGTCCCCTGGAAGAACAGTCAGTGCTCTTAATTGCTGAGCCATTTCTCCAGACCAAGCCTTCATTCCCCCTCCCCCCCCAGGCCATCTAAATAAAAGCCTATATGCTTTTATTTGGGATATTCAAAGCCAAGGTATAGGAAGGAGAACATCAAGTAGAGGGGAAAGAATGGGAAGTGGCCCAAGACGACAGTTCCAAGATGGCCAACCTTGAAGATGCGGGCATGTCCCTGGCTGTTCGGCAGGTCTCTCCACAGGTTGTGCTGTCATAGAGATACTATGCGTTGCAACAATTCATGGGGGGTAGGAAAGAGATTTGCTGCCTGCCTCTCTCCTATCTCCCATTTGTATTAGTCTCCTCACAAGGCTTGGTTTTGGTGGCACCATGAAATGCCAGATGCCATGTCTTGAAATGGGCATTCTGTCCAAGAGTGGAGGGAAGAGACATAAACTCTGGGCATGTGGATAGTGAAGGCCAGAGACAATCTGATGCAGTACACATTCAGCACTAAGATGTAAAAAGCATAGTGTTCAAAGACCTTTCCCATGATCTGGCCCTGGAAACTGTGGAAGACCCAGGGAGAGAATGGGTTTTCGTGGAACAGGCATGAGGCGTGGGAACCCCCACGAATTGTTGCAACGCATAGTATCTCTATGACAGCACAACCTGTGGAGAGACCTGCCAAACAGCCAGGGACATGCCCGCATCTTCAAGGTTGGCCATCTTGGAACTGTCGTCTTGGGCCACTTCCCATTCTTTCCCCTCTACTTGATGTTTCTGGTCATGCCTGGGGTTGACCAGAGATAAGAGCTTTCTAGTAAAATACTATCTCTGGTTCTGCCTTCTTATCTGGCAGAAGTCAGTAATCCCTGAGAGAGGAGGGCACCAGATTTTGAGGAATCCATGACGGTGTCCAGAGCTTCATGTGGGCTTCCCCACCACTTCCTAATCTTCCGGTCTCCATCTGAACCTTCACCTACCCCAGAGATGACCTGGTCTTGGGCAACAGAATCTTGGGTTAGAGACTACAGGAAAGAGAGCTAAAGCTCCTGACCAGGAGCAAGAGGACCGTCTGTCCCATCTGTCTGTCCACTGTTGGCTTGAGGTTGCAGGAAGTCTTACTTGGGCAAATGAGTTCTTTTGTGCTGCCTGAGATGGTCAGATCTCATGAACTCTCAACTACACTCATCGCATTTATGTGGTCGATATCTGGTATGGACCCGTTTATGTTGTTCAAGTTCATCAGAGCGCAAGAACTTCCATGGACAGCCTTTCCAGACACATATAGGGCTTCTCACCTGTGTGTTTGTGTTGGGGACTCACGAGGTGAGCGCGCTTGGTATAAGCTTTTCCACAGTTGTCATATGAGCAGACGTAAGGCCTTGAAACTAGGGGCTGTCTCCTGGTTGCCCCTCTTGAAATACTGGGGCTGGCTCTTTCCTGTGGAGCAGGTGTGGGCTGCTCACATATGAAAGGTTCTTCCTGGACATTTGACTGGGTCACAAGTGAATCTTGGGAGTCTAAAGATAGCAATTGCTGGAACCCTGATGGGACCATCTCAGGGTTGCAGGGATTTATGGAATGCAATATCAGATCCATAAAGGGGGTCACAGCATGGGTCCCAGTGGAAGACATGCCTGGAACCAACAATATTCCATGTTTTTGTTTTTTTGTTTTTTTTCTCGAGAAAGGGTTTCTCTGTGTAGCCCTGGCTGTCCTGGAACTCACTCTGTAGACCAGGCTGGCCTCGAACTCAGAAATCCACCTGCCTCTGCCTCCCAAGTTCTGGGCTTAAAGACGTGCGCCACCACTGCCCGGCTAATATTGCATGTTTTAAAGAGCCTGTGGTGGCAGGTACTGTTGGGGGTACAGAATAAGGCATTGATGGGGCACTGCTATGGGCCATCACTGAGACTCCACAGGAAGCTGGGCTTGGCAGGCCACCAGCAGACATCAGATTCTCACTGAAGGAAATGGTCACTCCCAGAGTACCTGAACTCCTGACTGGCATCACGTGGGCTCCCCTCTCAGTCGATCTCTGACAATAATTCTGGGAAGGTGTAGGAGTCAGCTGGGAGGAGCACCTTGCACCATGCTCAGGTAGCGACCTAATGGACTGTGTGACTCCCATTCTCCCTCATTGCACCTGAATTCCTCAGCTGATGCCATATAAGGCCTCATCATTTCTGGTGAGTATTGAGTGGCTGGTGGCTGATGAAATTCACTGTTTCCAGAAGCCACGGGCATATACGACACTGGTATCAACATCTCATTATCCATGGGAGGCTGGCCTGCTGCTCATTGTCCTGCTCCATGTCAACTGAGACCCAAGTTCAGAACAAAGGAGAGGCTGGCCTGGCCTATACACCATCATAGGTGTGGGTCCCAACACCACTATGCCCCACGCCTTCATTTTTTAAACATTCATTTTATTTTCTTTTTAAAGCATTGGCGTCTTCTTTGTCCCCTAAAATGCCAGCTGTCTGGTACACTGTTGTCAGTGGTTTTGCTATGAGTAACAACTCCACTGGGACGTTCAAGGAGGGCCCTATACCCCACAAAATGAAAATCTGTTTTGTCATTTGCAAGAAGCTACTAACCAAAGTAGGACAGTGGAGCCTTCTTGGGGGCTTGGGGTAGGATAGGGATTAGGGTTTAACCTGATTGAAAAAGCTCTGTGTTCTTAAAGGCTATGATACGTTGCTGTAACCTAATTACAGCCATTGGACTGGGAAAGAACAAACTGAGTTTTTGTTTTTTCAATCCTCATTTTATTCATGTTTATTGATTATATAATCTTTAAGTCACTGCTATCAAGTTACTCTTGTGATTAATTCCATACAATGCAAACTTCACTGTTAGTAAAAGTGGAGTTTTTATTTACCAGTCGCTCAACTAGAGCTAGAATAAGATAACCTTTAAAGGGCCGGGCAGTGGTGGCACATGTCTTTAAGCCCAGCACTTGGGAGGCAGAGACAGGCGGATTTCTGAGTTCAAGGCCAGCCTGGTCTACAGAGTGAGTTCCAGGACAGCCTTGGCTGTACAGAGAAACCCTGTCTTGGAAAAAAAAAAAAAACTTTAAAGAACTGACATCTGTTGTGCCCACTAGGGATATTTGAATAATTCTTCTTATAGTTTTATTTAAAATAAAGTTATCTGATTAGTTAAAAGTATTACTTATAAATGTATTTCTTTCTTTCCTTGGCAAACTAAACAAGAATTAAAGCTTCCTGTGACTCAGTTTGTGTCAATCAATGCTATATGATTATCTTTACTAAACATTTAATTAAACCTCTGTGTGCCCATTACTTAGTGTTAATAATTGTCATCATCTTGCCAATCTTGTATGTAAATGAGCATTAGAAATTCCTAACAGAAATTGTACCTAATTTTCTTTGCAATGTGGTATTGAACCCAGGGCTTCACTCATCCTTGGCAAGCACTGTACCAGTGAGCTAAATCTCATGCCATCCCGACTGGCTTTCTGAGTACATTAGTGTTAATAACATGTGCACAGTTTTTTGTGCAGCTGTTCTTTGAGACTTCTTCCTTTTTTGTTTTAAAGAGGGACATGTCATTAAAAAAAAAGATTGATTTCCTTTTATATATGTGTATTGGTATTTTGCCAGGATGTATGTATGTGACCACTGTTGTACAGTGCTACAGTGCCAGAACAGGGCATTGGATTCCTGGAGGCATAGATCATTGTGAGGTACAGTGTGAATGCTGGGAACTGAACCCAGCTCCTCTGGAAGAGTAGCCAATGGCACTCTTAACCAAGGAGCCATCTCTTCAGCCCACTTCTTTCATCTTGGAAAGCTAAAACTGGGTACACTTTTTGTTTTTTGCTATTAAAATGTTACAAAGCAAATCATGGCATCGACTCAGTTGAACAGGTAAGGACTTAAAATCCCTATAATATGACAGGATAAATCACTAGGATAAATAATAGTAATATAACTTAATATTCAGTATGTGCAATTTTATCCAGGTGTCTAAAAACTGCTCTTTCACAGTTGGCTGTTTGAGGCATAATTGAGTTGAGCTTGACTCATTGCATTTAATTGATACGTGGGACAGCAGAAAATCTGAGAGTCTGGGTAAATGTTATGAGAAAAAAATGAAAAGAAATTCTTTCATATTTTTAACATTGAAGAAGATTCAAAAACAGCTTCACGCACTTTGAGTCATGTATTTGGATTCATCTACTCGGGAATTGAAGTTTTATACTCCATGCTTGTTTTAGGAAAAACGAGAACATCCTTTGGCCTTTTCTTTTAAAATGTAGTTTTGGAACTTCAAGGAAACCATTGTTACAAACAGATTGCTTAAGAACAGTAGGGTTGGAGGCAGCAAAGGGCTTTGATTTTCCATTGCAGCGCCGGGCCCTTACCTGTCTGCCCATCAGGGTCGCCTTCAGATATGTCCACGCAGGCCATAGCATCCCTGTAGGCAGCAGCCTGAGGAGCCTACATGGCTCTGAGTTCAGTGTGCACCATGCCCCTGCTGTGTCTGCGGCCTGGTGTGCTCCGATAGAAGTGCTTTCTGTCTCCCTAAGGCAGATTGCCTTAATGGTTTCCTTACTTCCACTGCTGTTTGTGTAGACAAGATAACTCCACCCTTCTGAATGTTTAGTGAATAAGGGGCATTTCTGCTTTCTTGAAAGAAAATATATTTGTGCTTGAAAATATGTATTTCAAATATATTTACCTTTAAATGCTCTAAAGCTAGCCAGTTAAGAGGAGGAATTTTAGAAGTTGTTTCTGTGATTTTCTGACTTGCTTAGGATTAAAAGAGGTGTTTCTGAGATTAGTGCTGCTGTAGAAGTATGTGAGTTACACAATTTACTATCTTGTATAGTTAGATTAAAAAGGTAAAAAGAAATGTAAGATTAATTTTAATAATATGTTTTCTTTAACCCAGTATGTCAAAATGTTATCAGTTCAAAATTTACGTTCTCTTTAAAACTGTGTATTTCATAGTTAGAACATTGTTCAAGTCAGACTAGCCACAGCTCAGTGCTCAGTCTCCCTTATTGCCATAGAAGACAGTGGAACTTGGGGTATCATTTCTAGTTAATGAAAATACTGTCTTTTTGCATGAGTGAAATAGTAGGTCAATAAAAGAAGCCTGTTGATTTTCAAAACTGAGACTAATTCTAAAGTAACAAATGGAGACTAACTGGTTACAGTGTTACTTAACATAGTTAAAGCTCCAGCACCGAGTTTCAGATCACAGTGTCCTATAGAGACAACAGTATTGAGATTTCAGGCTATGTGTTTCAGGTTATCTGTCCTCCTGAGCACTCATTTAGGCAGTTTTTATTCCAGCCGTGCTCTGCGAGCTCCAGGGCTGGTGGACAGGTTAGGGATGGGGTGAGCTGAGGCTCAGCAAAGGACCACAGCCATTTTCTCCTTCCTACCTTCAACCAATCTCTACATTTACTTCTTCTGTAGAGGGTTCTGTATAAGATTTCCTCTTGGGAAGAAGGTTGGATTGTTTTCGAAAGTCTTCTGCCAGTTGCATGCATAGCGGTTAGCGTTGAACCTGTTCTGAATCTTCTTTCACATGCCATTCTAGGGATCTGCTGGAAAACAAATTGCCTCTACCCTGAGGCCTTGGGCTCTAATTTACACAAAATTATTTGTCTGTGTCTTTGCCTCTCCCTTATCATTTCAGTTTTTTTTTTATTTTTAA
Source organism: Uromys caudimaculatus (assembly GCA_028551405.1). Classification (NCBI taxonomy): domain Eukaryota; kingdom Metazoa; phylum Chordata; class Mammalia; order Rodentia; family Muridae; genus Uromys; species Uromys caudimaculatus. Next base: position 19,629,347 of record CM052706.1, read on the forward strand.
TCTACTTTGTGTCACTATATTGTAAGGCACAAGAGTTTGGTCCTCAATTATGTACAACAGAATCTTTAAATCTGTAGCAGATGGATTCCACAGAGATATTTCTGTTTGAATTTCTAAAATAAAAGTGGGTGCCTTTCCTTTAGGAGATTTCAAAATAAGGGAAGTTTAGCTTTACAAATGATTTATATCAAGTTTTGATGTATAGATGAAAAAACCAGTCTGGATACTGAATTAAAACTTGGAAAAACCAGAATGTGAGAAGCCAAAACCACTTCAGCTGACATGCAAAGCCGAAAGGTTAGACACTGCGCTCCACAGGTCATGAGACAGTTGCTGAAGTGGTTTTATTTGAGTACACTTCAGTAGGATATGCCATTAAAAGGAAATGTCCAAAACCTGCTGATAGCCAGGCCTTCCTAGGAGCGAATCTTTTCTTTCCTCTGTGAATACAATTATTGATTATTCTATCATCTCTCTTTTCCCTATTAATGATCTATGTTTTTAGGCTCAGCTTACCAACCGGAAACAGAAATTAGAGTCGGTGGAACTGTCTAGCCAGTCAGAAATTCAGCACCTGAGCAGTAAGCTTGAGCGGGCTAAGGACACCATCTGTGCCAATGAGCTGGAGATAGAGCGTCTTAATATAAGGGTCAACGACCTGATGGGGACCAATATGACCATCCTGCAGGAGCATCGGCAAAAGGAGGAGAAACTGAGGGAATCTGAAAAGTTATTAGAGGTGTGTGTTAGAATGAGTAGGTTAGGGAAGTGTATGCATGTCCTAGAACTAGGTCTCGGAGTGCTCGGCTTCCTCCTTGGGCTGAGACTGATGGCTCAGCTCTTGATAGCTGTACTAATCCTGTCCTTGTCATAAAACTTACAGTCCATCTCCCTGGCTGCTTTTCTCATGAAGTAGGAACATTGCAATATTATCTGACTTTTTCTGGAGTATTTTGCAGTCTCTGCAGGAAAAAGAGAGAGCTAAAGGAAAGTTGTAATAATATCTGTCTTTTTTCTTGAGTGTTTTGCAGGCTCTGCAGGAAGAACAGAAAGAGTTGAAGGCAAGTCTTCAATCTCAAGAAGGCTTCATCCTTGAGGCAAAAATGCAGAATGAGAAACTACAAACAAAAGTAAAGACAGTTGACACTCAGCACTCAGTAGAAAGGTCTGTTTGAACCTTAAATGTTATTCTGCTGCTCCATTTGATGGTTTGGCATTGAATGCTGATTTTAATATAGAATATTTTCATTTTTGTGTTTGATCATCTTGTCTTATTTGATTTTAATTTATGAGTTAGACTTTTATTGTCATAAAATTTGTATGGATCGTTTTGTCTCCTTTTCATTTAAGTCTCTAAGATTCTGAGGATCATAAGGTTGGAAACTCCTTATTCTCTCCTTCTTGAGACTTAGAGGGCCTCCCTGCCTTAGAAGACTAAGGTATGGTGAAAGGTAGCTGCTTGTCATCAGTAACAGCCTGTCACTGATCTAGCCCTTTGAGAACTGACTTTATTATTATTATTATTATTGTATTATTATTATTGTATTACTACTACTACTACTACTACAATGTTTTGGAATAGGATTTCATATATTATCCCAGGCTACCTTCAAAATTACTATGCAGTTGAGGATGACCTTGAACTCCTGATCCTCCTGCCTTTACCTCCTAAGTGCTGGAATTACCAGTGTCGTGACCCCACCCAGTCTCAGGACTTCATGTATGCCCTGGGAGTTCTCTACAAACTAAGCTACATATCTCCAGCCCTGGGTTTATTTTTATATATCCATCATTGCTAGGAGTATATTTACTATAAAGTAAAAAAAAAAAAAATGATAGAGTAAATGAGCTCTCTTTTGTGTAAGTCAGACATGCTTCTGTTCTTGCCAAACTGTCTTGTAAAGTTTTTTTTTTTTTTTTTGATATAAGGAATCAAGTGTCAACAAAATGATTTTGCTATTTTATGTGGCTTTTCCCCTTGAAACACATGCCAAATCCTAGTAAAGATTAAATTGCTGCAGACTCTGGATTGTTCTCCTGGTATTTTTTTTTCCTCCCACAAAGCAGACTACAAACTGAAGAGTTCTAAGAGCTTAGTTAAAAGAATAGTTGGGACAACAGGCTGGCTTTGCATTGTTTGTTTGCCAGGATAAGAGAGAGACCTATTTCCTCCTTCTTCTGTTCTCAGGCCTCTGGAAGACTGTCAGGTGGAAAGAAAGTATAGCAGCTCTACAGGGCAGGGAGTCTTGGATAATGTACTCTCGCAGTTGGACTTCAGCCACAGCAGTGAAGAACTCCTGCAGGCAGAGGTGACTCGTCTTGAAGGCAGGTAGATAATTAGCTACATGTTTAAAACTTGAAGTTGTTAGGGTGAACTTAGATTTTCACATTGACTCAGTAAAAGAATACATTGGTGAAAAATGAAGTTGTTTTCTCTCTAGCATTCACAAATGGCCTCACTCCCTAGATCATTAAAAATACAGAAGAGACTGTCCTATTTGGCTTGCATCTGGGCCTGTGCTCTGCGGAGGTGTCTGAGAATGACTTGCTCCTGCTGTGACTTCCTCTTTAGGGCTTTCTTCAGAATGGTTTATATGGACAGAAAGTATTCTAGGAGCTTTTTCCATTTTGAAAGCAAACCCCTTTAAACCATCAGAATGTTTCCTCCTTTTCTGTTCTTCAGAATCAAATTCTTTTTTTTTTTTTTAAATATTATTTATTTATTTTTATTTATATGAGCACACTGTAGCTGTCTTCAGACACGCCAGAAGAATGTGTATCGGATCCCATTACAAATGGTTGTGAGTCACCATGTGGTTGCTGGGAATTGAACTCAGGACCTCTGGAAGAGCAGATAATACTCTTAACCGCTGAGCCATCTCTCCAGTCCTAGAATCAAATTCTTGAAGACTTGTGTATTTTGACTGTTCCCACTTCAGTCTTTACCTTTTAGGCCCCATTCAGTTCAGCTTTCATCTCTACTCCCTCACTGAAACTGTTCTTAGAGAAGACACAGTGGGCATGTCTTTCTTCCTTCTTTTTCATTTATGGTGTGATTGAGATTTTCTTGGCTATGAATTGAATGCTAACTAATGGCAGAGTATACTATAGTATTTGGTGGCATAGTATAGTATAGCCTAGCCTGCGTAGTGTGGGATAGTGTGACAGGTAATGGTTTTTTATTTTATTTTTTTGCCATAGTTACAAACTTTATTTTGTTTGTTGTATTTGTAAACTTTTTTATTGGGAAGAGTTTGATATTTTATTTTACACTCGCTTATAATTGCTTGCATACTAATTTTTTTTTTTTTAGTAAAAGATAAAATATTTACATAAGCTATTAGTCCTTAGGCAAACATAACAAGAAGAAATGCCACTTTACACTTTCTAGGTTGTCTTGATATATTGTATCCTTTTGTTTTCATTTTGCTGCTTCTGGAAAGCACTACTATTCAGTGTGCTTTGTTTATGCAGCCCTCCGTTTTACACCTTTTAGAGTGTGTGAGAGAGACACTTGTGATCACTATTGAGGTGTATGTATATGCTTTAGACTGAGTCAAATAAAACTTACTATTACTATTATTATTACTATAACTAGTATTGTTATCATTTGTTTTTTTTGAGACAGGTTTTTTTCTGTGTAGCCTTAGCTGTCCTAGAACTCCTTTATGCAGACTGTGGTGGTCTCGAACTTAGAGATCGGCCTGCCTTTGCCTCCCAAGTGCTGGGATTAAAGGTGTGCACCACCTACCGTGTGCGCTAAATAAAGATTATTATTAGTCTTTTGATATTGGAACAGAAATTTATGTTTTTAATCATAGTTGTCATCTTCCCCTTCCCCCATTGGTTTTCTGATAATCTTCATGGTCTTCTTGTCAGGTTCAGAAGTTGTGCCTCTGGGTTTGACCTCTAGCACACTGAACACCTTAGCCCCTCAGGTCCTGCTTTCCCCATGAATTGCTAGGACAATATGATCTCTGATTTTACTCCTCTGTTAGCCTCAGTGTTTAGCACATTGTAACCATATACTAGTACTAAATAGATAAATATAAATTCTAAAAATTCTGGAAATAGAATTAGAATAAATAACAGTGTTCAGTAAGAATGGCTTAAATTTTTTCTTTGAAAAATCTAGTGGACAAAAAGACTGTTCTAAACAGTGTGGTGTTTAGTTTGAATAGCACCTAAAACAAGAAAGGCGGAGCTTTTGTTATTGTACTACAAAGATGATTTATCTATTTTATTTTTGTTTCCTGTGCATTGGTGTTTTGCCTGCATGTCTGTCTGTGTGAAGGTCTCAGAAACCTGGAACTGGACTTACAGACAGCTGTGAGATGCCATGTGGGTGCTGGGAACTGAAACTGGGTCCTCTGGAGGAGAAAGCAGTGCTCTTAACTGCTGAGCCATCTCTTCAGCTCCCAAAGATGATATTTTTGAATGATAACTTATCTGGCAAGTTTGCTATGTTTGTGAAACAGTATAGTACTAAGCATTTGTAGAATAATTTAGAAGTGTATGCTGTAGGGGGTGAGGGCTAACGGCTAAGTTTGGCAGGCATAAGAAGTAAAATATTTTAACCATAGAGTTTTCGGTTTCAGAGATAAAATATTCATGTTAAATGACTTGAGGAATTTAAATTAGCATATCTAAAGTAGAAAATTTCTAGAAAAATTTACCTTCAAGTTATAAAAATTGAATTATATAAGGTGAACAGGGGAGTGAGGACTGGGGTGACTATAATTAGGTCAGTGCCAGTTTAGTTCCTTAGAAGGTATTGCCATCAAGGGCTAGGGAAGGAGGTGCTTTGTGGTGAGGGGACTGGTACAAGAGGCAGGTATGGAGCAAATGGCCCATGGCAGAGGCAGGGCTTGGGGGTTTGGGTGCAGGAAGATCTTGTCAGGAAGGAGCACTGGAGTGGGGGCATGCTGTCTCCATGGCTCTTACGTCTTAGAAAGATTGGCTCTCAAGTAACAATAATGACTTGGGGACTCTTTAAAGAGTTCTTAGCCGGGCAGTGGTGGCGCACACCTTTAATCCCAGCACTCGGGAGGCAGAGGCAGGCGGATTTCTGAGTTCGAGGCCAGCCTGGTCTGCAGAGTGAGTTCCAGGACAGCCAGGGCTACACAGAGAAACCCTGTCTCGAAAAACCAAAAAAAAAAAAAAAAAAAGAGTTCTTGTGGTTCTGTATGGTATGAAGTGTGTATCTGTGTGTTGCTAAGGGTGATGAAGTGTGAGTCTGTTGTGACAGTTCTTGGTGGCTTTCCTTCTCTCATAGAGCTAGAGAAAACCCATACAGCTAGAGCAAAACTGTTAGTAAAGTTGCTGGTGTCTTTATAATTCTGTAACCAGTAAAGTTTAACTCAGGGAGAAGGAGTGGAGGAAAACACAGAAGACAAACTGCCTCAGTGCTGAGATGGGTTTGCTGCATCTAGTGGTAGGGGAATTGCAAGCGACTGCAGATGAGGGGATGCAGTTTAAGGTGTTAGGAGGACGTACCTTGGCATTGAGAGGGTACGCTTAGATAATCCATCTTATGGGCTTCAGGAATTTTATTTCTATGTGGTTGTATTTCTGCCATACAGTTTAGAATCTGTGAGTAAAACATGTAAACAGCTGAGCCAAGAACTAATGGAAAAATACGAAGAGCTGAAGAGGATGGAAGGGCATAACAACGAGTACCGGACAGAGATAAAGAAGGTGAGCCTGTGGTGAGCCTGAGCTCAGGGCTGAGGGGGGGAGGCCTGTTCAGGGAACCGTTGGTGGTCAGTAGAAGGAAGAGCTTGGAGGAAGTTGTGGAAAGAAGCTGCTCAGTGGGAGAAGGAGGGATAAGAGAGGGTGATACGGAATGCATGATCAAAGTACATTGTGCATGTGGGGGAAATTGTGAAGGCCAGTAAATTAAAAACGCAATTGAAATATGTTCATGATGGTTTCTAAACAATTGTATTATTTCTTATAAAAAGATATTATATGACCTGCCATTTTCTTATTGGCTAAAGAGAAATATATATTTCCTCTGTGCTATGAAGTAGTTAATGTCCTCATTGGCTGTTGTTATTCAGAGCCTTTTTATTAAGGGGTCCTGTCCTCAGTGTGCTGGTACACTCTAATCCTGGCCTTGGGAGTTGCAGACATAGGATATCAGGGCCAGCCTGGGCTAGACAAGACTGTCTCAAAATACCAAAAATAAATTAATTTTTTAGAGGATTTATTTAGAGGATTAGTCTTGTTATGTAGCCCAGACTGACCTCAAACTCATGATCCTCTGGCCTTTTGAATTCTAAATATTGAGATTAGAGGTATCTGTTACCATACTTGGCTTAATTTGTGTTTTTCCTTACTTTGAGATTATTGCTAGATCCTGTGTATGTGTATGTGTGTATGTGCATGCATGCATGTGTATATAGAGCCCAGAAGTATATTTTAAGTGGCTGCTTTCTGATTGCTCTCTCCCCACACCCTCACCTGCCCCAGGGGCTCTAACTTAACTCAATATTCACTAGCTGACTAGCTTAGCTGGCCATTGAGCTCCAGAATCAACTTATGTCTGCTGTCCCTCTCCCCTGTGCTGGGTTTATAGTTATATACAATCTTCCAAGGCGAATTTTATGTGGGTGCTAGGAATCTAGACTAAGTCTTTCTGCTCCTGCTGCAGTCATGTTATAGACTGAGCCGTCTTCCTCAAAGGCTCTTGCCCCTTTCTACCTCTTATCTTTCTGTTATTTCTCTTCTGAGAAACAGAAAACTAGATAAAGAAATAAACAAAAACCCAAAACAAACAAATTTTAATTTGTAGCTGTGAAAAGAATGCGAGTCTTAGAGACTACTTAAATTAGACACAGACTTTGTCATTGACCCCTAGTGTTTGAGTAACACAAGTTCTTCTGAGACCTAATGCATGGTTTTGAATTTAACCACCAGACTTTCAGAATAGTTATACAAGCTGGTAAATTGATGATTTTCTGTATATTTAATCTAGGAAAAATTTTATATCTTAAGGTAAGATAAACATTATTTTATTAATTTTTGTATATTTTTCTTCGTTAAATTCTGTACATTTTAAACATTTACTTGTCACTTTCATACATATATATGTACTGTGTGTTGTATCATATTCATCTCCAGTACCTTCTTTTATTCCCTTCTATGATCTCCCTTTCCTATCTTGTCTCCTTTCTTCTTTCTCTTTGTGTTTCTTTTAGGCCTACTGAGTTTAGGGTTGCTTACATGAACGTTGGTAGGGGATTATCTACTGGAGCAATTTACCAGACTACACTATTGAAGAAAATGACAGCCCTCTCCTGGCAGCCATTACCCAGGTGTCTTTCTCTCTAAATACTTTGTTCTTCTAAGGCCTTGTGCATGCTAGGCAAGTGCTCTACCATTGAGCTACATCTCTAAACCTTGTTTGTTGAGATGGGGTCTTCCTGTGAAGTTCAATCTGGCCTTGAAATCCTTGGCAGGCTGCTCTCAATCTTGGGGTCTTCCTGTCTCTGGCTCTGCCTCCTAAGTGTCAGAGTTCCTGCTGTGTAGATTCATATGCCTGAATCCTAAATACGTTCTCTGAACTTGTGGTGTTTTCTTTTGTGCCTCTCTATAGTTGAAGGAACAGATTCTGCAGGCTGATCAGACTTACAGCTCTGCCTTGGAAGGAATGAAGATGGAAATCTCCCAGCTAACTCGGGAGTTACACCAGCGAGATATCACTATTGCTTCTGCCAAGTGTTCCTCCTCAGACATGGAAAAGCAGCTGAAGGCAGAGATGCAGAAGGCGGAAGAAAAGGCTGTAGAGCATAAGGTAAAGTCCATCCAGAGCTCTCCACTTAATGTTTGCCTGTTTGTTTTTAAAGAATAAGTTTATTCAAGGAATAACTTCCATATTTCAGTGAACTTTTAGTAGACACCTGCTTTGGGCTGGTTAGCAAGCAAAATAGTGAGGGTTGGTGGGGAGGTCAGATAGATACAGGCAAGGAAAATGACTCCCCTAGTGGTGCGTGGGCAAGGTGCTGGGAGCTTAGCCAAAGAGTTGCATATCTAGAGTAAAGATCTCTAGTCCTGCAAGAGGAGAATGAGTACGCGGGAAGAGACCATGTGGAGCTAGTATAACTGCCAGAGGTGGCCTGAGCAGTGGGCAAGCCCACCATTCAAGGGAAATAGGAAATGGATGGATTCTGGAGATACTTGGCTGCACAGTTGGCTAGGCTTTGTTTGATTAGTCTAGGGTAACAAAGAAGATGGGGAAAGAAGCTGTTACTGAGGGATGAAGCTTGAGTAGCTGAGTAATGCCCTGTAACAAGACAGAAAATGGTTGTAGTGTTGTGGAAGATGATACATTTCTGTGAAAGATGTCCATGAGAGGGAAGCTAGCAGAGGGGAACGTTGGTTTGGCACATTTGATTTCAGATAAAGCCTGAACTTGTATGTGGAAAAATTGGTTAGTTGGCTCCACAGAAAGCCTGAAATTCAAGGGCTGGCTATTTAGTTGTAGGAGTCCTTGCATGAAGATGGCATTTGAAATCTCTCTCCCCAGATATAGCAGTTAGAGCGAAAAGGCAATAGAGTATGCCTAAGAGTGTCTTGGATCAAATTTAGCAGATTTTTCAGTTGGGGTGAAAGAGTGGGATGGAACTTTAAAAAAAGTAGCAGTGAAGGAGTTCCCCAGACCATGTCTGCTGAGGAGGAAGGCCTAAAAGGAGGCAGGAGCTTCTCATAGAGATAGTCTAGCAGAAAAGCTCAGCAGAGTGAGGGCTGAAAATAAATGAATGCTTTATGAAAGTGCAGTCCCACGTGGTGTTGGAAATAGAAAGTCGATGAGCGGTGGAAGCAGGGTGTGGCTAAGACCTTCCCATGACTGAAACTTTGTGCCTTAGCCCCATTCATCGCTGAGTGACATTTAATCACATGCACGCTGCTTTACCTGCTAACACCCTTGACCCACTCTTAAAAAGTATGTGTGGGGCCTGGGAGACAGCTGAGGGAATGAAAGCCCTTTTTCTGCAGACATGAGGACCTGAGTTGGGATTCCCAGAACCTATATAAAAAGCCAGGCAGGGCTGCATGTTCTGTTTATTACCCTAGCATTGCAGGGGGTGGGGGTAGCAGACACAGGTGAATTCTGAGAACTTGCTGCCTCTGATCTTTGCAAACAAACATGGCAGGCACATTTGTGCTCTCATGTGCTTGCAACACATATAACACCCCGTATGTACACACATTTTAAAAGTTTATCTATATGGATAGAGAACGTAGACTAAATAGACTAGAGAAAATGATGTGGAAAAGCTTTATAAGATATATTTGATCTCCCTCCCTTCTCCCAACCCCCCATTTTCCTTTTGCAGGAGATTCTGAGTCAGCTGGAATCTCTCAAATCAGAAAATCGCCGTCTTTCTGAAACAGTGATGAAGCTGGAACTGGGCTTGCATGAGGTACACACATTGACACTTAGCTTTTGTGTTTTTGAAGCCTTTGAACGTAACTGTTAATACTGATGCTAGAAGGAGGTAGAATTAACTAGTTTGAACAGTCTCTTAGGAGATACAGTCACAAATGAGGTCCAGTACCTTCCTGCCCGAGGACACTTTTGCTGTAGCAGTAGGATATTCTTCCTGTTATGTGTGATAAGATGCATATATAGTCTGTGTTCTCAGCAAGTAAAGTATCTGTAAAGGGTTCAGCATAGTGCTGACAGTAATTATGAAATGGACGTTGGGTGCTGCTTTTAGCACTATGTTCTTGTGCTCACAGTGTCTTTATTCTAAAGCATGCCATCTTTGAAATACTTTAGTTTTCCTTTTATTTCTATCAAGCATAGTTCATTTACTCAAATATTCTAGAATACTTAGTGCTAGATTGAACACAGGATAAATGATCAAATTCTTGACTCTAAAGACATAGTAATTTAGTAGAGAATATGAGAAATACATGTAAGCTACTGTGAAATCAGAACAGGATTGGCTAGCAGACAGTATGATGTTCATATTGTAAAAGCCTTACAATTTATAAAATGGTGCATCTGTTCTGACCCATCTTTTTTTGGTGTAGGTCAAATGTCTGAAGATTGAATTCTTTATTTCTGAAATTCCAGGGAGTATTCTGCCTCCAAAAAGACACATAGGCACAAAACCCTCCCTATTTGTTCCCAAGTAGTTCCAATTTCACAGTCATGGAGGCTGAGAGTAAAGAAAGCGCAAAAGGCTAGAAGAACACTTTATTTCAACTAGGAAAATGCGGGGCCATTTTCATAACCTTTTGGATGGGCAAGATTCTCTAAGCATCATGAAGCCATAAAGGGTTTTACAACATAAAAATGTAAAATTTCTGGATGGCAAAAGGCTCCATTAAAAAGACTGGTATGGCAGCTCATGCTTATAATCCCAGCTACTCGAGAGGCTGAGGCAGGAGGACCAAGAGTTCAAGGCCAAACTGGACAAGACCCTGTCTCAGGCTAAAAATAACGGCAGAGGGCCTGGGAGTGGAGCTTAGAGGGAGGGCACTCGCCTAGCATGAGGTCCTGGATTGATATCACTAGCACTGCAAAAGAAACGAACAGACAAGGGGCAGTAACCTATAAGTATGCACAGGCTAGCAAAGTGTCAACAAATAAGAATGTCCAACAAAGGTGATAGGAAAGAGACCCAGCAGAAAAAGGGCAAAGAACTAAGTAGACATTTAAATTCAAGTGAGCGAGGGAAGCTATTAAACTTTCCTTGTAACCAATCTTTTTGTTTGTTTGTTTGTTTTTTGAGACAGGGTTTCTCTGTGTAGCCCTGGCTGTCCTGGAACTCACTCTGCAGACCAGGCTGGCCTTGAACTCAGAAATCCACCTGCCTCTGCCTCCCAAGTGCTGGGATTAAAGGTGTGCACCACCACTGCCCGGCTCCAAAATTTTTAAAGATAAATTTTTCTTGCTAATAGGCTTGATAGTGATTTAGAAAGTTAATATATGGTCTCAGTTGGCAAGTATTTTAAGATCAGGCTCTCCCACGCACATTGAGATAGCCTTCAGTACAGTTGAGCCATGGACATGAAGCTTGTAAATCCATACAGCCCCAAGTCCGCCTAGTACTTACACCTGTGATATTAATAGTCACGTTCTTCAGTGTCCGCAGCAGTTTGCATCCCCAGAGACCCAGCTTTATGGGGGGTAAAAGTTCAGAAATGGGCACAGCAGGTATTGTGAAATAAACTGGTTACTTAAATGGTTGATTTGTGATTGTACTCTGAATTATGCTGTCATTTAAGATGGAAATATTCATTTAATTTTTCTGCCACTCCACATCCCTTTGATACTATAATGAAAAAAAAATTAAAGCACGAACTCATATGGATGGGAAAAAATTAGAGGAGACAATAGCCAAACATTTAAAATATTTAATATAGTTTTATTTTTGTGTGCATGGTGGGTGATTGTGTACGTGTACATGTGTGTACATGCGTGTATGTGTATGAATGTATGAAAGCTAGGGATTGATACTGGGTGTCTTTCCCTATCATTCTCTACCTTTTGTATTGAGGCAGGGTCTCTTGCTTGGACCCTGAGCTTGCCAATTGGACTGGTCTGGCTAGCCAGCTCGCTCCAGAGAGCCTGTCTCCTTTTTCCAAGTATTCGGGTGACCGGCAGTCTACCGTGTTCACTCGGCCAGCATTTACATGAGTGTTACAGATCTGAGCTCTGGTCCTCTTGTGCGGCAAGTACTTTTCCAGCTGAACCGTTGTCTCAGTCCCATAGCTAAATATTTTATAAAGTTTTATCAAGGAGGTGGAAGATGGCTGGAGGTGGGGGCTGGGGCACGTGGCTAACCAGCTGGCTGGCTTGATGACTAGATGGATGGATAAAAAATGGATGGATTAGTGGGTGAGTGGGTAAATGGATGAGCGGGTGCGTGAGTGAGTGAGTGAGGGTGTAGCCAACAAAAGACTTTGTATGCCCTGATAAAGCCAATACTGAGTGAGTAGTCATTTGTGGGCTAATCTGGCTTACACTATAGTGTTCTTTCAAAATGTGTCATTTGTCAGTATTAGAGTGGCTCCCTGTTCACATTAAAGAACTGAGAGATTCCAGAAGTGTTAAAGCCAGACTGCACAGGGTTCTGTGGAGCTGAACGTCTCCTGAACCCTAATGGGAACACTGACCCTCTTTCCCCACTGAGTACATGCCTGCTCCCCAGTTGTCATGCTTCCTTTCCCATTCATGTGCCTGGAGTAACTGTTAGTAAGGTAATAGCTCTCGGAGATTTCAGAAAGATGCACAGGAAAGACAAGTTTATCTCCTTTTCTAGCTGTGTGCAGTGGGCCTTAACCTTCCTACCGCTGCAACCCTTCAGTATGGTTCTCATGTTGTAGTGACCCCGACCATACAATTATTTCTGTTGCTATTTCATAATCATAATTTTGCTAAAGGGGTCATGACTCATAGGTTAAGAAATGCTGGTTTAATGATTTCAGACATCAAAGTTGTAAAAATCCTGTCAGCTTTAGCTTTCTCTGGTTTCAGAGTTATATACAGTACGAATATCTGTACATATTATCAAAACATAATTACTAGGAAATGCTTTTTTGCACGTTACCACTCAGGAAGGTGAATTTACTTTTCCAAATTAATCTAATTATCTTAATGAAAGCAGCAGCCTTGATTAATATTGGCCACTTTAAAGTAGTAGTTGACAGTGTATCCCTGCAGTTTAGAAATAAATACCAAGGTGGGTAGGTAGTTGACAGTGTAGCATGCGTCCTGTGAATACACTTCTTTGAGATATTATAAAACATGGACAGCTACTGAAAGATCTTGCAAATTCCTAGTTTACAGGTATATTTACACACTTGTGAGTTGATGGTAAATTATGTTTATCAGAACTCTAACGACTAGCTTATTTTCATAATTTTTCTTTGCAGAAAATGAAATATGTTAAACTGTAAAGATCACCATAATTTTATAGAATGCTAATTAAGTGAAAAAATTAGAAAAAGAAAGTAGATATGTATTATCAAGAAATAAGATGTATGATTGCAAAACTAAGACCAGTTCATGGTAGAGTCCTGCTGTTATAATTGAGTCCTGCTGTTATGTTGCTAACGTCATATCAAACTACTATCAAAGTGTGTTTAAGATGAGAGTTATTTATTTTAAAGCCACTCCTTTTAGCCAGAATTCTTAGACTCTCGTGTTTAAATTACTTTATTTGAATTAGTTCTCTTAATTTCCTTCCACAAGTATTGTTTGTGAGGGTGGAAGAAGGCCCTCGTTCTTCTTGATTTCCTGTCTCTGATTCTTGAAGCTTTCCTCTGCTCTGTTTCCGTCCCTCGGATGCTCATGTGCACAGGGAAGCCATCCTGCCTTTAACTTTGTCCCTTCCCTCACTCTAGGCAAACTGATGGCAGACTGATGCTTTTCCTGTGTTCACCCTAAGAGGGCTAAAGACAAAGCTTTACTTTCTCTAAGAAAAGCCATAGTTAAAACTAAAACAAAATATCTCAGCCAGCACTGTTGTAGACTGATCATAATTACCCTTAAACATACTAGTGATTCTAGTGTTCTTTTTTTATTAGGCAAAAGAGATTTCACTAGCAGACCTTCAGGAGAATTATATTGAGGCATTAAATAAATTAGTGTCTGAAAATCAACAACTACAGAAAGATTTGATGAGCACCAAATCTCAGCTGGAGCATGCTACTCACGAGAGCAAAAAAAAAGATGGCAGGATCTTTAACTCGGCACACAGCAGAGCAGCCAGGTTCAAGAATGCAGAGCTTAAGTAAAGTTTTTCTCTCTCCTTTTTAAAAAAGAATTATTTATTTATTTAATGTATATGAGTACACTGTTGCTGTCTTCAGACACACCAGAAGAGGGCATTGGATCTCATAATAGATGGTTGTGAGCCACCATGTGGTTTCTGGGAATTGAGCTCAGGACCTCTGGAAGAACAGTCAGTGCTCTTAACCACTGAGCCATCTCTTCAGCACTTTAAGTAAAGTTTCTTAAAAGTCTCTCTGAAGTGTGTGTGCTACAGTGTGCTTTCCTGCTTTGAGAAGACTTTCCGGCTTAGAGATATGTAGTCATCACAGGCTCTGGTTTAATTCTGACCACACTGTGTACAAGAGGCTCAGGTGGCTCAGCCCTTGTTTCATTACAGCTTTTGTTCTGTGCATTCTGGATGTAGGTGTAAACCCTGTCTTGTTCCCCCAGAGTCTTTTCATGCTTCCTCCCACCACCTTCATCACACCTGTTCCGTAAGAAGTAAAACATGGCTTTCTATAAAAAGCGTCCATTGTATTTTTGATCAATTAATTTTAGGTTGTTACCATAAGAAAGGTTATTCCAATGAGAAGCCAACTGGCCTTAGTTTGTTCTGTGTAGCTTGTGTGTTTTCCTATCAGATGCCTTTGTTGGCACCTGCTTTCTCTGTGGACGGGGTGCCCTGGCCCTGTTTCTTCTGCACCCCAGTGGCAGCTTGTTTAGCCTCTGCTGTGATAAGCATGAGAGCAGAGCCCGAGTGAGTGAGGGACACTTGTCTCCAAGTGGGCTGCTCATTTCTAAGCAATAGAGTCTTGCTGCTTAGCCTCTTATGAACATGCTTCTTTCAGCATTTATTGGAAAGAAAAGTTGCTACAGTTTTTCATTTATTTTGTTTTCTAATCTGCTATCCAGGCCAACCCATGGCCAGCACAGACATGATGGAATAAAGACCGAGCAGTACCAAACAGGTCACCACTCGCCTCGAGGACAAACGTTGGATAGCATAGACCCTGTGGCCAGGGGCCCTAGCTCCCTGAGTTCTCACATCAGCCCCGACAGCTCCACCATCTCTCGGCCTTCCAACTTTCTATGTCAGACTCACTCTTTGCCTTCAATGCTAGATATCAATGATGCCAACTTTTCTGACAGTCTGTCTGACTGTATGAATGACCAAGAAGAGTTTGCATCTTCGGTATGAAAACTTTCTCATCTTAATATTTATTTTTAATTTTAAGATAAAGAGGGTGATTTTTTTTCTTACTGGGTCCCAGTCAGTACCCTGTATTACTTTCACATTTGCAGTTTTGCTTGTGAAGGCACATTTAACCAAGATGACTTCAAATTCAAGTTCTAAAATACTTACAATAGGAGTGCAGGTATTCACTGCCTTTAGCCTGCACCTTCCTGCCTGCCTTGCCCAGAGAGGGCTGCCCAAAAGAGGGGCTGTTGGGAAGGAGCTGGTGGCCTGGGGCTGAGGGTGGTGCATCCGAGGTGTGCGGAGCATGATTTGGGTACCTGTGCTGGCCCGGGTGGCAGAGGCTGTCTTTGATCCTGTTCTGGCCCCCCATCCTCACCACTAGGCTCCAGTGTTCTTTACCCTCCATCGTGAAGCCGGTGTTGGACTGTTCATTGCCTGTTGTCAGCTGTGGTGTGTCTTTGTGAAAGTTTAGTAACCTTTTGTTTTTTGTTTATTTTTAAATGTGTCAGCAATTCCATGGAAAGATTTTCCTATAGTTTTAAAAATAAATGTCCATTTTACGTACACATAGTTAAAAAAAAATCAACACCCTGAAAAGTACCTTTCTTCTAAGTTTGGTGGCCAGCCTTCCCTGCCCTGTGATGATGTGATTTCACAAGTGTCACCTTTTCCAGTTAGTGTGAGCATCGTGTGTTTCCTTCAGAAGTCAGGTATTTGATGGCCGCACTCTACAGGGCCAACACAGTTGGTCCTGACGATTCAGCACTTGCCCGTTTGTCCACTGAGCTATACTGTGGCCCCACTGTGCCCACGTGTGGACACAGGACGCAGGAGTGCTGGCTCCCATGCTCCTAATAGAGGGGGCAAAGGTGGCCTCATGTTTCCTTCCTGTCTCAGTGCTCACATGGCGATGGCAGGTAGCACCCTGTTGTGTGAAAGCCTTAACTCCAGCGCTGGTTACTGTGGTAGCCTTGGCGAAGTCATTTCTCACTTCTGAAACTCATTTCTGTTTTGTCAAATAGAGACAAGAGGGTGTATATATATCTGTACTGTGTGGCTTTATTTCCCTTGGAGGCAATGATTTGTGCTCACTCAGCATTTATGGTGACTTCCCAAGTCTAACATTAAATGAGAGCAAACTGCCTGTGCTAGATTTCCTGTATTACTTTCAAAATCCGAGATCTGAAATATCACCAGAATCGAGAGTTACAGATCAAAGACCATGGAGTGGAATTTTAAGAAAGGGAAAAATATTGATTTTTAACTGGCGTTTAATTTGTTTCCTATGGATTTTCAGTGCTTTAAAGTGAGAGTAACATTGAGAGTTTTGAAATAACAGGCATTGGCTAGTAGGCATTGGCTGTGTTCTCCAGTAAGTGGCAGGCAGGCATTCTAGTCTAAGCTGAGGTGCTCTCAGACTACTGACGGCATTTTCTACACACTTTACACAAATACTCTTTGCGTCAGAAAGAGAGATCTGTGGTGCGATGTTTTCAGAACTTGCTTTTTTTTTTTTGTTTGTTTGTTTTGTTTTGTTTTTCGAGACAGGATTTCTCTGTGTAGCCCTGGCTGTCCTGGAACTCACTCCATAGACCAGGCTGGCCTCGAACTCAGAAATCCACCTGCCTCTGCCTCCCAAGTGCTGGGATTAAAGGCGTGCGCCACCACTGCCCAGCTATAAGTATTGCCTTTTTTTCTTTTTTGGCATTAAGATGAAAATATCTCCTCAGGAAAAATTTCCCCTTTAACAGGGCTAGGCAGAAAATATCCAAATGTCAGGGCATTCATCCCTGCTTGCTAACACGTTATGCTTTGTCTCCCTCTCCCAGTGCTCGCTGCCCGTCTCTCCTCTGGGATCCATAGCTACCAGGTTTCTAGAAGAGGAGGAGCTGAGGTCTCACCATATTCTAGAGCGCCTGGATGCCCACATTGAAGAACTGAAAAGAGAGAGTGAGAAGACGGTGAGGCAGTTCACAGCCCTCGTGTAGCCCTGCGCAGCCGCAGACAGAAGACTGCATTATAAAGTCTGATGAAGAGACAACGTGATGTCTGCAAGAGCAGCACTGAGAAATCTGCAAATCGGGCACTTTGGTGTTGTCACCCGTTTGTTTGAAGGACTACTTCCAGTAGGAACTTGTGAGAATAAACCACTTAGCAGACTTTCCTCATGAATATTTATTACCACAGAGCAATTTTCTTTCTGACTTCATGTGAATAGCTGTATACTAATTAAAATAAAGATTTTACTATACAGTTTGAAACTAAAGTAACTACAGAGCTTCCCTTAAAGGAAGTATGTAGTGGAAGCATGGCTGTGAAGTTGCTCAGCTGGCTTCTTATACGTTCTCACCTTGTTAGGTGTAAAGTCTGGCTACAAGTGTGTCAAGGGGCCATGGTGCAGTCCTTGGAAGGAGGCTTTTGCACACCCTCAAGGAGAAGAGAGGATTGCATAGGTCAGAGCTGGATTTAGTGTGCAGAACTCATGGGATATGTAGTCTGAGTGCTTAGCATTTGCAGACTGAGGAGAGGGGCAGGTGGGAGACAGGATTTGAAGCAACATTGACAGACATGGAGGGCATGGACGGAGGAGAGCAGGGTTCTAGCAGGTGAGGGTCATAGGAGCCAGACCAATACAGAACTGGACCGTACGGTCAGGGCAAGGAGAAGGCACATTCTGGACTTGCCAGCCCAAGGACCCAGGTCCTTCTATTCTCCCTGCAAGAGGGTCTTTTCCATCAGCATATAAACATTCTGGTATTCTTCTTTCAAAAGAAACGGAAAAACTGCCCATCTACTCCATATATTTGCTCCTCTTGAGCAAACATTTCTAAAAATAGGTGGCTGTGGTGATGATTTCTGGTCTGTCTCCTCTTCTCTTCTGAGCCCTCTTCACCCTGAAGCTGCTGTCCTGCCTTGGAGGTCACTGATGTCCTAATCTCTGAGCATCATTCCACACAGCAGCTTCCTCCCGTCCTCCCTTGGCTCCTGTGACCTGGAGCTGCTGGTTCCCTTCTGTCTGCCTGCTCTCTCCACCTCACCCACAGTCACTGGCTCTTCCTCCTCTGACGGATATGTCAGAGGCCCTGGATGCACTTAGTGCACTCTGCTCTAGAACTTTCCGTCTGTTCCCAAGCTCTTATGACCAAGTGTAGCCCATTGTTCTCTATAGTCAGGCAATCAGATATGCCTCTGTTTTTGTGAGTTGCCTTTATTTGGTAGTCCGAGGTTGGCCTAGCATTTTATATTTTCAGCAGAGAACTGATCTGGCCAAGATTCCACCTCAGGATGAAACCTGTGATTGCTAGTTCCTCCATCCTACTCTTGGCTCCTTACAATGTTCTCTGCCCAGTTCACTGGGAGGCCCTGTAGCTTCTGCTTCTCTCAGGTCCAGCCATTTCGCTCTTGCACTGCCACAAGCTGATCTCATGTAGAATCTGGGTGTGGCCTCCCTCCTGGTACCACTACAGTGCCCCACACCGACACCGATAATCTTCACAGAGTGTCCAGAACTATGCTTTTAGAACATGAATGAAATGTTACTGCTTTCTGCTTTGCAACCCACAGAGGCTTCTTACTGTACTCAGAATAAAATCCAAATGATGTATTGTGCTCACAGGGCCTCCATGGTCTGGGCCTGTGCACAGCATTCATGGTGCTGCCCTCAGTGAGCTGCTCACATTAAGTTTCCTGAAAGGCTTCCTCTGTGGGCTCTTCACCTTGCAGGGCCTCCCAGTGAACTGGGCAGAGGACGTTGTAAGGAGCCAAGAGTAGGATGGAGGAACTAGCAATCACAGGTTTCATCCTGAGGTGGAATCTTGGCCAGATCAGTTCTTTGTTGCTTGGATTATGGCTCTTGGAACGAGGGGCTTCTCACACCCTGCACAAACCCGTCTAGGAGGTGCTTAGACATGTTGAGCCAGGAATAAATGTCCTCCTCAAGATGCCCACATGAACCGAGCTGTGGTGGCACGCGCCTTTAATCCCAGCACTTGGGAGGCAGAGGCAGGCAGATTTCTGAGTTCGAGGCCAGCCTGGTCTACAGAGTGAGTTCCAGGACGCCAGGGCTACACAGAGAAACCCTGTCTCAAAAAACCAAAAAAAAAAAAAAAAAGATGCCCTCCTGGTGCTATGCATGCTAACCTCCTGCTCTCTTCTTCCCATAGACTGTTGCTGCTGTTTTGCCCCATAGCAGCTGGTTGCTTGGCTGCTCTATCCCATGTGGCATGCTCTGGCTAGGGGCAGGGAGCAGCTCTGCCTCTCCCAGCATCCCAGGTGCCCCGGTCACAGCACTGGCCTCAACTGCTGCTGCCTTCCTTGGTCTCTGTTCCCAAGGGCCAAACAGCATGCCGCCCATGTGGGGGCACTCAGTAACCATGGTGGGTGCGTGAAAGTCATGACCACTGGCCTTCGTTTGTTCTCTCTAGAATGAGAATAATGTCACTGGTGTTAGGAGGATTTATTGAAGATAGATTTCTACAGGGCTGTTCAGGCTCTGAGACACCAACCTATGCAGATGAGTCTGAGGAGTTTTTGAATTTCAGAGTCTCCCAAGCTTCAGATTAAAGATTTCCATCTCCTGTCTTCACCGGGAGGAACAGGGACAGAGCAGTCCCGGGGAGCACTTAAGGAACCATGAGGTGCTATGAATTTCCTCAGATTATACTGTGCTCCTACAAAGGCTGAAATGGTCTATTGTCTAAATTTGTCAGAACATTCGATTGTAGCTTAACTCTCAACTTTGTTTTTCAAAAGATTTCCTTCTACCTAAATTTGTCCGAAGTTAGTTTGTTTCTTAGCAGGTTTTATAAACTGTCACCGACCGGAGTTCCCAGATGAGATGGAGAGGATCGGAAGTTTATTTTTTTGAGACAAGGTCTTATGTTGCCCAGTCTATCCTGGAGTATCCTGTGTAGACCAGGGTGGCCTCCTGCCTTCACCTATGAAATGCCGAGAGCACAGAACCACCATGTCTGGGGAGCAAGTCTTCCTTCGGTGTTTACAGATACTGCTTTATTAGATGAGTTATTTCATTCCTCTTGCCCTGGATTCCTGACAAATTTGTGTCTAGGTTCTAGGACACAGGAACTGTAATCTCACTCATTTTATAAGGAAGTTAAACTGGTCTCTGGAGGGTCCTAGAGCCTTCTAGCAGAGCCAAGGGGTAGCAAGGACTCTGGGCACCGAATGACCTAATGACCTAATCCTAGCGTACCTTTTAGCTGGATGAACCTGAGCCACTGTACTAAGCCCCACACTTCAGTTTATCATCTGCAAGATAGAGCAGTGCAAAAAATGCCTACCTCAGAAGTTTTGTGAAAATGAGCTAAGTGTATTTGTAAAGCACTTACAATCTTGCTTGGGACAGCATACTGTGGCAGCATCTTGACTGGAAAGAAGCTGTAGCCTTCTGTTCTGTGATGTCTCCCTGCCTCCAAGCCCTGCCTCCCCTCTCCTATTGACAAGGAAGCCCTGGCAGAGCTGTGCCTGGTGTTTTCTGTTTGCAGAATACCCTTGCACCCAGAACCGAAAAGTTACAGGTGAGAAAAATACTTATTTAAAGTGCATCACTGGGGACATGAAGAGCACTGACGCATAGGGCAGGGAGGGGAGAGGGGAGCTGTCAGCTTGTGCCTAAGGGGCGGAGCCAACGGCTTGTGCCCGGAGGCCTAGCACCCAGAAGGCTGAGGCAGGAGGCTCATAACAGCAAGACAGTGGAACTTGCAGAGCCACACAGTAGATCTGGATCAAAGGGAAAGTGGAGGCCAGAGACAGTGATGGATACACCGACACAGTTGCTCGAGGCAGGCAGCTTCTTAGGGGCAAAGGCAGAGGAGAAAACACTTACTTTATAGGTTTCTGGTTCCTCCAAGCCTGGAGCAGAAGTTTCACTTGTTCAGGCCTAGTGAGGATTTGTTCGGGTGACAGGTGTCGGGAGACTACAGTATTCTCCTGACTGGCTTCTTTACAGTTGCAGGTTGAAGGCATAGGGATGAAGTGTGATCAGAGGAACTTGTTCTGAGGAGGTTCTGGGCATGGCATGAAGCTGGACCAAAGGGAAAATCTGGGTGGGGGTGGGAGTGGGGTGGAGGTGGGGGTAGGGGTGGAGATGGAGGTGATGGCCTTGCAGGCTTTAGAGCAGCCCTCTAAATTTTGATCTAAGAAAGTTTGATAGTCCCAACACAGTTTCACACTTTCCTCTGTGGGAACCTAAAATCTGGATGTTTTATGCTGCCTCTTTGACAGTCAGTCAAATCCTTTTGGGGAAAGAAAGCACCTAGTTAAGGTGATACCTGAATGGTGGAGGGCCCAGAAACTCCTTGGTATCAGATGAGAAGAGAGATGTGTGCACATGTGTTTTTCTGGCAGCGAATTTGTTTTTTGTTATATTTTTGAAGATATCTGTGAACCAAAAAGATTTAAGAGCCACCGCTTTCAGGACTGAAGTGCCCCTGGGATAGTATCTTGTTGTGGCAAGAGACATGAAATTGAAGTCAAATCCTCCTTACCCAGGGTTAAGTTTTAAAGTGTAGTAGAGAATGAAAACTATTCAGTAATAAAGAGACACCCAAATCATTAAAAATGGGCAAAGGAACAAGGCATAGTGTTGCACACAATCTCAGGACTCAGCTGGGACAGGAGGCTCAGGACTCGGAGCTCCAGCTCAGAACAACCATACACATACAAAAAGTCACATCAGCACAGGATCTTTTAAAAATATGAAGATGTGTAATACAGCACATGAAAAGATACTTGGCATCACTGGATACCTGGAAATGAGATTAAACCCACAGTGCAATACCACTGTACAGCCACTATAAAGGGAGGGCGCTGATGAGTGCCGGGGATGTGAGGGAAGTGGGGTGCTTACATTGCTGATGGTGAAGGATGCTGCAGACACGGGGAAACAGATGACGCTGGTTCTTCAGAGAGCAGACATCGAGTTGCCCATCGCGTAGCTCCGTCGGTCCCAGGCATGCTCAAGGGAATGAGAACGTTATGCAGAGAGCTGGTCACACATGTTCACACTGGCATTTTCACAACAGCCCCACAGTGGAAGCAACCCAGACATCTACAGTTGGAGAGTGGGTGAGCAGCAGGTGGCTAGCCATGCAACGCAGGGTTATTTGGGGATACAGAGAAAGGAAGTATCTGGGAACTACTGCACTGACTCAGCTACAGAATGGTACTGAACATGTGGCTCTTTATATGAGGTGCCCAGGTCAGACAAATTCATACGGGCAGGAAGTAGGTCAGCAGGTCTTGGTGGAAGTTGGGGGAAGCAGGACTAATTGAAGAGTACAGACTTTATCTTGGGAATTATAAATATTCCAACACTCATGGCCCTGACCATTGCCCCATTCTGAGCACATCACAGCTAACATTGAATTTGCATGCCTCACATTGGGATGGTTTTTTTCCTTTCACAATTTGATATGTATGATATATTTTGATAATGTTCCCCCCCACTATTTTATCCGCTTCCCCTACTACTGAACCCCTTCACAAGTCCTCTTAATATTTTCAGTGGTGTGTGTGTGTGTGTGTGTGTGTGTGTGTGTGTGTGTGTGCCTACTGCATTTAGACTTTCCTGAAAGAGCATGGGTAGGGAGCCATCTATTTGAGCAAGAGCGACTTAACCAGTGGCTACATCACTGATGGATATGACTCTTCCTTTTCCTCAGCAGCCAATAACTTCGTATATCTTCACAGGGGCTTAAATTCCTGTGACCCTTCCCAAATGAGTGAATTTTATGATATTTTAATTTTATTTTCTATTTTTATTTTTGTAGATGTTCTCACTCTGTAACCCAGGCTGTAGTCCAGACTGGCCTTGAATGCATGGTGGTTAATCCTGCTTCACTCAAGTACTAGTATAATAGGCATGGGTCACTAGGATTCAGAATTTTATCTTAGTCTGTAAGTTCCTCCCCCCGAACCCCCCAAAATCATCCTGATTCAAGGCAACACTGGACAAGATAAGATGAGTTTGTTCTTTGGAAATGTGGTACATGTTGTGAAATTCGGCATTTCCTACTCTGGTTCATATTCTGGAGTATGACACTCCTGTCAGAATGTGGACGATAGAACTTCAGGAGTAGCTGCTTGTGTGAAAAGTTTCAGCTGATGACATAATGTGGCTCAGAGGGATTTCCCAAGCACCTATGCTCTGGGCAGCTCTAGCTCGCTTCAGTGGGTGTGGTCTTGGTGCAGCTCCCCTGGAGGAGCAGTTTCCAGAGTTACAGAGGGTGCTGCTGCAGGCTCCAAGTGGCTTTTGGGCTACAGGGAACTTAGTGTTAGCCGCATAGCTAGATGGTTGCTTCTACTAGTCAAAGGATTGCTGAGCACTTCCTGAAAATGGGAAGTTTGTGCCCTCAGACTGCTTGGCAAGCCCTTTTGATATTTCTCTGAGCTTGACTGGGCAAGGCAGAGAAAGACAATGCAGTGTTAAATGCTTGCCTAACACATGCCTCTAGCATGCATGCACGTGTGCGCACACGCACGCATCTGTGTACACAGTGTAAACACAAAAAGATGTGCCAAATCAGGATGTGACACATTACAAGGCAGCCCCTCCCAATGGCCAGGGTCCTCCTCCCCCACCTTTCTCACTGCTTCCCAAATGGACAAAGGACGGTAGCCTTGCTGTTGAGGATTCCTCCTGCATTGTGGTGGAGCCCTGGGACTTCTAAGACTAAATGCAAGAAATAAAATGCACAGCATTAAAGAGAACAGCAATTATGCTGACACTGAGCTATCAAAACACAAGAAAAGCAAATTTGTGATACTGTCTTATATGTGCTTCTCTATTAACTCATTAAATAACAAGGCCTCGTGGCAGGTCTATCACCCACCATTGCTTGAAGCAGCGGTGCGTGCAGAAGATGTTCTGGGATGTTTGCAGCTTTCTAATGAGCTGTGGGAACATCTGTGATTTCTGTTGGAACTAAAACCACAGGTACTACAACACTACTGTGGGTTCCAGCCTCTACTCACAATGGAAGAAATGTCACATTTCAGTTAGAGAGCCCTGTTGTGCCAAGATTGTAAAAACCCGAAAGAGACCCTCAGGAATCACAACCTGCTGTAATCGCATGAGTGTCTTTATTCGAGCTCAAGCTTGGGCCACCAACCTCCCTGATGGAACAGGAAGGAGAGTGACCCCCAGGTCTAAGTGAAGGGAATATATAAAGGAAAAAACCACAAGCGGGGGTTTCTAAGCCTTAGCATTACATGAGAGGGTAAAGGAATGTTGTCCTTCAAACTTGATAACATTTGTTCAGACAACAGAGCAGAACCGTGCAGCTGGAAAGGAAAAAGTAACTTATTGTGCTATCAGAATCTGGTGTGTTTTTACAAACTGGCCATAGCTGTCTGGGAACACTTAATTGTCTCTTTTCCATAGTCCAAGAGTAGGCTTTTATTATTTTAAGGATATTGACTCTTGCTTCCTTCAAGGGCAGGACCCATCTGCACTGGGCAAGTGCTTATCTATCTATCTATCTATCTATCTATCTATCTATCTATCTATCTATCTGGGAGGAGGATACAGAAGCTGGAATATGTATTCCCAAAGCTGGCATCTGCCGCTGAGGGGTGTGTGTGTATCATTAGAGAGTGCCACCATGAAAAGGGGGATTGCAATATTCTGGCGCCAGGTTGGGCTCTCTCTGTTTCCCCCCTCTGAGAGGCCAGAGGTATTTCTGCTGGGAAAAGGGGAGATGGGAGTGGGGCTCTTTGTGAGTGGCGGGAAAGTGCAGAGGCAGGTTTCCTCTGGCTCTTCAGCCCAAGTTCATGGAGCCCTAGACTCCTGTTCTGGCTGTAGGCTCCTAGGGATGCAGTCTGTGGCTGCCAGGTTAAGATCTCAGAAACTTGCCCATACCTCTCTTCACTCTGGTTCTCTGGAGACATTTTACTTGTTTAGAGGGGGCAGGATTTATACTTAATATAAACATTTTAAGTGGATTTTATCTTTGAGTGTTTTGCCTGAATGAATGTATGTGCACTATGCATGTGCTGGGTGCCCTTGAAAGTCAGAAGAGGGTGTCAGTTTTCCTGGAACTGGAGTTACAGATGACTGTGCATGCTAGAAATTGAACCTGGGTCCCTGGAAGAGCAGCCAGTGCTCTTAATCTCTGAGCCATCTCTCCAGACCCTTAGCATAAACTCTCAAGAACAAGTTCTCAAGTGGGTTGAGATAACAAACTAACTTATTGAAACAATGGTACTTAAAAAATATTCTCTACCATAGATTTGCACTTCTGAGAGAACTACTGCCCTGCATCTGACAGGTCGGGACATCCTCCCTGAGTTGCAGGTGGATTCCAGGGCTCACAAGGCCTCAAGGTTTCAGCATCCAGGTCAAACCACAAGGAGCTGGAACCTCTCTCCACGATCTTTTTGGAAGAAAGTTAGGTGTGGTGGTTTGAATATGCCTGTCCCATGGAAAGTGCTACTCTTAGGGGGTGTGGCCTTGTTGGAATAGGTGTGGTCTTGTTGAAGGAATTGAATCATTGTACAGGTGGGCTTTGAAGCTCTGCCCAGTGTGGAAGAGACCCTCCTCCTAGCTGCCTGTGAGACAGTCTCTTCCCCTGTCTGCCATTGGATCGAGATGTAGAACCCTCAGCTCTGTCTCCAGTGCCATGTCTGCCTGCAGGCCTCCATGCTTCCTGCTGTGATGAGAATGGGCTAAACCTCTGAAACTGTAAGACAGCCCCAATTAAATATTTGCCTTTATAAGAGTTGCTTTGATCATGTATCTCTTCATAGCAATGGACACCCTAACTAAGACATATGGTCAAACAGCTCAAGTTCCTGTCAGCCACAAGCCCAGAAGCAAGTGACATCTTTTGTAGGCTACAGGTAATCATAGGGACTCTGGACCCCTTGGCCATCTCTTTTGACAGAATGCCAGAGAGTTCTACTTTCTACTGTGGACAAGGGGCACATAGCATGGTTGGTGCTTGCTCTGTGGACCCCAAGAAAACTTTGCAGTGTCCAAACACATTCTTCTGGGCACTGAGGCAGGGCAGGTAAGAGAATGGTTGGCATGGAGAGGCGAGGCAAAACTTGGATGGGTGTAGGCGTGGTCCCAAATCTGCCTTTACCCACATATTCCTGCATCTTTATGCAATCTCTACAAACAAGGCTAGGAGTATTATTTAACAATGCATCAAATAACAACATCAGACAGGAGTCTGCTGCTGCTGTCCTCAGCAACCTCAAGCTAGGTGTCTGTTTCCTCATAAGAAACAAGTTCTTCAAATTAGTGTTTGTCACTAATGTTTAAGATTAGCTTACAAGAAAGAGCCGGGCAGT
This sequence comes from Uromys caudimaculatus, assembly GCA_028551405.1. NCBI lineage: Eukaryota > Metazoa > Chordata > Mammalia > Rodentia > Muridae > Uromys > Uromys caudimaculatus. Next base: position 19,655,596 of record CM052706.1, read on the forward strand.
GGTGGCACACACCTTTAATCCCAGCACTTGGGAGGCAGAGGCAGGCGGATTTCTGAGTTCGAGACCAGCCTGGTCTACAGAGTGAGTTCCAGGACAGCCAGGGCTACACAGAGAAACCCTGTCTTAAAAAAAAAAAACCAAAAAAAAAAAAAAAAAAAAAAAAGGTTAGCTTACAAGGTAATGGGCTTTATCATGGCATCTCATTTTTTTTTTTTTTTTAAATATCAGGTCTAAAAAATATTTGATCAAATTAAAAAAATCAATGCATAATATTTAAAAGTTTAGTAATAAACTTGGTAAAGAAGAGGAATCTCAATTATTACACTTTTGTGTAATAGTCTCTACTGCTAAGATTTCTGAATGAATATTGCAAAGAAAAATAACTTGTTTTATCAGTGTGGGCTGTGAAAAATTTAAAAATGCTGTCACTAAAAATATCTAGATAGGGATTGTGTATTGTCTCAAGCATAAATCCTAGTATAAAAATTAAGGTCATTCAAGAAAGCTCAGGATTTTTATTAAAAATAAACTTTCAAAGATTCTATTGAAAGTTTCATATAAACTCTGTATCTTTCCTAATGTGTAGATTTTATTTTTTATTGTAGTTGCATATTTTAGAGAAAATGTAAAGGAATTTGTCTCATATTGTCTTAGTTCATTTTCTGACAATGTATAAGAATTCCTGAAGCAAGGTACATTAGTTACTTTTTTGTTGCTGTGATAAAATACCATGGCCAAAAGCAATTTAAGAGTTTATTTTGACTTTTGGTTCCAGAAGGGGAGAGTCTCTCACAGCAGGAAAGTCATGGCATTGTGGTGGTGCAGGAGCAGGAAGCTGGCTGGCCATGCTTTTATCCATACACAGGAAGCAACAGGAAATGGTTGAAGCTATAAAGCCTCAAAGCCCTCTAGCAACATATTTCTTCCACAGATCATCACCTCATGTCTTAGGGTTTCTTTTGCTGTGACAAAACACCACGAGACCAAAAGCAACTTACAAAAACAAGTTTAATTTGGGGTTCAGGGTTCAAGAGGGTTAGAGTCCATGACCATCATGATGGGGGGGGGGTATGGCAGCAGGTAGGCAGGCATAGAGAAGAGCAATTGCTGAGAGCTCTCACACCTCTACAAGCACAAGGCAGAGGAGGGTGTGGGAGGGAGATGGGGGGGGGAAGACTGAGAGATTGGGAATGGTGTGGGCTTTTCAAACTTTAAAGCCCACCCCCAGTGACATACCTCTTCCAACAAGATCACACTTCTTAATCCCTCTCCAATACATCTACCAACTGAGGACCAAGTATTCAAATACCTATTAAAATGGCCTACAAGGGCCATTCTCGTTCAAACCACCACAGGGTCTATTTCAGCTTAAAACTCTCAGGTAACACTCCTATCACTGAGAGAAGTCAGGAAGTCAGGGCAGAAACTCAAGATAGGAACCTGGAGGCACAACTGAGGTGGAAGCCATGGAGTAAGCCACGCTGCTTACTTGCTTGCTCCTTTTGGCTGGCTCTGCCTGCTTTCCTAAACAGCCCAGAACCACTTGCCCAGAGATAGCACTGCCCTACTGTGGAACATCAATCATTAATCAAGAAAATGCCCTATAGACTTACCTATAGACAATCTGATGAAGGCATTTTCTCAATTGAGGTTCCTTTTCTCAAATAACTCTAGTTTGTGTCAAGTTGGCACAACCCAAACAACTAACTAGTAGACCTCCCAAAGGTTCTATAATCTCCCAAAGCCACCACCAACTGAGGACTAAGTGTTCAAATACATGAGCCTATGAGGGGCATCTCTCACTCAAACTACCACCAACATAATTTATAAAGGAACAGGCTTCATTTGGCTCATGGTTCGAAAGGCTGAATATATAAGACTGGATAAGCACATCCCACAAGGCCCTCCTGTTACTGTCTGAGTACAGCAGGGAAACAGAAGGATTGAGTGTGTGTGAAGGAGTCAAATATGGGGCAGCCTTTCTTTAGAGTTACTGCACTCAAGTAGTGAAGCCTCATGAGAACTTAGTGTTTGCTCAGTCTCCCCCAAATTAGAGATTAATCCAATCTAAGAGCAGTGTAAACTCTCAATGTCCTGAGATTGTTAAAGGTTCTGCCTCCCAACACCACTCTCTTAGTTAGGGTTTTGCTGCTGTGAACAGACACCATGACCAAAGCAACTCTTATAAGGATGACATTTAATTGGGGCTGGCTTACAGATTCAGAGGTTCAGTCCATTATCATCAGGGCCAGAGCATGGCAGCACCTAGGCAGACATGGCACAGGAGGAGCTGAGAATTCAACATCTTGTTCCAAAGGTAAACAGGAGAAGACTGGCCTCCAGGCAACTAGGATGAGGATCTTAAAGCCCATGCCCACAATGACACACTTCCTCTAACAAGGTCATACCTCCCTAGCGCCACTCCCTGGGCCAAGCATATTCAAACCACCACAACCACTAATGGTAAAATTCAACATGACTTTGGTGTGTGTGTGTGTGTGTGTGTGTGTGTGTGTGTGTGTGTGTGTGTGTGTACATTGTAAGTATGTGTGTACATGGTGGATGTGTGGAGGCTAGAGGTTGGCACAGGGTGCCTTCTTTTATCATCTTCCACCTAATTTTTTGAGACAGAGTCTCTCAACCAAGAACCTGCTATTTTTGCTAGACTGGCTGGCCAGTAAGCACTGAGTATCCTCCTGTCTCAGTCTACTCAGTATTGGGGGTACAGATATGTGGTGCAGCACCCACCTTTTTACAGGGAAGCTGGGGATCTGAGCCCAGGTCCTCTTGCTTGAGTGGGAAGCACTTTGTACATCGAGCTATCCCTGTGACCCTCAATTGAGTTTCAAGGAGACAAACCATGTTTAGACTGTAGCACATAAGGATTTTGGGGTAGGTATTTTCATTGTTGTGATAAAATACCATGATCAGAAGTAACCTATAGATTAGTTTATTTTGACTTACAGTTTCAGAAGGAGAGCCCATAATGGTGGGGGAGGCAGGCAGTAGTAGAGTCATATCTCTAACCACATGCAGGAGGCAGAGAGAGTGAACTGGAAGTAGGGAGAGGCTATAAGCCCTCAAAACTTCCTCCAGCAAGTCTGTTCTAAAGGTTCCATAATCTCTGCACACAGTGCCATTGTCCTAATTTGCTTCTATGTTGCTGTAATGAAACTAATTTAAAACCACTTGTAGGTGAAAAGGGATACAGGTTATAGTCCATCACCAAGAAGAACCAAGGCAGGAACTCAGGTCAGGAACCTGGAAAAAGGAAACAAAGCCGAGACCATGGGGGGAGTACTGCTCACTGGCTGACTTTCATGCCCTGCTCAGCTACCCTTTTTGTACAACTCTGGACAACTTGCCCAAGGGTGGCACTGCCCACAGTGGGCTGGGCTCTCCTCCATTAATCATTAATCAAGAAAATGTCCCACAGGAATGCCCATGGGCCATTATGATAGAGGTGATTTCTTAGTTGAGGGACTGTCTTCTCAGTTGACTTGAGTTTCTGCATTCAAATATTCAATCCTGTACGGGACATTTCTCATTCTAAGCACCACAGGTATCCTTCAGTTAGTTCTCTGGGAGATTCACCTCTAAAGGCTGTTTAAATATTATTATTTAGGCTTTTTACAGACAACTCTCCCTTCGGTGTGCAGCTATTAGAAGACAGGACTATGACAACAAGACCGTGGCCAGGGCTCTGACTTGGTTGGCCAACCTTCCTCTTCCTTCATGCCTCAGCTAAAACATTTCTGTGGTTGAATCTATTTTGATTAATGACTGTCCATATGAGAGCTTCCCAGATGACAGTCCATCCATTTATTAATTGCTCCTCCAAACATTAATGAAACAAAGCTCTCATCTTGGAAGATGAATACCTCTGAAGATGCCAACACAGGTGATGTGGATGCCAGCTCCTCTCCAGCTCCTAGAACCTCTGACAAGTGTACATGGCAGGACTAATGATACACCTGTGCCCTTGGCAGTTTATGTCACCAACGTTTGAGGACAGCCCCCAGGCTCAGGGCTCAGGCCCAGTGAAACAGATCTGAAAGCAGAGGTTGAGGGCAGGGGCTCAAAGCCAGCTCACCACTCAGCAGCTGTATACCCTTGGGCAGAATCTTCATATTCAGAATGCATACTGTGTTCTAACTCATCAAGCCTGACCCAGGCCATGTGAGATGCTGAATAGGAGACCTGGAGAGCTGAGAATGAGACCCTGCAGATAACATCAATTGCAGAGACAGCAGCTGTAGGAATCATCAGATCAGACAGCTGACCAACTGCATGGTTTGGGGCCCTGCTGAGCCAGATCAACCAAATGGTAATAAGCACAGTTGGGTTCCCCACAGAGATGTTCACAAGCTTCTCAGCAAGAGATGGCCAGTCAGATTTTAAGCCAAACTTCCTTAGTTTTAAATGTTGGTACCAGTTAAAACACTAAATAGTAAGGCCTTCATTTTTTGCCTGTATAGTCTGAATACAGCAATAAGGACGGTTTGGAACCATAAGCTACACCACAGGCAAGGGCCTCAGGAAACAGAGAATAGAGACAGCAGGGGAGGCCATTTCTTTTGCTCACAGTGCTTGGGGGGGGGGGGCACCAAAACCACAGGATCTAGCCATTTGCCACATGCTCACTCAATTCTCCAGGGAGAGTAGGGCTCATTTCACAATACAGTGACCTCCTTTAAGAGATAAGGCAACTAGCCATGGCACATACTTGAAATCCTACTACTTGGGAGGCGAGGCAGGAGTTGAAGGCCAACCTGAGATATAGAGTAAGGCTCCATCTCAAAAACAAACTCAAAATGATAGGGGTTAAGGAGATGGCTCAGTTGGTAAAGGGCTTACTGGGCAAGCAAGAGCACCTGAGTGGGGTCCCCAGCAGTCACATAAAAAGGCAGGTGCTGTGGTGCATACCTGTAATCCTACCACAGGGAGCTGGATGCAGGAGGGTTCCTGGAGCTTGTTGGCCATCAGTCTAATTTAACCAAATCACTGGCTCCAAGCACAGTGTGACTGTCTCGAAAATAAGGTGGAAAGACACTGAGGAAGACACACGACATTGACTTCGGGTGTTTACATGCATACCCACATGCACACAAACCCACATACGTGAGTTTATAACTGCAGTTATAAAGCTCCTGCTGGGTGGGGACTTTGTCCCTTTGAGTTAGACAAAGATTCTTTAAGATAGAGGCACAGACATGTCCTTCCTTCCCCTGGACTTAAGAAATGTCACCGTTTGATCATATATGCTTAAACCCACAAAGAATAAAAGATTAACACAAACTTGTTTGTGGCCTTTCTAAGTTCTCTTCTGTCTTCAGAAGCATCTGCTGTAGTGATGAAGGCACTCACATGTCACAGTCACAAGCTGGGCAGCTCTGCGTGTCATCAGAGGTAACAACAGCTACACCACATGTGAAACCTGCAGTCAGCAAAGGAGCACCTGCCAAGGCCACTCCCGCGACCTGGGTTGGGTCTAGTTCAAACAGATTCTGCTTTTGTGCCTTCCCTAGAGCAACATGCTGAACTGCCAGGTTTGTGTTTGGCTTTTTCAAATACCAAGCAGTTTTCAAAAATGGCTAAGCCATTTTACTTGCCCACATTTGAGGGTCCCAGTTTAACTCTGTCCTCACCAAACCTTGGCAGCCATCCTAAAGTGTGTAGCATGGTAACTCCTTGCCAACCTTTGGATCAGAAATGTTTACAAGGGCCCAGGTGTTAAAAGCTTGGTTCCAGTCTGTGGTGCTGTTAGGGGGTAGTGGAACCTTCTGGAGACCCTGCAGACTAGTTGCAGGGGGTTGTGTCATGGCTTTGAGCTCTTGAGGGGTACACTGAGACCCTAGTCCCTTATTTATTTATCTTTTGCTTCTTTTTTGTTTCTTTTGCTACCATAAAGTGAGAAGCTTTGATCTACCTCATGTTCCTCACCAAATCTGTCTCACCATAGCGACATAGCTGAACTACCACACACTGAAACTCTGACACTAGGTGAACAGACGAGCTCTTCCCCTCACGGTTGCTCATCTTAGGTATTTTGTTATAGTAGTGGAAAACTAATATGTGTTATGATATTAATTTGCATTTTCTAATACTAAAGATGTTGAGCACAGTTTTACAGGGTTATTGGCTATTTTCATGCTCTATTTTCTTTGATGCAATGCATATTTAAAACTTCTGTGCAGTTTTTAATTGGGTTGCTTGCTTTCTTATTAAGAAGGTGCAAGGGCTCTTTATGTATTCAATGCAGCAATTCCACTTCTAGGGACCTGCAAATTAAAATGGAAACATGTATTTCTCTCTCTTCATATATATATGTGTGTGTGTGTGTGTGTGTGTGTGTGTGTGTGTGCGTGTGTATACGTATATGTATACATATTGGTATAAGCCTTTGAATGTCTACAACTGCATTCATAATAGCCCAAACCCAGAGACAATCTAAGTATCTAAGTATCCATCAAATGGTGAATTAAATGCATATTATATTCGACCAGGACAATATTATAGTGCAATGCAGAGTAGTAAGCTATTGTTTCATTTTATAGCATGGCTAATCCTAAACAATCTATAATAAGCAGAGAAGCTTTGCGTCATGGATAACATGAGTCTATGTAGAAAATACCTGGAGAGTAAATCTGTAAAACCGTTGTTGCCTAGAGTAAGGGCTGTGTCTGGGGAGGGTTTACAGGATAAGAGCCATGTGCTAAAACTGCATTGTGCAGTAACTCTACAACTCCAAGAACTTATGAAGATGGCAAAGGGTATGCATATGTAAAGTAAATGTCATGGTCTGTAATTTATATCTCAAACCCCTTTTAAGGAACACACAAAAATAGCAACCATAATGAAGTACTTTCAGACAACAAGAAAGAATCTTTTTTGATTTTTAAAAAAATAGTCCAGACTGACAAAGACATTAAGAGAAATTTACAGGCAAGTATCTTCATGAATGTAAATGAAGAGGCCATTTATGAAATATTAGCAATTTAAATCTGTCGGTAAACAAGTCTACCTATACAGTTTCAATGATGACAGTGCTGCTGACCCTTTGGCTGAGGTCCAAAAAAAAGGATACTTTTGCCATCTTGAGCATGAAATGCTGCATCCCAGTTGCTGGCCACGATTCTATAAGCTTGGCAAATGCCAGCGGATCTGTAAGGCTGCTCTCTAGGAAGAGTACATGGGGAAATGATGGCCTACTGAGAAGCCGGACACCAGGGTGCTTGGCAGATTGGTTTCCACTAGGGAAAGGTAGCTGGCTCCAGACTCAGAGCTTGGGTATAGCCCCTCCATGATTCTGCCTGAGGATCTCTGTTTGTTTAGAGACACTCCCTGGGTATGTGTAGAATCCAGAGCAACCCCATGAGGAGCAAATTCTGGGTACTGGAGTTATGATGAATGTGTTCTCCTGTGGGATGTGTAAACCATGAAGTAGTTGTTGGCAGACATGCCAGTCTAGGGAGATTGGGAAGAGGCTCAAGTGGTACCCACCACCTGGTGGCCTGTGTGCACATGGCTTGAGAGTCTCAATTGCCAGAAGGCCACTGAGGAGAAGCAGGAGGCTACCATCTTAACGAGTCCCACAATGTCTAACCCATTAGTATATGGGGTTGACTGATCCTGCCTCCTTTTCTGTTCCTTGGAGCTCACATCCTCCTCATATTTTGGTCAAACTGACAGTGGAGTCAAAACAGCTGATCAGTACAGTCTGAGGTTGTAGAAGAGCTACTAGTACCTTCCCTGGAACAAGAAGTGGACCACAGTAGTGAGGTCCTTGTGAAAGCTCACAGCTGAGCTGAACTGAAGGCTTTGATGTAGCTATGAACAAGGACATGAGAAGATGCAGCCTACTGGTTCCTTAGCCAAGACCCGTGAGCTCAGCCTCTACTGGAAGGGACAAACACCGATAGTAACTGCTCATTCCTTTTATGTTCGTGTTCTCCACTGGAAGTGGGCGGTAAAGTGGCCTTGAGTTTGCTACACTGGATGCAACTTGTGGGAGTGCTGGCCACTGGGAATGTCCTTCATGATCCTCTCTGGAAACGAGTGGGTATTTTTTAGTTTCCCGACAAAGTATCTTGGATAGAGTTCTTACTTTCAGCCTTTTATATGTAGTTAAACTATTGCTAGTATTGATTTAATAGCCCCCTCTTTTTTAAAAAAAGAGTCTCTTCACATCATATTATAGTTAAACTGTCAAGAGCTCAGAACAAAGGGGTAAAAAAAACAACCCTGAAAGATATAAGAAAGAGTGCACCAAATGGGATTATAAAGGGAATCCCTTTAGTGCTAAAGGCTTCTCAGCATACACTCTGAACTTTAGAGTCTGAGGATCCAGTGGGAATGCATGGAATAATCTCTTTCGGGCCTTAGAAAAAACAACTGCTAACTTAGACCACTGTGTCCAGAGAAGTCATCCTTCAGGGTCAATTTGAGAAGTGAAGACTGTCAAAGATTGGCATAAACTAAGAGGGCTCATGACCATTAGCCAGTATATGATTTAAGTATAAGATAACTAAATTAGTTAACTAAGAATACGATACTTAACCCCCCACACAGATAGAAGTAGGACGCAAGGGATTTCAGTAAATGAGAAATCTTCTAAGCAGATAAACAAGCATCAGGGAGAAATCAGACATTGACGTATAAACCATCAAGAGCCTGAGGTGAAGATGGAGAAAGAAGAGCATTAGAATATTCTAAACTACAAAAGAAACTTTTATTCACCAGATGTAATTGTTGTCTCAGAGGCTTACTGCTGAATAAGCTCACCCTTTCTAGCTCTTTCTAAACTCTGGCTGGCTGGTTCAACTCAGCTGTTCTGGCTCAAACTCCTCTGGGCTGACTGATTCAATTTGTGTTTCAGCTTCTCACTGACTTGCTCTGCTTGGCCTCAAACTAACTCTGGCAATTTGTTCTAATCTTCTGGCTCTTTCTTATTCTCTGGCTTTAACTGCTTCTGCTGTCCTGCTCTGAACTGGATGACCTCACAAATGAACTCTACTCCACTGCACTGCATTGACTGCACTGACTCCTGTCTCTGTCTCTGTCTCTGTCTCTCTCTCCCTCTCCCTCCGTTGGTCTTAAATAGCCTACCTTTCTTGTCTGTTCTCATGAGAGTTTAGAGTTGGGTGTATCCTATCCTCTGACTCATTCTGTCCAATCTTTCTCTGATATATCACTTTGTCTGCCCCTCAATTAGACATCATTGTTTGAGATTAAAGGTGTGTACTAAGGGCGTGTCTGTATTTCAGCCAGATCACACTATAATCCAGGGTGTGTCTGCATTCCTGCCAGATCACATAGACCAAGAAGGTCTTGCCAGAGCAGCCATGTTGCTGGATTAAAGTTCCTCTACACTAAACAGCTAGAAGAACAACAAAATTATATGAATTAGTACATATCTTTCAATAATAACTGTAAATGTGAGTAGTCTTAATTCTTCAACTGAGGGACCCAGACTAGTTGATTAAATTTAAAAATCTAAGTAGTTGCTGTCTTCAAGACACTTATTTTATAGTGTCAACATAGACACAGCCTGAAAGTATAGGAGGGAATCTGATATTCCAAGCAAAAGGGACCTGAAAGCAAGCAGGAATGGCTGTAGTCATATCTGACAAAGTATAATTCAAACCAGAATTAATAAGAAGAGACAAAGAGAGAATCCATCAGGACACTATAATAATTACATATTATAATTAAATGTTATATATGATAATTATGTGCACACGCACATATGCATTGAATGTTTGTGCACTGAATTTTATAAACACTGCTGGGCATGATGTATAATAATGATGGATAACTACAATAGCCCCCAAGTCGACAAGTCAGGGTGAAAGTATACTGTAGGCCAAGGGGACAGACAGCTTACAGAATAAGTCATTCCACACAACAGCAGATGGAGACACATTTTATTCAGCTACTCACACAAATTACTCCTAATCAGATACTTTATGTTATAAAGTAAAATTTAGCAAAGATAAAAACAACTCTAAATACTTGAAATAATTTTTTAAAACTTCACTATTTCGCACATATATTTTGTACTTTGATTAAAATTCCCACATAATCCTCTTATCTCCTCCGGCTCCCTGAAGCCCTCCGCAAGTTCTATTTCCATGCCTTTTTATGCATTCAACTAGAGTTGCCTGCATCAGCATGGCTGGCGGTGGTCATTTCCTGAGTTAGGACAATTTACTAGCGGACACACCAGTGAAGACCATGTCTCCTTCTCCAGTAACCACCAGTTGCCTATAGTCCCTTCCTCATGTAGGATACAATGTTGTTGAGCCCAGTGTCATGGAGAGTGTAGATAAACCCCCGTGTGGTGAGTTCATGACACAACAGCTGTGTCCAGAAGACAGCTTTTCTTAGTGCCCCTCTTTTTCCCGGGCTCTTACAGTCCTCCTGAGCAGTCTTCTGTCGTGTCCCCTGGGCTTTGGTAGCAGTGATAGGCTAAAGCGTGGAAGGGTGGGGAGTACCACGCCAAAGTGTACAACTAAGAAATCACACCACTCAACAGATCTGTGTCAGAGGTTATTAGAAAGGGAGGAAAGCGAAAGGCTGTCTCAGAGTAGGGACATGAGGGAGAGAGAAAGACAGGCTGACAGAGAGAGGATGAACCAGACAGAGAAAGAGAAGAAGAAAGAGCATGCATAAATGAAACAGAGTGGGAAGGGAGGGGGGAAGAGGTCTGGAGTGGCCGGGTCCTTTTATGTGCCACAGCTGGCAGTGGCAGACGATGATGTAAGCGCCACTAAGGCCCCTGAGGGCAGGCTGACAGGCAATGCTAGAGATGTTTCATTTAAAGCTCAATGGTCCCTTACGGGCAGCACTTTGGTCGGCTATGCATTAACTACGGCCCACTGCAAACAGAAGTTTCTCTGACTGTGACCGAGAGCGGGACTCATCTGAATGTTGGTCCCCTTCTGGACTCGCTTACAGTCCTTCCTTCCACTGACGCTCCTCTGCCTGAGATCATTTCTATAATAGACCGTGATGGAGTGGAGCTAGGAATCATCAGCAAAAGAGAGGAGTCTGTAGAACACATGGAGTCTCTGTGGTTACACATGTAACCAGTACAGTTAGGAACAAGCAGTCCTAAAATCAGTGAAAACGAGATACGGTATCGCACAATAGTTAAGATGCATCAGTGGTAGTTCTTTGAGGAAGGTTGAGGACAAACTCATCTGATCATCCCAAAGGATGCAGAAAAGTTTTTGACAAAATTTAACATCTTTTCATGATAGAAGTCCTACACAAATAGGTAAATCATAACTCGACATATTAAAATCTGCATCCTACAAGCCTATAGCCAACATCTAACTGAACAGAGAAAACCTGAAGCCATTTCCTCTTAAATTTGGAAGAGGATAAGGATGCCCACTTAGGGACATAAGGATAAGGATGACCACACTTACTCCATGTAGAACTTGAAATTTTAGTTAGAGTAAGTGAGCAAATAAAAGAAATAAAAGAGATAGAAATAAAAAAGAAATTACCAATCTGTAGATGATACGATCACTTGCTTAGAAGACCCTAAAGACTTCACTAGATATCTCTTAGATCTGTCAAAGCCAGAAAGCATTAGGATAAACAACCATCCTACACACATAAAAAGCAGGGTGTGGTGGCCTCATATTTGTAATCCTATCACGGGGGAGATGGAGACAGGGTGACCTTGATGGATAGCTGGCCAGCCAGTGTAGCCTAATCTATATGTAAGCCCCAGGTTTCAATGAGAGATCCTATCTCAGAAAACAAAGTTGAAGGCTCCTAAGAAAAGATAGCTGTTAGGCTGGACGTAGTGGCTCACACTTTTAATTCTTATTACTCCAGAGGCAGAAGCAGGAGGATCGTTGTGAGTTCAAGGCCAACCTGGTCTATATATCGAGTTCCAAGTCAGCCAGAAAGATGCTCTGTTAGATGAAGAGAAGAAAGAGAAAGAGAAGGAGGCTAGATAGATAAATCAATCAATCAACCAACCAACCAATCAATCAATCAATCTGAGGTTGATCTCTGGCTTACACATGCATACCTACAACACATACACTCCCTTCATACGGATGTGAAAACAAAGAGTCAATCAATCAATCAATCAACCAGTAGTGTAATGAACTTCTGGAGAAAGAAATCAAGAAGACAAATCTGTTAGGACTAGCCTAAAACAAACCAAGAACCAAGCAAGAAAAGAGACAGGAATAAGGCTAAGCACAGCCTAAGTGAAGAACCTCTGTAATACAACTAAGAAATACTGAGGAGGAACTGAGGAGGACAAAGAAGACGCTGGAAGTTGGAGTGATTGGTCACCCATCCAAATAGGCCCAGCAGAATTAACAGTGTTAAGATGGCCATATTCCTAAAAGCAGTCTCCAGAGTCAATACAATCCTTATTCAAAGTACCAAGGCCATTCTTCACAGGACAGAAAGTATTCTTTGGCGTCTTAGGGAAGCACAGAAGACCACAAACAGCCAAGGCAGTTCTAAGCAAACAGAGCAAGGCCTGGGTATAACAATATTGTAGACTCTACAGCAACAAAACCAGCATGGTACCAGCTCGAAAAACCAGCACACAGACCACTGAAATAGAACAGAGGATCCAGAAATAAACCCACAGAGCTACAGCCATCTGATCTGTGACAAAGGTACTAAAAATCCATGTCGGACAGGGAAGACAGCCTGTTCAACAAAGGGTACAATAAAATGGACATCCACCTTCAGATGATTGAAATCAGACCCTTATCTCTTACCCTGCCCAGAACCCAACTGAAAACAGATCCAAGTGTAAGACTAAAACAGAAACAATATACCTTGAAAGTTAGTGGGAGACCCAAACAGGAAACTATACCTTGCAGATTAAGCGTTCTGTTTGCAGTTAAGACAGTTAAGAATACATTCTTGATTGTCCTGTGTTAAGTCCTTGCAGATTAAGGTTTCTATTTGTAATTAAGACTAAGTTCCCGTTTCTTAGGACTGATGTAAACTGCAAAACAAGTTCCTCAACCTACACTAAACTTGCAACCCCATTCACATGACACATATCCTTATCTCTGTTCCTTCCCTTTCACTGTATCTTTCCAACACTGTATGACCAGTCACCTCTCGCCTCTGTGAACACCTTATCGCTCCTATAAAGGTCTCTCAAATCCTGACTTAGGGTGAGACATCCAGCTGGCCAGACCTGGATGCACCCCAACATACATTGTGCTTTAACTGAACAGTTGTGGATTTGGCCTCTTCTTGTGATTCTCAGGTTTAACCCAAGACCGTAATGTAAGATGGGAAATATTGAAACTACTAGAGGAAAACTCAGGGGAAACTAATCGGCATAATTACAGGCACCAACTTGACCTGATGGGACCCTGAGAGCTTAGGAGTGAGTAAGAAGCAGTGTTAAGGAAGAGCTTACCAGAGTCAAAAGCTCAGCTCAGCAGAGGGAACAGCAGGGCAGAGAGGGTGTGGAGGATGGAGCAAAATCCCTGTTGGATATTCATCTGACAGAATATTAACATCCAGAATTTACCAAGAACTCAAAAAATTGTCACAAGAACAGAATGATCCACCATGCACAAGAAAAGTCCTGAACAGATAACTTCCTAAAAGATGCACAAAAGCCCAGTATATAATGTATGTATATGTATTTGTTATTTATGCATATAAGTGTACTTATAGATATGGGCAAATGTTTAATATCTGCAGTCATTAGGGAAGTGCTAAACTACACTGATACTCAAGCTGACCCCAGTTAGAGACTGTCATCAAGAACACAACAATAAATCCCAGTGAGGATTCAGGAGGAAAAGCCATCCTATGCACTGCTGGTGGGAAAACAAAGTAGCATAGCCACTGTGGAAATAACTCAGTGTTCATCAGAAAGCAAATCATAGCTGGTTTGTGGCACACTGTGGATCAGTGATTAAAATCTCATCAACACCTGGGAAGATGGAGGACTGTGAGTTTGAGACCAACCTAGGTCTCAAAACAAAAACAAAACCTGTTAGGGTCCAAGAATTGTTGAAGGGACCCAAGACTCACTCAAATAAAGCAAAGAGCATTTATTCATCTGAATTTTCTGCATGCAGGGGTCTTCCCATTTGGGAATGGAGACCAAGGCATGTGCTCTTTAGGATCAATTTAAAGCCTGTTAGGGTAAGAGTGGGTGACTTTTACCACTCTTTCCCTAGATTGGTTGGCTCTATCTCCAGGGCTATGGGTGCCTTTGTGATTGACTAGGGCTCTGGAGACTTTCCAGGGTGGCATGACATCCTTGGATTGGCTGCCCGAAGCTGTGGTTGGCTGACCACAGGTTCTTGGATCCAGGTTCTCATTTCTGGGAAACAGAAACTTAGGCTTAGTCTCTCAAACTGCTAATTTGCGGCCTGTCATGGAGTCAGCCTGGCTCTGGCTAACTCAGTCCTCTCAAAACCATAAGAAGGGGCAGAGGAGATAGCCCAGTGGGTCAAATGCTGACCCAATAGCATGAAAACCTATGTTTGAATCCCCAGAACCCATGTAAAGCCAGACATGATAGGGTGTGTCTGTTATTCCCAGCATTCCTGCAGGGGAGGGTGGTGCAGAGACTGTGACTTCTCAGAAACTCATAGCTAGCCTGGCTCGTGGAGCAACAAGCACCAAAAAGACCCTGTCTCAAAGGTGGAACACCAGGACTGACACATGAGGTTGTCCTCTGATCTTAACATGTGCTGTGTGGTACCCACCCATCGCTGCTCACATATGCACACACATAACACATACAAAACCAAAAGAAAGACCCCAGCCAAAAGCCAAAATAAAAGCAAAAAAATCCTAAAACACTAAAATGAAACTGCTCTATAGTCCAACTAGAGCTCTCTTGGGCACATCCCAGAAGGAAGGTAAGCCAGCGTTCGGCAGTGATAATCTGCACCCAGTGTTTAGTTGTGAGGCTATTTATTGACCACTGAAGAGTAGATTTTGGGTGGGAAGGCACAAATCAGCAATAGCTTGGAAGGAAAACAAAAACAAAAAATCAGCCTGGGACTGATTCTATGGACACTAATAAATAGGGAGAAAGGCCTCAGTGCCAACGAATGGAACAGTGTGAGTCCAAGAGGTGCCCTCAAAACCACACATATCAAAACAGAGAAACAGAAATTTAAAAACATTGATTTTTAACTGAAAATCTTCCCACCCAGAAAACCACAGGTTCCAGTGGCTTCACCCACAAATGCTTTCGACCATTTAAGGAGGAAAAGGAGCCTCCAGCTCTCCAGCAATTCTCTAGTTGCCTTCAAGGTTACCACAACCTCCACAGAGACTAACAAGGACACTGCAAATGGAAAAGGGCAAGGTGATCCTTCTTGTGAGTGTAGACTAAAAATTCTATGAGAATCGTCAACAAATCAGATCCTTTGATACAAGACAGGCATGGTGGCCCATGACTGTACTCCTAGTGCTTGAGAAGCAGAGGCAGGAGGATTGCTGCAAGCTCAATGTCAGCCTGGTCTACATAGTGATTTTTCTTTTCTTTTTTTGGTTTTTCTTTTCTTTTTTTTTCTTTTTTCCGAGACAGGGTTTCTCTGTGTAGCCCTGGAACTCACTCTGTAGACCAGGCTGGCCTCGAACTCAGAAATCCACCTGCCTCTGCCTCCCGAGTGCTGGGAGTGATTTTTCAAAGCAGCCAAAACTACAGAGTGAGACCTGTCTCAAAACCAAGCCAAACGACTCGATACATGGGAAGTGTAGTATATTGAGACCAGGCTGTGTTTATTCTAGACATAGAAGTTTTGCATTGCTTCACCCTAACCAGGACAAGTATTGAACACATGCTGAGATAGAAAACATGGAGCAGACACCTACTGTCTTCATCACATCTACCCAGAACAATCAGACAAGGGGAAGAAACAAAAGACAGAACAAGAGAGGAGGAAAAAAGCAGTTATTCACAGGCAATGTGATGCTGTGCACAAAAAGCCCAACAGGGCCTCCTTATTGAACCGTGAACAGTTGATAAGGCAATTGAGGAATGCCTCACTGGATATAAAATCCATGCATAACAACAAATGCGTTTTACAGACTAGAAACAAACAATGAGAAGATGAACATAAAGGTGAGACCATTTACCAGAGCATCTAAACTATAGCAATATACATCCAGAAACAGCGACTATGCCACAGACCAGACTCTTCTGTGACCTAAGTGTTCCCAAGAGAGGTAGAGATGTGTGTCCTCTGGAGATGAGATGGGGCAGGGTTGCGTGGGATGGGAGAGCAAGAATGGGCTGGGAGAACGACCAGATGTCCAAACATCGTCTAACACATCAGCACACAGCAGCTGGACTATTATAATGTAAATATCGAGGTTCAGTTTCTGGAACATAGTTTCCTTGCCCAGTTGGCACAAAGCAGTCCTCTGAACTCAACAGTGCTCCATACCCTCTCAGTACTGTCCACGGTATTAGGAAGCCTCGTTGAGGACCCCTTTCAGTGTGGTGGTGACACGGCTCTCTATTTTCCTGCCCCCAACACCTTTGTTCTTCAGATTTCTTATTGCCAGTGTCCCAGGAATTCCTTGCAGGATTCTATCTCTCCGTCCATGTCCCTCGCTGGGTGTGGCACTCCATCAGAGAAATGGCTCAAGTGAGGTCAGTTTTCTTAGAGACCTTGAAGTTCTCTAAATACTTTTATTCTGTTCTCATCTTTGATTGGATTTTAGCTGGACCTCAAGGTTGGACATCATTTTCCAGCAGTGTTGAAGGCAGGGGTCCACTGTTCTCACTTCTGCTGAGCTGTGAAACATGAAGCCATTCTGATTCCTCATGCTTCCCAGACAGCTGGTCCGATTGCTTTTTGGAGGGCCTGTTTTGTCTTCAGTGTTCTGGTGCTCATGCTTAGAGATTTCGAATGGGTCTGTGTTCGTATCTGCTCTCTGTGTGCTACAGGGATATTTGTCACTGTTCTTTTGAGACACTGTCTCATCATGTAGCCTAGGCTGGCTTTGCACTTACCTTCTTGTCTGTGCCTACTAGGATTATAAGTTTGTACCACTGTGTCCAGCACTAATAGAGAACTTAAACTCCTATAAGTCAGACAGATCTGGGGATCTTGGGAGGGTCTTTCATTTGTGAAAGTACTGTATTGCTTATCTATGGCTGTGTCACAAACCCTCCCCAAACAATAAACTTTTGTCATTATATGAGTTTTATTTTTCATTTTATGCATATAAGTGTTTTTGCCTGTGTGTTTGTGCACCTTGTGTGTGCAGTACCCATGGGAGCCAGAAGAGGGCATCAGATCTTCTGGACCTGAGAGTTACTGCTGGATGTGAGCTACCGTGTGGGTGCTGGGCTCAGATCCTCTGGAAGAACAGCCAATGCTTTTAACCACCAACCCATCTTTCCAGTCCCTAGTCTGTGATTTTCATGGGCCAGGAATTGAGCAACAGATAAGTCAATGACTCTGGCTTAGTGTCTTTCATGAGGCGCCATCTAGAGGCTCTAGAGCAGTGGTCTCCAAGGAGGAGGTTGCATCTGGGGTGTGTGAAATGGTTCCTGGCAGAAGGGTCCCAGTTCCTGACCCCCAGGGTCCCTCTCAAAAGGCTGTTTGACAGACTTTCCAACAAGGTGCCCACTTGTCTAGAGAAAATGAGGAGGAATCTGTCATGGCTTTTTACGTCACAATCTTGAGTGTCCCTCACCAGCTTTCTGCCACATTTTTGTTGGAAGGGAATATTTATGTATATAGTGTCCACTTAAGTACATAAGGATTGGGGCATAGTGTGTGTGTGTGTGTGTGTGTGTGTGTGTGACGTTTGAGTGTGTGTTTGTATGTGAGTCTGAGTATGTACTTGTGTGTAAGATTGTATGTGACTCAGTGTGTGTGAGCCTGTGTGTGTATATATGTACACACGAATATGTGAGTGTACATGTAAGTGTGAATGTAAGCTTCCAGAGGTACTCAGTCATGTAATATCCAGGTCTTCCCTTTAGGATTCACAGGTAGTATCTGTATGCCTTTTCTTAAGATGCTCAGTGTTCTCAAACAGGAGTCTAATTTTTGTGTGGGTGATATAAACCACATGGTCAGATGTGGAGACCAAAGTGGCACTGGGTATCTGGGGCCCTCTCCCTCTACAATCAGCTCATAAGTTTTTAGCCATCTATTAATTCTTGGGTAGTAATTTTATTCATGATTTTCTCTTTCTTTTCCTCTGTCAGTTCTGGGGTTGAACTTGGGGTATCATGCATGCGAGGCAAATGGTCCACTACTGAGCTACACCCCCAGCCTTCACTTGGTTTCAAGAGTTGGATTGTGGGTTGAGTGGGAGACTTTCTTTTTCTTTCCTTCCTCCTGTTGGTCCCCTTCCTTGCCTGAGTATGTTTCAGTTGTTTCCATCTAGACTCAGTGACCCTCAGACTACAGTCATCTTTGAAGAGGTGACCTGGGGAATGTGGTGTCACTGCCGTTTGACAAATGAGCTCTTATAGATGCTAGTAAGTGAAGTATAGTGTGCCCCACGCTTGTGGAAGTCACATTGATGTCAGACATTCCTCATTGCTCTTCACCTTGTTGTTTGAGACAAGTTCTTTCACTGGGACTGGGCTCACTGATGGTTAGACTGCACTGGAACTAGGTGTCTGCCACATCCAACTTTTTACATGGGTCCTTGGGATCCAGACTCAGATCCTCTAGCTTGCACTGAAAGCTCTTTACCAGATGAGCTATCTTCCTGACTTCTGAGTGCTATGCGGGACTAGAGACCTTAGAAGGTTTTAAAAATTAAATTGTTTAAAGAATGTATTGCATGTATTCATGTAGCATGTGTGTATACATGTGTCTGTGTGTCTATGTGTGAGAGCATGTGCATGACACAGAGAACATTCAGAGGACAACTTACAGGAGTTGGTCTTCTCTTAACTCAGCAGAACCTGGGGGTAGGATCTGATAAGTTATCTTGTTAGCTCTCACATGACAACTATGATGCCATCACACAACTGTTTGACATGTACTGAGTACTTATTATGTGTGCTGGATAGTTTTATGTCAACTTGACACAGGCTAAAGACATCTGAGAGGAGATAACCTCAATTTATAAATTGCCTCCATGAGATCAGGCTGCAGGCAAGCCTATAGGACATTTTCTTAATCAGTGATTGATGGCAGAAGGCTCAGCCCCTTGTGGATGGAGCCATCTGTGGGAACAAACCTGGTGTGGTGGAAAGAAGCCCCACGTGTCTGTTCCGGGCACTGCAGCTCTGGACTGGCGGTCCTGGGCTCTATAAGAAAGCAGGCTGAGCAAGCCATGAGGAGTAAGCCATTAAACAGCACTTCTCTATGGTATGTGGATCAGCATCTGCCTCCAGGTTCTTGCCCTACTTGAGTTTCTGTCCTGACTTCCTGTGGTCATGAGCTGTGATATGGAAGTATAAGCTGAATAAGCCCTTTGCTCTCCAACTTGCTTTTGGCCATGGTGTTGCATCAAAGCAATAGAAACCCTAAGACAAGTTGGAACCAGCATGGTGGAATATTACTGTGACAGACGTGACCATGTTTTTGGGAAGATTGTGAAAAGACTCTGGGACTTTGAGTTAGAAAAGCCATCGAGTGTTGAGAGTTCAGTGGGACGTTCTGTAGGAGCTTGGAAGATAAGAATGTTGAGAGCCGTGCAGAAGACGGAGGCTGGACTTGTGGAGTTTCAGAAGGAAGCAAAGATTCCAGTGGGCCGTTTGAGTTAAGAATTTGTGGCTCTGGTCAGCTTGGGCTGAGGAAATGAACTGTGATCAACAAGATACCAGAACCACTAAAGTGAAACTTTGCTTTGCTGGGATGGCGGATGTTGGTCAGCTGGGGCTGAAGAATCAGCTGTGATTAAGACAAGAGTAGCAGCACCGACAGGAAATCTTCTGGGAAGTGTTTCCTCAGGGCTAGCACATAGAAGCTGTGTTCCAGAGGCGTCCTAGGTTGCACCTTGTACTGAAAGCTGAATTTGGTAATGTAAGAGCCACCCAGGTGGTACTAGTTTTGAACACATGAAGGGGTCGTGGACAGCAGCTGAGACTTGGCACTGTGTGGCAGGGTTGGGGCTTCTGAAGAGAGCCTAGGAGAGGCTATTGGTGAAAGTGGAGTCGAGTTGCAACAGGAGACCCAAGCATTTTGGAGATGCCAGCACCATGGGTGACCACCAAGGACAGCAGTGGGTATAGCATGGAGCCAGCCTGAGCCTAGAAGACAAGCCATGTGTGCTGCAGAAGTCAGAGCTGGAGAAATGACCCAAGTGCCTTGGAGGAGCCCAGGAGATGGTGAGTGAATCCCAGATACTGAACATTGAGTTATTTACGCTGTTGGAGTATGTTTTTGCTTTGTTCAGATTGTGACTGTGTCCTGGGTCTTCCCTCTTGAATTAAGAAAGTATTTAATTTTGGGTTTTACAGGAGCCCATAGTTGAGAGATTTCAAATTTTGAAAGAGATTTTGGATTTTTAAGGAGACCGGATTTTTTCTTCTTCTTTTTTTAAAAAAAAAAACTGGCCAAGGAATGCTTTATTCTCACTGCTGTACAGAGGCAATACCCAGCACCTTGGTAGCAGCAGGTAGTCCCTCCCAGTCCAGCCTCTCCTTTTGGCATGGCAGCTGCAGGCCACTTTCAGAGTCAGGGTGACAGCCCTCACAGGGGGTGGGGGCAGCAGTAAGCAGCAGTAGCCACAGCAGGTCACAGCAGGGTTGGGAGTGGTAGTCTGGCCAGCTGGTGCTCATCCCTCCGGCTGGTGTCTGATGAGAACAGGGGTCTAGACAGTGAGCTGGGGACATTGAAGGAGCTCAATTGGCAGTAAAGACATGACTGGAAATGTCATCGAGGAGTCAGTCAACGCCAGGCAGATGGTCATCCCCTGTGATGCTGCTGTAGTCCTGGATGCGGCAGTGGTGACTGGGGATGTTGTCCAGCTCCAGGGTCTCTTGAATAGCATTCCAGAGCAGTGCTCCAGGCAGGTCCTGCCTGTTGGCAAAGATGAGGAGGTTTGCTCCAGCCAGGCGAGGTTTCTGAGATTCAGTCTATTATCATGGCAGGAAGCATGGCAGTGTCCAGGCAGGCATGGTGCTGGAGGAGCTGAGAGTTCTACATCTTGTTCCAAAGGCCGGATGTTTTAAAGGGACTGAACTTTAAATGTGTTTGAATTTTCAAGTTATTCATGTTTTAAATGTAAGATCTTGGGGATGGATGAGAAAGGAGAGGTTATCACGAATCAGTGATGTGTTTACATGTCAAGATGACAAGAGGTCAACTCTGCTGCATAGTTTTATGTCAACTTGACATAAGCCATAGGCATCTTAGAAGAGGTAGCTTCAATTAAGAAAATGCCTCCATAAGGTTGGGCTGCAGGCCAGCCTGGAGGGCATTTTCTTAAGCAGTGATTTATAGGGGAGGCCCCAGCCCTTTGTAGGTGGGGCCATCCCTGGGATGGTGGTCCTGGGTCCTATAAGAATGCAGGCTGAGCAAGCCATGGGGAGAAAGGCAATAGGCAGTATCCCTCCATGGCCTCTGGCTCAGCTCCTGCCTCCAGTTTCCCACCCTGCTTGATTTCTTGTCCTGACTTCCTTTGATGATGAGCTGTGATGTGGAAGCATAAGCCAAATAAACCCTTTCCTCCCCAAGTTGCTTCTGGTCCTGGTGTTGCATCGCAGCAGTAGAAACCCTGACTAAGGTTCTGTTAGAGAGTGCATGCTCACTATGCTAGGGTTTTGCTGGTCGTTTTTTTTTTTTTTTTTTTTTTTTTAAGTTCTTGACTCATGCCATCCTCCTGAGAAGGTGCAAATGATTTTTCTCACCTCGCTGATGAGGAAACAGCCAGGGAGGATGTGGCTCTTGCCAGGCTAGGTGGGAGTTGGCTGAACTGGTATCAGGGCCAGAATAATCGACTTTGAAGCATATACCTTTCACCTTCCTGTATTCCTGCCTGTTGGTAGACAGAATCGGACCCACAGCCCAGACCAGCCAGTGCTGGGTACGGAGAAACCTAAAACTCTTCATGGAGTTAAATCAATGTTTATAGAGGGAAACCTGAGGCTTCAATCATCTGTTAATGGCTCCTGATGGCATAAGGATGCTTTCAGTGAGGCGAGACCAGGTAGCTAAGAGGCCGTCTTCCTGGAAAGACGATCATTGGCGTCTTTTCAAAATGGACTTTTCCATTCTTGCCGAGCTTTATAAAACGTCAAGTGGAGCTTTTACAGTCCGAGGAGATTCCCTCCCACAGCAGGTTGACACTGATTTGCTCCTGGTGTTCCTGGGGGGAGGTGTGGAATGCGATCTGATTCTCAAGAAGCTGTGTGCAAAGGGTGTGTGGGACCCACACATGCCTGCCCCGGGATGGGGCTGCCGGGGTCATGGAGGAGTGTGAGCGGCCTCCAAGTGTCTGCAGGGGAATGGCTTCATCCCCTTTAAACGTTTTATTTACTCACTGCTATTGCTACTGTGTGTGTTTGTGATGCGTGTGAGCTCAGGCGTGCATGCCATGCCATGATGTGGAGGTTAAAAGATAACTCTCAGGAGTTGGTTCTCTCCTTCTACCATGTGGGTCCTAGGGATTAGTCTCAGGTCATCAGCTTCCAAGAGGCCTGTGCTGCAAGCACTTCTACCCACTGAGCCAGATCGCTGGCCCTTCAGTTCATTTTGTATAATGAAATAAAATGGTCAACATAAGTTTTCAGGTTTCTTTGGTATTATACATACATAAAAATATATTGGCAAAAATGTTCACTAGGTAATTTGCTATCCTGAGGCCACTTTTTCCTTTCTCTTCATCCCTCTTCCTCCTCTTTAGAGACAGGATCTACCCACTGTCCATGTAGTCCAGGTTAGCCTCCAACTCTTCCTGCCTCTACTTCTGTGGTCCTGGGCTTATAGTATACACTGTCCCATTCTGCTTGAATTTTAAATAAAGCCCTCCTCACTTTTCTTCACGCTCTCCTCTGCCATAGCAAGGCTGCGGAGGCACCTCTCTCCTCCTGTCTGCTGTCATCCATCACACAGCATAGCTGATTTTGGCCACTCATGGCTGTGGCTGCCTCTCTGCAATTCTGCTCACCCTGCAGGGGGTGTAACTGCCCAGGTCCTCTGCATAGCCAGGGCAACGCGATGACTGATTCCTTGTGACACAGAGGCAGTCATCTGGCAACGTCAGCAAAAGCTCAAGGCAAATGAATTCCCCCAGAAGAAGGGCTCCCTGGGATCCATCGATCAGTTGCCTAAGGCCCGATTTGTTTCTTGGGGGTAAGTACTATGAGCCAGGTGGCAAGCCCTCTCTTCCTGTAGAGACACATTCCCATAAGAGCGGCCGAGGGCGAGACTGTGCATCTTCTCCTTGACTTACTTGGAAGTAAGGGGGAAATTTCTATTTAGAATGCTGTAACTCAGTAACCTTCTTCAGCCCACAGCTCTTTAAACAACGCAGTAATCTACTATTTCATTTTGAAATGACCAATCACTACTCACGCAGAGTGCTGGACAGTATTAATCAGAGGTGCAGTCGCCGGTGAGTTTGGCTCCAACTTTACTTTTCAATTTCTCTCTGGACTGAGGTACCCTAGTGGGGAGGTTATGTGGATCCTGCCCAGAGTCCAGGGGTGAAGAGCTCTCCAGAGCATCCAGGGACCTATTGTTTGGTCTCTGGATGGTTCTCAGCAGTGGGCTGACTTGGTGAGAGCTAGTGTCCCCCTTCCTCATGAAGCTGAGTATTTCTTTCACTCCTTTTGTCTCGGCTCCTGTTTGGCCTATTAGTCAGGGGTGACGAATGTGTGTAAACCTCCCTTCCCACCCAGGGTCTATGCTCTTTGGTCACCATGAAGCTCTTTCCTACTGAGCTTAGAGGGAACCTCAGACTCCTCATAAACCTAGGGCTTCAGTTGGTGATGTTCAAATGTCTATACAATTAGCTTGAGAGAGGAAATGGTGTGTGTGTGTGTGTGTGTGTGTGTGTGTGTGTGTGTGTGTGTATTTGCATGTGTGCACTACCCATGTGGGTGTGTGTACCAGGAAGTCAACCTCAGGTGTCATTTACTTTTTTGTTAAGACAAAGTTTCTCTTTGGGACTTGAGGCTTGCCAGATGAGTAGGCTTGTGGGCTGGTAAGCTCCAGGGACCCATCTGCCCATCCTTAGTGCTGGGGTTACAAAGCCCATGCCCCTTCACCCGGCCTTTTCCATGGATGTTGAAGATCAAACTCTGCTCCTCATGCTTGCATAGCAAGTGCTTTGCTGAGTCGTCTCCTCAGCCGCAGAGAGGCAGGGATGTCTTTGTGGACCTGTCCAGGTATCCCTTAGTCACTAAATCACCCAAGCTCCCTGTTTATTTTCCACTCAATACCAAAAGCAACCTTGTTTAAAATATCCATAAGTAGGGCTGGGGAGACGGCCCAGTGGATAAAGTGTGATCTTGAAGATCAGAATTCAATACCCAGGACCCTTGTAAAAGCTAAGTAGGTGCCTGTAATCTCAGAAGTGGGAGGACTGGGACCAGGAAGGCCCAGGGTCAACTGGCTTTCTATAACAGCTGATCAATGAGCTCAGGGTTCCATTGAGAGACCCTGCTTCAATAGAGTGGAGAGTGATTGAGGAAGACATTTGATGTCCACTTGGGAACCTCCACATGCACGCACACACACGTGTTCCCCTACGTATGAACATGCATCCAGAAATGTATACCACATACATGTGGAAAGAGAAGATAGGGATGGGGTAGGGACAGGGAGAGGGATAATGAGTCTTCTGTGACAGCCCAGCACACTCCTGATTGCCAGTAGAAAACATTGCGCCTTTTAGTCTCAATTAGCAAAAACTTGCCATTTTGCAGCGTTTCCATGAGCTAATAGGTTCTCCTGAGGCCTCAGAGACTCTCCTGCAGCTAGGCTTGTTGGCTGAGCTCTGGGCAGGTGAGGATACAGTTAATGGGAGATTTAGCGTGTTTGTGTTACTTTGGGTCAAACAGAAGCATTGAGCTCATGCTCCAGACATCCTTTAAACAGACCAAGCCACAACTCGATGTGGGAACAGCAACTGTATGAGACTTTCACAGATGAGGAGGCCCTGAGCCCACCTTCCCATAGAAATCTTGCATTCAGTCACATTCCACAGACTAAGCATACACCCCCGAGAGGGAGTCTCAAGAGTAAGTTGAGGTAGTTGGTCTTGGTAAAGGTCACTTCTGTCTGTGACGGTCACTAGCAACTGGCCCTCAATTCCCCCCCAGGGCAGCTGTTCCTCTGTCCTGGGTTGGGACCCTACCCTGAGAATCTTGGCTTCTTTCTCACCATCCAGGCTGTGGCAGGCAAAGCTGAATGAAACCACAAGGGCCAGTCCTGGGAAAAGAACCATTCTCTACAAATGCTCTGGGAATGGCTGCTGGCAGTTCCGTTCACATCCCTTCTCAGTTTTCCCAAGGAAACACTTACTGAACATTTATCAAGCACCCCACGTGTGCCAAGAAGCAGAACCAGAAGTGTGTGTTCCAAGAATTCTCAGTTCTGAGAAGGGGGAAGTGGACCAGGGCTCCCATCCCCAACCAAGACACTCTCTGCAGTTGATACCCGCTTGCAAAGGAAAAATTGATTTTCTCCAGGGGGCTCTCACTGGGTATATTAGCCACACATGTAGGCCCCAGGACCAGCAACAGGTGGCCAACATAAAACCAACTCAACGGTAGTTTTGTAGACTTTTTTTTACCTCATCTTGCTTTGGGTAATTTTTTTTCAGTCTTACTAGTCTGCTTGTGTTATGTATCATGGTTTTCATTTTTTTGTGTGTGTTTTTAAAATATATATACATGCTCTGTCTTCATGCACACCAGAAGAGGGCACTAGATTCCATTACAGATGGTTGTGAGTCACCATATGGTTGCTGGGAATTGAACCCGGGACCTCTGGAAGAGCAGCCAGTGCTCTTAACTGATGAGCTCTCTTCAGCTCCATGATTTTGTATTTATTTCTTTTTAAATTCTATTTTATGCCATTTTATTTACTTGTCTTCCTTCCTTCCTTCCTTCCTTCCTTCCTTCCTTCCTTCCTTCCTTCCTTCCTTCCTTCCTCCCTCCCTCCCTCCCTCCCTCCCTCCCTCCCTCCCTCCTTTCTTTCTTTCTTTCTTTCTTTCTTTCTTTCTTTCTTTCTTTCTTTCTTTCTTTCTTTCTTTCTTTCGACAGGGTTTCTCCATGTGTCCCTGGCTGTCCTAGAACTCATTCTGTAGACCAGACTGGCCTCACTTTCATAGAGTTTCTGGAACTCAGATCCACCTGCTTTTGCCTCCCGAGTGCTAGGATTGAAGGTATGTATCACCACCAGTGGGCTTGTTTACTTTCTAAAACAAGAGAAAGAAAGGGCATAGAGGTAGATGGACAGAGAGGTTAGAAGGATCTGGAAGGAGGGGAAGCCATAATTGGAATATAGTGTATGAAAAATATTTTTTCAATAAAATTGTATGGAAAAAAATAATTTGCAGCCCTTCTCATCACCGGCTCATGCAGAGTTCTGAGTCACAAATACTGGTGTGAGCCCAGAGGATGGGTGAGGGCCAGACAAGGCTTTTCCAGGAGAGACGGAGGGAAGACTGTTGGTACTAGAGGAGCCAGTATGTTCGAGAGCAGGGTAGCATGAGGGTTTGTGGATTGTGGTGTCTCCTATTGATTATCCTAAAGACTGTTGCCAGAGCCCCTACCATCGGGGACGCTCTAGGGGACCTTTGCTCTGGAGCTTCCTGTCAAGTCCCAACTCAAGTCTAAGGTGCTGCCTACCTGGTCACAATTGCTGGCCTTTTCTCTTGCACAGGCACGGCCTTCAGGACACTACATTCCCAAAGCTCAGTGCTGGCTCTGACTGGTGCTTCTACATGATCAGTGCCATTGCTGGTCCAGGAGGGCCACAGGGAGGCCACTGCTATGCAGCCTGATCTAAAGGTGCTGCTTACAACTTACTCAACTGCAGGGAGACTTCTCTCTATGGGCCCTCATCTGTGTCCCTCTTTGAAGAGCCATCTTTACACCGTCCTGGAAGTGAAGCACTTGGCATGCTGTCTCTAGAAGAGAAGGAGGTGACTGGGCTCTCTCTTGATTCTCTATTAAAATAAGCATTTGTTTCCCATCCAAGTATTAACCAGGTCTGGCCCTGCTTAGCTTCAGAGATCAAGCTGGATCAGGTGTGTTCAGAGAGATAGGACTGTAGATCTAAAATCAATTTTTGTTTGAAGACTTACCTTGCCCACCAGTGCCTTCTCCAGAGACAGCAAACTTCCTTGGGGAGGATCATGAAAAGAATTTTGTCTAAACACAGCTCAGTGGGGTCATGTTCAGATTTGAGGTTGGTGTAGACAGAAATGACATAGGCAGAACTCATGTTGGCACACAGAGGCCCAAGCAGTGGTGCTGAGGGAATGTGGGGGCCTGAATACTCACGGTGGATGAAGAAGCACATGAGAGAAGACCCCAAAAGCCTCCATATGGACCAGATCTCACCATGGAGGATGGTAGAGGTCACAGGACACCCTATGCATCTTCCTTGGGAATTTGATTGGTTCAGGAATACTTTTTCTGACTTGAGGTCTGAGGATGAGGTGGAAGAAAAGAGACTCCATAGAGACCTCCAGGGGCATGTCCAAGAGAGGACTGTCCAGGGGGCTCTTAGTCTTCTTTAGTTTTGTTTGCAAATCATAGAGGAGAACCAGCCTCTGTGTGGACTGCTGTTTCCCTGTGGTCCACCTGCTGAGCTCCACGCTTCCCCTTGCCTGCAGGAAAGAAAGGCGTGCAGTGTGGCATGCCCGGGGCTTAGGGAGCAGGCTCTTAACACAGCAGGGCCCTTCAGATGTTGCTTAACTGACAAGCCCAGGCTGGTGCCTGCCATCATCTGTTCACAAAGACACAGCTTCACAAAGTCTCTGGACTGGAAGGAACGTTGGAGGTCAGTCTCTTCCAGCCCTTGGGTGGAACTTGCAGTCCGTTCCAATAATTTAAGAGTTCATCCTTCTGCTGCACAAAGACCTGGAGACAATTTGTTTCCACATCTCCATCGCGTGTCATTGGGAGCTTCCCTCACCCATGGATCACAGTCCTCTGGGAAGCCCCACCCGTAGGATGAAGTGTAGCACAGCTCGGTTTTTTGTGTCTAGCAATGAGGGATGCGATAAGCCCAGATTTGGGAACACAAATCTTTTTGCCCTTCACACTACAGCTATGAGAATGGTCTCCATGGTTACAGCAGCTTCTCAGAGGTGTCTAGATTTTCATTTTTTTTTCCTTCTAGTCTCCTAAATGTCTAATTTATGAGTAATCAGTTTAGGCAACCTGGAAAGTTTCTTGTGTGTGTGCGTGTGTGTGAATATCAAGAAACATATATTATATATTCAGAACCCCAAAAGTAGGTTGACAGGAAAATTTTTGGCACATTTTTCTTCTCCCACTCTAAAAAGAAATTTGAGCTGACTTTAAAATGTTCAAGTTAAACAAGATTCAATGAAAGAAGCACAGTCTTCAGATTCTTCAAAGGCACGTGAGCCTCGGAGGGTTGGGGCTGACCTAATTATGTTTTCTTTAATGTGGAATAGCTATTTGCCCAACATCCCATTTGCATCTCACCATCACGTTCAAATGGCAGGGACATTGATTTCTTTTGTAAAAGCATCCTTTGAACATGAAAGTGTCTTCCCCCCACCTTGGTTTTTTTCTCCTTGTAAGAGAAGTGATAAGGATGGATCGATAATTA
This sequence comes from Uromys caudimaculatus, assembly GCA_028551405.1. Taxonomy (NCBI): domain Eukaryota; kingdom Metazoa; phylum Chordata; class Mammalia; order Rodentia; family Muridae; genus Uromys; species Uromys caudimaculatus. Next base: position 19,684,320 of record CM052706.1, read on the forward strand.
CATTGTTGGATAAAAATGAATATAAATTTTATTGAAAAAGAACCCCAGCAACAGTGTGAGGACAGCATCCTCAGCAGCCAGTGGCCCACACAATTCAGCACACACGTTAGGAGAAACAGTCACCTCGGCAGCTTTACTTACTCCAAATGAAAGGAAACGACAGACCTCAGATAAACTGCCTTTGAAATCCGACAATAGTGAGCGATGCGGTCACACCATTAACCTGGTGTTTACTGCCGGCCAACCAGTGTGCTTCAAGAATTAGAGGAGGGAGAACCCAACCACTTCAGTAAGCATGGCAAAGAAAACGCCAGACCACTGGGGTAACTTTTCTCCTTTTCAAGTCCTTTGAGAATTTCGCAGTTTATTGGCAACGAGTCCCTCCTGCTTCACAACAGGAAGTGGTTCTTTATATCTAGCTCAAATCAGTCATGCTTCACTTAATCTATTTATATCTCTTTAATCTCGGTGGGCCTGGAAGAGTCCATTCTGGTGGGACAATGTAACATATGGAGAACTCAAAATATTCACAATCAGACAGAGAACAGTCCAGCGAAGCTGGTGGCACTTTTGAAGCAAGCTGAAAAGAACTTAATTGCACCCTTTTGCCCCACCACGCCCCATCCTTCTGCACCCTGGCACCCATCCTGGGGCCTTCCTGGCAAAATACTGAGTTCGATCAGTTTCAGCCTGTCATTGCCATAGTAATGAGTGTGATCCCAGCGATCCCAGCCGGGCAGCCCTGTGCCCAAGGTTTCTGTCTCAGGAAAAGCTTTCTGGGCAAGACGCTCAATTCTTAATTCCATCCTGTGTCTTCTCACCACGCCAGGCCAGGAAGTCCCCATGCTCTTCTCACAATCGGCATGGCAACGCTGGCAGTGGCGTATCCACGATGAGGATGACATATCCACGATGTGGATGCCATAGACAGCATAACTCGTCCACAAGGGACGAGAAAAGCACCGTGTGATTTTTAACAATCCAGCTTGGGGGTTTGAAGCGGTGGCAACGTCTCACATAGACCACCAGGGGACGCTCGTGCCATTTGATCGGCCAATAGAACTCGTGGACCAGCAGACAAAGAGGGGGATTTGAATAAAAAGCCTTCAAAACGCAACCTCCAAATTTCCAACCTGAGCAGCATGCGTGTAAAAATTCATGAAGATTGGATTCAGTTTCATGTATCTTTGCTTCAGTAAAAAGAAATACAGGCGTTTTTCCGAGTGCACCTACAACTGCCTTGACAAAGCGGCTGCCTGGTAAAACGAAGAGGGCGGGGCGTGTGGATGACACGGGCCGCTCGGAGAGGCCAGGTCTGGGTCACTGGTGCTGAGGACAGCTCCTGTTTTGTGGGGTAGCATCTTCTACAAGCTCCAGAATGGATTCATTATGCTGTTTTGAGAAACAAGGGGATCGTTTTCTGTAGGGCTAGCAGTGGCTGTCACGGCTGTGTCTAGCGAGTGGCAGGGATCGCAGAAGCACTTACAATTTCGTTAAAACATAGCACACTTTTTTTTTTTCTGCTCATAAAATAAAAAGGGTGAGGAAAGGCTGTTTCCAGGCAGTGCAAACTCCACCGTTTTCTTGTAGTGGAGACATCGCCACCCCCCACCCCGGCTTTTGTGCGTTTTCCAGGAGTGAGTGACAAGGTGCTGATGGGCCAAGACTGCCAGAGGACCCTGGACATGAGCCAAGGCAGCTCAGCCCCTAGCGGCCATGCCAATCACAAGTGAGGCTACCCAGCCTGGTGGAGGGGGGCTATCTGGTATCATGTGGGTAGCGGTGGGAACCTGTGGGAAAGGGGTGGAAAGGAATAAAGAACAGAAGTTCTGGGATCCTACTGCCCACCCAAAGTGTGGGTGCCTATGGCTGAGTCCTTTGTGTTCACCTCTACAGTCCCAGCATCCAGCACGGGTGTGTGTGTGTGTGTGTGTGTGTGTGTGTGTGTGTGTGTGTGCCACTTACAGAGCAAGTTTGATGAGCTCTTACTGAGGAAAGAGTTGAATGCAGAGGCTGTGAGTACCCCAGGCTGGCTCTGAGCCTGAGGACATTCCTCAGAGAGAAGTGAGGGGTGAGGGTCCTGAGATGGGCACAGTGAGCAGAGTCCTAGAAACCCAGAAATTTGGTGGGGACCATCCTGGAGCACATCCGTGCACTGGGATGCTATTGTAGGAGCCTCTTGGGGCTCTCCTCAGTCAGGCCTTCTCTGCCTGCTGCAGCCTGCTTTCCCCTCAGCTGTTGCCATGGAAACACCAGCCTCAGGTGCTGCTGAGGGCCAGCTAGGCAGCTCAGGCTTTGTAGGACAGGCCCAAGCAAGTAAGAGGCCCTCAGCTGTTCCCAATGGAAGGTTGAACTCAGGGCAGGGGTTGTCATCTCAGAGAAAGACAGGAGGGAAAATGGCAGTGATAGGATTTTCCTCAGAGACAGAGACAGGCACAAACACTTTCTCTAGGGGCAGGTGGTGGTCCCCTCAGCTTGGCTTGGCTTGTGAGGTACCCTGGAAGGAGCAATATCTTGTTATCATATACCATCCCTGGTACTGTTGGGACTCATCTGCTTGCCCAGGGCCCAGGTCTCCATTCATGGTCATTAGCCAGGCTCCCAACAAGCTATGTTAGGTATTTGAGGCTCCTGATGATGGCTGGAAGGGCATCTCCAGGCCTTCAGCTAAACTCTGGTAGGCACACAGAATCAGGGATCTTCACCCTTACATGTGGGTTGCTGGACTTCCAAAACCACTCCATCCCTGGTCCCCAGCCAGGACATCCATGTGTGCACATGGCTGCTTTTCTGTCCTCATCACATCTCAGAGACTCAAGGGATTGGGAGATAACAGCCTCCAGCTAGTTGAGGGTCAGCTAGCTTGTTTCCTATACCCTCAATCCCCTTTTGCAAGCTCTTGAAGAGCATGAAGTAGCTTAGCTAATAGAGGCACCAGGAATGTGGAAGATGGATAGGCCTAACATTTCCTGGGGTCCGGAAGTAATGGGGAAACGTCATGTTACTTGGAGGTGGTGGTGGGGGAAACACACCTCCCTAATAGATTCAGCCTCAAACATCATTGGGGCAGGAAGGAGAATTCTCTGGGCATCACGTGGAACACTTTCAGCACCAGCAACACCTCCACTTTGCCACCTAGCTCTACAACAACCAAGTGCTAACACAAGAGCAGGTACAGGCAGGGGTGGACACTTCACAATACCTTGGATTTACATAGCACCTTTTTCTTCTAGAGGACCCTTGTCTCTGTCCCTTCATCCACAGTCACACTGAGTGAGCCTTCGGCAGCATGAAGTCCTCAGTGCCTGTGGCAGAGCAGGGAGACTGAGGCAGAGGGGACTGAAGCAGAGGCCTAGAAGTGATTTCATGCAGATTAGTGGTGTCCGGGGCTCTCTGCACTTAGCCTGGGCCCTCCCTGGGCAGGACTGGCCGTAGCCCTGGGAGACTGTGGAGAATGCAGCCCCTCACTGGTCATTCACTTTGTATTTCAGGATATAGCTGTAGAAGTTGTGGTTAGCATTCTCTAGCACCATGACGTAGACTTCCTGGCAGCCAGCCGTGTTGCAGCTGCCCTCCCAGTAGCCCTCAGGGTTAAGGGTGAGGGGCCATGTGTCCTGCCCTTTCACCAGAGCTTTGGCGATACCACGCAGCTTTAGTTTGAAGGGGATGTTGCGGTTGGCCGGAAGCACACCCGAGAGCGGCTCCAGCAGCTCATTGTCCTGCCCCCAGTTGCCGAAGCTCTCGGGGAACATAGGCCAGTTCACCTTGGTGTTGGCGCAGCACAAGAGGTAGTTGAAGACAAAGATGAAGTTACCTTGTTCTTGCCTCTTCTTCACAAAGATCTTAAGGGCAAACTTGCCCGAATGGGGCAGCTGCACTTTGAGCTCCGTCCTCTTCTCTCGGTTCATCTGGAAGATGTAGCGCTGCTGTGTCTTCTCAGTGATGGGGCCGTCATCGCCATGGAGGGATGCCAGGACACTGATGCCCTCTTCCACACCAAAGCTGATGGAGCAGCGACCGTCGCTGGTGTGAATGATGGGGTCAGGGTGCGAGGGCTTCGTGATGCCCATCTGCTCCGAGAACCAGCTGGGGCCCACGGGCTGGTGGAGCTCAGTGGGCAGCCGGACAGAGAAGTCTACGTAGTTGCACTTGAGTGTGTACTCTAGCACGGAGCTGTAGATTTCAGAGTTGCCTTTGGCGAAGATCTGCAGCTTGTGGGTGCCCACGGCTGGAGGGTACACCTCCAGCTTCATCCCGTTCTTCCGAAGAGTCAGGAGCCCGTGTTCCTGCTTGCCGTTGAGCATAAACATGAACAGTGTTGGGGCCCGGCTCTCGATGGTGACCGTGGCTTTCCCGTTCACTGCAGAGAGGAAGTCATGGTTAGGTGAGGCGGATCCAGTGTGTGCTGGTGTGTCTTACAGTGTGTGTCCATGTCCGAGGTGCCAATATTTCTACCAAGCTTAATTTTACCAATGTGATGGCCCTGAGCACGGTATTCTGACTCACTGGAGTGAATATTTTTGAAACAGCTGATAACTGTGATAACTAGGGGGTGGGGTGGAGGGTAGCGCTGAAAACCCTACCCTAGCCAGAAGTGCTCCTTCCCTTTACTATCCCACTTGGTTTACATTAGATGAAGCCTGCCTAGATATTTCACTTGATTCCAGAGAGGAAGGGGCCTAAAAGGATGGAAAGAGTGCTGTCTCCTTCAATTCAACAATCTTTAAAAAAGGATTTATTTTTATGTGTGTGCATGTATGTCTTCGTGTGAATGCCCTGTGTGTGTGTGCCTGTGCGTGTGCGTGTGCGTGTGCGTGTGTGTGTGTGTGTGTGCGTGTAATGGTCCAGAAGAAGGTGCTGACTCCCCTGGAGCTGGAGTTACTGACGATTGTGAGCTGACTAAAGGGTGTGGGTCCTGGGAACAGAGCTCAGGTCCTCCGGATGAGCACCAAGCTCTCGTAAACCCTGAGCTATCCATCTAGCTCCTTGCAACTCTTCAGTATTACTTTTGTATCGCTCCCCTGTAAGGATTATGGTGTTAACAACTGTCATGGGAATACAACACTGTAACCAGTTGGAAGGGCTTTACTCCAGGAGTCTATGCCTACCAGTGTTAATAGCTGGTTTCACTTCGCCAACACTTGCTTCTCACACAAGCGCCATAGCTGTGTTTCTGAACTGAGTCTCAAAGAACCACTACATCCGTCCCTCTCATCCCACCTCCCCCTTGACCTGCCTCTGCATTCCTTTATTTGGTCATTGCTTTTCACTGGCTTTTGCAGCTCATGAAAGCTTTTTCTATCTGGGCTTCCCTGGCTCCCCAGAGCAGTGCCTGCTCTAAGAGCCTGGCCATGGCTTCTGTTAGAAGCTGACCACCCCACCCCTTGCCCCAGCAACTTCTCCAGCCCTGCTCATGGATGGAGACAGGTAAAGAAGACATCTGGTTCACATCCACTATTAATCCTCCATCCCATACCTGGTGAGGACTCACCCTAAAGATCTGGCTGCAAAAAGTCTGCCCCAGCCCTTAGGTGAGCTGGACAAGCTGGAGGGAAGCTGGAGGCCTCTTCCAGAGAACCCAGCATTTCCAGAATGAATTGTGGGAGCACTTTTCTATGCTCTGCCTTTGTCTGGGCTGTGGGCTCTTTGGGAAGAGCTTAGTGTCTGTCTTAGAGAACATTTGGCAGAAGTGTGCTGAGCATTTCAGAAGAGGAGAACTACTAGGGACCCCAAAGGCCACTGAACGCCCCTGGCTGACACCTCTCTATCCTCTCTGCCTCTTCTCTCCTTCCTGCATCCACTGACTCTACCCTTCCTCGTCAACCCACCCCCCACCCCTGCCCCCCTTTCTTGCTTCCTTAAGGCAACTCACAGGCACCAAGAAATATTCTTACAATATGTAGCATGAATATGGAATTGAGTTTTAGGTTAGTATAAATTAAGAAATCTGGTGTTTACATTTTTACATCTCCAAAAAAAGGCAAACTCAACTCAGCAATACGATCGCGGTGGCGTTGTGGTCTGCTCGAGTCTTTCTTGTGGTTTAATGTCCCACAGTAGAGACCACAGACCTCTGTCAGACTCAGGTGTCTGTTACTTACCAGAGACCATGGAAGCTCTGCATCCAGATCAAGAATCCACAGGGAAGTGCAATAGGCAAGAGGCATCTGCTCCTCAACTGCCCCCTGTGCACCCCCTGCCCTATCCCCTTATTCCATCATTCTGTGGTGTGGGGTGAGGTCAAGGCCTTCATCCTTCAGATCACCCTAGCTGATTCCTTCTGGGATCTCAGGCCTTCTGTCTGGGATGTGTGGAGGCCTCCTGGTGGCAGAGCTGCTGCTGACAGGCTGGGCTTTGATGAGAAGGAGGAGGTGGGCTGCTCAGCCTTCCTGACCCCTGCTGTGGTGTGCCAAGAGCAGGACCAGGCTCTGGATCCCCAGAGAGACATGGGAAACAGTCCTTTAGGGAGAGTCCTTTAAGATTCATGACTGTGACTCTGGAATCAGACCCTTCCCTTCAAGAGTGTGCAAACACCCAGCTGCTGTTGTTTCCATGGTGTGTCAAGGAACAAGTGTCAACTCAGGCCATGGAAGATAGCTAAGCTCGGTTGTCTGCTTTTCTTGGCTCACCCTAGGGAGAAGGGAGCTTCAGCCATTATTGGTGCCTGCCCTTGTGTACCTGCTTCTCCTTACCTGTTCTGATCATGGACGTCTCCGGGTGGGCACTCAACATGCCCTTGTTGTAGAATTCACTCTTGTGGTACATGTTGTTCTCGAACTGCCTCAGAGACTGGGGAGGCTTCAGCAGTTGCCAGTTTTTGTTGTCTGGGAAGTGGTCCTCAATGAACAGGGCAGGGTGGGTGAGGAAGTAGAATTCATTGTAGCTGGAGTGGAGGAAGACCTGGTTAGGAGCCATGTGTAAGAGTAGGCCTGACCACTACCACCCACATCTGGCTGTCTCACGGGAGAGCTTTGGGAAACCTTTGTCTAGTTGACCCAACCACTGGATTGGGTGTTGCTGACAACAGAGGCTTGTCAGCAGGATGATCTGTGGTCCTAAAGTGGGCACTGGAGACTCTTCAGGGGCTGTGTGCAGACCCTGGGGCCACATAGGATCTGAGGTCCCTTCTGAGACAAGGCCACAGCATGAACTAAGGCCCTGCTCTCAGTTCCTTAGGATGTTATGGATAGGGTGAGATAGAAAGCATGGCTCTCTCTGTGTTTAATGCCCAAAAGTAGTTTGAAAGGACCAAAAGCATAATCCGTGGAGCAGGTGCGGACATCGAGAGGATGGGGAGGTAGGGATGAAGGGCCAGTGTTCTAGTTGCTCCCACCCTTCTTGCTCCTGTGCCAGGGGGGCGGGGTGCAGTGGGGGAACTTCGGTAGCTCTGTCAGAGACAGAGACAAAGAGAAGAAAAAGGAGACAGCCTGGGCTTGGGAGACTTTGCTCCGCCTCAGGGGATACTGTGGAGAGTAACAGTACGGTGAGCATGGAGTGCCAAGGTTTCCCTTGCACACATCAGAAGGAACAGTTAGCTTCCCAAATAAAAGGGGACCAAGGCTTCCAAGGGACACCACAGCCCATAAGAATGCCATGCTTGGCTGTAGGTTAAGTTCAGGGTTGGCCAAGCCTTGCAGGATGGTCATGTCCAGGCTACTGTGAGGACCCAGGCGGCTCAGCCCCACCTATGGCTCTTCTCTCTGCCAACTGCATCCTTCTTCCTCCCTCAGAGAACAGGACATGGAGGAGAATATGGAGCACCTAGGCACCATAGCTGCTGGCAGTGAGGCTCCTTATCCTCATCCCTCCTCATGTGTGGCCTGGGGCAAACTGGAGGGGCTCCTAGGTTTAGCTGCAAGGACTCTTGGAGAGTCTGAGGAGTCACAGAAGGCTGAGATGACAAGAAAAGTCAGCTCCTTGCAAGTGACCTGGAACCAGCTTCAGGGAAGGTGAGCATGCTAGGCAAGGCTGCCCAGCCTTCCTCTCCCTCTTGGCCCTTCCCTTCCCCCAGATGCCTCCCTTCTTCAACCCTGTCCCCACACACAGACAAGACATTGGCAAGACTGAGCCTCGTACTTACAGGAAGGTGAATTTGGAGGTGGTCGTGTCCACTAGGCCACTGCCCCAGGTGCTGTCCACCAGGTGCCAACGACTCTCAAGGTACACAGCATTCCAGGCATGATCAAACTCTCCAGAGAAGCTTTGGCCGGTCTGGTAGCCAAAGCCCTTGGAGTATCCAGGCACGGTGACACACTGCACACCAGCAACCCTGGGGATGAGACATGGGTCTGAGAAGGGGCTTGAGTGCTGGGGCGTGTGGACAGGAATCCACAGTGCTGGCAGGCCCTGCCTGTGGAGACTCACTGCAGCCCTGTTGTTTGCTTCTCCCCTGAGACTCTTCAGCTCACTTCTGAAGTGTCTCCCTAGGGCCTGCTTGACATGATCCGATGCACAGCATCTCAAGAGGAAAAATCAGGACAGGAGTGAGGACGGCCTCGAGAATGCAGGGAGCAGGGAGACGGAGACGTTCTTGGAAGAAAACCAACATGGAAGAGCTGTACAAAGAGGTTGGGAGGGGCTGGGAGGAGCACCTTGGAGGGTGCTGGGAGGAGCACCTTGGAGGGTGCTGGTGGTGAGGGCAAGAGGTAGCTGAGATCTGATTCCTGGCTATTCCCCTCTGCATGGGGTTGGGAAGGCAGGCAAACTGGTGCGTCCAGAACTAACCTAGGAGAATGGGCTGGCTGCCAGGATACCTGACCATCAGTTTTGGCCTTCATGAGGAAGGAACAGAAAGCACCATGGTACATTAATATCGTTCACTGACTACCTGCCTGGGCCACTGCATTGGCTAGTTTTGTTTCACCTTGACTAATAGGGGGAGGGCCCACACCATTGTGGGTGGAGACACCCCTGGGCTAGTAGTCTTGGGTTCTATAAAAAGCAGACTGAGCAAGCCATAGAGAGCAAGCCAGGAAGCAGCACTCCTCCATGGTCTCTGCACCAGTTTCTGCCTCCAGGTTCCTATCCTATCCCGACTTCCTTTGATGATGAACTGTGATGTGGA
>CM052706.1:19693883-19738882 GCA_028551405.1 Uromys caudimaculatus
GATGATGAACTGTGATGTGGAAATATAAGCTGAATAAATCCTTTCCTCCCCAAGTTGCTTTGGCCATGGTGTTCCATCACAGCAATAGTAACCCTAACTAAGCTACCATTTTGAAGTCTCTATCTGCTTTGTTAGGAGTAGAAACATTGAGTGACTAGCCCTGGCTTTGGAGTCTTTTTGACAGGGTATCCCCATGGCATGCAGCAAAGCAGGTATTACTTTGGGGAATGTTGAACTGTGAGGGATGGGTGCCAGTCACTTTTAGAGACCTCATAAAACCAGGTCTGGGCTGTGGCCAACATGCCAAGGCTGAATCAGCAAGTCCCCCGAAGGCCCTGCCTTCCCCACGCCCACTGGCCCCCTCTTCAGCAGCTCCTCCCCAAAGTGTCTATTGACAAATGGACCAGTCTGACCTACATGGAGCTGCTGGCCCCAGTGCTGCTGGTCCTGGTGCTGAGTTGCTAAGCTCCAATACTTTTCCTGCATTTGTGAAAACTGGTATAATAAACTCACAAGTCTACTGAGTCCTGGATGCCCAAAGTGATTCTTCAATGGAACCTCATTTGCACCCCAACAACTGCCCCACCCTCCACACAGTGCTGAGCCTCTGTGTGTCTCTGATCCTGCTTCAGGTAGCAAGGCCTGATCACCCTCAGGATGCATCAGGTCTGAATCTCTAGTCCCATTAAAGAACAGTCTTAGACTAATGGGGTAAGAAGATGGTGCATTTACTACTAGACTAGAGAGAGGTTTCCCCATGAAGATGGGTATTTAGCTGGTATTTAGTAGAATGCCACGTTGAGTGTTACTGGTCCACCCTTACACGTCATTTGTTGAGTCACTGGAGCAGATGTGGGTAGCATGGAAGGGAAGAGATTCTCATTTCTCACATTGCCTCACATGCAGGTAACAATGGCATGCTACCACATCCGCTGTAGCCCTCCTCGCCCTGAAGAACCGTGCTGAGGCCACTCACACTGAGACTCCTTGCAGGGTATGACATGTGGTGGTCCCCGTTGAGGTTTGGACTGTTGCTATGTATTGCAATGCTGGATATCCCCCCCTCCCCCACTGCCTCCTGAAAATCCTAACATAAACCAAGTGATACTGTGTAACATTGCCCTCCAAGTCATCCAAGACTGGTCAATAAAGATGCCTACAGCCTGTAGTTGGGCAGAAAAGAGGTAGGTGGGTTTTGGTTTCTGGGCTTGGAGTCTGAAGCAGTGACTACAAGGAGAGAGGAGGGGAGAGAAGAAGGAAAAAGACACCATGAGGTAGGTGGACCATGAGCACATGGCTATGACGGCCAGCCAGTTGGAGTAGGAGTGGCCCGGGGGGAATATGGCAAGTGATATCTCAGGGTAATTGACAGGGAAGTAGACAAAATAGAACAGTGTTGATATCTGCCCAGCTCTAGTGCTGTTATGGCTTCTTTTAAACATAAAGGTTTTGTGTCTTTTATTTGGGAACTATATGATCAAGGGTGGGGAATAAATCACCAATTAATAGGTCCCTGCCCTTCTGCCCACAGTGTCAAAGAAGTGTTAGGCCTCCATGGCTTCCTAGGGAATCTCATGAGATTATAGCAGCTGGGCCCTGTGAAATATCTCAGGAGTCCTTGGAGACATCTTATTGACAGACACCAAGAGTAGCGAGACCCTGGTGGGAGGATTTTCTGCTGGTGATGGTTCAAAATGAGTCCCAGAACAGAAGGTCTTTCTGAGGGCAGGAAGCCATGGCAGGCAGTCTCTCTGAGTGTAATTAAATGTATGCATGGTGAATGAGGGCAGGGACGACTGGGAAGAGATTCTTGGTCCCTTGGAAGTGGGATTATAGGTGGTTTTATTTCTTTAAATTCCTCTGCATCTTAATTTGTTTTGGAGGGGGCTGTAGGTCAGGGGCAGAGTGCTTGCTTTGCATGCAAGAACCAAGACTCACTCTCCAGTACTGTAAAAGGAAGCAGGGGCCGAGGCAGGGGCAGGGGAGGGAGCACAACAACATTTTAAAATATGATTATGTGTTAGTTTTAGGATCGGGAAATTCTATACGCACTACTTAAGTTATATTCTTCAGTGAATTATATCCCATTGTTGCTCAAAAACACTGTGTATATAAACTTTAGTCTGGTGTGGAGGGCAAAGGGAAGTCCTGGGAACCTTTGTGTTTGCAAATGGCTCACTTCACGGGAAGGGCAAGTGGTTAGTGGAACCCTGGGGTCTGGATTGTTGTCTGTTGCTTGCTCTCTGCTCCGAGCATCAGGATCAAGGAAGGAAGGGGAGCACTTAGCATCCACAGCATCTCTGGGTGCTGGAGTGAACTGGGTTCTCCCATAGGCAGACTGTATCTCCTCTAGGGGAAGCTTGTTTTAAACAGTGAGTGGGAGATATTCTTCCACCCAGAAGAAGCAAGTGGGGAAGGGTCTTGCCCAGCCCAGGAAAGAGCCATAAGAGGAAGAAAGGACAATAATGACATGTACCTGTATTGCTTCAAGCTGGAATGGGTGGCCAAAGAGTGTAGCCAGGAAATCAGGACTCTATTGCTACCTCTACCAGTCACCTGCAGTGACCTTGCCAGGCTCATTATGGGCTAAAAAGGATGGTTGGCATTAAGCAATCTCCAGGGGGCAATTCTCCTCTGACAGACCGAGGAGAAGGAGAAAGGGCCGTGGGGAATGCCTGTGGCAGAACTAAGATGAGAAATGAAGTCAGCTGTAAGTTTATGCCTTGCTGGAGTATAGCATGGGGATATTTTATTATCTGGCAGCTATGTGTAAGATGAATTGGACAGAAGTCACAATGTAAAGTGTTGTCACTAACCCATAGTTCTTATATGAATTAAATAATTCACAGGCATAAAACAATGGGTGTAGAACTATCTACCAGCCTCTCTGGCTCCTGACCAGATCATGATCTGTGACCCTTTCATGTCATTGAAAAAGCTCTGACCGTATAAATGGTGTGCCAAGCACAGAAGCATGCACCGGGGGTGCAGCACATGACACACAAGGAACCACACAGTAAGAGATTGTTCCAAGACAAGGCTCAGTGGCTGCCTTAAAAGCACTCGAGGATCTGTGGACTGCCCGTGAAACACCAGACTGAAGCAAAGCGCTAGGAACTCTGGGGCAGGAGCTGGGGAAAGTGTTGAAGAAGGTATCTTAGCTGAGATGTGTTTCCACCTGCTGAGTAGCTCGACTAGCCAGCCCCAAACACAGCCCACCTTAGGCTGCAGAATCCTGCCTTTCCATCTAAGAGTCCTGACAGTACCACTGTCGGTACACCAGCACAGGGAGGCTGTGCATCTGAAGTTGGAAAGCCAACTCGCATGCAGGACTCATGAGCAAGCCTTCGGAGACACCCAGAACATCAGGAGAAAGCGGCAGCCCATCCCCAGCCAGGGCTGGGGCGCCGGGACCCAACCGATGCTCTGAGGCTTTGGAAGAACCCCAGGCCTTCCTCTGGAGCTTGATGAATGCAGAGGGGTAGGCAAAGGGAAGGAGGCATTACCGAGTGACCTCGGCTGGCTTCTGAAGCTGTGAGTGCATTTCCTTGTCACTTACCAAAGATTTGAGTGTACCAGCTTGCTGTGGCATGTCCCCATGGCTTGCTGTGGTGTGTCCCCTGAGTACTGAATGAGGAGTTGTCAGGTCTATATCATGATGATGGTTTGATATAGATATGGTCCAGGCCCTGCCACAGGAGCTGTGTGATCCAGCTATAGCCTGTGAGCAGTTGGTAGTGTGGGTGAGGGGCTGGGCAGGCAGGGACACTCTGCACACAGCAGCCTTTGACCACGGTAAATGAAACATTCTTTTCTTTTCTTATCTTGTTGAAAGAGTGTGATTTCTAAGCAGGGTGTAAGTGATGGCATCTCTCTCTCAACATGTGGACTCAGTTTCTTACAAACGTAGGCATCTCTCTGTCCTTGCTACACATCTCTCCGTCTGTGATCTCAGAGGTTTCCCATCTAACTGTGGTTCAGAGAGAAAGGTTACCTGACTTGGGGACATGCAGGCAGCTAAAGTGAAACAATTCTGGGGTACAGCAATCTTGGGTTAGAGCAATCCTGAGACACAGTCTGAGAGCTTTTGAATTACACCAGGACTTTTGCAGACCAACATTCTGTTTTAGTTTGTAAGTCTGTCGGTGGAATACAATGAAATAAAGAGATGATTAGCAATTGAATTTGAGCTTGCATCCCCTTCCAGTGCATCTATAAGGGACGGGGAGTTTAGGTATCTCTTTCAGAGGGCTTATGTGACAAAACCAGCACTGGCAATAATTAAATTATGTAAGCCAGCTCTGGGCGGATGCAGGCCTTTAGCTCTAGCTCCTCAGGAGGCTGAGGTAGGAAAGCTGCAAGTGTGAGGCCTGCCTGAGTTGCAGAGTGAGTTGAAGATCAGTTTGGGTAACTCAGAGAGACACTGTCTCAAAATAAAAACAGAGAGCTGTCGATGCAGCTCAGTGATAGAGCTCGTAGCTGGCTAGCATACAGAAGACTCTGGGTTCAGTCTCCAATACTGCTGAAAAAGAAGAAAAAAGACTAGCTCCTGGAGGATCAGCATCTCCCTAGAGGCTTGGATGGCCACTGTGGTCGTATTGACCACCAGCAGCTAACCAAGCAGGCATGCCTCTGTTCTTGCTCTTCATGACACTACAAGATAGATGGATAGAAATGCAGCTGACATATGATTGGTGACAACCAGCCTGCTCAGTGTCAAAACTTCAGACTGGTAATAAACCCCTGGTTATCTCAAATCTCTGGAAAATCTGCTAGCTGGTCTTACTGGGGCCGTGATTACAGTGGGGGAGAGAATTTACTGCAGGCTGACTCAGTGGCAGGAGCCTGGGGAATTAACCTTGGCCCCTGCAAGGAGATTAGGCAGAATCCATTAAGGCTGTGGGCAGTCGAGGCGAAAGACAGACTTACTGCTCAATGATAGAAAGTCAGAAAGAAACTGGACCGCCAATTACACAGGGGAGGAGAGAACTAACAAAACTTAGGAAAGATGAGGGGGAAACCAATAATGCCTGAAAATATCTCAGTCCTTACCAAACTACTTTATTAAATCAGTCTTTAATGAGGCCATGGCAAGGGAGCAGAGTATTAGGCTCTTTCTAAGAGGCCACCCTGGCAGCCCACAGACTAAATCAGCAAGTGTGGATTGCATGTCTGCAATTATTAAGGAGTCAGCTAATGAATTTACCAAATGACTGGCGGTTATTCCAGGGGTGAGGGGGCTTAGGGAGGCCATGTGTGAATGGGCTACTGATCTTTAAGGCAACACTTAAGCGAGTTCAGAGAACTCTGAGCATTGTTACGTGTCCCAGGCAGTGCAAGGAATTCTGTGCTAGGTTGAGACTAACTTTAACTGATGTAAAATGTTGGGGTGCATTTTAATGGTGAGCTGCAGGGCAGGACGTGGCTGTTGTTAAGCATCTGGACCAGGTCAGAGAGCTGACAGCTTCAATCAAGGCAAGCGTCAGTTTTCCGGATCTGTGTGGGTGGGCTGGCAGAGTCAGTAAGAAAGTTCCACAAAAATGCTCCTATACTTATGAAACACGGGGCAAGTTTTAAAGAAATAGCATTTCCGAAGTCAGCTGAACGACACCTCCAAGTGGCATGTCCCCTCTTTTCAACGGTTCTACTGTTCCACCACGAAAACAACACAGTCCCTAAAATACAGATGAAGAAACTGAGGCTTGCAAAGGTTGCCCTTACCAAATGAACAAGACTCATAAATGGTCTGTTAGGGATGGGGGCCCTGGTCTTTCTGGCTGTACCAGTGACACATCTACAGTGAGCCAGGAGGCTCAGGAGACACACAGACATGCTTGCAAGACTCAATAGCAGCTGCTGCTACCAGCAAGAGTCCTGTGCTGAGGAGCCTGAGCTGAGGAGTCCACCCAGGATGGGGGAGGTGCTCGGGAGGCCCCTCTAAGAGGTTAATGGTTGCTGAGGGAGGGAGAGTCAACTTTCTCAGTGGTGAGTAGCCCTTGTTTAACTAACCCTTACTCTTGCAAACAACCCTAATAAAACACAGTGGCTCCCAAAGACATGAAAGTAGGAGTTGGGGAGTCTGTTGGGAAGAAGGGGTTCAGTGGGAGAGGGAGGAGACGAGGGGACCAAGGGGAATACATTCAAAGTACATCCCATGTGTATGAAATTGTGAAAGAATGAATCAAGAAAAAAAAAATCCAAGTGTTTTCAAATTTACCAATTCCTACGAAAACAACCACATTCGGAAAGATGGCAGCAGGCAGGCAGGCACTGAAAACTGGTGGTGTTCTGTTATTTCAAAGAAAACACACAAGTCTGCCAGGCATATCCTTCCTGCTACTTCTCACCATTCTGGAAATGCCTATTGAAGGCCTACTGTGTGTAAATGCCTATTGAAGGCCTGCTGTGTGGAAGAATCTGAGCCAGATGTTCTCAGAGAGGCAGGAAAGGGGTGGAGGAGAAAGACACAGGAAGAAAGGAACACGGAGAGAACTGTGCTGAGAACAAGCCTGGGAAGGGACATGAGTGTCACTGTCACCTGGGAAGGGACATGGGTGTCACTATCTCCCCTGCCCCTCGGGGGATTCTGAGACTATTAGTTCTTTTCCTTGTTTTGTACATTTTGCAAATTATGTACAGTGAGCATTGTTCTTTAATTCAAAAAGGTTATTAGTGGGCTGACAAGATAGCTCGGTGGGTAAAAGCACTTGTCACCAAGCCTCATCATGACCCGAGTTCAATTCCCTCATGTTACAAAGAGAGACTCTTGAAAGTTGACCTCCTCTGACTTTCACATGAATGCCATGACATGTATATACTCCCCTCCCCCGAGAGACAGAGGCATAACTAACTAACTAACTAACTAACTAACTAACTAACTAACTAACTAACTAACTAACTGTAATAGAGTTAAAAAATTATTAGCAGAACAATTTCTGTACACCTATAATTCAAAGCCAGCCTGAATTACATAGCTAGACTGTGTCTCAAGCAGAGGGATGAAGCTTAGTGGTAGATTATTTGTTTTCCCTGGGAAAGGCCCTGGGCTTGATTCCTCATTATCACCTGAAATAAATAGCTACAAGATGAAAACCTAACATAACACACACAAGTTAGTAGACAGGTTGGACGTCGAAGGATGGGAAGGAGGCTCTGGGTGGGGCCTAGAGAAGTGCCAGGAAGGGCTGAGCACACATGGGAAGCAGAAGTCTGGGTGTTGCTTCCAGGTACAGAGCCAGCAGGTGGCTGAGGTCAGGTTTTGGAGGACTTTGGAAGACATCGAGAACCCAAGGACAGGGAGGCCCAAAGGCAACAGGGACCTGGCTCTGGGGCTAGGGATGCCACTGGGAATATGGAGGAGTAGAAGGCACTGCTGGGGGAAGAAGAATGGGTCAGCCAGAATGGATCCTGTCCAGGTTGCCTCTGAGGTTAGGGTCCCAGAAATGGGAAGTGGATTTTGGAACAGGGAGCTAGGCAGGAGGCCTAGAGGGACCCAGAACCAGGTATCTGTCCATACCTGGAAGTGGTAATCAGAGTTGGGAGGCACTGAACCTCAGGCTAAGAATGGGTTGTGTGCATCTCAAGGCAGGGTGCACATAAGTTATGCACACAAAGCCACAGGGGTCCAGCAGCACAACATTAAGCCATACCAGCTGATCCCCTGTGGGTTTGGTTTGACAACTGCCACCTGCAGTCCTGATAGATGGACACTGGGTATCTAAGACCTATTCAACAGTTTTTCAGAGGCAGAGCTAATCACTCACTTTCTGGTGTTGCCCCAGGACTTCCTGGTTGTTCCCTAGGAGAACCCAGGAGACCTCAGAAAGGAGAGCTGTAGAGATCAGTATGGCTCCTCCAGTCTTGAGACCATCTAGATGTTACTGGGAAGTAGCATGGCCTATTCTCCCACTTAGGCCTGCATCTGGGCCATAGTTCTGAGAATGAGGCCCAAAGGCACAGAGAACCACCACCTGGCTACTGGGCTTTCCTACCAATGGATCTTTCCAGGCATGGCCCCTCCCCCTCCTCAAAGGACAGCCTCTCGTAGTCCCCTTGGCATCAGCAGCCACTGTCCTCTGACTTCCAGGCCTGCCATTCTTTTAACCTTCAGCTGCACAGTGAAGGGAGAAGGCAGAAAAGGGGCCTTTTATAACCAAATTATCTTTGCGCATTCATCTGCCGTTATGTTAATGCATGGCGAAGCCCGGCAGATGGTCCAAAGTCAATTACGCTGGTGTTAAAAAGGGAGAAATTGACCTTTTCAGGACTCACTTGGATTCCCAAGCAGAGTTTGCAAACTCAAGCTCCAGACCTGGCATGGGGGCAGAGGCACAGAGGGACAGGAAGAGAAGAAAGAAGGACACAGTCGGGTGACAGCCCGGGGACTCTTGCTTATCACAGGCTGTCTTCCATACCTGCACATCCTTTCAAAGAGGCCAGCATAACCATCACAGTTGGTCTTCTGGGTCCTCAGGATGTCAGTGGGTTTGAAGGCCTGGCGGTCCTTCTCCTGGGCAGCCTCAACGTCGTACTCTGGAGGACAGAGGAGGTGGCTGTGAGAACGCAAGGCTCCCAGGTGCACGAGGATGTCTCAGGGAGGGAGGGAAAGCCACAGAGCCCATTGCATGGTCTCCACCCCTAGCTGTGCTCAGGAGGAAACGGTGGCATGAATAGAAATAGAATCTCAACCTAGCCAGATGTGTAGCTGAGAGGATCACCTGGCGGCTCTCATGATGCATGCCTTTAGTCCCAGCACTCAGAAGGCAGAGGTAGGCAGACAGATCTCTGTGAGTTCAAGCACAGCCTGCTCTACATAGTGAGTTCCAGGCCAGCTAGAGCTGTCTAATGAAACCTTGTCTAAGAGGGAAAAAAGCTGGTGGTGGTGTAGGGGAAGAGGCAGCCTCCCTCAGGGTCAGTCCTTGGGTGAGTACATTTTCTAAGTTGCACCTGGAGGACAAAAGAGGATCCCTGGGGAATCCAGGTGGGACACTGGCTGTTTGTTCTTCATGTCAAGGGACCAAGGGTCTACTCCATACTCAGTTGGCCACCATCTTCCCCATTGGCAGGCTTCGGCAAGGGATAACAGGCCTTTGGCAAGTCCCCCTCTGTGACTTGTCAGGACCTGGTGAGACTCCCTTAATTGTCTCACGGAGAGTAGTGGGCAGCTGCTCAGGCTCAGGTCCCTGAGATGGCTTGGAGAACCCTGGGAGTAGGTGGAAGCCAATGGCCAAGGACACAGGTGGGACAGCAGGAGACAGGGAGATGAGAGCTTGCCTGGCTGGCACTTGTCTTAGGACCTTCTGGTGTTGCTAATATTCTTCATCCAGCTGTGCCCTCCTCAGCCTGTGGCCACCCCTCTTGGAGATGGCCCACCCTGGGTTCTCATCTCTGTAGAGCGGGCTCACTAGGATCCTGGACCGAGGGAGGGCAGCTTCTGGGTGAAGGCCCAGTTCAGGAGGGTGGCTTTTACCTTCCTTGGTTAGTTTTTGGTTACTTTAAGCACTTCTCCCTAAGCTAACTCCTCACTTTGATGAGGCAACAGAAGCAGGAATCTGAAGGAAGGGGCATCCAGGCTCCCCAGCGCTACCCCCTAGTGGCATACCTATATGGTGGCAGATCCAGATCCAGATTGCTCTGACCTTTTCCAGATCGCTGTGGGCTTCCTGGAGCAAGTCACTCACCAGTTCATTCAGGCCACTCTTGACTGTCACCTGGGAGCAGAAAGATCAGACTCTATGGGGGTCAGGGGAGGATGGGAGTGTAACACTCACCAACTGTAGCCAGCTATTCTTCCTCCAGTCAGGAAGCAGAAGCAGGCCCAGGAGGGCAGAGGGTGTCTGGGGACAAACAGTGTCGAGGTAGGGGAGTTGGACAGGGCATGTGTTCTGGCCAGTTGAATCCCAGGTGCTAGAGCCACCTCAGTTCTCCTCTTCCCATATGGGGCCAGCCAGCCAGGTATCCCGGTAGCTACAGCAACTGTGGCCATGGATAAGATTTACTAAACCTGATCTATGCTGGCGAGTTTTATGTCAACTTGCTGCAAGCTAGAGTCATTTGGGAAGAAGAAATCTCGATTGAGAGATACCCCCACCAGATTGGCCTATGGACAAGCTTGTCTTACTGACTTAATTGATGACTGACGTGGGAGGCAGTGTCACCTCTGGGCTGGTGGTTCTGAGTGCTGCAGGAAAGTAAGCCGAGCAAACCATGAGGAACAGGCCAAGAAGCAGTGTCCTTCACGGCTTCTGTACCAGTTTCCATCTCTAGGCTTCCTGCTTTGAGTTCCTGCCTCTATGTCCCTGGATGAGGGACTACAAGTTATAAGATGAAATAAGCCTTATCCTTCCCGAAGTGCTTTTGGTCATGGTGTTTTATTGCAGCAATAGAAAAGTAACTAAGGCCCCACCTATGGATTCAACATAACTCTTGGGCCTTCTGTTCCTCACCCACACTGGTGATGTTTAAATGTGTAATGTCCCCTACAGGCTCATGTATCTAAACACTTGGTCCCCAGCTGGAAGCATTCTTTTAGAAGGTTGTGGAGCCTTCAGGAGGCAGAGCCTTGCTGGAAGAGGTAGGTCTTGGAGGTCAGGCCTTGAGGTTTATAGCCTGCTCCGTTTCCCGTCTGTTCTCTTCTTGCCTAGGGTTGCAGTTTGTGTAGCTACCTCATGCTCCTGCTGCCCATACCCTCCCGGCCGCGAGGCACAGTACCTCCTCAAACTGTGAGCCAAAACGAACTCTCTCTCCATCAACTTTGATCGCAACCATAACAAAGGTACTCGGTGAAAGGAGAGTCATAGACTGGTTTACTCAGGGTATTTTCAAGAGAGACCTGGAGGTAGGCTTTTTTAATCCTGACTTGGGGAACTCCAAGTCACCTTTGGGGACGTTAGCCAGGGTGTCAATTCTCCTACCTGTGAGGCAGAGGCATCCAGTTTTTCAAAGTGCCGGAGGTCCAGGGGCATGGATTTCAAACTAGATCTGTCCCAGGGGTAGGCTGTTAACACAGGGAAACCAAGTTAGTGTGGGGACCCCTGAGGAGGGCCGTGAGCTCAAGCCTAACAGAGTTGGAGCTGAGACATCTTAATGGAGATATAAGTATCTAGTGTGGTCCAAAGGCAGCTACACTTCAGCCATCCCCGCCAGAAGGGGGCTCACTAGCCGGCCCCTGCTGAGTGCCTCACGCTCAGAGTTCTCCTCAGCCTGCCCCCCATCACTTTCCCATAAGAGCGCCAGAGTGACAAGTGGGTATCAGAAGGACTTTCATACCACACAGGCTTCTACTCAGTTTAGCTCTTCCTTGCCTTCCTGTTTAGAAGGATGACATTTCTAAAATGGTGTTAAAATTTCTATTTTATTAGTTCTTCCTTTCCTGGTTCCATTTTTACAATAGTTGATATTTTATATTCAAAATACCCATGATGATTCATGCCTCATTAAATCTACCTTCTGAGCAGATTATATAAGAATCAAATTGGAGAATATGATTTTATAGGAAGATACTTAAAACACCAGTAGCATTAATTAACTTATTCTGATTTTAAGGCCAAATAAAATAGGCAGGTGTGCATGGAGCCATAGATAGCAACTGGCCTACCAAGGGGGAAACTGAGGTTTAGAGAAGACGAATTAGAGGAAAATGCAGGATTCTAATCCAGGTTATCTATCACCCCATATCACCCCATTTAGTGTTTCTTTCTCTGTCTTAACCTGCTACCTAGCTTATAAATATTTGACACTCCATTTTATTTATTTTGTATTTTTTGTCACAGTGGGGATTGAACCTTGCACATGGTAGGTAAGCATTCTGCCACTGAGCTGTATTCCAAGTCCCCTGTCTAAATTTTACTTTTTTTTATTTTTTAAAGACAGGGTCTCCAGTTTAGTCTGGTTATCTCTATATAGCAGAGGGTGACTTTGAAATTCTGATCCTCCTGCCTCCATCTCCTGAGTACCAGGATTACAGGAGTATGTCAGTATACCCTGTTGATCTGGTTCTGAGGACTGAACCCAGAGCTTCATGCATGCTAGGTAGGCACACTACCAACTGAGCTATGCTTCCAGCTCCAAGTTAACATCACTCTGCATTCGGAGTCCACTATAGTCCCTTGTAGTAGACTGTTTTGTAATCAGAAGGGGTTAATCTTTAGCATTGGGGTGACATAAGAATTTTCCCTCTTCACCTGTGCCTGTGGCAGACACTACTAGTGAATTATGACATGCTTTCTCCCAGATCCACAGATGATCTTGGATTCCTGATGTCCCAGCAAGTCAATATCAATTGGCTGGAGACTGGACCATGAGACCAACTCACTGCTTTCTCAAGAGGCCCCAGAGAAGGCCTGGGACTCACCATGGGCATCTTTCCCTCCGGGCTGCCGGGGTCTCATGTTTCCATTTTTGTCACCTTGTAAACCTGTAAGATCCCAAAGGTCAGAAATACCTCACAAGGAACAGAAAAGCAAGCACTGAT
Organism: Uromys caudimaculatus; assembly: GCA_028551405.1. NCBI lineage: Eukaryota > Metazoa > Chordata > Mammalia > Rodentia > Muridae > Uromys > Uromys caudimaculatus. Next base: position 19,706,356 of record CM052706.1, read on the forward strand.
GATTCTCTAGGTAGCAGTCCTAGCCACTCTCCCTGTTCATGCTTGCCCTCAGAGACTCCGTGTTCCCATACCCACCCATCATGCACTGTGGCTGCTGGGCCAGAGGAGAGTCTGTAAACAGACAACGAATGACATAAAGAGATCTATGGACTTTGAGCTGAGTCAGAACATGCTGTGATTTCAAGGCTTTATGCCCTGCAGCAGGCTCACACGGAGCTGTGGTTCACCCCTCCTCTGCATTCAGCCATCTTGGAACATAGCTGCAGATGCTACAGTTAAAAAGCCATTTCTTCAAGTACTTTCTGTGCCTCAGCCTTTTGACCTGTATTCACCCTGTGTTTTCCAAGTCAGCAAAGTGAGGCTCAGAAAGGAGAAAAAAGGTTACTTGACCAAGAGATAAAGACCCAGGTCCAGCTTCAAAGCCTCTGATTCTAGCTATAATACAGGGCAGTTGTCAGTATATGTAGGCAACTCTATGTCTTCCCAAGACAAGAACTGACTATGGCTAAGAACAATAATAGAGGCACAAAAGGTAATGTGTATGGACTTGGAGGCCCAGAAAGTCATGTAGCCCCGGAGTAGGTGACTCTCTCCTGTGAATGGTGAGCAACAGGAGAGTCTCTGGGAAAGAAGCAAAGGAACTTTTACTGCTGGTTCCAAGCCAGGTCAGGAAGACGTGGTGTCTAACGAAACCATTTGGAGCTGAGGGTGGGCTCACCAAGGCAGGTGGTTTATGCCCCCAGAGCCACCTCAGGCTGTAAATATAGGAACTGAAAGCTGAGAAGGTGTTTTCCGTTCCCAGAAATAGGTTCTGTTTTTCCTTGGAACTTTTTCCCCTCCTCCTACATCTTCAGACGGAATGACTGGGTTCCGAGTAGCTAGTGTTTACTGGGAGTTAGGAACAATCCTACAAGGGTGGCATACTTCTTTTCCATCAGGTGGTCACAGCAATAACAATAGGAACTAACACAATGGGCATGTATGAACAGTAGTGTTTCTTCCTTCTCCCAGGTTGGAGGCTCAAGCCCCTCTTTGATTTTTCTCAGAAGATGTGCAGGCTGGAATCTGGCTCATCCACCTGTCCTTGCCTGCCCTCCATCTGAGCAGCCCTGCGCACGTATGTACGTACGTTTAGCCAAAGAGAACTTCTTGAGCAGCTGGGGCATGGCGTCTTGGGGGTGGATTTCCACAGTCAGCTGAGTACCTGCAAAGGGGGAGGTGACATTCTTAGCCAAATGCTGCCAGGAAAGACACTCCATCTCGTGACAGATGCTCAAATGGCAGAACATGCTTCATTTTAGGTCTTTCTGTTGAATATGCAGATAATTCATGTTTTTTTAGACTAACCTAAACAACAAACACAAGCACTCTCTCTATCCCGTCTAACACAGCCACTAGCCTGAATAGACCCTGGAAAGTCAGTGATAGAAGAGAACAGGGGTTGGGGCTGGCAAGGACCAGGCTGTGAGACAGGACCACATCAGTCGACCCTTCTCCTTCCTGCTGTGGTACCACTTTGGTCAAAGGCATCCTAACCCAGAGGTGCAGGATGGGTGTAAAAGATTACTCAAGAAAAAAAATTCAATTTCTGCTTGAAGGGTGAGAATGGGAACCCCTAATTGTCTCAGGGAGTCAGGACATCCTCTGCTGTGCTTTTTCTTTAATTCTATATTTTCCCAATTCAGCCGGAAATCAAGTATGTGGGTAGCTGTAAGCTTAGTAGTCAGGCATATATGGCAGGTGTATTCTCTCTTCCTCCTCCCTCCCTCCCTCCCCAGACACAGTTATAAAAAGTACTGGTCAGAGTGAAAAGACCAGAGTTCCAGATTTTTTGGCCAGAGTAACAGGAAGTGGGTGACGAAGTGTAATTCCCTAAAGTTACAAGTAAGTTCCCATGGTTACCTCTCCTCTGCACACCACGGGTCTTACCCCATGCGCTATATACCACAGTCTGAATACCAAACTCTGGGGAAAGAACAATGTCCTCATTCTGAACTGGCCACTTCATGGTGCACTCAAGCAGATGGGCCCCTGCAAAGGCCACCACTCAGAACTACTCAGCAGAGTACCTGGGAAGATCTCAGTTTAAGAAGAAAAGATACCAACCATGACAACCCACAATTAACCCAAAGATGATAAAATGGCACATTAGCCATGCTTCAAAACTAAAGGCCAACCATTTTGAAATAAATCAAAAGATACAGAACTCATCAAAGAAACAGAAGATGGAAAAAAACTGAGTAAAGATTTTTAACACTGAAACAGAGTTTGAGCTATAACATTCTCCATGATAAAGGAAAGAGCCTGAGAATAGCAGCCAGGGTCCAATCTGGACAATGGGAGAAGCCAACAATGCTTCAGGGAGCACAGGACCACATGTAGAAGACCACTGTTCATGTCTCTGGCAAGAAGAAAATCATGTGGGCAGAAAAGTAGCTGAAGAAATACCAAACTATTCAGATTTGAGAAAAGACATACATGTATGGACTCAAGTTTAGTGTGCTCCAACATGATAACTAAAAGAAGATCCAAGTCCAGACATGATGTAATCACACCACTGAGATACAATGTCCCTGAAAACACTCAGGATAAATGATACATTATGTATCGGGTTGCTACATATTGCTCATCAGAAACTGGGTTGGAAAGATGTGGAATCTTTAAAAGATTCTGAAAGGAATTAACTGTTTCTATCCAATAAAAATTCCACACGAGAATGAAATAAAAAACATGTTTCAGGTACAGTGAGACCAAGACAATTTGTTCAATAACACATCCACTCAGCAAAGGAAAATACCAGAGATAGAGAAATATAATATAATATTGAAGAAAAGTCGGCTTATCAAGAAGATGTGACAATGTCAAATATGTAGTCACCTGAACACAAAGATTTAAAATATCTGAAATAAAGCTCACAGAATTATAAAGAGGAATAGACAAATATACATTATAGTCAGAGATATCAGCTCTCTTCTCTCAGAGATTGGAGGGATTAATTAAAAAAAAAACAAAAAACCAGCAACTGTGGAGAAGTATTAAATAGCACTGTCAGCTGGTGTGGCTTCTGTGTTGCTGCAGAGAGCATCGCCCAGTCCTGGAAGATAGTGGAACACACATTCATGTCACATGTTCAGAGTTTTCACTGCGACTTGCTGTGTGTGTGTTGGATACTCTGCACTTCCCAAGTGCTTTGTCGTGACAAATGATGATGTGGCGAACATCAGGATAAAGAAGACATCTTCAACACGTTCCCAATCAGTTCCTGTGAGTGAATTCTTAAACACTGGTGGAAGGGAATGAGGGTTTTGTAAGGCTTTTGTAATACTGCCCAACTTTCCCACACATCCTTCCGTTGGTTTGTGATTCCGCCAACGGGGTCAGGGTGGAAAATTCCTTTTTCGATCATTCTTGCTCTGGTTAATTGCCCACACTTTGCTTTCTTCCCAACGAGAGGTGTGAGAGGTATTTTGTTTCACCCCTTGAATGTAGGCAGACCTCACAGAGTTAGTATGGCCGATTAGCATGGAGTAGAAGCCGTGTTATTATCCAAGGTTTAGCCCTGGAAAGACTTTGCAATGCTTGCTTGCACTCTTGGCATCCCCACCACAGTACTGTGCTGTGTGCACCAGACTATGGCTGAGAGACCACAGGGAGCAGAGCAGGGCTGCTCAGGTGAGGCTATCTGAAACCATCTGGTCTCCAGCCAGCCCACCAGCTGACAGCCAGCACTAGCCCAGCCAAGAGCTGAGATCAGCCGGGGATGGCGTGGACAGTGATCACCCAGCAGACCTGTAGGCTTGGAGGCTCACGATGCCACCAGCAGCCGAGTCCTGGGGTGGTGGATAACGCAAACATGCCGCTAAGCTTACTGGCACCTGCTTTCATAAATCCTTTACATTTTTATTAATGAAGGGTACCTTATTGTTTTATGTATTTAAAAAAATTTAGTGTAGTTTTTTAATATTTTATTTGCTATTTAAATTTGTTTTGTATGTTGACTATTATTATTATTATTTCTGATATATTATGTTTCCCTTGTTGGTTTGGTAAGAAAGAGTTCCTTTTTATTAATCCTTTGTTAAAATACACTGCAATTATTTTGTTTTGAAAAACATTATTGATTTTCTTATATGCTTTAAAAACTTGTTTTGCATGCTAATGAGACCAGAGATACAATGTATTCTCTCCCCAGACCAAAAGGCTTAACATACATTTTAAATATTTGATTAACTAATCAATTAGTTAATGTGTGTGTGGGTATATATATATATATATATATATATTGTGTGGGGTTCATGCATAAGGTGATCTCTATTACTCTGGGCCTATTTCTTTGAGGCAGGGTCTCTCCCTGAACCCAAGGCTTGTGTTTCAGCTAGGCTGGAAGCCAGCAAATCCCAAGAGTCTCTGCCAGCCTCTGAGCTGGGTTAAAGGCATTTGAGAGGATACCTGCCCTGTCATGTGGGTGCTGAGATCAGAACTCTAGTCCTCATGATTGTGGAGCAAATGCTCTTAAATTCTGATCCATCTCTCTAGCCCGACATTCACCTTTAAGTATAGAATCTAGACATTCACTGCCAGCGACACCAGCCCTGTGATCTTGGGATGAAGATGCCGAGGATTTCAGAATTCAGGGCCTGATCCATTCCTGTCAGAAGATCGGGCTCCACCGTCATCCACAGCATATTCCCTTTGTGGCCCTGGTTAACTTGGCCTCTTCACTTTCTTGTGCAACTCTTTCTGAGATGTTTTCCAAAGTGTTGTGTGACCACAAGATGTTTTGTGAAGGAGGAACCATGTGAGGTTCCCCTGCACACTCTATCTATTGTGCGTTGCAACCGGCAATGCTTTCAGCCCCGCAGCAAAGGAGTCTGTCTGACCCAGTGTAGCTGTTGTTTGGAGATTTCTGGGCTAAACCGACTCTAGCCTTAAAGGAGTTGCAAAGGTGAACAGCTTGTGGGCCTAGGGCCCAACAGTGAGCCTCTCTCTCACACTTCTCCTAATATCCAGCTGCCCCCCTCCAACCATGTTTCTTGTGAAGAGTAGTGGGACTGAAAAACAAACCACGGTTGTGGTCCTTCTGGGGCTAACGGGGAGGTGGCTTCATGTTTAGGGGGGCTGTCATCCACCAGCTCCTCCTGATATCATTGGAACCCCTCTCCTCCCCGCAAGTTTTCACTCTATCTCCTTGCCCAGGTCTGGGCTGTCCTTAGGCTGTGCTGTGAACACAATCAAACTCTCACCCCAATTCTGGAGTTTTGTATTCCTCCAGAGATTGAGGAGACTATCTGAGAGACTTCTCTGCCCTCAAGGAATGGCCTGTGGTCATCACCCTGTGTCAAGATGGTCAGCACTCACTAGAAAGGCAGACAGTGCACCAACCTCACTTTTAGGTCAAATAAAACTGAGATTTTAATAAAAATATTAACCTGACCTAGCTCTCATCATGAAGACTCTCAGGCAAGATTCAAGTCAGAGCTAAATCCCAAGCAGCTGCCAGTCACACTGACCTTGGCTGTCAAGGCTAAGAGACCCTTCCTGGGACGCTGGGTGTCCTGGCTGGCCCCCTTCACCAAACCCTTCCCTGGCAACTCATTTGCTGAACAAGACTTCTGAAACTGCAGCCCTGGTCATTTAGTAAAAGCATTTGGGGGATTATTTCTTGCTACCCCTAAGAAGTGGCTTTCAGGCTCGACCCTTTCTAAACCCTGCTGACTCTCCTTCCTTTCTTAAAAGCAGAGATGCACACAGGTCCTGAGTCTATGAGGGCACTATCCTAAGCTGGCCTTTTATCCAGCCAGGTGACATCTCCCACAGACACCTCTCCTGATGGCTCCAGGTTTCAATCGGTATTTGTCTAATGGCTCAATTTACTCAGAATACCTAATGTGGGCACGGCAAGTGGGCTTTGTGTTGTTCATTAACTCTGACTGATTGGAAGTGGCTGCCAGGAGCATTGATCAATTAACAAATGCTGCTGGACAAGCATGTGTGCATGGGTGTGTATGCATGCATGGGGGGTGGGGCTGGGGGTGGGGGTAGACAGGTGTGCCTGTGGAGGAGGCCCAGGATTTTTGCAAGATACTCAGCGCCATTGACTTCAAGAGTCTCTGTACGTGATGATCCACTTACAGCCCGGACATACTTTTCTGTAACACTTAAAGTTGGAAAAATCTTAGTCAAATATTCGTCATCTTAAAAGCACTCTCAGACGAACCACGCCTGGCTAGATCTTAAAGATGTGTGCTCTCTGCTTCTAGGATGCAGTAGTTGGGAAGCAGCCAGCTCCAAAAGCTGAGGACAAGCATGATGGGTGATTTCAGAACTGACTCCTTAGCCACCAACCCTGAGGGTCGGAAGTCACCGTGCCTCCTTGTGATCACTCTCCTGTCACCAAAATCACAAGCCCACTGTAGGTCCATCTTCCAAGGTCCCTTTGCACTACAAGGTGCTTTTTATCACCTGCTGTAAAATCTACCACTGAACCAGTTGCTGAGGAGGAGGGGAAAGCTGAACCATTTTGAACAACAAGCTCCACCCGGAGCCTTGGACTACTTGCCGGGGTGGGCAAGGAGGTTGTATTCAAATCAGCTCCGTTACATAGGCCCCTGTTCTGTATGGGAAACTGTGGTACAGAAGTTAAGCCCACTTGGCTTTGAGGGGTACAAAGACATGTTCAACTCTTGGGTCTGACTTGTTCTGATTAGCTGCATAACTTCAGGCAAGCTGCTTAGATGCCCCTGTGCCTCGGTTTCTCCATTTTTTTCCATCCCTAAAGTGGATGAATGTGGCCGAGGGAGATGAGGAGCCATAAGGTGCTTAGCTCGATGTCTGGCACACACCTCATGTTCTGCCTCTGATCTGTGCTATGATTGGACCTCCCAAGAAAGCTGTGCTCGAGCTGACAGGGTCTCCAGAATAGAGCCCAAGGAGTTTCAGGCTTGCCAATGAGTAGGAACTCAGCGCACAGTGGTGACGTCCTTGCTGTTTCCCGAATGCCAGGTCTCCACAGAGCGACGCCCAATTCTTCCCCGTTCTCCCCCAGTCTGCATCTGTTGTGACTACCCCTGGCTTCCCACTGTTTATGCTTCAATCCTTGGCTCCACCCTTTCTCCTTCTAGCCCAGATCCACAACATGGGAAACCCTCTTGCCACTGGATATCATGATATCACCTCCAGGGGAGTCGTCTTTGCTTCCAATTACCCCCTTCTATTCTGTTCATTCCCCCAATATTAGAGGCATTGTGTCTACAGCCATCTGATGTCTGCTAATCATATCTGATCGGAAGCCAGCACACTGAAGGCAGCCCACACATAGGACCGTAAGTCCTGCCCAAGTCCTCTCTGCCTCGATTCCTACTTCTTACTCTGCTCATGTACCCCTTCCCTTGGCCACAGACACAGACTTTCCACACCCACCAGATGCCTGCCTGCCTGCCTGCCTGCCTGCCTGATAGTGCCTTCACAATATGGCTCCCAGCTAAAATCTCTCTCCAGATGCCCTTGCTTTTGCCCCACCCTATCTTTTCTTGCACAGATGTTATGTCTCAGTTGCTGCTCACCTGTTCTTTTTATCTGGGGGTGTGGGATGCTAGCGATCAGACTAAAAAGTCTCATGCGTGCTAGTCAAACCACTAAGCTACACCCCAGCCTCTTCTATTCTGTTTTCAGTGGTTCCTTATCGTGAGCTGAATATGACTTTTCAGGGTATCCGTGCAGAATCTCTGACTGTGAGGGAGATCTCGCAGATGGTGCCTTACCTATGGATCCAGAGTGATTATTCTGGGCTATCTGGTTGGGCCTTAAACGTGACCACATATAACTTTATATGAGGGAGACTGAGGGAGAGCTGCCTACTTAAAAGGGGAGAAGGCCATGTGATAATAGAAGCAGTCACTGGAATGACACAGCCATAAAGCCAAGGAATGCTGGCAGCCTGTAGGAGCAGAAGGGGGTAAGGAATGGATTCCCTCCCAAGGCTTCAAAGACTGCAGCCTGCTGACACCTGCCTTTTACCCAGTGAAGCTGACTTTGGACTTCTCAGTCCTAGAAGCCTAAGGTGAAATCTTGCTGTTTCTAGCCAATGAGCTACAGGAAACTGATTTACAACCCCTGCCCCCACCATCCCTCCTGCCTTAATTTCCCCTTCAGTCTTTCCCTCTTGATAGGACGCAGTTCCACATGCAGGGACCTTTGTTTTGTTCCCCGTGTTGGGAGAATGGCAGCCCACTCATCTCTGATTGTGAGGCTTGTGCAGTCAAGTCAGTGTCTGGGTTGCAGCCTGGCCTGCATTGATTCTTGTGCTTCAGGAAGGAGCGTATCCGTGCCTCTTGGGTCCTATGACATAGTTTTCTTGCATGTTATGGCATCAGCAATGGCAGCCAACTCTCTAGGTTTAGCCTGCGAACGCCAGGCATCTGATGAAGAGCCACGGTAGCTGCTGGAGTCCTTTAACTAGGTTCTCCTCCAGCCATAGTGGAAACCTCAACTCTACCTCGTGGTAGTCTCAGATCTGGAAAGTTGCAGAATCAGCCTGGCCAGCAGAGAGTGCCCTTGGCCACCATTTCCAAGTACCTAGAGCACTTCTGGGAGAATTAGGGCTCTCAGAGAAGGACCAGTTGTTCCACCTTGCTGCTAAGTGGGATGCTTCATCAGGCTCAGCTTCAAGAGAGCTCAAGGAACCTTTGTGACTCAGGATGTGGGAGGGCTTGGATACTGTGAGCCAGCAGGAGATTAGTTTCCAGGGAGCCACAGAAGCCCAGCCATGTGAAGGTTAACAACTGAGACCTAGCTGGGGTTGGAGGTAAGGTACAGAGAGCTGGCCCTGACTCTTGCTGGATAACAGTCTCAAGCCTTGGTCTCCTCATCTGTAAAGCAGTGAGACTGCCACCCAGTCAGGGTTGCTTTGATACTTGAGTGTGTATAGGGGTTGGTAGAGTCCCAGGCACATGCTTTACACTCAGCGAGTGTTAGCTGTAGCACTGACAATATTGATAATGGTGGGACTCGTTGTCAAGGACTTCGTTTCTTGACTGGAGGGGAAGGACAGACTTGGACCATACAGTATCTCAGTTCTTCCTCTGGGATGCTCAGAGATAGGAGGATGCTTCATGAATCATAGAGGAGGTGCTCCCCGTAGCCTTCATGGATCAGAGAGGAGATGCTCCCTGCAGCCTGATCTCTGTATCCTGGGCTCACTGGCTTATGCAGCAGAGCCAGGTACACAGCCCCAGGAGAGATGGCCATTAGCAATTTGTCTCTTACCTTGGTTGTCATAAGAAGTGATGACCTGAGGCTGCTGAAGGCACTGCTTCTCTGGCAAGTTTCCTATTTAAGAAAGACAAGAAGTTGGCAAGTGACTGCGTAACCATGGTATAATGTTCCCTGGGAGGGGGACAGAGGAGCTGGGTGCACCTGAGATAATTGTATACTGGTGGGGGCTGAGCACATGTATTGCCATGGAGTGCACGCCTCTGGACCAGCATAGCCTTACTCATGGGAGTCCCAGTGGAAGCCTATCCAGGCTGGGATCATTCTACTGGTCTATGGAACCACCACTCTGGACTTTTTGCTAACAATTTCCAAAATATTTTCTCACACACAGATGCCTGACTGATCTTCAAACCTTTCTGTGGGATGGACTGGGAAGTTCCAACATGGTACTTGATCTCTTAAGTTTCCAAAGTCCTAGCTTAGCTTTCTCTCCTCTCTCTGAGGAGCACAGGGGCAGTAATCTGCCTCTGATTCTAGCCTTGAAGATGGGAGGATACTCAGTTTGGTTTAGTTTCACCAATGTTACAGAGCACTCAACATGTTTGAGTTCCCTGTACCCACTGGTGATATTTACCGTCCTTATGGCCCAGTGGTGTCAGGATGCTGAAGGGAGATGCCTAGTTCTTGCTTTAGGCCATCACTGTCTTCTCTGCCCTTCCTAGGCATGAATTCATTTCTGATTTATGGCTGCGGACTATCCTTACTGAGCCAGTCCCTGAACTTTGTCTTCATGGATGTAGGAAGAGTCTGAGGAAGGGCCATGATCATGGCAGAAGGAAGTTCTCATCCTTCATTCCCCTTATAATTTGTCATCTCCCTATGACCTAGAGTCAGTCTCACTTTAGGGGAAACAATGGTTCAGCCCGGGAACTACCATATCCCTAGGGTTGCTGTCTACAAGAGTGGAGACAACCACATAGGCGGCTCTGTGCTTCCCATGCCTTCTCCTAGCAGAAGCTGGTTAAGGTGGGTAGGTGAGGCCCTCAGCTGGGCTAGACTTGGGATCCACTCAGCAGAGGTTTGCCTTGGGGAACTTGCACATTTCTAGCCTTTTTCTATGAACAGGTTGAGTCAAGCCCCCCAGGACTTCCAGAGCATGCTTGGCTAGTCAAGGCCAGATCCACTGTCATTGTGTGCCAACGTGGGGTGATGTGGCACGCTGGGCTGGAGCTGCAGGCCACTCGGGTGAGGACAGGGAGGCTGCCTTCTGTGAGCACGGCTGGCTGTACCTCCACGAGGAAAGAGGAGCTGGGAAGGGAATCCTCAAGGAGGATGATTGGCTGGCACAGCTCCGGGGAGGTATTTATAGTCAGGGCTGCACAAGTGGTTTCTCTCTAGCTGTAGGGCACCAGACACCGTGCTGCTAGGCAGACTCCAGCCAGGACCAAGGAGAGCAGCCAATCACAGCATGGGAAGCCCGTTGCTGGGCTAGCTATGGGAGAGGGGTGGCTCAGCCCAAACACCTGCTGCTTCCAAAAGTTTGGAGTGTTTTAGGCTCCCCACCCTTCCTCTCGCCAACACCCAAGCCCAAGGAGTGTACAGAGCAGCAACAAGAGGACAAATGTGCCCTTTTGGATCAACACCACGCTCAGTCCCATTTGTGCACATTCTGTCAGCACGTGCCACTGGGCTACTTCCTTCTGAGATGAAATTTCTCCAACTGCCAGGGCTGGACAGCCTGTTGGTTACCAGGCCTGGGTGACTTGGGTACCAACAAAGCACATATATGACGAAATCATCTACAATGCTAGTGTCCTGGATCTTGGCATCAAAAACCATGGAAAGAATCTGTTATATTTCCCCATACATACATGTCATTTAAAAAGTAGACTAAATCTTACATTAAAACTACACATGCTGGCGGGATGGCAGGATCATCTTGTTTCCTGGATTTAGGGTTCCTGCCGACATTCTCTGCAGCCAGACAAATTTATACCAAATCTTCAATCATTAGAAGTTTTTCAAGGACTATTTAAATCACCTTCTGTAGACCAATACTAAGAGCCTCGGAGTCTTTTTTTTTTTTTAATAATCATCTTGAGAGTTACTGTATTGCTTTCTGTTTCATGAAGTTTTTCACTAATCTCCCATGTAACCTTGAAGATGCTCAAAGTGGAACGACTCCAGTGTTCTCTGAGAGGTCTTTGATGCTTGACAGATGGCTCACATAAGGCAAAGGGAAGAGCAATAGAAAGGATACTCTCTTTTTATCTGCAGTGTCTTCCTTCACTCACTCACCTGTTCACACATGAACCCAGCACGTAGCACACATGCTCTGAATGGCCACTCGTAAGCCTGGAGTTCTTGGAGTCTCATTCTTAGGCTTCTTATTGGCCCAGAGTATTGCTTTGCTAGCTATGATGTCAATCTTTGCCACCCCAAGTGAGTCAGATATTCCCTATCGCTCAGCCCCTGTTAAGGAAGCCTTTACATGGATCCACTAGCCAGGACACAGAAGGGTGATTTCCTTAATGGGTGTGTGTGCATCTTGAACATGGGTCCTTCCCGTGAACAAAGTAAGGGACACAGAAATGGTGATCGTTTGAACCCAGCCCTACAAGGACAGGGTTCTTGACTTGCTTGTTAACGGTTTCATCTCTAACACTTAATCCTGGTGCAAAGTAAATGCTAAAGAGAACTGTTGAGGACTAACCATACAGATGAGTTTAGTTTTTCTCCTTTGCTTTTCCTTTTTGCTACTGTCTAAAGGCTGGCGAAGCCAGAGTTATTCACTCTTCCTCTTGTGGAGGCTCAGACATTTGATTCCATGGTTCACATGGGTGGAACTCCTTAACAGCATTCTGGGAGTGGAGGTCTGAGTCCTAGTAGAATTCTGTGTTCCCATCGTGCCTATATAGCACTGATGGTTTGCCCCGGAAGTCGGAGTAATCAATCTCTGAGGCACACAAAACAAAGGCCACTATATTTGGCCTATCTCCTGTGTTCCAGAAAGGTTCTGGGCCATCAGAAAAGAAAGAGTGCTGCCTGGAACCAGAGAGAAGGGGCTTTGGAAATGAACATCTAACTGTATTCTGGAGCTCAAGGCAGTAGGGACCATAGAACCTTTGACTGGCTCTGCCCCAGGCCTCAAGTAATAACTGATTTAAGACAGGCCACTATCCTAGTCTATTCAGAAAAAAACAAAATGACAACAAGAAACCCAAAACATGCAGCTATATAGTCTTTGTGACGTCAGCAGCCCTGCCTCTGATGGGAACACACACACAACTCTCAATACCCCAAATAAAGCCAAATCCTCTTCTATAGCTCAACCAGCAAACAAATGGGTGCCAACTTTCATGGCATCATTCCCAATTTGCAGCTTCCAGAAACACAGGAGCCCCAATGCCAGGGAAAGCTCTCCGGTCTCACAGGGGCCTAGAGGCCTGGCTGAGTCACAGGCAGCCATGTCTGCTCACCAATCAGATGCTAGGGCCAGTTTCCCAATGAGTACAACCCAACTCTTCCAGTCATTTTTCAGGGTGTTGAATTACAGAGACTGAACAGAAAATAGAAAGAAAAAGAGATTTACCCTGAAAGCCGTTTTCTTCCAACTCTTGCCATTTCCGGATTCCGTTTTTGACACCTTGGAATCCTGTGAGAGAGGGATTGGGTGTGAGACTCTTTGAGGAGGGAGCCCTAGGGTGAGTGTCATGTACCACGATACCACTTACAGACTCATCTGTGCGAAACAAGGCTGGTGGGAACCATTTCTTTCAGGATCTGAAATAGGCTGCCCTTGAATGAGACACATTTGAGGAAACAATGCAACCCTTAAATTTAAAAAAAAAAAATCTTTTGAAAATGATAGATTTTAGTGATGATGGGATTGGCTATCAGGATTTTCCAGAAGGAATTTTTGCTATACGAATGCCCAATACCCATTCCCTTATCTCCAACATGTAAGTATGAAAGTATTCTTTTCTGAGAGTTTTCTATCTGCTTTGCCTGCCCATTTCTGTATGCAGGGAGCGTGGACAAAGACTGCCTGTTCCTATGGGAGCAGAGAGTGATAGTTGCCTGCTTTCCCAGCATCCTTTGCAGTTAGAGTATGGGCCTGTGTAGGTCTCAGCACGGTCCATCAGATGGATGCACCTGTGTATCGTTCTGGTGATGATGTAATGCCAGAATCCCAGGGGAAGGGAAGCTCTCTCCCTGGCTGGAAGTGATAGTTGAGAGGTCGAGTTCCTGGCACAGAACTGATGTATGCCCAGGCAGTGGGAGCCACTGCAGTAAAACAAATTTCAGGTGTGGGAAGAGTGTCTGGAGTATCTTGGTGGCTGCAGAGGTGTCACCACAGATCAGCTCTATGGAACACTTGATAGCAGTGCTCCCAGGAAGCTCAGTCTCAGGTCTGGCTCTCTCACCTTTCATTGGCTCAGAAGCCCCCAAGTCTTCTACAGTCTCCCCCTCCCCTGATCTTTTCTGCAAAGTCTGTTGCTCTCCATAGTCTACGTTGTGGGAGGTGCTGCTCTGTGTAAACAGCTGGGAATGTGCTGGATTCCTAGAGAAAAGAAGAGAGACTAGGCTGGCCCTGCAGCCTAAATCACTGGTGACTCTCCATGCCTTAGTCTCCAGTCCCTCTGACTCCTTTCTGAGAGTTTTCTATCTGCTTTGCCTGTCCACATAGTGCCCATCTAGTGACAATAATTGAGCTTTATTCTTCTCCTATGGGTATGGGAGGGGGGTGAGGCCTTCCTTAGATGTTCCTTAGAGGGAGAACTCATTTGCAGGAGACAGGAAGAGACTTGAAAGTCAGCAGGGCAATTTTAGGTTCTCGTGAATTTGTGTGAGAAGTCTGAACAAGTAGTTTAACTTTCTCCCTCAAGCTGTGTCCTAAACTGTAGCTACACAGATCGGTACAGCCTGGGGTTTCCGTGGATGGCAGACCTTGGAGACTCTACACTGTCTTCCTTTTCCACTTTGGTGCAGAATAGGGGACACAGTTCTCTCAATTGCCCAGCATCTTCAAGAAACCTTCGCCGTGAAAATGTTTATAGAAAAATACCAGTGACTTTCAAGTAGGGGTGCTTTATCCCCAAGTCAGGGTCAATGCCCGTCTGGACTCACGGGCATTTTGGGTAGGTTTTGGGTACCTTGAGGGCAGTTTTGATAGCCAACACTTCAGGGCTTCTCTCTTTATCCTCTCTGGTGTCAGAAGCAAAGGGACTCGACTGGGTGGTGGGGACTGTTGGGTTGACTTGGAACTGGGCCTCACTACACTCAGGGAGCGGTCTTTTGGATTGTGTTACATGCGACAGGCGCCATCTCATTCCCATCAAGAAGTGGAGGACATTTTCTATCTCCTTCAAAGACCCTGAGAGGGTCTAATCCCTTCTCCCAAGAGCAGCACGGAGAACTACAGAATCTATTAACCTAAACAGCTCCCATCCCACACTGCCTCCGAAACTCTAACTGCTGCGACCACTCCCAGTTTTCCAGTCTTTCCCTAACTGCTGCATCAGAGCTCCGGCGCATGTGGCTGGTGGGTCAAGATTGTCTATAGAACCATTGCCCTAGCACGGCGGGTGGACCGGCTGTGGGTGCCTCATGTGTAAAGAGGCTCCGGGGGACAGATAGAGCAGCAGGAAGGAGCCCCACAGAACACGGTAGCTGGAGAGAGTGGGAGGCAGCAGCCATCTTTCTCTGTGTAGCGGTCAGGCATCTCTGCTGAAGAAGTGGTGCGGGGTTAGACCCTCAAGTCAGCCTCAGAGGCTTCCTCCAAGACCAGCTCCACGAGGCCCCTACATTTCTCGGGGATTTCCTGAGCCTCCGTTTGGCACCCTTTATACTCTATTTGAGTTTGTGTGGAGAATAGAGGCAGATCCTGCCTTCCGCAATCACCCTATGAGCAATCACTTGTCAGTTTTCATTTTCCCAAGTATGCAGAACAAGTAAAATTGAAGCTAAATTCAAATCCAGTTAGGAGACTTCAAACCTGACTCCACCACACCCCAGCCCAGGTTCTCTTCACCCATTCAGTCCTTATATCTGTTGGAGGCGGAAAGAGAGGCTTAAGAAAGGGGAAACTGAGGCTCTAAGTTATCTTAAAGTCTGACTCAATACAAGGATCCTTTGGGGGTCCCTGTGCCTTATGGTGAGTTGCATGTTGCCTGGGGACTAGGCCTCGGCTACACGTGATCAGCCTAAGGCCCTGGCTTCTTTCTGAAGAGCAGATTTCTATGTGTTTTGCACCCTTCAGAGAATAGCGGGAGAAAACAGGCCTGGGGCAACCAGTGCGCTGTGCGTTGCCAAGGAACGCAGGTGCTGTGGCGCCTGGGCACAAGCAGCGGTCCGGAGAGGGTCTGGTCTCGTTGGGGAGGGGAGGTGCTGCTTAGGCGCCCCCCGGCGGGCGGACCCCGGGGCTTGGTGGCCGAGGTGCCCAGGGATCCTGAGGACCCGGGCTAGGCGGGTGTTACCTCCTCGGTTTTGCAGCAGCGCGCCCGGGTCGGCCTGCGGGTCCAAGTGCGTGGCTTGCGCCGCGCGCCGCTTCTCGGAGTGCACGATGAGCAGCATGTCGATGGCCACGGCGTTGCTGTCCTTCTTCAGCTCCATGGTGCCGCCTCCCTCTCGGCCCGCGCGCAGCGGCTGCTCGCGAGGCTGCCTAGGCTGCAAATGGCCCCGTGTGCGCCGCTGCCTGGCGCGGGAGAGGGCGAGGGCGCGGGAGAGGGCGCTGCCCCGCCGCCAGGTCCTCTGGGCGCAGTTTCGCTGACTCTGCCAAATTCACCATTAGGACCCGCCCGGGAGGGCGCTACCCTCCTGAAGTGCCTCTAAGTCACCTTTGAAAGGAAATCCCCGGGCCCAGCCCTGAACTGCACCCAGGATGCACTTTGCAGGGTTTATGACCCTTCCTCCCTGTGCAACGGAAGTGCAGGTATTGGGCTCCAGCAAAATTTTCCCTGTGGCTGGGCTGGGTGCTGCCTCATCACCACCATCTATTCCTAAGAGAAGTTACTGGCCAACCCTGAAACCTCAAATCAGAGCTCGTTTAGTTTTGGAGAAGAAAGGCAAGGAGAAGGTTGAATTGCAGGGTGGGCTGATGTTGGCCACGTCTTTAGCCTTGTCTTCTTTGTTCCCTTGGATGGGTTATGAAAGTTGATAGTTCTTTTCATAGATTGAAGCGTTATGGTGAAGCCCCCAACACCCATTGATGACTGTTTCAGACCTTGGGTCATATCTACTGGGCATCAAGCTAACAATCTTATTTTCCCTGAGATGGAGGTCTTAAAATTCTCCATTCCTTCGGGAAGACTAGCTCTTGCCTGAGGGGAAGAGAGAAAGGAGAGAGAAAGAGAGAGAGAGAGAGAGAGAGAGAGAGAGAGAGAGAGAGAGAGAGAGAGAGAGAGAGAGAGAGAGCTGGGAGCTGCCTGCTGCTGTCAGGGAGCTGGGCCTGAGAGCCCCTTCTATTTTTAGCCAAGCCTGTTCTGCCCAGCCAACAGCGACAGGGCGTTTGGCAGTAGGTCCAAGGAGTGTTTACATAGCTTCTGCTTGGGAGCCTTTGGCACTATGGTTCAGCCAGGTGGGAGACAATTCTCTATTTTGTGTCTACACAGGTAATCGATGCCACCTCCCCACGGAGGCCTTGCTCTGTGACTCCACCTTAGTACATGGCTCCTGAGAGTTCTCCACCTTGTCCTTGAAAGAGTCACTATGATACAAGCTATGTTCTAGCTGCAGTGCCACCACTTGCTGGCCATGTGACCTTGGATCATTTCCCTCCATTTTCTCAGCATCCGGTCGCCACTATGTCTTTTCTAACTGAGTGTGTCGTTTGCTTCTAACAGTGTTGGACTGGTGTAGCTGAGTCTCTTGATGGACAGGGGAGACAGATGGTGGACAAGGCAGGTTTCATTCTGCTAAAGTGAGTTCTATTCCCTGACTCTATGTGTGTCAACACACACACACACACACACACACACACACACACACACACACACACACACACACAGGCTCAGAAAGAAAGAACTGGATTATGCAAACCTTCTGGGTCCTGGAGGTGGTAACCATGAGGACCTGAAGACCATGAGACCTGAAGACCATGAGGACCTACTCTCATCCCCTTTACCCAGTGTGTCCTAAGTCAGTGGTTCTCAACATATGGGTTGAGACCCCTCGGGTGGGGGAGTCAAAGGTCCCTTTCACAGGGACCACATATCAGATACCCTGCATATCAGATATTTACATTACAACTCATAACGGTAGCAAAATTACATTTATGAAGTAGCAACAAAGGTAATTTTATGTCTGGGGGTCACCACAACATGAGGAATTGTACTAAAGGGTCACAGTACTAGGGAGGTTGAGAACCACCGGCCTAAGTCCTTCAAGAGACAGTGTTAGGGTTTGGATTTGGATGTGAAATGTCCCCACCTGGTCATTGTTAAGAGACTTGGCCCTCAGTTGATGATGTTTGAGGAATTGTGGAACCTTCAGAAAGCGGGGCCTCGTTGGGTCACTAGTTAGAACTAGCTGTGCATCCTGGCTGGCCACTGAGATACAAGCAAGCTACCACACTCTCAACACCATTGGCAGAGGCCACGCCTATCACTGTGAACTTTGCTCTGTTTGAGGGTCCAACTGGAGACAGGCGTTGAGCAGATGGAGTAGACACTCTGCCTAAAGGCTCAGTATCCCCAATCTTCTCTTCAGCTCCCCCCCCCCCCCGTTGATCCATCCTAATGTTCTCAGCTGCCTCCACTCCTCTATGAGGTTCCTCTCTCTGTCTGGGAACAGGTCAGGAAACTGAGGTGAAACCAATCCTTTCTTTAGACTGCCTCTGTCAGGTATTTTGTACCAGAGACAAGAAAAATAACTAATGCAGGCATGCTGTCTGAGAGCAGACCCTCTTAGCATCTCCCCTTGCTGCTATGGGGGGTTGCGTAGTATAACATACAGATATGTTTCAGCCACTTCCACCCTTGCTGTCATGCTACAAAGTGTCATTCTTAAGGACTCAGCTTAATGCCCCCTCCCAGAGCCTTCTCTGGGAAGCATGGTTAGCTGAAGTATATCAGTCAGAGAGAGGCAGATAGTGTGTGTGTGTGTGTGTGTGTGTGTGTGTTCCTGCTGTCTGTGTATGAGATCAATGTCTTCGAAGCAGTGCTTGCCTCTCAACCTTGGGACTGGAATTTTGGGCTGTCTCTGCTGTAGGAAGCCATCCTGTGTATTGTAGGATACTTTTCAGCATCTTACTAGATGCCAGTAATACCTCCTTCCCAGTCCCGATGACCTAGACTGTATCTAGATGTCAACAAATGTTTCCAGAACTGCACTGAGAGTCTTGCTTTGGAGCAAACTCCTGAAATAGGGTCACCTTGACTCTGAATCCTGATGCTGCCAGGCACTTGGACTTAACCTCCTCATGGTCCTTAGTGCCCAGACCCAGCTCCTGTAGCCTGCAAAGCTGCTCCCTGCCTGGAGCTTGGAGGAGAGACAGAGATGCTCTTTTTTTTTTTCTCTCTTCCTGCTCAAATCCCATCCCTGGCCTGGGCTGACTCAGTTGTGTTCCCTCTTCTGATGACCTGTTCGTTCCTGGACACAGAGAGGGGCCTCATAGAGAAGTTGAGGTGGCCGAGGACATTAGGATGAATCAATCAGGGAGGAGAGGCGTGAACCGAAGAGAAATTGAGGGTACTGAGATAGCCTTTAGGTAGAATGTCTACTCCATCTGCTCAAAGCCTGTCTTCAGTTGGACCTCAAGACAAAACAAACAAACAAACAAACAAACAAACAAACAAATAGCCTTTGATCCACACCTTGGGCCAGCCTCGTATGCACATATGCTGCAGCCAAAGCCATCTCTTAGCTTCAAATGCTCCTGGCCTCTCTGTTTTTAGCCTTTCTTCTAAGAGGTAGCCCCTCCATCTGATACCATGTTGACTAATGGGCTTCAAAGATTTTATTCTGACCTCACTAATGAATCTGCACTCTACACTTGTCTTAGGTCTGGCAAAATAGAGGCAACCTCCATTTTGGGGGTAAATCTGTAATTATTTAATTACAGTGAACTGGGAATTTCAGAATTGACACGGAACAGTCAGAACTCAGTATGCATTAGATAGGCAGTGTTTCCATAGGCTGATGAACCACATTACGAGGGAGGTTTCACAAGGTTATGATGGGGCTGAAAACCCCTACTGTCCTAGAGATATGGTCACCATTATAACAACCATGACAGCACACAGCACACACATGCTTTTGTTGATGCACTGAAGGTAAACCTGTTACCTGCCAGCCACCATAGCAATATATGTTTGCCAAGTACATACTTGTCAATGGTAAGTGACTGTGTTACTCATTTGTGTATTTACACTATACTTTTCTTGTTAGAGAATACTCATATTTATAAAAAAAGTTGGCTGTAAAACAAATCTGACTGTTTGAAAATATAATGCTATCTTATATCTTATAGGCTAATGTAAATACTTTTATAAAAAGCAAGAAATTCTTGCTCCATTATTGTGGTTTTTGATTGTGTCATTTTTCTCTTGTGTTTGACTCAACCTCATGTTTATTTGCTTATCATGACCCTAAGGCAATAGGCTATTCTATGTATGCACCTACAGATCTGCATCTCCCTCGGTTATTTATCATGTATTTGCATATACTTATTGATATCACATAGAGGAAATAGGTATCAGGCTACACCAAAGCTTCTTAACTGGGCTGGGAGCCCACCAACGTGTGAGTTGTAAAAACCTTGGCATTAACAAGAGTTTCTAAATGTACAATGACCAAAATTAACTCAAAATCAATGTGTAATTAGTATTTCTGGTAGTGCTCATCCTCAATGCATTGTGGGACTTCACTTCAGCCTTGGTTCTGAACACACAACATGCACACTTAACACTGTGCATGACATCACTCACGAGGCACCAACCAATGCTGCCCTAGACGTGGTGGTTCAGATTCAAGACAATAGCCATGGCATCAGACAATTGTACATTATGAATTACAGCATTTCACTGTACACACAGAATTTTCAGCACATATAGAAACGTAACAGTTTATTTATGGAGAATAAAAACTTTAAAAATATTTTCCTACTATTATCCTTCAGGATATAAGTATCAAACTACCTTTCCAGTGTATTTTGTCAGGATATTTGATTTTAAAAATTGCTTCTCAAGTTGCTGATGTGAGTTTCGTTTAAAAAATGATTCAATGAATTTTGGTTTGGGATTAGGATAAATTTTCCAACAATTTCCAAAGTAACCCTAAATATTCTTATGTTATTTGGTCCTTCCTGGTTAAGCAAAGCCATGATCTCAGCATTGATGACTATAAAATCCAATCACTGGTCAACTCCAAAAAAACCACTTAAGATGACTTATCCAATACTCAAGACACACTTTAGTTCTTTATGTAAAAATAAATAACAATCATGTTATCAGTATGCAAATTTGCCTTCATCTTCAATAAATGGCAAAATCTATACATATAGCCATGAATGTAAATGCTCGATTTGTATTATTTTACATACTTATATACCTGTGATTGAAGAACTTTTTGGGGGATGAAAAGAAGTCACAGGACGGAAGTGTTTCGAAGCCCTGTTATGCCTGCTTCAGCTAGGCTTGTTGAATACACTGCAAGATGCTCACACAATGATGACATCACTTAATAATGCATTTCTCAGACCACAGTATTCTAGACAGACAGCACATGACTGTTGCTTTCTTGTCAGCATCCTCTTCCCAGTTTGGTGTTCAGCCATGTCCAGCTATCAGCCTCACAGCTTCCTAGCCTTTGCTTGAAGGTGGACTTGTCAGTTGTCTGCTGAGCTCCAGGCCCTGAGCTGGGGATGCTGTTTTGGAGCTGAAGTGGGTGGTGGATGGGGAGGAACTTGCTCCTGGCTATAGAGTCCCACCTGGGGCTTCCAGTTTGAACCCTTTCCCTTCCCTGGGGTTTCCAGGAGGCGGGGTTCTCTCTTCCCCACAGAAACAGACACCAGTCAGGCACCAGTCGGTACAGAGAAAACTTTTAGCAGGGAACCTGCAGGTGCAGCATACTTTCCTCCATGGGTGTATTAGGGAAGAGCAACAGGAAGAGAGGGGACACAGGGAAGGTGACCAGACCGAGTCTTCAGAGCAATGCGACCCCTCTGGATGAGTGAGATTATGGCGATCTTCCAGCAAACGAAAGCCAAACTCATGACTAGGACTGAAAATTCAGAAGACCAGGCAAGAGAGAAACTATATCACCCAAACCCTGTCATTTAGACATGACCATTTTCAAGGGTTCTGATCTTTAGCATTTCCTCTGCTATTGTTGCTACATATAATAGAGTATGAGCCCCTTAAAAATAACAATAGGATGGTATTGTGTACAGGTTGGTATCATGATTGTCCCTCTTTTGGCACACACAGTGAACCTCCTCAAAACTAATTTAAAAGGCTAATCAGTGATTGCACTGCTTCCCCTTTGCCGGTGTTAGGAGTTCAGTGTGTTTCGTATTGTCTTCTCCCCAGGGCGATGCCACGGTAAAGGTCTGTGTGCCTCCGGCTCTGGTCACATCGCTGGTTATTTCCTTAGATTCCTGGAAGTGGGATCACTGACTCAAAGGTTAGGACTATTTTAAGGCTTGGGATATATACAATGTCAAATGACTTTCCAAAAAAGATTGTGTCTACTTACAAACTCACTAGCCTTGTATGTCCACCTCCCGTCACCTGTCACCCCGATTGAACGCTGTCATTACGTAAGCCCTTAGCATTAGAATAATTAATGCATGGGGCAGATTTTTAATTGAACTTTTATTACCTCTGAGGACTCTCTCTCTCTCTCTCTCTCTCTCTCTCTCTCTCTCTGTATTTATGTGCAGGTACATGTGTGTGTACCCTTGCCTATGGACAAGCATGTGGAGGTCAGAGGGTAATCTTTTTTTCTTTTCTTTCTTTCCTCTCCCCCACCCCTGTCTTGTTAGTGCAGGGATTACAAATGTCAGGACCTTGCTTAGCTTTTTTACAAAGGTTCTGAGGATTGAACTTAGGTCCTCTGTTTTAAGGTTAGCAGTTTATCACCTGAACCATCCTCCCAGCCTCCCGCCCGACTTTACATGTGTGTGCTGTTGGCTTTCTAAGGCTCATAGTCTTTCTTTCTGTTTTCTACTGTCATGGCACAGACATTTAAACACTAACCGGAAGGAGGAACACTCTTCCTTCTGCACACGATCTTCCTTATCTTACTGTAAACTCTGATAAAGTCCTCTCCAAACCTCGACCCTTTTAAACTCTTTGAGGACCAGGTCATTACCTCCCTTGCCCCTCAGCCCTCTGCTTTCTCCGAGTGCTGTGCCTACGGTTGCTGCACACAGGAGGTGCTCAATAAATGTTTGAGCCAAATTGGACAGAATGAAGGCTTCTAGCAAGCTGGCACTTCTAGCTTTAGCCTGGAGAAACCGCTGAGCCCCGCAGAGCAATTACTCCTTCCTCGGCATCGTTCTTGCAGACCTTCAGGGCCCAGAGGAGAGGAAGGTTAAGTGAGGACAAGTGTCTCTAAAGGCACCTTCCTTGGCTGCTGGCAGAATGTTCTGGAGCACAGATTTGGGGAGAGCTTCATTCAGGGAACTGCTTAGTCCTGTTCATACACCCCCACCCCTGCTGCTGCCAAGAGTCAAAGCATGAGTCGTTTTTTTTTTTGCTGTTTTTTTTTTTTGTTTTTTTACAATCTCCCTTCTCAGCCTTTCTATCATTTGCCTCCCCAGCCTGCCATTCACCACTTTCCATCTCCGCCTAACTTTCCCTGACCCCTTAATTAGCTTTCTGTATTTTTATTTTATTTTATTTTTTTGGTCTGTCCAGAGCTCCCTAAAGTCATGTCTTGTCTCACACATTCACAGGCAAATGTTGGAAGCACTCTAGTCCAACCCTCAAGTACTTTGACTATAGAAGTCCTGCTCTGTGACAGTCTTGGCCTTTTCCTGGGGATGGAGAGGATGAAAATCAATTCATCTCTCACCACCATTTCCAAAATAGCTTGGTCAATGCCAAGAGAGATATCCAGTAGCACATGAAAGCCTGAGGAGAGGTCACCTCTTCGGCTCTGCCAAGCATGCATCACCGGCTTATTGACATGTCCCTGGCATGTCCCTCGCATGTTCCTTGTGAGTAAGAGACCTCGCCCACTCCTTGTTCCCACTTCAGTGCCAGTTCTGGGCTAGAGCTCAGAGCTTGTGCTCTTCTTTCCACGGATTCGTCCTGAGTGTCTTACAACAGCTAGAGGTTGGACTGATAGGTTTGTGTCCATTTTATTGACAGAACATAGTGAAGGATGAAGAGATTGGTTCAGGAGACTGGGGAAATGACTTTGTCAGTAAAGATTTTTGCTGTGCAAGCATGAGAACTGAGGAAGAAAATAGTGTTGACCTCTGACCTCTGACCACTACAATCATGCATACACACATGCATGTGTACCTACATGCACATGTAAACACATTAACCAACATGTAACAACAATAACAACAACAACAACCACACACACACACACACACACACACACACACACACACACACACACACACACACACACACACAAGCTTGCATCTACCCCATGGTTTTATGGCTTCCTGTCTGACTTTCCTATTGAACCCAACACCGTTGTTATTGCATGTTTTCAGTGAAAAGTGGTGCAGGTGTCTTTCCCAGGGGCAGGTTGAGGTTTGGACTGCACATCTGTAGGGTCCAGGGAAGCACTCAGAGTGACAAGAGTTCCTTGAGAAGGAACCATTTTCTGGGCAGGGTGAATCTGTCTAAGAGGCAGCTGAGTCAGATGGAGGAGGAGGCTTTGGAGAGTGACACAGAGCTACAACCAATCCCGCAGCAGCCTTTTGATCAGTTTTGTGGACCCTCAGGGGCCCAACAGGAGGGTGCTGCCGGGGAGAAAAGAGCCCAGTGGCCTGGATCCCAGCGCTGCGAGGGAGCCAGCTTTTGGTGTCACTGCAGACTCAGGTTTGGCTTGTCCCTAGGGCAGAGTGTCTAATAGGAGCCATGGGTATTTTTAGTCTCACGTGTGCAGGCGCAGGACAGGGTGAGCTGGATGGGAACAACTAATAAGCCATGGTCCTTATCAAGTTGGGAAAGATGACACAAGGGCTGGAAAGCACAGGCTGGAACTTTTCATAGGCCTCATTTTTAGAGAACTCTCTACATAATTCACATGGAAAGATTGGGGTCAGGTGATTATACGTAGCCCTGGCTGCAGAAACCTGGAAATGGGGTATGCTCAGTGCCTGC
The DNA here is from genome assembly GCA_028551405.1 of Uromys caudimaculatus. Classification (NCBI taxonomy): domain Eukaryota; kingdom Metazoa; phylum Chordata; class Mammalia; order Rodentia; family Muridae; genus Uromys; species Uromys caudimaculatus. The sequence goes on from CM052706.1 coordinate 19,730,862, forward strand.
AACTCACCAGCTCTTCTATACAGGCCCTGCTCTGCCCTGGTGGAGAAGATCTGGGGCAGGAACTATTGGGGGCCATTGGTTCAGTCTGGGGTCCTTCAAAAGACCAACATCAGAAGTTTTCTGCATGATCCAAACAAGCACAGGCACTAGCTGAGCGGTATCATCTGTTATTATGAGTTTACAGATGAAGAGAGGCTGGGCCAAAGAGGTTCAGGGACTGGGTAAGGTCATCCATCTGGGAAGAGTTGGTGTGCACCTTCTCAGCTCGGATGAGCACCTACCACAGCCGGCCGTGTCTAGGATGCCTTGTTCATTTTCTTTAGCCCGCAAACATTTGCTCTGCCAATGTTTCAAAGACTGTATGACTGGATTGGGCAGGGAGGATGATACCATTCCTGCTGTCAAGGAGCTCTGGATTTACTGAGGGCTGCACAGGAGTGTCAACCCAGCTGAATCTCCATGTGGCTGGAATCCAAGCTTACCCTGGGGAGAAGAGTGGTTGGCCGATGTCCAGACTTTGGTGTTGAGCGTGAGGACAGCAGCGTCTCCACTGGTACGCTCAGCTATCCTTCTCTGTGGCAACTTCTGAGGGCTGGGCAGGTGGCTGGGGGAGGGCAAGTGTGCTCTCCACCCATGCCTGTGCTCTGAACTTTGTGGTGCATGGAGCCTGGGACAGGGCTCAATAAGTGAGGGCTTGGGCAAAACTGCAAATAGAGGCAGCATCCAACACCCACCACCCTCAGTCACCACTACCCCAAATTTGTGCTGTGACAGCAATGGCAGACAGAATGTGACAAGGATTGGGGTGAAAGTATTAAAGAGAGTTCCTTGGAGTCTTCTTGTCTTGGCCCAAAGCCAACTTGGCACATGACTGCAGCCATCTGTTTATCCCTTCTTCTATCCCTCCTCTTCAATACTTGGGTACCACATATTTACATCTATCCACTTCACTTAGCTGTCAATGCACCCATCCCTACATCTCTACGTAGACACCGGTTCTCAGCCCATCTGCCGGGTCTACCCCTGCATCCATTCTAACAGTCCATTTACCCACACGTTCATCAGCTGTCCATCTGTCCTCCATCCCCATCCAATCACAACTCCTTCATTCAATCTGTAACCAGACCTTATGTTCTAGGCCTGTGTTGGATGCTTGGGAACACAATGGTGGGTGAGTCTCTCTTTGTAGTTGACCTAGAAAATTGTATGCAGATCCACTTAGGAAGGCAACAGAGCTTATTGGGACCTCAGAGGCTCACTGAGAATCTGGATGGAGTGAAAAAGAGGCAGATGAGTAGGAATTAATTAAGATGCTTGGGACTCTCTGGAAGGATTGAGATGGGGAGAAAGGAAGGAAGGCAGGAAGGCAGGACGGAAGGCAGGCAGGCAAGAAGGTTTGGGAAGAGTGTCAGTTATGGCCTGAGTGTTTGTGTTCTTCCCATCCCTAGTTATATACTGAACTCCTAATCTTCAGTGTGACAGTAATGGCAGATGGGCTTTTGGGAGATGGTTCAGTTACGAATGGTATTAGTATCTTTATCAAACTATCCCAGATGAGCGAGCAAGGACATAGGAAGAAAGTACCATCTCTGACGCAGGAAGTAGACCTTCCAGATGGTAAATTTTCTGAGATCTTCATTTTTGACATCTCAGTTTCTAGAACTATGAGAATTTTTCCTAATCTATAGGCTTCCCAGTTAATGGTATTTTGTTATAGCTTTTATAATGGACTAATAGAAGATGAGAAATCTGTTTTGGGGCTCACTCTATGCTGGGCCCTGTGCCAGGTGCTTTGATATAGTCTTGAGTGTTTTTCAACAGACTTTCCAAGTAGCTACCTCATTGTGCTCATGGAGTAGGGCTCGGAGAAGGCGATGTGGAACATGCACAGATAAGTGAAGAACAGTGCCGAGTTGAACAGGCTTGCTAATATAGGCCACCGGAATGAGGATTTGAAACAAACGGATCTAGGGCAGATGGAAAACACGCTACCTGGCAGGAATTTCTGGACTGCACTGCCCGGGGTAGACATAGAAATGAACCATGGAGTCTACTAGCTCAAGTCACACTTCGTGGGAAGGAGATTAAAGAGCACGCACAGCTGTTGGAGTCTGGCGCCTGATTGGCCATGGTGTTGGAGCACCCCTTCGTGGCTGCATCAGACCCAGAGATCAGCTAGACTGTCTCTGGCTGGAATATACCAGCTGATGTTGGGTCAGATCTGGGGGCTTCCACACAAGAGCTTGCTTTTCTGATCGAGGATGTCCTCCTGTGGGTAGGGTGGAAATGAGAAGGGCAGGTTCACCTCCTACCTCCCTTGCATGTGACTGTCACTCAGAGCTCCACCAAGACCTGAGCCCAGGCCACAGTTTTCTGCTGACACACGATTCCTGTATTTTCTAGGTTCACACCTAATTTTTATTGTTTAATCCCAAACTGTCCCCAGTCATTCTAATAAGTACCTAAGGGTCAACAATTGACATCCTCTGTCCTGAAGCTGAGTGTTTCCAAGTGATCAGGGTAGGTAACCCAAGAAAGTACGGGCTTTGTGCCCATATCAGGGTGAAGTTTGGGATGAGGTGCAGCTGCATGTGTTCGGACGGATGCCTTCTGACAGCTGTAGAGATGGTTCTTCTGGGGCTGTGGTGGATGTTTGGTCTGGTAGATTCAGGGAGCAGAATTAGGTAAAGCAAGAGAGGTGCCTGTACATCCGTGGATGCTTGGTCTGGTAGATTCATTCCTGATGTACATGCTCCCCTGGGTAGCCAGGAGGGGAGGTGTGGGAAAGGCCTGAGTTACCTCAGCTGTCCCGTCCTTCCTCCCCAGCTCGCCCCTCGGCATGCAGGCCACCCACCTGCCAGCTCAGCTGTCCTCCTTGCTCACCATGTAATCCCTGCCAGGAAGAGAGGAGGGAAACATGAGCCGGGTTTGCACCCACTGTATCCTGCCATCCTGTCCTTCCTCCAACTAGGAGGGGGGACTAGGGTGGGGACAGGGGAGGACAGGCCTGGGAGAGAGCTCCCAGGCCCAAATGCCTCTGGCTGCTGCAGAGCAGGCAGCTCGTAGGGTGTGGGTGCACAGCAACTGCAGGACCCAAGCCTTCCTTCCAGAGGCTGCATGTGGGTCTGCTTGGCCTCCTGCAACTCACACTTGCTAGGCTGGGCCAGCCCAGCGGTTCTCAACTAACCCCTTTGCTCCTCTGTATCAGGTGGGCTCCTGATAGGGGCTTTAGCTTTGTATCCTACAAAATTTCTTTGGATTCCTACAAGACCATCTAGGAATGACAAGGTGGAAGTGCCTGCGTTTCCAGGCTAGTTGCAGCCTCAGCCTCTTTGGGTAAACCAGGAGCATCTGACCCACTGACTAGATAGAGGGCATTTAAGGAAAAGGAACGTGTGCCCTGTACTGAGAAGGGCAGGGCAATATCAGACTGTCCCTGAACCTGGGGCAGGACTGCAGGCATGTGACCACAGATGCTCACCTCACCCTCAGAGCATCTGTTGTGTGAATATGGGAAGAGCAGGGGTGCGAGCAGGCCACACACCAGCATCTCATTCTGGTATCTCAGGTGTACTAGAGTGCAGGAGTGTGTGTGCAGGGAGCCTTCTAGAGGTGATCCGGTCTGTTTGTTTATGTTTTAGAGAACACCGTTTTGGCATATGATAGGTATTGCTTTATAGTAATTCACATGTGCGTGTATATACATGCGTTCATGCATGTGTGTGCAAGCACACGCGTGTGAATGTGTGTATGTGTGTGATGTTTGTTGTGTGTAAGTGTATGTGATATGTGTGTTGTGTGTGTAAGTGTATGTGATATGTGTGTTGTGTGTGTATGTGTGTGTGTGTAAGCGTATGTGATGTGTGTGTGTGTTGTGTGTATGTGTGTGTGATGTATGTATGCGTGTGTGATGTGTGTGTATGATGTATGTATGTGTGTGTGTGATATGTGTGTGTGATGTGTGTATATGCATGTGTGTATATGTGTGTGTGATGTATGTATGTGTTGTGTGTGTGTATGTGTGTGTGTGATGTGTGTATTGTGTGTGTAAGTGTATGTGATGTGTGTGTGTTGTGTGTATGTGTGTGCGTGATGTATATATGTGTGTGTGTGTGGGGGGTTGTGTGTGTACCTACATGGGTGTAGCTAGGCTACCTGAACTTCAGGGCCCTTCAGGTGTTTGAGAGGCTAGAAGAGTCGTTTTATGTCTCTGGATCTACATTCCGCCATGGAAAAGCAGATGTATTCGTTCCAGCCAGATGTGGATGGTGGCCTGCATAGTAAATAATGGGTACCTGGATACCTCGTCCTTTCCCTCACCCACTGCAGAGATTTTCCCAGGATGCCTGAGGTCTGATCTTCAAAAGAAGATGGAGGGTGAGTGGTGGGGGCACAGCTAGGGCTATGGGGATGTGGGAGAACCAGCTTCTCATTGGACACTGCAGTGTTCTTTAGGGCTTGCCCTCAGGACACCTAAACAAGGCCACTCTGGCTCCAACATGCAGGAGAAATCAGGCAGGGGCTTGGCATACTTTGTGTAGCCTGGTTTCATCTTTTATGTTCTGATATGGGAGGCTGGTGATAGGACACAGGCATCTCAACTACTGCGGCCATGGGTCACAGAGGATTGTTGCCTCCAGGTGCTTGCTCTGGGCCTGGCAAGGCCTACTGGGTGCAAAACTTCCCATTGCCCTTCTCCCACTCCTGGCTTCTGGCCCCTGCAGCAGCCTTTGCGCAAGCAAGGCAAGGAGCTGGCCACTCCCAGGGTTACCCGAGGCAGGCGAGATTAGACAGGGCCAGGCCCTGAATCACTGGTGACAGTGACTTGTTTGTGGCAGGACTGTTTGCACTCCCCAGGTGGTCTCTGACAGGCTGCCACCGAGGGAGGAGCCTCAGTGATGACATGAGCCTCTGGCCAAAGGCTAATGGCCATCTGTTCCCAGCCACCAGCCTGGAAACCTCCAGGGAGGGAGGAGACAGGGAAGGGACAGGGAGACTCAGAGATACAGGGAGAAAGACACACAGAGAGCAGGGAGACAGATCTATGGACAGGGTCAGGAAGAGGAGAGAGGGAGAGAGATGGAGAGGGAGAGAGGGAGAAAGAAGGGTGATGGAGAGAGAGGGAGGGAGAGGGGAAGAGGGAGAGGGAAAGGGGAAGGTGGAAGAAGGGAGAGGGGTAGGGAGAGAAGTGGGAGGGAGAGGAGAGAGAGAGGAGGGGGAGAGAGAGAGAGAGAGAGAGAGAGAGAGAGAGAGAGAGAGAGAGAGAGAGGTGCAATAGTGAGGAGAAAGAAATGACCCTGAAACAGGAGTAAGGAGAGAGATAAAGGGACAGAATCAGAGAATGAGACATGCAGACAGACAGTGATGGAGATAGGAGAGATTCTTAAGATGAGAGGGAGAGGCAGAGGCCACAGGGGCAGAGAGATCGAGAATCTTCTGAGACAGGCCAAGAGTGGGCTGCATTTTGAGGTGGGGGGGGCTGGGATAGCCTGCTCTCAGCATGCCCCTGGTGGAAAGCATGCTCTTGAGTGAACCGTGTCACATGGGAGCCTCTGCCTGTGGCACTAGCAATCAGCCAGTGGTTGTCAGGTGTTAATGGGCGACAGAATCACTATAAGGGAAGGCAGTTCTAGCATCCAAGCTGTGTTCTAGAATCTGGCTCTAGTCAGGCTGAGGCCGGGAACCTGCATGGACAACATGCTCCTAGAAGGTTCTACGGGAGGGAGAGAACCAGGGCCAGATACACCCCACTGGCTTACCAGGATTGGTCCTTCCTTCCTTCCTTCCTTCCTTCCTTCCTTCCTTCCTTCCTTCCTTCCTTCCTTCCTTCCTTCCTTCCTTCCTTCCTTTCCTCCCTCCCTCCCTCCCTTCCTTCCTGCCTTCCAACCTTTTCATCCCAACCTGTGAGTCCTCCGGGCAGGTGAAGGTCAGGCTGGAGCCAGAGCAAGGAGGGCTCTGAGCATAGTTCCTCAATGCATGGGAAGCTTCCTACACCATTTGTTTCTTTAGTCTGCAACTACCAGAATGCTATGGAACGCTCTCTCTGCTCTTGCAAAGGCAGATGGAGCAGCACCTTAGAGGTCTTGCCTCAGTCCCAGTACTATGTGCAGTCAGCTAGGTCAGTGACAGCACGTTTGCTGGGCTCTGATGAGCCTTGTTTTGTTTCATTCTCTTAAATAGATCAAGGATCATTATTGACCCAACCTTAGAGGTGAAACATTGAGGTCCAGAGATGGCAGGTAACATGGCCAAGGTCTCAGAGAAAGTAAACAGCAGAATTCAGGTCCGTGTAACCCTAAATAAAGTCTGTGTTCTCTGTTCTCTTCTCCATCTCTGTCTCTATAAGTGGCCCTGTTACATCCCAGGCTGAGTCCAAACCCAGCTTCCAGTCCCATTAATTCCCAGCTAAAGGTGCTTTGTGAGCAGCTGGACATTAGACATTGTAGGCGTCCTTCCTGTTAGGGCCTGAGGCAAATTCCAGTGCTAATACTTTCTGAGAGAAATGGGGGGAGGGATACTGTCTTTGTGTGTGTGTGTGTGTGTGTGTGTGTGTGTGTGTGTGTGTGTATGCGCGCGCGCGCGCGCGCGCGCGAGAGAGAGAGAGAGAGAGAGAGAGAGAGAGAGAGAGAGAGAGAGACTTTCTTCCTGAGTAGGGGGATGGCGGGAGACAGTGCTGAGCTCCACTTCACCACAGCTTCAAGGGTGAAGGCTGTTTCTTCAACATGTGGTTGTTTCCACACAAAAACTTATGAAGCATTGTCTTAGTTTAGGTTTCTATTGCTGTGATGAAATATCATGACCAGAGCAACTTGGGGAGGAAAGAGTTTATTCAACTTATGTTTCTATCTCACAGTTCATCATCAAGGGAAGACAGGACTGGAACTCAAGCCGGGCAGAGCCCTGGATGCAGAGGCCATGGACGAGTGCAGTTTATTGGCTTGCTCCTTGCTCAGCCTGATTTCTTATAGCACTTAGGACCACCAGCCCAGGGGTGGCAGCACCCACAGTGGGCTGGCCCTCCCCCATCAGGCACTAAGAAAATGGCTCAGAGGCTTGTCTACAGCCAGATCTCATGGAGGCATTTTCTCTGTTGAGGCTCCCTCTTTTTTGATGACTCTAGCTTGCATCAAGTTAACATAAAACCAGCCAGTACAACTGACCTCTTGTCAACTTGACACACAAATGCAGCATCACTTTTCAATTAGATATTCTCTTTTCCTGTTTATCCCCAAGACAGTACATTAATATATTACAATATAAAACACAAATAATTTTAAAAGGCCCAAGGTCCTTACAAATTCAAACACATTAAAACTCCAGCCTCTTTACAATATCCAATCTCTTTTTATTTATTTTATTTTTATTCTGTACAATTTATTTATTTTTTATTTTTTTATTTTTTTTATTTTTATTTTTTTTGATACTTTATTTACATTTCCAATGTTTCCCCCTTTCTAGGTCTCCTCTTTGGAAACCACCTATCCCCTCCCCCTGCCTCACCTCTATGAGAGAATTTCACCTCCCACCCACCCACCCACCCACTCCCATATTCCCACCTTGACATTCCCCTTTACTGGGGCCTCTCTGCCCTCTGATGGCCAACAAGACCCTCCTTGGTCACATATGTGGTCCAAATCATGGGTCCCTCGATGTGTATTCTTTGGTTGGTGGTCCAGCCTCCAGGAGGACCAGGGGGGGTCAGGCCAGTTGACACTGTTGCTCCCTCCATGGGGCTGCAGACTCCCTCAGCTCCTTCAGACCCTTCTCCAACTCTTCCATCTGGGACCTCACTCTCAGTCCAGCAATTACTGTAAAGTGAAACTTGGGTATTCCGAACTTTTGGGCTAATATCCACTTATCAGTGTGTACATACCATGTTCGTTCTTTTGTGACTGAGTTACCTCACTCAGGATGATATTTTCAAGTTCCATCCATTTGCCTGCAAATTTCATGAAGTCATTGTTTTTAATAGCTGAGTAGTACTCCATTGTGTAGATGTACCACATTTTCTGTATCCATTC
>CM052706.1:19739382-19755284 GCA_028551405.1 Uromys caudimaculatus
TGTTTAGATGGTTTATCTGACCCTGACTTAACTTTGGTATTTGATACCTGTCTAGAAAATTGTTCATTTCATCCAGATTTTGCAGTTTTGTTGAATATAAGCTTTTGTAGTAGGATCTGATGATTTTTTGAAATTCCTCAGAATCTGTTATTATGTCTCCCTTTTCATTTCTAATTTTGTTAATTTGGATCCTGTCTCTGTGACCTCTGGTTAATCTGGCTAAGGGTTTATCTATCTTGTTGATTTTCTCAAAGAACCAACTCTTGGTTTTGTTGATTCTTTGTATAGTTCTTTTTGTTTCTACTTGGTTGATTTCAGCCCTGAGTTTAATTATTTCCTGCCTTCTACTCCTCTTGGGTGCATTAGCTTCTTTTTGTTCTAGAGCTTTCAGGTTTGCTGTTAAGGTGCTAGTGTATGCTCTCTCCAGGTTCTTTTTGGAGACCCTCAAAGCTATGAGTTTTCCTCTTAACACTGCTTTCATTGTGCCCCATAAGTTTGGGTATGTTGTACTTTCATTTTTATTAAATTCTAGGAAGTCTTTAATTTTTTCTTTATTTCTTCCTTGACCAAGTTATCATAGAGTAGCGCATTGTTCAGCTTCCATGTGTATGTGGGCTTTCTGTTGTTATTGTTGCCATTGAAGACCATCCTTAATCCGTAGTGATCTGATAGGAGGCATGGGATTATTTCAATCTTCTTGTATGTGTGGAGGTTTGTTTTGTGACCGATTATATAGTCAATTTTGGAGAAAGTACCATGAGGTGCTGCGAAGAAGGTATATCCTTTTGATTTAGGATGAAATGTTCTATAGATATCTGTTAAATCCATTTGGTTCATAAAATCTGTTAGTTTCACTGTGTCTCTGTTTAATTTGTGTTTCCAAGATCTGTCCATTGATGATATTGGGATATTGAAGTCGCCTACTATTGTTGTGTGAGGCACAATTTGTGCTTTGAGCTTTAGTAAAGTTTCTTTTATGAATGTGGGTGCCCTTGCATTTGGAGCATAGATGTTCAGAATTGAGAGTTCTTCTTGGTAGATTTTTCATTTGATGAGGATGAAGTGTCCTTCCTTATCTTTTTTGATGACTTTTGGGTGAAAGTCGATTTTATCCGATATTAGAATGGCTACTCCAGCCTGTTTCTTGGGACCATTTGCCTGGAAAATTGTTTTCCAGCGCTTTACTCTGAGGTAGTGTTTGTCTTTATCACGAAGATGTGTTTCTTGAATGCAGCAAAATGCTAGGTCCTCTTTATGGATCCAGTCTGTCAGTCTATGTCTTTTTATTGGGGAATTGAGTCCATTGATGTTAAGAGATATTAAGGAATAGTGATTGTTGGTTCCTGTTATTTTCGATATTATTTTTATTTTTATGTGACTATCTTCTTTTGAGTTTGTTGAAAGATTACTTTCCTGCTTTTTCTAGGATGTGGTTTCCCTTTTTGAGTTGATGTTTACCATCCATTTTCCTTTGTATGACTGGGTATGTGGAAACATATTGTGTAAATTTGGTTTTGTCATAGAATATTTTGGTTTCACCATCTATGTTAATTGAGAGTTTTGCTGGGTATAGCAGCCTGGGTTGGCAGTTGTGTTCTCTTAGGGTCTGTATGAGTTCTGCCCAGGATCTTCTAGCTTTCATAGTCTCTGGTGAGAAGTCAGATGTAATTCTGATAGGTCTGCCTTTATATGTTACTTGACCTTTTTCCCTTACTGCTTTTAATATTCTTTCCTTGTTTTGTGTATTTGGTGTTTTCACTATAATGTGATGGGACGAATTTCTTTTCTGGTCCAATCTATTTGGAGTTCTGCAAGCTTCTTGTTTATTTATGTTCGTCCCTTTCTTTAAGTTAGGGATGTTTTCTTCTATAATTTTGTTGAAGATATTTACTGGTCCTTTAAGTTGGGAATCTTCACTCTCTTCGATACCTATTATCCTTTTGTTCTGTCTTCTTATTGTGTCCTGGATTTCATGGATGTTTTGGGTTAGGAGCTTTTTGCATTTTGCACTTTCTTTTACTGTTGTGTCAATGTTGTCTATGGTATCTTCTGCTCCTGAGATTCTTTCTTCTATCTCTTGTATTCTGTTGGTTATGCTTGCATCTATGACTCCTGATCTCTTTCCTAGGTTTTCTAACTCCAGGGTTGTCTCCCTTTGTGATTTCTTTATTGTTTCTATTTCTATTTTTAGCTCCTGGATAGTTTTCCTGCATTTCCTTTGTGTGTTTGATTGTGTTTTCCTGTAATTCCACCTGTTTGATTGTGTTTTCCTGTAATTCTTTGATGGATTTTTGTGTTTCCTCTTTAAATGCTTTTAGTTGTTTATCTCTGTTCTCTTGTATTTCTTTAAGGATGTTATTCATTTCTTTCTTAGTCTTCTATCATCAACATGAGAAATGATTTTAAATCTGAGTCTTGCTTTTCTGGTGTGTTGGGGTAACCAGGGCTTGCTGTAGTGAGAGAGCTGGGTTCTGATGATGCCAAGTAGCCTTGGTTTCTGTTCCTTATGTTCTTACCCTTGCTTTTTGCCATTTTGTTAACTCTGATGTTAGCTGGTTTTACTCTGTCTGGCTGTGGCTTGCCCCTCCTGCAGGCCTCTGTGTCAATACTCCTTGAAGATCAGCTCTCTCTAAGAGGTATTTGGGTTTGGAGAGCTGTGGCACAGGGTCAGCTCTGGGGTGCAGACAGAAACCAGAAGGATCTTGTCCCCAGCTGTCCCTTGGTTCCTATGTCCTGATGACTCTGCAAGGGTCCCTCTTGATCCAGTGAGTTTGAACAGAAATGGTGGTTTTGCCTGTGCTCAAAGGTGTGTCAGCACTCCTGGGATACCAGCTCTCTCCTGGAGCCCTGTGGCCCAGGTTGAGGTCCCCAGGCATACATGGAAACCAGAAAGTTCCTGTCCCTGACTTTACCTCAGTCCCTGTGTCCTGAGGGTTCTGGTTCGGTCCTGGTGAGCAGTGTTGCTCCCTTTAACCCCACCCACTGCTTTTCCAGGCTCCTGGGAGGGTAGCTTTCTCCTGGTGCTGTTGGCTATGGACCCCTGCTGGCCCAGGCAGAGGTCTCCACCCACAGATTGAAACCGGAAGGTTCAGAGGTTTCCTGTCCCTGAGTTCTCCTCAGACCCTGTATCCCACCGGTTCTGGGTTGGTCCTGGTGAGCAGTGTTGCTCCCCTTAACCCCACTCACGGCTTTTCCACGCTCCTGGGAGGGTCCAATTTCTTTTTAAAAAATCCAAAATATATTTTAAAAGTTCCAAATATTTCAGTTGTGGCTCCTGTGAAAAATCAAAATTAAATTAAATACCTTCTCACTTTAAGAGGGAAGAACCAAGGCACAGTCACAATCTGAACAAAGCAAAACCAAACTCCAGCAATATGAATGATTCAATGTCCAATGTCTGGGATCCACACATGATCTTCTGGGCTCCTCTGAAGGGCTTGGGCCACTTTTCCAGCTCTGCCTTCTGCAGCACACACAACTTGTCATGTAGGCTCCACTTTGTGGCTACCACTGTTCTTGGTGGTCATTCTATCACACTTCATCACCAATATGCTGGGGTCTTCTGCTGCAACTGGACTGCACTTTTGCCAATAACCTCATATAGTATCAAGCCTCAACTTCTCTGTACGGCCCCTTCAATTCTAGGTTTTCAACTGCCATCGAGTCTGTACCTTCACCAAGGGCCTCTCCTAGCCTTTCACAGTACCAAGCCTTAGCTGCTCTCCATGACTCATTTATACCTTCAAAACCAGTACCACCAGGCAACTTTTATACTACCAAGTTTGGCTGCCAGCACAAGTTACAACCTCGGCTGCTTCTGAAATGCAGCTTCTGTGTGCTGACCCCAAGGAAACACTACCAAAATATTTCACCTCATTGATGCTGGTCTCTTCTTAATCACCAGTAGTTTCTTAGCTACACATAACCAACAGTAATTGCCATAGCAATGCAAAGGTTTCATTCCAATGATGCTGGTCTCTTGTTAATCGTGGCTGACTCTTCAGGCTCAATTGACCAGAATGACAGAATCTTAATTCAAAATAGCAATTGGCCCTGATGGAGTCTTTAAATTTCCCTCTGAAACATCACAAGCCAGGCCTCCATCTTTGGCACTGCTCTCAACATTCTTATCTTGTAAAAACATTCCACCTGAGCTCATTGAGTAATGACTTTTCTTGGACAAAATTCCAGAGTCCAACCACAATCTTCCCAAAAAACATGGTCAGGTCTGTCACAGAAATACTGGCACCAACTTGTCTTAGATAGGGTTTCTATTGCTATGATAAAACACCATGACCAAAGCAAGTTGGGGAGAATAGGGTTATTCTGCTTGCAACTTCCACATCTTTGTTCATCATCAAGGGAAGTCAGGTAGGGCAGAGACCTAGAGGCAGGAGCTGATGCAGAGGCCATGGAGAGATGCTGCTTACTGGCTTGCTTGCTTATAGAATCCAAGACCACCAGCTCAGGGGCCGCACCACCCACTATAGGCTGGTCCCCTCCCCCATCAATCACTGCTTAAGAAAATGCCATACAGCTGGATCTTATGGAGGCAGCTCCTTGAGGTTCCCTCCTCTCAGATAACTCTAGTTTGTGTCAGGTTGACATAAAACTAGCCAGGACAATCATCTCTACTACTTCTATCACTGCTACCACCACCATCCTTCATCACCTGTACCACCTGTGCCCCTGTACCATCTCTAACATCCCCTCACCCATACCACCTGCCCACCAAAAAAATTTCTCCTACATACCACAAAGCAGTAAGAAGATAAAGGGATGGTGAGTGATGTAGGCAGAGGAACACTGGTCACAGATTTGATGAAGAAATCTTCCCTCTTCATCGGTCTGATTTTGAGGTTCTAGTGAGACATATTGGGTGATATCCTAGCTTCACATTCTACCTACTCCAGCCCTGACACTTTGAGAGCACACACTCCCAATGTCAGGCACTGCAGTGATAACCAGCAGGTCCCCAGGCCAGGTAGCATTCATTACGTTCTTATGGTATAGCTGTCCCAGGCCGTTGGCAGGTGCTGTTCCTATTGACCAGCTTCAGTGTAATGTGGACTATTATATATTTCTCAGAACACGAAAGCGATGCCAGGTGCTCTGTGACTCAGTTTGGGTTACTTATTGATGAGGCTGATAGTTTCAGTAATGGTAAAGCTCCTTCGTCATTGTTCCATGGCTTCTCGGGGATTAAATCGCCTGGATTGTCAAATGAAAAATCTAAGCTAAAACTAGAACCGATGTTTGTTGAAAAAGATGGGGTTTGGGACCTGACAAATGATTTCTGAACACAAGGTTTTCAATTACTACTAACGAGATGATTGCTATAGACAGATCGATCATGTTCCTGCAACATTCGCATGTTAAAGCCCTAGTGTGTGAGAGGCATGGGGTGGGGATGCTTTAGGAGGTCATATGTCATGAATGATCTTAGAGCTCTTATGCAAACAAGCCCCAGAGGTCTCTCTCCCTGCTTCTGCAGTAAAGGAACATAGCAAGAAGCTGGCAGCCTGCAGTCTGGATGGAAGCTCTCACCAGAGCCCAGTTAGGTTGGGTCTTGGATTTCTAGTCTGTTCAATTATGGACTTCCTTCCTTCAGAACTTGTTTATAAACTACCCAGTCTACAGTAACTTACAGTAGCTGAACTAAGTCAACGATCTCAATCAAATAAGATTTTCCAGGCTCTCTGAGCTCTTTGCGCAGACTGTCTTGGGGGTTATTTGCTTCCAATCTGTACATGCTCCTCCCAAAATACAATCTTAGATAGCCACTGCTGAGCCTTCAGTATGAAGAAAGCAGAGTGCAGAGAGGCAGAGGAAATCAAGGTGGCGCTTCTCGAGAGCAGGGATGCTCCTTACGACTTGGCTCCGGAACAGGAGCTGTTGAAAGCAGGTGAGTTCCCATGGCCCACGTGAGGATTGTGAAGTCCGGCTTGCTGCAGGTGAACGGACTGCTTGCATGTGACTGATGGGAGTAGAGGGGTGTGGTGTTGAAACTTTAGTGTTTGCCATCACCTGGGAAACCCGGTGTGTCTGTGAAGGTGTCTCCAGAGAGGGGTAGTGGAGGAGGAAACTCACCCTATAATTTTGGCCCCAGACTGGGTAAAGAAAGTGAGTTGAGCACCAGCCTTCACCTCTATCTGCTTCCTGACTCCAGATGCAGAGCGAACAGTCACCCCCTGCTCCTGCTGCCAGACCCGGGCAGTAATGGGCCACACTCTCAGACCCTCCCTCCCTTCCTTAAGTTGCATTTGTCAGGTATCTGCTCAAAGCAACGAGAAAAGTAACTAAACTGAGAATGTTTCCAACAATTTAGAAGGCAATTTGGTACTATTTAGTAAAGTTGAAATATGCATATGCCATCACCAGCTCAGGTTACGTACCAAGTTGGACCTGATAAGATGACAAACAGGAAAACAACCGTCTTAGCTTGCTTTCCGTTGCTGTAGTAAGACACTGAGCAAAACCAACTTGGGAGGGAAAGGTTTATTTGGCTTATAGTTCAGTCCGTCATGGCAGGAAGCCAAGACTGAAAGTAGGAATCTGGATGCAGGAACTGAAGCAGAGGCATGGAGAAGCAGCATATTGGTTTGCTCAGCCTGCTTTCTTTTACACCCCAGGACCACCTGCCCCAGGGGTGACACCACCTCCAGAGGGCTTAGCCCTCCCATATCAATTGTCATTCAAGAAAATGCCCTCTGGATTTACTGCGTACAGGCAATCTAATGGCATTTTGGCAACCTGTCAGATATTTGGTTCTTCCCAGATAACTCTACTTGTAACAAGTTGTTAAAAACAAAACAAAACAAAACAAAACAAAACAAAACAAAACAAAACAAAAAAAACCCAACCAGGACAGCAGCTGTGCAGGGTATGATTATATAAACCATAGTGCCCTTTCACATGGGAATACTAGCAGGAATTACTAGGGATGGTCCAGATCAAGCCATATACATATAAAACTGAATCATAAACGTGTAATGTAAGCATATTCATAACACATAATACATGTCATGTATTATGTTATGGTATGTACTATACATGAACATAGAAGCCTAAACATTTAAATATAAGCATGTAAAACTAAGTGAATAAATGAAGGTTAAAAGGATGTGTCATAATACCTAGGAAACATTCTAAAACATGTAACACAATACTACTACACACTATCTACAGATATTGGTAGAATAGCTTAATCAAGTAAGTAGAATATGTTGATACTTCAGAGTAGCTCTTCCTCAGGGTAGAAGGAGAAGGCGGAATTGGGAAGAGATTCACAGAGATCATCAATACATCTGTAACATCTACTTTCTTCCAAAGAGATCTGAAGCAAACACCGAAGATAAAGCTAACCTTCGTTCACTCCCCCAGTGGGCACACGGGTGTTTGTTATATTATCAACTGCACTTCCTGATGTATTTGAAATAGTGCGTGATGAAAGTAGTAAGCATGCAAAGGAAAGACAGACCCCAGAGTCCTGCCTCCATGGGAGTGTTCTGGTGGGAACCAAGCAAGCCTCTCCTGTGTGCAGCGAGTCTGTGGATGCCTCCTGCACATGCTGAGAACCTTTGCTTTGCTCCTTGTGGGTGTGGAACCCGCCGTTCCCCTCTGCTGTTGTTTGTCATGTGTGGCAGTCTGTGGAATGGGGTGTTGTCTCTGAGGAAGGTTGAGTGTGACTGCAGATACACCCAGGTGAGTGCTGACCTGGGCTGGTTGGTCAGACATGCTTCCAGGGACAGACAGCTTGTCAAATGGGTAAAAGTGTAGGTAGACTATTGAAGTGATTTTGTTTTATATTAAGTAAGTTATTTGACAAGTACACACATACACTCTCAAGCATGCTCACACACAGGCATGTGCACACATACAGCCACATGCAAGGCATGTTCACACTCACTCGCTCACACAGGCTCGCACACACACACATACACACATATGCACACACACATACTCACACATGCTCACACGCACACACACACCCGCACAGGCATGTACACATTCACTCACTCACACATGCATGCGTGCACGCACACACACACACATACATGCATACATGCACACTCACACATGCTCACACACACACACTCACTCACACACTGTATTCTTGTCGCTTTCTCTACCCACTCATTCACTTCCCTCCAACCTTTACCAACCTCTCCTTCTCTCTACCTGCCTTTTCCTCAGATTGGTAACTAAGTTTTGTTGTGCCATCCCTTTAGGTTAACCAAGACCTTCTGTGGAACAGTTAGATTTGGATTATCTACTGGAGGCTGATGGGGTCACCATCAGAGATACACAGCTGAAAGCAAAGACTCCCTTTTCTGTGACTCACTCCATAGGACATGATTCAGCAATAAGAGAGAGATAGGGCCTTAGAGTCTCTCCTCCACCCTTGCCTGCTTGCTAATGGCTCATTCCCATGCAGGACCAGAGCAGGTACCTATAGCCTCTGAGAGTTCATCACGAAGGCCGTGGACTGCCCAGAAGGTGGCCACTTGCAGTCCTTTTCCCTGCCTTCCAGGTCTTACAATCTCTCCACCTCCCAGTGTCTGCTCTATTTCCTCAGCTTGGAGGAGATGGCATGAATGTCTTGGCCATGGCTGAGCACGCAACTGCCATGTCTCAGGACAGCTGTAATTTCTACCTTTATTGAAGTTTATTGGAAAGAGAGAAGACATTTTTGAAAATGATTCCCCTATCTCCTTAAGGCCTTAGGCCTACTGTATACACGAGGGATTAAATTGTTGCATACTAGAGTCAGATTATGTCCAAACTGTCACTCAGCTACTACTATCTGTCTACTGTGTCACCTCTGAGTTCTTCCTGCCTCTAAAATCAAGTAATGATAGGAGTGCCATCCTGTGCTGTCCCCCATGCCCCTTTTGAGGGCCACCTTAGGACAACTCTGGTACAGGGTAAGCCTTTTCTGGCTGACTAACTGTGACTGTGAACATTGTTCCCTCTGAGTGACAGGGAACCTTCGGTTGCTCAGATCCTATGACAGAGACAACTTGAAATTAAGGCCAAGGAGGCTGTGGCTGCTAAATTCCAAGTTGTGATAATGTCACCTTCTTCCTAGTTAGATCTGTACCAACTTTGGGAATTGTGCCTTTGGTGAAGACAGCAAGACAGACCATCAGAAATCTGGTAAAATATGGCTGTCTACACTGCCAGACCCCTCTTCTTCAAATCATTCCTATTTTGGGAGATCCCAGTCATTGCCTAAGATAATTTTCTTCCTTCTTGGATTAGTTACTTTAAATGTTGCTGTGACCAAATCCCGATGAAAGTAATTCAGAAAGGAAGGGTGGACTGTGGCTCATAGTTTGAGGATACAGTCCATCATGGCGGGGGGAGGCATGGCAGCAGGAATATGGGGCAGTTGGTTGCATTCTATCCACAGGCAGGAAGCAGAGGTGAATACGATGCTCAGCTTGTTTTATTCTTTTTGTTCAGCCATAGTCCCCTGCCTATGGGATGGCACTGCCTATACTCGGGGTAGATCACCTCTCCTCAGTTAAACCTCTCTGTAAATGCCCCCACAGACATGACTAGAGGTGTGTTTTCTGTATGATTCTAAATCTCATCGTTTTTTTTTTTCTTCCTCCTTTTTTATTTTTGATACTTTATGTACATTTCCAATGCTTCCCCTTTTCTGAGTCTCCTCTTTGGATACCCCCCCGTCCCCTCCCCAACCCGCCTCTAGGAGGGAATTCCACCTCCCAACCCCCTACCCCCCAAATCTCATCGTTTTGACAGCGATGTTAGTCATGACATCACTCTTCCCTGGCCTTCTCCTGTACTGGTTCTCAGTGTTCCTCTTGCTGTATCCTTTCCTGTGTTGGCTCCCACTGATCATTGCCAGGACGATGTAGCCGCTTCCTTCCCAGTGTATTCTCTTAGGAGTGGGGGATGTTTGAGCAATGCAGCTCTAACCTGACATTCCCTGGCTTATATAGGTCTAGTAATTTCCCTCTATTCTGAAGATGGTACTGTATCCTTGGTGTAGCTTCCAGTGCTCAGATTAAACTCCGTTCAGAGAGACTGATCACATCCCTCCCTAACTCAAGAGATGTTTGGGAGTAAGATCCCTGCCTTGTCCATATCTGAAGACTGCCATATTGAGTAATTATTAATATATTATATAATATACTGTTCTTGGCCCCTGTTAGTTGCAGTGGTTTCCTTAGAACGGCCTCCCTCTGAGATTTCAGCACAGTTCAGCGTCCACATTTGTCTCCTGATGTCACACATGCTCCTGGACTTTCCCAAGACTTCTGCTCCTAATGTCCCACCGTTTGTCCTGTCAATCAGCCCTGTGTGACAGCTGCTTCCTGTAGGCTGCAGAGTGTCTCATGGCCTATTTGAATGGCTATTTTACTAGCTCCTGGGATTCATTAAAAATCCTCTTTCACCATACGCAAGCGACCCAGTACTGCAGCCAGCCTGGGGGATGTGGCAAGGCAGAGAGTCCAGTTCCTACCTTTCGGTCCAGGACTTTTTGAGATCCCCTCTCCAGAGGCCTTCTGTGTCTATCTACATCTTTTCTTTCCTTTTATGTTTGGCATTTAATTTTCCCCCATTCTCCCTCCAGCAGGTACCCTCACATCCCATTTCTTCTGTCCATCACTCATAGACTTCTGCGTGGAGCCGGCCCTCTGTTTCTCCTGTAAGGTGTCCCTTCAACTGCTTAGTTTCATTCTGTGGTGGAGACAGATTGCTTCTGCCACCTACCATCCATCAATCACCATTTTGGGAAACTAAAGCCTGACTGTTTTTTTCTGTGTGTGGGGATGGGTTTTCCACCTCTCACTCTGATCAAGCTTTTATGGGTACTGATCTGATGCTCAGATCCAGGTCCAAACTAACCAGCATACCTTACCCGTTGGCCTTAGTGATTGGTTTATGGTGAGAAATGTTAAGTTATTAGGGCCAGTGTGAGTCAGGTTCTGACTTTTGTTAGAGTGTTAAAGTGAGGGATTCTCATAGGAAAAATCTTACTTGCTATGGGTCAAGTAGCAAGTCTATCCAAAAACACAAAATCAAACCAAACCAAAGCAAAAAACAAAAACAAAAACCAGATAAATCAAGTCTGGCAATATAGAGAAAGGGTGATACAGCATGACCAAGTGGGATTTCCTGTAGGAATGCAAGGTTAGTTCAATACAAGAAAAGCAGCCAGTGTCACACACCACATCGGTAGGACAAAGGCCTGCCGAGAAAGGACAAAAACCCAAGATGGTCTTGATAGATTAAGAAAAAAACAGGTAAAAATACAAAACTGAATAACAACAAATACTCAGTAGATGAGAACACAAGGCAGCTTTTCATGCCTCTATGAGAACATGACAGTTAGTGTAAACGTACGCAAATGTAATGGTTAAAGATGAAAGTTAACCCTAAGGTCTAGATCAGTGGTTCTCAACCTTCCTAATGCTGGTGCCCGTTAAAAAGTTCTTCACACTGTGATGACCTCCAACCATAAAATGATTTTGTTGCTGCATCATAACTATAATTTTGATACTGTTATGAATTGTAATGTAAATATCTGAGATGCAGGATATCTGATATGTGACCCCTGTGAAAGGGTCGTTTGACCCCCAAAGGGGTTGCGGCCAATAGGTTAAGAACCACTGGTCTAGAGCAAGAAAAGACTATTCTTCCTCATTTATCACCACCATACTAGAAGTTGTCTTCATGAAAATTGGCCAAGAAAATAAAATACAAGGCATCCAGATCAGAAAAAACAAACAAACAAAACCCCAGTAGAACTATTTGAAGATGACAGGACCTTAGGTGTGCTAAGTCCTAAGAATCCGTGGAAAACTATCTTAATCTGATAGATGAGGTAAGAAGGGAATAGGATAATGATCGAAACATCAATGTCAATTGTGTTTCTGTAGCCTTGCAGTGAGTGTCCTAAGAATGAAATACAGAAAATGATCTTGTCCTTAACAGCACCAAGATGAACAAAACGATTAAGGGTAAGTTTAACAATGAAACCCACAAACAATGCAGAAATCAAAGGCTTAAAATGGAAAGACACCCTGTATCCATGGAATAGAGGATTTAATATTATGATTCTCAAATCATTTTACATATTTAACACAATTCATATCAAAATTCCAGTTGTCTTTTTTTTAAGTGTAAATTGATAACCTAAGTCTAAAATTGGCATGGTAATGTAAAATTCCAGGAAGCCTAAATAATCTTTATAAACCAAGCATGTTGGAGAACTCATACTTTCCAAATTAAAAGCTCACTGCATTGCTGCAGTTATCAGTACTGCGTGGTCTAGGGTAAAGATGGACACAGAGACCAGTGGAGAGGAACGTGAGTGTCTGGAACCGATACCTCGGTGGTCACTCGGCCTCAAGACAATAAGGTAAGGAAAGAGGTTATTTTCTAAAAATGATACTGGGCTCCCTGGACAGCCACATAGAAAAAATAAATCTGAATTCTTGTATCACAATGTTAACGAAGCATTAACTCAAAATGGATAATAGAAGTCAATGTGAGAAACCAAACCTCAAAATCTCTTGAAGAAAATACAGATATACTCTCCAGGCCCTGGAGTGAGCTATTATTTCTCAGACAACCAACAAAGAGTGTGGACGCTGGGCTTTTTCAAGGTAAAAATAACTGTGCAGCTGAAGACACCATCAAGAAAGTGAAAAGACAACTCACTGAGTGAAGTAAGATATTTCAAATCGTCTATTTTACAAAAAACGTCTGGGTAGACTATGTAAAGAACTCACACAACTCAAGAATTAAGGTCAGCCCAAATAAACCATAGGCAAAGGATTTGAATACTCATTTCTCCAGAGTGGTATCAGTGTCCAATAGTACATTAAAGGTCGCCCAACAATATTGGTCATAAGAGGAATGCAAGCCCAAACTATAATTGTGTGTAATTAAAGCACACAATACCAAATTCTTTCAAGGATGTGAAGAAATTGGAGGCCTACCCCTGGAGGTGGAAATGGAAAAGAGCAGAGCCATTGGGAGAACAGTTTTTTTTTATTTTTTTTTCTTCAAAAAGTTAAACATATCTACCACATGATCCCGCAATTCCAAATAAATTGTAAATATGTCTTTGCATGAAAATGCACATTTGAGTAGCAGCAGTGTTCATAGTTGTCTTAAGGACGATCCCACATGCCCATTAACTTAGGAGTAAACAGAACTCAGCATCTCCGTTCGATGGATTACCATTCCAGTAGAACATGGAACCGGGTCCCGGTGCTCCAGCATGCACGAACACTGCAAGCACTGTCTCCCGTGGAAAGGATCCAGTCACAAAACACACTGCACGATTCCATTGGTAGAAAATGTTCAAGACGTGCAAACTCAAAGAGCTAGTGTTAGATTAGTGCCTGGGGCTAGAGAAAATGAGGGTGCGACTTTATATGCACAGGTTTTTTGGAGAGATGATGAAATTATTTTGAATTAGTGAATTAGTAGTGGTGGATACATGACCTTGGGAAACAGTTTTTTTTTTTAAACTGTGAAAAATATCAGTAATTAAGATGATAAATACATAAGGCTTTAAAAATATACCGAACACTGCTGAGGCTCTCTGAGAATGAGGTCCCCAGTGGGGCATCAGAACATGACTTGTGGAACGAGATGGAGTCTCTTCCATTACTTCCTGAGCCTCTATATCCGGTTCTGTGGAAAGTCAGGCGGCATTTAAAAACAAGCAAACAAACAAACAAAAACAACCCGGTTCAGTGAAGCAACCCAACACCTTAGCTGCTTAGACTGGGGAGGAGAGGAACAGACCTTGTTACCCCCACGTTTTCTCTTCCACTTCCATCCCTATCTACTGGCTCCCTTTGTTATTCCAAAATATCCTCTTTCCCAAAGAGGGGCCAAGGATGCCTGCCCTTGCCCAGTTTTTCCCTCTCCTTTCTAACCCTCCCCTACTGTCCTTGCTCCACACTCCCCGGGCCCTCTATTGCCCTCTGGTGGCTAAATCCAGATGCAGTCATGGGCTCCATGCCCCTGGTCCTCTGTGGTAGGAGACAGGTCAATCCCTAGCTCCACGTGGCCACATCCTAATTCCATGTGGCTGAGTTCTTGGATGTCCTTTGGATTCCCCAGTGGGCCTTGTTTTCTCTAGTTACCCTGGACCCTTGTCCTCTGGCTCCAGGCTCTGCTCGTGATCTTCCCTACTTGCTTGCCCTGGGACTGTAGCCTGATTTCTAAGGCTAAGGCTTTAGGTTGTTCCCTCTGCCCCGTTTTATTTGAAAGCACCCCGAGGACACAGTCACTCATGTTTGCAACACCTCTCTCTCCTCATTTGTTATCCTGCCATATAGTCACACCATGACCCCTCTTCAGCATCCTCAACATCACTTCGCTCTGCATCTCTTTCACCATTGCTACCTGTGCCAGTCTCCTTAATGGCCGAGTACCTCATCTCCCGTGTTGTCCCTATCTTCCTGTTCCTTCCTCCTCCCTTCCCCTCCCCCTCCCGCTTCACAACTGTAACCATACTTGGACTCGAAACACAGATTTGAGTGTGCCACTCTCTGATTACACCAATAAGGGATCCAGCTGAAGTCCTTAGCAGAAACCACTGGGCCACCAGGCCCTCTTCCCAACTGTTTCTCAGGCACATTTCCCATCGCCCTTGCTTATGCATGTTCCTCTAAGCCAGGGTGGCTTGTTGGTTGCCATGGAGCCTCTGTAGGCATACATGTCTCCTCCCTCAAACACATCTCTTCATTCTTTAAGACGGTACCAGGTCTTGGGGTTCTTTTCCTTTTTTAATTTTTTTATTTTAATTTTTTATTTTTTGATACTTTATTTACATTTCCAATGTTTCCCCCTTTCCAGGTCTCCTCTTTGGAAATCCCCTATCCCCTCCCCCTCCCCGCCTCTGTGAGGGAATTCCACCTCCCACCCACCCACCTACCCACTCCCGTATTCCCACCTTGACATTCCCTTTTACTGGGGCCTCTAACACCCCCAGGCCCAAGGGCCTCTCTTCCCCCTGATGGCCAACAAGGCCCTCCTCTGCCACATATGTGGTCTGAGCCATGGGTCCCTCGATGTGTATTCTTTGGTTGGTGGTCCAGCCTCCAGGAGGACGGGGGGGGGGCAGGCCAGTTGACACTGTTGCTCCCTTCATGGGGCTGCAGAATCCCTCAGCTCCTTCAGTCCCTTCTCCCACTCCTCCATCTGGGACCTTACTCTCAGTCCAGCGGTTAATGTAAAAGTGAAACTTGGGCATTCCGAACTTTTTGGCTAATATCCACTTATCAGTGAGTACATACCATGTTCGTTCTTTTGTGACTGAGTTACCTCACTCAGGATGATATTTTCAAGTTGCATCCATTTGCTTGCAAATTTCATGAAGTCATAGTTTTTAATAGCTGAGTAGTACTCCACTGTGTAAATGTACCACATTTTCTGTATCCATTCCTCTGCTGAGGGACATCTGGGTTGTTTCCAGCTTCTGGCTATTATAAATATGGCTGCTATGAACATAGTGGAGCATGTGTCTTTATTCCATGTTGGAGCATCTTCTGGGTATATGCCCCGGAGTGGTATAGCTGGGTCCTCAGGTAGTATTATGTCCATTTTTCTGAGGGTCTGCCAAACTGATTTCCAGAGTGGTTGCACCAGCTTGCAATCCCACCAACAGTGGAGAAGTGTTCCTCTTTCTCCACATCCTCGCCAGCATCTGCTGTCACCTGAGTTTTTGATCTTAGCCATTCTGACTGGTGTGAGGTGGAATCTCAGACTTGTTTTGATTTGCATTTCCCTGATGACTAAGGATGTTGAACATTTCTTTAGGTGCTTCTCAGCCCTACAAATTTCCTCAGTTGAGAATTCTCTGTTTAGCTCTGTTCCCCATTTTTTGATGGGGTTATTTGATT
>CM052706.1:19761093-19777806 GCA_028551405.1 Uromys caudimaculatus
ACACACACACACACACACACACACACACACACACACACACACACACACACACACACACACACACACACACCCCAGTTCATCTAAGTGAAAGATGTAGGATTCTGGCTTCAGACAAAAGGCTCAAATGATGTAATCAGGATGCAGTTTGTCTCTCGCTCTGCCTGCATCTTTCTAACTTCACTTCCTTGCCAGAAATTAAATTAAATTACCAACATGGTCCCAGTAACTGCCCAAAGCCTCATGTCTTCCTGAATTTAGCAGATAGAGAATCCAGTCTCCTTCCCGACACCAGTTCATTTACTTTGTTAGTGGTTCATCTGCCTATATCTGAAACAATGAGGGAGAGGGGGATACACTGGTTAGACCTGAGCCACATGTTCACCTGTGGTTTGGAGGTCCTGTCAGATCTGCAGGCATGATGGGTGCTGTTAACAGAAGCAGGAGTGGACTGTGGCAGGCAGATGACAGATGTGTGCTCTGAGGTTTCACGATCACAGATGGGTCTGGCATTTTCCCTTCTCATTTGGGTTTTCTCATGGAAGGAGATCTGTGTTAATAAGTCCAGGAGGAAGTGTGAAGAACATCTATTGGCTGGAGGGGAGAGTCAGTAGATCTCCTTGTCTATCAGAGAGGAAGGAAGCCCCTGGGAGAGGAAGCAAGCTACCGACAAGGGCTCCAGCTCCAGAAAGGGCACACTTCTAGGCACTCCAAACAGTTCTTTCACATGCTCGGGTTCTTTGAGATCATGAGCTCTCTGTGATCATGGTCAGCTCTCTGTAGTCCCTGGGGCATCTTCTCCCCTGTAGCCTACAGTCTTGTCTTGACCCATTTTGCTTTTGTTCCTGAACAATGGGGACCATGATGCTCTGGGCTTAGTATGTGGTTCAGGAACTAGGAACATTGTCTCATTTCTTCTTTCTCTCGTGTCCAAACCAGACTTTCCTTTTCATGATTTCTGGGATTCACTGGTCAGGTCATTCCACACGGGGAAATGATCCTTCTGCTTAGGCATGGGCTCTTTCTTTACTCCTTTCTTCGAGTACCTAGTCAACTGTTTTTGAGATCAGTTTTTACTTCGCAGGTCCATGTTGTCCACTAATTTAACCATTCCCCTGCCTCAATTCAGTGCTGGGATTATGTACCACAGTGCCAGGCTGTTATCTCAAGAGTCTCTTCTCATCCATTCAGCTGCAGGCTTAAGTCCTGCCTGCAAAACTGATTCTTTCTTCCTAGAATGACAGAAAACTCCCCCACATTTAACATATGATTTGTAAAACAGGAAGTCTGGGGGCGAAATGAGCTGGGCTTGGCTCAGTGAAGCTAAGATTGTTTTCCCTGGCCTTGTGATCACTCGAAGTACTTTATCGTCAGACAGACCTCAGCTCGGCCTCTGGCAGCAGTAGAGACAGCATGCACCCATGTTAATTTTCAGCAAGATAGTAAAGAGCCCTATCTTATACTCACAGATGAAGGGGTGCTCCTTGGTCTAACCGAACCAACTTAGGTCTCCTCTGTTTAAGGATCTCAAAAGTTCAGGGGAACAACCAGGTGACAACTTTATCCCTGAGTATGGTACTGACCAGAGATGTACTAATCACATGGGCCTATTAATCATGACCTTCCCTGGGGCTAGGGCTGGCCCCTGAGGTCACATGGTCTGAGTTGGGGGTGGGGAGGGAATTAGATGCTGGGTAGACCTTAGACTATGTTTAATTGGGTTGTACATGTTTTATGTGTTCTAATATAAATGTTTTTTCCCTAAAAGACAGACTTACCAACATCTTGTGGGGTAAGTAGACCTTTGTGAGTCAAAATCGTACTGTAAACATTACATATAAAATCTCCCGAATGGAGAAAATTCATAGTTTCATGCCAAGCGGCTTATTTATAAATGTGTTTATACCAACTTAAACGATGCCAAGAAGAAGCAACGAGTGACATCATTAAGGTTTTGTTTGGGGAACTGTAACCATCAGGACACACATATAGCTTTGGGTAGCATCATAGCAGTGTACAGCATTCTAGAGTGATTCACAGCCTCTGTGAGGTGTTTTTCATAGCTCTGTGTGTGTGTGTGTGTGTGTGTGTGTGTGTGTGTGTGTGTGTGTATTCTCATCTATTTTTAACCTTTACCCTTTATCTCAGAGTCTGGGCACAGACTTGTGGTCTCTGGCTCTGAATATTGATTCTGATCTGCGCTTGGAATAAGATACCACAAGGCTGCATCTCTCGAGGGTTGTCTTTAGCTCTTTAGCCCTTTCTGAAGAATGTTCCTGGACTGAGGATGCTGCTCGGTTGGTAAAATATTTGCTGGTTGATCAGAGCACTGTGAAAAACAAGTCTGGTGGTGGGCTCCTGTAATCTCAGCACAATGGACATACAGGATGGAGGATCAGAAATTCAAGGCCATCCTTGGCTATGTGGAGAGGTTTGGTAGAACCGAGGGGAAAAGCCTGGCTGAGAGGTGCTCTCGCCCTGTCTTAGCTGGTACCTTCCATATTCTGGCTAGATTGTTGAAGAGGGTTATTCTCTGAGTTCTGCCACAGACTTTCCTGCTACAGGGCAGTTAGATTCAAAACCCTGCAGCATAGACATTAGAGAACAGAGCTCAGTAAAGGAAAATGGATTTATTTACAGGTTGGCCAAACGAGGCACCATGATATCTAGCTATCTTTCAGCATTTTTTTTTTTTTTTTTTGGTAGCAGTGTTATAATCTTGTAGAACAGACAAAACAAAAGTCAAGGAATGTGCATTTGTTAATTTAACCATGAAAGAAGCTTCCAGAGTAAGGTGGAATCTCTTCCTAGGAGGCAAATGGTGAGATCTCACCCTTCCCTTCCCTGCCCTGGGGGGTGGGGGTGGGGGAATTTTCACCCTTTGAGGCACATTGTTTAGAAAGGCTGATGAGAGCAGAGAGAGGGACACAAGTGTCTCACTTAAGGGCAGTGGATCTCAACCTGTGGATTGTGACCTCACAGGTGTCACAAAGCAGATAACCTGCATATCAGATATTTACACTACGATTCATAGCAAAATAACAGTTATGGAGTAGCAACAAAGTAATTTTATGGCTGGGAGTATCACCACAGCATGAGGAACTGTATTAAAGAGACACAGCCTTAGCAAGGTTTAGAACCACAGCCCTAGGGCTTCCACAGAGGGGCAGGACAACAGGGCAGGCTTGTGCTGGGGGCCGTGTGGGGGTTAAAGCGTGATTTTGGCCCAAGTAGGCTTCAGTGTCCGCATGGGTCAGGGAGGGACAGTGCTCAGTCATGCACTGAGACTTACTCTGTGCCAAGCTCTGGGCTGCTAATATTACTGTAGCTCTACCACTAACTTCTCAAAAGCCCTAGGCTAGCCAGCTCGCTCAAGGTCAGCAAGCAGCCTGTGGTGGGGCTAAGGCTCCCACCAGGACCATCTGTTGGAACTTTGAGCAACCACTCTGCTCCTGGGTCTGTTAGAGCGGTAAATGGGAAGGACCTGGCTCAGCAGCCAACCAGGAATGGTGGTGGTACTGCTGCCATGGCCCTCTACTGAAAAGACACATTCAAGAGTCCCTAAAAGGACAGCCAGCCCTGCTGAGTCTGGAGTTGGCCCCGATCTCCCTGAAAACTTGTTTATTGGTCTTGTGGTTGTCTGAAGAAAGAGCTGTCTGTCCTCTCTCAACTTCGGAAGCCTCCAATGGTAGGCTCAAGTTACTGAGCACATACATACACCTGTTGTTCTGTGCTGGATAGGCTGGAAAGCTCCAAAGTGGGAACACATTTTTGACCTGGGCTGGGGTCAGCAGTATCCTTGGCAGGCATGGTCTTAATCTGCCAAGAGCTTCTAACTGGCAGGAATGTGGGTCTGTTCTGGGCCTTTAAGGTTCCCTTATCTCACCCCAACTCCATCAATACCCATCCCAGACTGAGCACAAGGCTTCACCTAGCCGACTGCATAGTAACCATGAGGAGAGCCTCTGGCCTGAGCAAACAACAGCAGCTATGAACAACTAACTGCAGGTGTTACTAAAGGGTTTTTTTTAGGTACAGGATAGGAACGCCTTTCTGCTCACCATCTCATGTGAGCCTTACCACACTCCTATGGAATGAAGCAATGCCAGAGATACACCATGTTAGGACTGGAGTGAAAGAAAATGGTTAATTTGCCTGACCACACACAGCAAGCATGGTATGATTTGTGCTAAACACAGCTCAAGTGCTTGTGTTCATTCAGCCATGATGCGCAGAGCCTCCCTCCAGAGTCAGTGATGGAGGGAGGAGCAAGTCATCTAATGTCTCTCCAGCAGTCTTCAGAGCAATGACGCACATCCGTAATGCCACAGGTGGGGAAAGGGGTTATCATGTTGTTCCTCTCCCCACCTCCAAGCTTTGTAACAGTCCTCTTGCCAACAAAGAGGGGACACAGCTCCACACTGTCACCCACAGCAGCTTGAAGAGGTCCCCTATATTTTTAGGGAACTTGACTCAGGCCAGACTGCGGTTTATGGCTTTGATACTGAAAAGAATTTCAGAACTAACTGCTATAGTGAATGACTTGGGGATTTAATTAAAGACATACTTTTGAAGATGGTACTTTTTTACTTTATGGGTATGAATGTTGTGCCTGCATGTATATGTATCACATGTATACAGAGGCATGCAGAGGCCAGAGGAAGCAATGAGATGCTCCCTTGGGACTGGAGTTACAGATGGTTGTGTGGTGGCAAGTGGTTGCTGAGAACTGAACCTGGGTCTTCTGCAAACTGTAAATGTTGCTGACCAATGAGCCATCTCTCCATCCTGTTATTGAAGATACTTTAGCATAGGTTTAAACAGGAGGGGTAAGAGGAAAGGAGATGCTGTGAAGAAACTAAGGAACAACCCAGAGGGTGGCTATGAGTCCGTCCGCCCGAGGGAGATCCGTGGAAGTCGAGATAGATCAGGCCTGAGCACCGACTCCTCATGGAAGAGTCACAGTAATTGCCTTAGTGTTAGCCATAAATGCTTTTTGGTGGCTTGCAAGTCACATCTCAATACGTTGCTAAGTAATTCCCCACCCCTTTCCTTTCTTCTTTAATGAGTGAAATTATCTGTTGGGTCCAGAAGTGCTTTAAATGGAATTGTAATTTGGTATAGGGTTGCACAAGGGTTTAATACATGACCATCCCTGTAACTGGGTTTTCTGGTGAGATTCTTAGATTCTTATTGCTGGTGTGCAGCTGTGGAGAAAGGCCTTAAGCAGTTACTCGTTGTGTGGAATTCTTCCTTTTCTGCTGGCAAAAGGCTCTGACTGATTTCGGGATGAGGGGCTCCTCTCAAATTTTCCTTGCCTCCCATCATGCCTCACTGTGAGCTATAGCTCAGAGAGGTTAAGTGATTTACTCTAGGTCACACAGCTCTTTGTGCTTCTATTGCACAAGTTTAGTGGCCCAGAAAAATGCAGCCTGGATAAATTCTCAAAAGGCATAGGGGAACACATTTGTTGATACTCTCTAAACGTGCCTCCTTATTCCTCAAAATTCTCAAAACCACTTTATGTGACCCTCTGGAAAACATGTGGACTCACTCTAATTTAAACTCAGCTCAGACTACAGCAAGCCAAGAAGTGAACTGACACCTGTGTGCATTTGTCATGTCGCCCTCTGCCTGAAGAGCTGCCATCATCTTCCTCCTTGCACAAGCACTTTTCTCATGTGCCTGACTCTGAAAGAGCATGATGCTGCATGTGTGTGGATGTCAGCTTCTCTGGGCTTGAGAATGAGTTTGTAGTAACAGTGCACACAGTAACTGCAGTGAGCACACTATGCCAGAAACATACATGAACACATTCATGTCTTTCCACAATGTCATAATTTATTGAATAACAATAAATTCATCAGGTGCTGCATTTTCAGCAGCAACACATTGCCAGGTGCCTTGGTAATCTGGCTGGGGCAGTGTAGAGTCTTCTATTTGAATGTTCATTATTAATATTAACTCATATCATGCATTAAATATATCTCTATATACAGATCTATGTAAGTTACCAGAATATACAAAAAACTAAGGAGACTATAGAAGAGTTGAAGATTTTAGAAGTGGGCTGATAGAAATGTAAAGACAGTCTGTATTGATAAGGCAATGAACCCAGAGCAGCTGTGGGGAAGGTGTTGTAGATATGGAGAGTAGGAGGAATAACAGATATAGTCATTGGCAGAGCCTTAGACAGCCCAACCACAATGAGATATGCTTCAATGAGATAGATAAAAGTGAATCCAATTCTCCTTAAGAGTCCATGGCTAGATGGCTAGATATTAAGCACTACTAGGTACTGTTGAGAATTCTGTGATAGGTCTTTATTGTAAGCATCTTTACTGTCCAGCTCCCAAATAAGCTAAGCTGTTAGGACTGCCTGTCAAGCTTCTTGAATGATAGCTGATAAACCCTTAACTTGTTTCTAACAGCCTTCACTGGGAATCTGTCAGACAAGCAAACCTCCTTTGGCACCTTGAACACTCCATATTTAATCTGAGGAAGCTGCACTCCGATTGTAGACCACTGGAACTATAGATGTTGTTAAAGCTATAACTCCTACTTTAGGAGGCCTTTCTCCAGTCATGACAGCTCCATGCAGCTTGCATTTGCTTCGGAAGACTCCACTTTGGACAAGGCATATCTCTGTGGACTCAAGATGACACTGCTTCCCTTGCAGCTATACTAAAAAAAAAAAAAAAAGGAGTTAGAATGCCTCTTCTGTGACTCAGCAAAAAGCCTGTGGTTGGTCCTTGGCTTGTAATTGTTCCTTATATAAATAAAGCTTGTAATTGGTAAATTTAGAAGTCATGCATATAAAAGGCTAAGACTGGTGGAATTATAACCTAGTTACAAGCATACTTCATCCCCCTTCTGGCTATATGAGGTGGCTGTTTGCCATTTGTTTTTGAGATATATTTCCTGGGAACTATGCTCCAGTGTTATGACAAAAAGCTCCAATAAAAGGTTTTCTTGAATGATATTTATGTCTGGCTATGTTCTTTTTCATGGGTAGAGAAGATTGGGCTTATTACACCAAGTAGATAAGGCCCTGAGTCTTTTGGCTTGTCAGTGGCAGTAGTGGTGGTGAGGTAGCTAAGAGTTCTAAAAAGCCACTAAAGCAAAGGGCCCTAATACCCAGAGCTCTGAGCTGTAACATTAGTAGGAAGCTGAAGAGTTCCAGAGAGCAACCCAGGGCAGAATCTGAGGTGCTAAGACTATAAAGGATGGCAGAGAAACTGGGATTGGAGAAGATGAGTGGCTGTCAAGAGCTGAGGGTGGGAGCCCAAACTACAAGGACTGAAAAGCTCTGAACACAAGAAGAGCTTGAGAGAGCTGCCAAGACTTGAAGAGCTAAGGATCCTGACAACTACAGTTCAGAACAGTAACTCTAGATGCTGGCTGTTAGTACTCTAAGCCCAGGACAATTAGCCTGTCTTGAGCACCTAGAACAATAAATAGCTATGAAATCTTAGAACCATATGCCTCTAGTGTTTAGGCTTAGAGCCATGAGCTTCTGGGTGTGGAAGCCCGGCTTGTGAATCTCTGAAACTCAGGATTGTCGACACTAAAGAAACTGCCTCTGTGCCTTTGCTTATCCATTATTTCTGTCTGCATAAGGCAGGCATAAATAACCCTTAACCACCTGTGGGTGACAGTAGGATCACAGGTAGTGGAGCCATTATCTTGGCTACTGAGACATGATCTTCTATAGCTGTTTCAGGCTTTGTAGCAACCTTTCTGACATCTATACCTCATGACAAAGGTCTTCTGCATGGGGACATTAGTGCTCACTTCCAAGTATTGAGCTATTGAGCTCACAGAGGTGTGGTCTTGCTCAGAAACCAAAAAGTTGCTTGATGATAGTTCTTGATCACAGGGATCTGTAGATCACATATGAGAGTCTTCATGGAATGATTTCTTGGTTCTCTTGTATTCAGTACCTGTCCCTCTTCACTCCTTTTCTATTTGTATCCCTCCCTAGCCCTCCTTCTATCTTCCTCCTCCCAACTTCAAGCATATTTTCTTTGGCTTATTATGACATCTTTAATTCTCTCTTATATTCCAACAGCCAATATAAAAAGAACACCAAGAGTTGAATGCAAGAGATGCTAAGATAGAAGAAAAAATGTATGGAGTGGAGTGTATAGATGGAGAGAGAGAGAGAGAGAGAGAGAGAGAGAGAGAGAGAGAGAGAGAGAGGAAATTCCAGAGGGCAACTGAGTTACATCAATGGTAGGATCCAAAAGGAGTGCTTCATAAACTGCGTAACCATTTTTCAATAAGAGAAAATAATGTATTGCTTTTAATGAACGCAAATTAATGATTTTAAGTAAAATACATGGTTAGAGAAATTTGTAAGATTTTGTTATTAGGTCCAAAGGGAATTCAAATCATATAAATATCAAGACCAGGAATTTTGACACAATGAACAGATGGAGACGGAACTGGACGTCTCTGCAGAGAGGGAGGAAGTAGTTGCTTGATAGAGTTTTTGCATGTGCATGGGCAGAAATTATTCCACATTGTTATTAGTTATATATAATCTATAAAATTATAAACCAGCTCAATAATAGGCTAGGATCAGGTAATAAGGCGAGGTATGTCATAGACCATGCAGAGTCTTCCCCAAAGCACACATTTTCCACGATATTGTTCCATATCCCTCCTCTTTGTCTGAATAGTTAGTACTTATTCTTTATAGCTCATCTCAAGCATGAAATGACCATATTTTTAAACTTCTCAGAGTATCATGGAATATTTTTGTGAAGAAAAATTTCTAGGGAAAAAATTAGTAAATATAAACACTATATAAGCCTAGATTCTTGTCTTCAACTTGATGAATGTCAAGTTGCTTTGTCCAGCTACTGTAGGAGGTTCTAAAGCTGCTCCCATTTCTGTACTCACGTCTATCATGACTGATGTCAATAGTTCCCTGGTGGGAGCTGGTTTGTGAACCGCACTTTGAGCCATATAGCAATAAGACATTGACATACACAAAAACCTCACAGGTGCATACATAGGTGTATTCGTGCTCCTTCAACCACCTCCCCACCCTGTCACTGCACCAACACACACACACACACACACACACACACACACACACACACACACACACACACACGCACACACACACGCACACGCACATGCACACGCACTGCTGCAGAGGGTCCTGAAAGTGCTACTTCCTGATGCCTAGATCTGTGTATTACTCTTGGTTTTAGTTCTACTCTTTAATTTCCAGAAGATTCTATACTTTACCTCCCCCCCTTCTCATCCCTAGTCTAGTTTAGGACAATGGATCTCTGTTCTCAGCTTCCTTTTAAACATTTACAATTTGTTGATAATGCCAAAGGGCTTTAAAACATTCATTCTAAAGGGACTGGAGAAATGGCTCATTGGATTAGAACAGAGCCTTGGTGTCCAAAGGACCAGGGTTTGATTCCCATGATGGCTCACAAGTGTCTGCAACTCCAGTCCTGGATCTGGTGCCTTATTTTGGTCTCTATAGGCAATGCATGCACTTGGTGCACAGACACACAAGCAAGCAAAACATAAAAGAAAAAAATGCTATATATAGCTATTAATATTATCATATTAGAGATGAAGGACAAGGAATACTGTAAAATGACATATAATTTCATTAAAAATAACATTGCAATAAATCAGTACAAGTTAATGGATTTTTAATGAAAATAACTATTTTCTAAGCCAGGATCAAATAGGAAGAAGAGCAACATTATTTTACATATATTAAAAACCTCTCTGGTGTTTGGTGTCTTTCTTTTTTAGTTTGTTTGGGTTTTTTTGTTTTGGTTTTTTTTTTAATGATAGCATTTCTCTCTTTTTTTTTTTATTGGATATTTTATTTATTTACATTTCAAATGTTATCCCTGTTCCCGGTTTCTCCTCCTGAAACTCCCTATCCCATCCTCCCCCCCTGCTTCTATGAGGGTGCTCACTGCTCACCCATTCACTCCCACCTTCCCGCCCTGGCATTCCCCTGCACTGGGGCACCTATCGAGCCTTTCCAGGACCAAGGGCCTCTCTTCCCATTGGTGTCCGACAAGGCCATCCTCTGCTATATATGCGGGTGGAGCCATGGGTCGCTCCATGTGTACTCTTTGGTTGGTGGTTTAGTCCCTGGGAGCTCTGGGGGATCTGATGGTTGGTATTTTTGTTCTTCCTATGGGGTTGCAAACCCCTTCAGCTCCTTCAGTCCTTTCTCTAACTCCTCCATTGAGAACCCTGTGCTCAGTCCAATGGTTGGCTGCGAGTATCCGCCTCTGTATTTGTCAGACTCTGGCAGAGCCTCTCAGGAGACAGCTATAGCAGGCTCCGTTTGGGGTCTTTCTTTAGGTTATACCCTTCACTTCCTTTTCCTTGAGGAGCTGAAGGCAGCCTAGATCCTATTTCCACCTGTGGACCCTGTTTGCTGAGTGCTCATAGGCCTGGGAACTCCTCTGTGTAACAGTGCAAGAGAAGTGTGAAATGCATGAATAAATCAGGTCATTTGAAAAATAGTCTGACCGTACAGCCTCTAGAATGGGCTTTGGGGACCTGTAGAGGGTTTTGGGGACCTGTGGAGGGCTTTGGGGATGAGCACGGTCAAGGACAGCTTGCTTAATAACTCTTCATGCTGGCCTGTAAACATTTAGAGTGACTACCTCCCCAGTTTGGTTGGGGCTGTCTTGGTTTTCTTGCAGTACTGAGGACTGAACCTGGGGCCTCACACACATCAGGCTACCACTGAGCTACATCCCAGCTCCTGTCAGTTTTAACACTGAAAGTCCTGCATCCTCAGCAATCTGACTGCGGGTCATCACAAGGACACACATGTTCTCAGCTGAGCTGGGCACCCTGATGCTTACCTCTCCCTTCTCTACACCTCTGGTCCTCATTCTCTTTTCCCCTATAATGCATTTCCCAGACCTCTGAAAAACGTGGGTTGAGGTGAGGGCTGTCATAGAGGCACCTGGTAGAGATAGCCAGCTGCCCACTGTGTCCTTTCTCCTCATCCAAAGTCACAGAAATCTCATTTTGCTGTGTCAAAAATGTGATCCAGGCCTTGTATGGATTAGATGGTCATATGACATAGTAAGATGTTAGAGAAACTTGTTGGGTGGGGATTCTAAGGACCACTCATTTAAAAAAGGATAGAAAGGGGCTAGACAGGAGGCTCAGTGGGTAACAATGTGTGCGTTCAAGGACGGGGACTCAGAGCTCTGCTTCCAGCACCCCTGCAAAAAGCTGTGAGTGTCTGAGCTCCAGTTCTGTGGAGGACATAGGCAGGAGGCTCACGGAAGCTTGCTGCCCACCAGATGAACTCAAGGGTCAATGAAACCCTAGGGCCAAAGAAACAAGGTATAAGGTGATAGCACAAGATATCCCACATCCTTCTCCAGCCTCTGAGTTTGCAAGCACGCACGTACACACACACCCTACACAGGAACACTCTACTTGTTTTAATTGCACTCTATTGCTGTGATTAAACATTCTCCCTGAAAAGCACCTGAGGGCAGGAGGGACCACATGAGTTACAACCCTAGGCTACAGTCCATTACTAAGGGAGGTCATGGTAGGAACTTGTCACACCCATAGTCTAGAGCTGTGAGAGAGACAAGTGCTCCCATGCTGCATGCTTATAGGCTTTCATCTTTCATCACCCTTTATAGAGTCCAGGGCCCAGTCCTTGAAATGGTGTCACTCACATTCAGGGTGGGCCTTCCCACACCAATGCCCAGCCAAGTCATGCCCATAGGCCAGTATGACAGCTAGACTATTCCTCTTTAAGATCCTATGCCACGTGATTCTAGGTTGTGTCAAGTTGGCAGTTAAAACCCATACACACACACACACACATACACACACACATACACACACACACACACACACACACACACACACAAAGATAAATAAAACAACAATGCATAAGAGTAATAGTTTTTGCTCAGTGGTCGAGTGCTTGCTGCACACCATACACAGTGCCCTGGGCTCAGTCCTCAGGACCACAACAAACAAACCAGAACAGGTCCACAGTACACAGGTTTGTTGGCCCTTTGCTCTCTTTTGTCTTGCTATGTGGACTTCACCTGGGATTGATGGGTTTTCAGAGACTTATTATAGACATGAAGACCAGAGCGAGGCCTGGAGGGAAATAAACAAAGCTGAGGGTCAGAAGGGCAGTGGCTCCCCACTGGCTTAGCAGGGCTGCCCAAAAAGCCTTCGATGAATTAATTGTTTCTAGATTTCTTCTGTCAGTAAACGGATGGAAATAGATTTTAAAATCCCCATTGCACACTGCTTTCCAGATTTCTGTTGGCCAACTTCATTCACGATCAATGGAAGATGGGTTTCTTTAGTGCATAGACAGTTTATGTAGAGAAGATGACAGGCTGTAAACAAACATGACTTCATTTATGGCTGTTGTCTAGCTGCACTAAGGACTCATACATTCCCAGGAGGAAGGAGCCTCTGCAGCGGAATGATTCTTTCACCATGGGCTGGATTAAGTGGCTGCCCAGTTCTGCCCACACTCTTAGAACTGTCATCACAAAAGAACTCAGAGAAATAGCTCAAGAGGCCTGCAGGAAAAGCTGTCTTCCACATGCTTTCTGGGAAGTTTTACTTCCTTGCCCAGATACCTGGACTGACCTCAAGGGGTCTGGTAGTGAGGTCAGAGCCCATTTTCTCTTAGCAGTCTGTCAGAATTGGCCCCCATAGATTGCCACTCACTGTGGGGTGTGCCTGTATTCACACCTCAGGCTAGAGTGCTAGTGTGCTCAGGCTCTTGGGTAGAGGGCAAGGGTGTTTGACAGGAGTGTTGCCGGATCCATTGACACATAGCAGCTGTCTTCACTTAGAGGCTAGCCTTCCCTACTGGTCCCACTGTCTTCTTAGGCCACTACAGTAAGTAAGACTTTCAGTTTCTGGGCCTCTGAGAGGGCTCTTCTGTCATTGCAAGGTTTCATGGTGGGGTCTTCACTGCACTGATCACAGCTCTACAGATGGGCAAGGATATCACCCCTGGACACCATGATGCACCCACATGCTACCCTGCGGGCCCAGGAACCTACTGTGGATTGCTGTGCAAGCACCCTACCCTACAGTTCTTAGTCTGCTTTCCTCTTTGTTATAATAAAAACAAATATTAGGTTTTAAACAACATTAATGTTAAAACAATGAGGCTGGAAACACCAAGAAAGGTAGTACATAGGCTTTCAACTTAGAATGCAATAGCCAAGATGACTAGATAGGAAGAAAGGGTTCTGGGGGAAACAATAAAACCGGTTTCCACAGGCTCTGAGTGGGCTCCCAGGAAGCTCTGGAGGGGGGGGAGCATGCGCAAAGCACTCTTTCCCTTTAGTAAACTTGTCAACTCCACAGATAGGTGCAATTTTATACAAATACTTGCACCTATTGTATCTAGTAGTAGCAGAATAACTGTGGGTAAAGAGGGCTTGCAAGTAAGTCTCTGCCTATACCTGGAATGGGATGACCCCAAGGGTGGGCAAAGGGAACAGAATGGTAGACTGAGTCCTTTAAGTCTAGATACCAGAGATAGATTGGTCAGCCCTCCACTCTGGAGGTATACTTTGCATCTGCAGTCTCACCGGCTAAAAGAAACCTTGACCATTTACTGGTTCTGCCTGTGCCTGGTGTGAATTCTTCTCCTCCAGGAGCACAAGATGCCATGATTGGGACAGAAGGGGGTGTGGAAGGAGGCATCTCCTTACCTACAACATCCTGACTGCAGAGGCAAGCTCTCTGAGATCACAGCCTGCTTAGTAAACTTGCTGTTATTCTCTGAACCCTGGCCGGAGGTAGGGAAGCAGCACCCTAGATTCCCTGAGCAGGGGCTCTACCCACACTTCTTGCTTCTTCTCTTTGTCTACCATCAGCAAGAACCCCAGAGTGCTTGTCCATGCATGGATGGGCGCTACGGACGAGGGCCATGGAAGTGTGTGGCTGTCCTCCAGTACTCCAGGCCCAGACAGTCTCGATTCAGCTCTTATGAGGCTGCTACTTCTGCAGCTCTTTCTTAAAGAATCTTCCTTTAAGGGCTCCTGGAGTGTGTGGTTTTGTTTTGCTCTCCTCTCAGACATCTAAGCCCCTGTCTTTTTTTCCCTCTCCAGGGCTCTACTGGGTTCTGGTACCCTGCAACATTTGCAAGAAAACAAAATTTTTATTATTATATATGATAAATCAGTACTTCCCAAGGTTGTAAAGAGCCAAGAATCTTCTGTGTGGGTGTGTATGCATAAGTGGACATACATATAAGTATACTTGTGTGTTCACATGAACATTTGAGCAAGAGAAAGGAGTTTGGATGAGAGCAGAGACATACAAGACAAGGATACAGGGAAGGATGGTACACTGGCTTGTTCAAAGATGCCAGTCAGATATCACAGGCCCAGATACAACAAAATGCTCTGGGTCAGCCTGCTGGGGCCTGCCTGAGCTGTAAGGAGTGGGAGGTGGAAGGCACTGGGCGCTGTGCTCCAGGTGTCCCTGCCGAGTCAAAAAGCCACTAATGGAAATAGCCACCAGGGCATGATTTTTCATGCCCTGATTCCAATCACAAACCTGTCATCCAAGAAGAATATCGAAGGGGAAATTCCATTTCATTTTAAGCCAAATGTTCCCCCCACAGAAGCTAAAGCCCATGGGAACAAAGCTGATTGGAAAGACTGAGGATACAGTGTTCTGACTTCTCCAGTGAGAGGTGGCAAGGCGCATCATTTACTGCGAGATAACTTTGCTGAAAGGGGGACCTGCCCGTACACAGTGATGACCTTTCATGCTTCCTCGGACCAGACGCTTGACTCACGAGAGAACATGTGGCCCATCTGGTCTTTGTGAGCAGGCAGATGTGGGTCCTGGCTGGCGTTAACCTCATCATATGACTGACTGGAGTAAGGAAGGCGGGTGGAGGCATCGCACAGCAGGGTCTTGCCGAAGAGTCCCAGGGAGTGCCAGAGGGAAAGGAAGGGCTCTGGATCTGTCTTAGAGAAGAGAATAAGGCCAGAATACGAGCACTTCTGTGTCTACAGGTCATCCACACATGGGAAGACAGAGGAACAAAGAGGGCTGCAGGGACAACCATTTGAATACTCCAGGAAGGAACAGGCAGTATAGGGCTCCTTGTGATATGTCACATGTCACATGTCATTTATGACCACTGGTTGTTGGTAGTCAGGAGTTCTCCCAGTGACCCAGAGATATGGGTCTAGCAGAGTCTTTCTCTTCCACTGTTGGAAACCAAAGCTCAGAGATGGTGGATAAGACACAGCCAGTCAGTGCTCCTGAGCTTTTTGCCACCTGCTAAGCAAGGCATCCAGAGCTTTCTACCTGTGTTAGCCTTGTCTGATATGTGGCTTCTAGGATACACACCTCCTAGGATAGCTATGAACATGAGTCAGGATGCAATATCAAAAGGTTGGACACGTCTGGTCTGAGACAACCACGTGGATAGGCTGTTTTAGAGACCCAGGAGGTCCCATGGTGTAGGTGAGATTTATTCACTTGGACATCCTTAATGTATGGCAATGACTGAGAAAGCCCATCTCTAAGGGGACATAAGGATTCACTGCTGTGGACAGTGTCGCATTCACTCCTTCAGGTTTCCTCAGTCTTGGGTACCTTCTGTTTCTTGTGCTTTTCCCATGTGGGTAAAAGAAATCACAGTCATGGTGCCATCAGTACACAGTGGTGGTGAAGGACAGCTCCTGCACTGCAGTGTCTCAGGGATGTTGGTTGAAAGTCACTATAATAGGAAACTATAGCACCTGTCAGGCCTTGGGGCAAGACCAACTTCCTATGCTATTCCAGACTATAGGAGGCACTTGGGGGTCCAGTTCTTAGCTGTTTCTTCTCCTTCTCCTTCTCCTTCTCCTTCTCCTTCTCCTTCTCCTTCTCCTTCTCCTTCTCCTTCTCCTCCTTTCTCTTCCTCCCCCTCTTTCTCTTCCTCCTTCTCTTCCTCTTTCTTTTCCTTCTCCTCTTCCTCCTCTTGCTCTTCCTCCTCCTCCTTCTTCTATTTAAATAGTTTTTGTTTCATTTTATTTTAAATATCTTTAAATTTAAAAAAATGACTTTGAAAATTTGAGACTTGGTCTCAAGCTGGCCTCAGACTCTACAGCAGAGACAGGCCTTAAGCTTCTGGTCCTCTTGCCTCTGCCTCTTGAGTACTGGCATTATTGGCAAGCACCACCACACCAGTTACCTTGTTTTTTTGTGAATCAGGAGTACTCCGTGCTCTGTGTAGAATATTTGAGAAATGCATACATAGTATAAAAGAGTTATTATATAATACCACCAATGGTGTGTTTCTTTCTTTTGTAAAAGTGTATGCATGTGCATATGCATACACGTGAGTGTGGACATGATGGTGTTTGTTGCACATGGGAAATGTGTAACAATTGTTCTCTAAACAACAGCATTTGGTAGTTGTACAATGCTAAATGAAGTTTAACATACTTTACCCACTTACTTTCTATTACGTTGGCCCAGAGTGTAATGATTTCCTTAAGATGGATGTTTGGAAGTCAAGTTCTAGAAATAAAAGCCGAGGCCACCTCCAACCTCATCAACATGCGTCGTTAAAACACCAGCCTAGCTTCAAGAGACTTTGCCGCAATGGTACACATCCAGCATGAGTGGCAGGTCCAGAGAACAGTTCCCCTGAGGGATGTTGAGAGTGGGAGCTCTTTCATCTGA
>CM052706.1:19777906-19797348 GCA_028551405.1 Uromys caudimaculatus
GAGAGAGAGAGAGAGAGAGAGAGAGAGAGAGAGAGAGAGAGAGAGAGAGAGAGAGAGAGAGAGAAGTTTAGCATGGGACAAAGAACTTGCCTCAACATTTCATGATGAAACTCTCAGTTGCTTTGATAGCAAGTCATACATGGTATTTGCTGAACATATTGTTTAAGGCTGTGTGCTTTACTGAAACATGAATGTGGTTGGGCAGGGTGTAGGTTACACACAAGGGTCATACATAAGGAGGGCTGAGGAGATGAATCAGTAGATAAAGTATTTACCATGAAGGTGTGAAGGCAGGAATTCCTACATTAAAAGAAAAAAAAAAACCCTGAGTGGGTGTGGCGGCCTGCCTGGAATCCCAGATCTTTGGATTCCCTGGGCAAGCTGGCTATCTCTGGTGAGTGAGAGACCCTGCCTCAATAAATAGAGGGAGGAGAGATTGAAGCAGACACTCCCTCAACGGCTGGTCTCCACGTGCATGCACATTTGTGTGTGCTCCCACATGCGTGAACATGCATTCACACATGCATACACACCTCCCACACATATATACATGACAATAAAAAAGCAATCAAGCTAAAGGTCTAGGGAAAGACGCATATCCTGGAACGCTAATCACACCACATATTTATTAGATACTTGTGTTGAAAATGTGTTTTCTAGTGCTTACGCTCTGTAATTTGTTTTGTTTCATAATTCATATACATGTATTCATGCACACACATACATACATGTCCACACATGCACACACATGTCCACACATGCACACATGGGCACAATGCACACACATGTCCACACATGCACACATGGGCATAATGCACACACATACACACACACACACACACACACACAGCCTATTCAACCTAAGTCTAATGAACCTCAGTTTAAAGACTCCCATTTGCTTTTTAAAATAATACTTATAGAACCCCACATTCACAGTAAGGTACGTTCTACTTGCTTCTCTGGCATCTTAGTGAAGGGAGTAAGATTTGAGTGAAAGCCAAAGCTGCCTTTGAATGTATGACATCTTCCACTCCCCTACATCCAAGGCCAGTTTCCATGGAGATGGAGTCAAGAGGCCATGGATGTGACCCTTAGCTGGGCCTTCTGCAGCTGCCACTAGCTGGAGCTCTTGACTCCAAATCTCTACTAAGGCTGTAGGCTATGGAAAATGGGGTGCTGGGACAGCTCTAGGTGGATCCTGAGTGGGA
Organism: Uromys caudimaculatus; assembly: GCA_028551405.1. Classification (NCBI taxonomy): domain Eukaryota; kingdom Metazoa; phylum Chordata; class Mammalia; order Rodentia; family Muridae; genus Uromys; species Uromys caudimaculatus. The sequence goes on from CM052706.1 coordinate 19,779,115, forward strand.
TCAGACTGTAAGTGCAGGGAATAGGAGGTACATGGGGTCTGTCTGGGTTGACCAAGTCTCAGGAGCAAAAGTAGCACATCTCTGGCTGTCCTCATCTGTACCTGGTCTCAGGTGGATGATCTTGACCCTCTGCTGCCTCAGCATCTCCCATAGACACATCCCTCATGTCTTTATTTTGGTTGCTGGGCATCATCTATATTCCAACATAGGACAAATGTTTCTTTTTTATGTATCATCTTAGGCATCACAGTACCAGGTTCTAGCTAGCTTTTCCTTCACCATCCCTGGTATGCTGTTTCCTAAGGTAGGATTCTAGTGGCCCATGGGGAAGTGTTAAGATTTTTCACCTCCTTCCACACTCAGGTTAAGCAGACTTGCCTGGGGCTCTGACCACTAGGATGGGGCTGGAAATCAGATGTGGGCAGGTGACCTGACCTACCTAGTGGGCTCAAAACAGGAAGGGTCCCAAAGGCATGTAAAGCCATTCTAAAAGGCAGTGTCTGTCTTAATCACATCTGTATCCATCATGCCCAGAACCACTCCTGGCTTATTAGATCCTCAATAAAAACCCATTGAAAGGATCACTAAAACTCAACCTAAGAAGGCAGCAAGGGGTTGCTGGGCTGGACTGTGAGGTCCTGAAGAAAAGGACAACTTTCTGTAGAAACAGGAAGTGGTCTGGTCTGGAGGTTGGAATGGGACAGGATTGACAGTGAGACATCGAAGCCCTGGGTAGACAGGTGTGGGCAGGATGGAAACTCAATCATACTTCTATAGACTGCACACTTTCTGGGCTGAGTGGTGGGGAAGAAGGACTCAGGACAGTATCCTGCGTGCGAATGCTTTCATTATAGCTTCTGAAGCAACAGCCCCTCCCAGCTTCCCCTTACTGTTCTAACCTTCCTTCTGTCTTCCTTCCTGTCTGTCTCCCTACAGTCTGCCTTCCTGGCAGGTTCTCCTAACTACTGAATGTCAGAATGTCTCTGATCTAGCACTTCCTGTCCTCTCTATAATCATTCTCTCACAGCAAGCCCATCTCCAGCTGTGTCTCTAGGCATCAGCTCTATGCTTGAGAGCCGTGAACGTGTCTCTGACTTCCATTTTGACTGTATCCATGAACTGCCAATCTGCAAGGCTGGTGACTTCCTGTGGCTTACCAAAAGATGACTCAACTGTGACTTATCCAATAGAAAACACCTCCCCTTCTAGTCCTACCCATAATGCCTCTTTTTACCCCACTAGTATCTATCTCAGGAAAGGACACAAGAATCTGCCAGATCAAGTCTGGCAATCAAAGGAGGCCAGGAGCTGCCAAGGATACCATATGCAAAGAGTCAGCCCCCAGTGCTATGGGTAGAAAGATGGCCTAACCAACAATAGCCCTCACTTGCAGATGCCCTCCCTGTACCTGTGTGATATCAAGAACAATAATCTCCATGCTCGGGTGGGTAGTTTACCTTGCCCCACTCCTTTCCAGGCTGTTCCAGCAATCTGCCTCAAAAGCGCATTTTTTTCTCTCTTTTATCCCCCTGCCTATATACAATCCTTTAGGAAGTCATGTTGGATCTGTCTCCAAAACTTTTCAAACACATCCATTCTTCTCCATTGTTCCTCTGTCTCCTGTCCCCGGGGCCACTCAATGGGCTGCCCTGATACCGTTCTTGCCCGTCTCCAACCTATTCTCCACACAGCAGCCAGAAATTCAATTTTTTATTTCTTATAAAAGGAACACAGAGACATAGTTTAAAAAGACAAATGGTTCTATACAGCTTATAATGAAAACAGTGGGCTCCTGTCCCATCTCTCCTCAGTCGCAGTTCACGCTTCTGGGAGGTGAACACATTCAACACTTTGGCAATTCCCACCACCCTTACTTACCCTGCTAACACTTGATTTTTAAGTTCTTGGTTATTTTCTCCTGAATTGAAGCCACAGGGTGAGATGTATTCTCTTGTCACCACGCCACACCACCCAGATGTCTCCCTCGAACATCTCTTCAATACAGTCATGCCAAAGTTAGATTAAGTCGCCAGTTCTGGGTCAGTTGCTTGCTGGTGTGGCCTGAGAGGGGCCCGAAACTGCAAACATCCTTCCTGGAGGGAGGTTTAAGACTCAGGAAGTAAAACTCACAACAATGCATTTCGTGATTCACAAGACTCTTCTTCAAGGTTAGAGACGAGGTAACAACAGTGGGGGGAGGGGGGGCGGAACAGCCTAGCTTCCTGGAAGTTGTCCAGGAACATGGATACTGTGAGTGGTCTCCTCTATGCTTGCTGGGCCTTCTGGTGATACACCTGCCTTTGAACTCATCTGTGCTCCTGTAACTAAGCCCTAGTTCATATCTCCATCGCTTACCCTAGTATACTCACTGGGGGGCTAAGCTGATTTTGGGTAGAATCATTTCTTTGGTCTGCCACTGGTGAACATATGTTTATTTAAATCTTCTAAGGAAAAGTTATACAACAGGTGTGGGCCAGGAAGGGCATGGAATCTTTACATCTCTTCATCTCTCCGTCACTCTTTTTCCTACCTCACTGTGCCCTCTCCCCTCATCCACAGCCTCCCCCGTTATGGTTTCAGGCTCTGCAGTAGAATCTGGCTTCTTTCCTGTGTCCTCGCCCTTTAGAGATGCATTGTTCACTTTTGGCTGGTCTGCCAGTATGGCTGCTCCTTGTCTATCTACTTCTATATCACCTTTGTTGCATCTTATCTACGGTGATCTTCCTTGATTATTCTTGTCTTGTAATATAGTTTTGAACTCCCGGTCTTCCTGCCCCCACATTCTGAATATCGCTGACAAGGTGAAATTGACCAGGGGAAATGACAGTAATATATTTATCCTGTTTATGGTTAAGAACAATCTTTTTTTATGTGAAACTACTTTCTACCAAAGTACTCATTTACCTATTCTTTAAACTCCACATAGCTCCCAGTAGGCAACCTCCAACGATTCCTTCATCAGCGGACATCAGGGCCAAGGAGGCAGTACAAGTCATTTCTCTTGCTTGGCATTGGAAGTACCCACTGGGTTAAGTCTTAGTGTGGGAGGATTTATTACCTCTCTCTCCCAGTATCAGAGCACGGCTAAGGGGTCTTTCTGATAGCCCGGACAAGATTGTACAACATAATCGCTGCACTCCAGGGCCAGAGAGATTATTTGGCAGCCATGACCTTCCGGAATTGAAGGGGAGTTGATCTTCTAACTGCTAAAAGATGTGGCAGAGACTACGCCTCTTTCTAGAGAAGGAAGGAATGGTGTTTGTATACCTACTAATGAAGAATAGTTAGAAATACCAACCAAGCATGTTTCTCAGATCCACCAACAACTAGCAGAGATAAGGGGTTCTTGGTTTAAAGTGTGGCCTTGGGCATTCTGGTTGCTTCCCTTCACAGGGTCTTTACAAATGCTCTTCTGGGCCCTGTTATTTGAGGATTGTTGACTGAATTTATTAACAAACTTCTTTCTTCTCACCTAGAATTGCTCAGACTCCAGAAGGTCATGTAGGTGGAATGAGGTACAGAAGCCATCTTCCCAGCCCCTGACTTTTTGGCTTCTGAAGGAACTCTGACTTCTGCCTCTTATCAACACCTCTGCTTAGCCTGAATCAGCCAGAGTGGTTGTCACCCTTGTCCTAATGGTAGTGAGGACTTCGTCCTGATGTGGGGCAGTGTGGGGGTGAAAGGAATTGGAGAAGGTTTGGCATGGGATAGGAGTTGGTACCTGCAGCTCGGAACAATGCTGAAAATGTGGGGCTTTACCCCACTCTTCTTGTTCACTTTTCCAACTTCTGTTCAAATAACAAAAGAGGGTAAGAGGAGCTGGAGCAGGGGGCCTAATTGAGAATCCGCCCCTGTTTGGGCAGACTATCTACTGATTGGTCCTTAATCTTCACTTCATTTGCATACACACAGACAATCAGTGTTTGCCTGAGTCTGTATAAACCTCTGGATACAGCCTTTTCTTTGACTCTTTTGGCTGTCAGACTGAGCTTCTCTCTCTCTCTTTCTTTCTTTCTTTCTTTCTTTCTTTCTTTCTTTCTTTCTTTCTTTCTTTCTTTCTTTTTTGGTTTTTTCGAGACAGGGTTTCTCTGTATAGCCCTGGCTGTCCTGGAACTCACTCTGTAGACCAGGCTGGCCTCGAACTCAGAAATCTGCCTGCCTCTGCCTCCCGAGTGCCAGGACTAAAGGCGTGCGCCACCACCGCCCGGCTGCTTCTCTCTTTCTTGAAGGTCTGCTTCCCAGATGCCCCTGATGTTTAGAAGCAGACCCTACATCAGTAGATTCTCTCCTAGTCATCAGTGGGAGATGTGCTCTTTGGAGGAAAAGGACAAATTATCTGTAGATTTGCCTGCTTTTCCGTGGAAGACTTTGGAGAGACTCTTGGAAGACTCTGTCCTCAGTAGAAGGTTCTCTTGCTCTTTGAGGACAGACTCCTTAGAAGGTGAGTTACTGCTGTTTGTCATTGATGGACCAGCTCTTGGTGGGAATCTCACGGCCAGGAGAACTTAGAATCATCACATTCACCTTTGTACCCACTTGGTTTTCACCTGTGGCCGCCAAGAGCTTAAAGGGATCACTTCCATGCTAATAGACTCCCTGCTGCACTCACCCTCTGGAGCCTGTCTGCTTCATTTCTCTAGAGGGGTGAGACAAGTCTGACTGACAAAGAAGACAATGTATCACTGTGACCACAGATACACGGTATCATCCTCATCCTTCCTAATGTAGCCTTGGCATTGAACCTAGAGTTGTGTGCTTGCTAAGCCAGTAGTCTACCAGTCATGAAACATCTGCGGCATATATTTTGAAAATATGCCAAAGATTTAAAACTATCTATTCAAAGATTGAGTATCGACTGTATGCTGAATACTTCTTTAGGTATTTGATGTAAAGGGAACCACATACACAAAATGCCAACTTTCATGAGGCTCCATCCTTCTTGTTGGGTGGTCATTGGTAAGCTATGTCCTAGCACATGGCGAATTATAAAACATGTTAGAAACTGATAATTTTATGAAAGTTGAAAAGTAAGGCAGATTGAGGGAGATTCAGAGTGTCAGGAGATGGGGCAATTTATGTCACCCAATAGGTGAACAGGGAACCTTTCTTGGGAGCTGGTCTGTGAGCAGATACCCTCTGTAAAGGTTCTCAACCTTCCTAATCCTGTGACCCTTTAATACAGTTCCTCATGTTGTGATGGCCCCCTAATTATTTTTGATATTTCATAACTGTAGTATTGCTATTGTCATGAATCCTAATGTAAATAGCTGTGTTTTCCAATGGCCTTAGGCAACCTCTGTGAAAGGGTCTTTTGACCGCCAGTGGTACTGTGAGCCACAGGTTGAGAACCACTGCTCTAGGGGCTACAGAAGGAGCTGTGAGCTGTGTGGAAGGACAGTATTTGACAAGGAAGGAAATCACTCTTGCGAAGGCCCCAGTGCAGCACACTGGTATTAGAGAGGTCACGGCTATGGAGATAGAATTAGGAGAGAAGTCTCTAGAAGCATGTGCCTCAAGGTCTTGTAAACTCTTGTTCGAACTTGGAGTTTTCATCAAGTGTCAAGCTCAAAGGACTGATGTGAGCAGAGGGCTGATGGAGGCTGTTGTGTTCAGCTGAGAGCTCTCTTCATGTAGCCAACAGAATATAGGTGGCAAATGGAGAAACAGACACTGGTAGTAACGCAGGCATGAGATGACAATGGCTCAGAGGACAGTGACAGCAGCGGAGTTGGTGACAAGTGGTTGAACACTGAACATGCACACAAGGTACACCCCAGAGAATCCCCAGAGAACAGTGAAAGGGAATAAGAAGAATTTAGGATGATCCCAATAGTTTTTGGCCTGAGTCTTTTAGTAGAGTCTCTGGTAATGTTGGAAGTTTGGCAAAGGCTAGAAGAAGGATGAGTAGGATTCATGAGTATCCACAGATATGGTATTCATGGATGGTATGATGGTTTTAAAAAAAAAATGGCCCCCATAGGCTCATAGGGAATGATGCTATTAGGAGGTGTGGCCTTATTGGAGTAGGTGTGGCCTCACTGGAGGAGTGTCACTAGGGGTGAACTTTGAGGTCTTGGAAGCTCAAGCTTGGCCAGTGTGTCACTGCCACTTCCTGTTGTCTACAGATCCAGATGTAGAACTCTCAGATCTCTCTCCGGCACCACGTCTGCCTGCGTGCTGCCATGCTTCCCACCATAATAATAATGGACGGAACCTCTGAAAGCCCCAGTTAAATCCCCAGTTAAATGTTTTCCTTTATGAGTTGCTGTGCTCACAGTGTCTCTTCACAGCCATAGAACCCTAACTAAGATGGAACTCATGAAATCAGGGTCAAAGGTAACAGGAAGCAGAAGATTTTCTTTCTGGTTAAAATCTCCAATAGCAATCTAGATGCAGAACATTTCAGGCAGAGGGAAGAACTGAGCAATTATCCCAAGTAGTGAACAAGCTTAGCAGAAGGCTAGTGTGTCTGGAGCACTGGGTGATGGGAGATTGCCAGACAACAGGAGGGAAGGGTGGACAGAAGCCAGGTCATGCAAGTTTTCCATCGTGATATGAACTTTTGAGTTATTTTATTTTATTTTATTTTATTTTATTTTATTTTATTTTATTTTATTTTATTTTAGTGTGTGTGTGTGTGTGTGTGTGTGTGTGTGTGTGTAGATCAGAAGTCAACATGGAGATTTTGTCTTGATCCCCCTCCACCTTATTTTTGAGAGATTGGGTCACTCACAAAATCCAGAGCTCACCATTGTCCAGACCAGCTGGCTACTGAGCTCTAATGATCTGCTGACCTTCCTCTGAGCACAAGAGCTCAGATGTGCGCCACCATACTCAGCCTTTACGTGGTGCGAGGGATTCAAATTCAGGTTCTTAAGCTTGTACGGCAGGCACTTGGCCAACTAAACCATCTCCTCAGCCAGAGCCCTGGACTCAGAGGGATGAGAACTAGTCCATTGCCAAAGAATCAGAGTGATTCTCCTGTTGAAGAGCCTTCTCCCAAAAGTGGGAGAGAGTCTGCCACTACAGACAGGAATGAGTTAATAGTGTAATGGAGAAACTGCGTGATCTGGCTTCTGCCCACCCTGCCCACCAGTTGTCTAACAATCTCCCAGCACCCACTGCTCCAGACACACTAGCCTTCTGCTAAATTTGTTCCCTGATTGGGATATTTGCCCAGCTCTTCCCTCTGCCTGAAATATTCTGTCTCCAGCTTCTGCATGGCTACCTCCTTCTTACCAAGGTCTTCATTTAAATGTTACCAGCTCCAGACGTCTCTATGACAGTGCAGATCTCTAGCTTCTGTCACACTGTCTTGCTTTGATGTCATTACAGTTCTTCCTTCAAAAAGATGTTTTCTTTTATGTGTGTTTGTTATGTATAAACCCGCAGACATAGCTGAGCTATTTTAGAGGGCTGTCACTCTGTGTGCAGTTCCTTGCCTGTCTTGTTTATTGAGGTGTCCTTGGGCCTAGTATGGTGTCTGGCACATGCAGGAGGGTCTAGGTTGCTGAACAAATGAACACATAGAGCCTCCTCTGAGAATGGGAATTCTGCCCAAACCCACCTCTGCCCCTAGGTCCCTGTTTGCCTTTAAGGTGAACTGGTTTTCTGCCTAAATGAAGATAAGCTGAATTTAAGAACTTCCTATGAGCTGGAAACCAGTGACTTCCTGGAAGGTTGTTGAAGGTACAGAGCCTTCGCCAAGGCTCTCAGGACCGGTCACAGACAAGACATTCAGCAGGGTTCAGGAGCATGGGGTCTCTTGCTTCCTGTGCAAGGAAAAGCTAGCCTGGGAGAGTATAAGAGATGCCACTTAATTCACTGAAGTAGAATCTCTGATGGGTTGAAGTTCTAGTAAGACTCCATTCACTTTTAGTTTGTCCTTGTTCATTAGGCAGAATCTTCCTGAGGTTTTGCTTAAGAGCCTCAGATGGTTCTCTTTCCTCAGCTGTGAACATCTCAATCCCTCAGGTATCAACGGCAGCCCAAATAAGCCCATTGCCTCCCTTTTGGATGGCTCACAGTTAAGAATGGTTTTGACGAATGAATATTCATAACCAATTTCTCGGTAGTAAATACAAACTGAATCCATATTACTCAAAATGTCTTGTTCCCACATGCTTTTTCTCCTAAGTAGACCTGCATCACAAAAATATATTCAGCTAATACCATATTTTAAATTTAGTACAAAATACCTGTGGGAATTCATTCTATCTTTTGTTAAGCTACTTTATAATATTCTATTTTCCTTGTTTATTTATAAAGCTTAAAATAATTATTGCCTTTTCCTGTCACTGTGATAAAGTACTCTGAGGCCAATAAGATGGTTCAGTAGGAGCTTCTGACCTGAGTTCAATTCCTGGGACTCCCATGGCAGGAGAGGTCTAACTCCCATGGCTTTGCCTCTGACCTCCACAAATGCCATGGCAAGCCCATGCGTGTGCACATATGTACATGCACACAATAAACAAATGTACTTAAAATTTTACTTAAATATTTAAAAAGTATCCTGACAAAAGCAACCTAATAAAGGAAGGTTTTATTTTGGCCCAAAGCTCCAGGTGATAGTCCACAGGGAGGGGACGAGCCTGTGGTAGGAGCAGGAGGCAGCTGGTTACATTGTAGCCACAACCAGGAAGCAGAGAATGATGCTAGAGCTCAGCTCTACTTATGCAGCTCAGCACCTGTCTTAGTTAGGGTTTTACTGCTGTGAACAGACACCATGACCAAGGCAAGTCTTATAAAGACATTTTATTGGGTCTGGCTTACAGGTTCAGAGGTTCAGTCCATTATCATCAAGGTGGGAACATGGCAGCATCCAGGTAGGCATGGTGCAGGAGGAGCTGAGAGTTCTACATCTTCATCTGAAGGCTGCTAGTAGAAGACTGACTTCCAGGCAGCTAGGATGAGGGTTTTAGAGCCCACACCCACAGTGACACACCTACTCCAACAGGGCCATAACTTTTAATAGTGCCAGTCCCTGGGCCAAGCATATAGAAATCATCACAGCCTCCATGTCCAGAGAAGGATGCCTCAGAGGTTCAGGGTGGATTTTTCCACTTCAGTTTACCTAATCAAGATGACCAACGGGCATTCCCAGAGACTAAACAAATCTAGATAAGCCCCACAGGTGTAGCTTGAGGTTCATCTCTTTGGTGATTCTGGATCCTATCAAATTGACAAAGAAATCAGCGCATTTGCCTGACTTTTTTTTTTTTTTTTTTTTTTAGTTTTTCGAGACAGGGTTTCTCTGTGTAGCCCTGGCTGTCCTGGAACTCACTCTGTAGACCAGGCTGGCCTCGAACTCAGAAATCTGCCTGCCTCTGCCTCCCAAGTGCTGGGATTAAAGACGTGCGCCACCACTGCCCGGCTTGCCTGACCCTTTCCTTGTGAAGTTTATTGACATTTGTTGTGTCAGACAAGATCAGACCAGAGGATCAGAACTCCTGATCAAGACTAAGGAAATTTACTGGAATTAGATCATCTGCATGTGTGGAGAGGAGACCTGTGGAGGTCTGTTGTGCTGGTATCTATTGGTTAGGCCTGAGGTCATGATAGATCAATGCAGTAACTGGTGCCTAAATGTATTTCCCAAGCTTCATACAAACTTACCTTGTACCACTCTCAACCAAGTAGGGAAAGGGAGTCTAAGAAAGACACCTGCAAGTTAGCAACACTAACTGGTAACATCATTGTTCTTTTGAATTTAGATCTGTTTTCCTCCTGGTTATGGTCCTAAATATGTCAACTATACTAAGCAACACCAGCATGGGTTTGTTACAAGCCTCCATCTGACAAAGACAGAGATGTCTTCCCTCAGTTCTGATGGTCAGACAAGCCAGTATTATCATCCTGGTTTCCTTGGTCTCTCTTTTGTGAAGCCAGCTCTATGGGGTCTTGAAGAGCTTTCTTGCTCTCTTTCCCCAGTCAGTGCCCTCTGCCTGGGCCAAGCCTGAGTACTGAATGGGCAACAGCTCCCAAGGGGGGAGAGAGGCACAGTGACCAGCTCATGCAGGCATTGCTTCCCTGGACAGCTAGTCTACTTATGAGATGCCACTGCTTCCCTGACACATGCGATACTTTTGTGTCTCTGTGACCCAGATTCTTGACAATTTAAAGGAGGGCATGCTTATTAAAGCTCATGGTTTTAGAGAGTTTTCCATCCCTCGCAGCCGGGAAGGCACAGTTCCTGTGGTGGAGATTTGTCACATGGTGTGGCTAGGAATGGAGATAGGAATGGCGCAGGTGTGACCTTGAAAGTCTTATCCCTAATGAGCTGCTTTGGCCAGCCAGGTCAAAGGGTCTTAGATCTTCACAATCTTCAAGATAGTGTCACAGCCTTGGGACCCCAGACTGGAGTCTCACATTTCAGAGTCAAACCATGACAACAGATCTCCTTTTAAAAATATGATTCTTGTCTTTACCACTAATTTTTATTTTTATGTATATGGGTGTTTTGCCTGAACGTATATCTGTGTACCACTTGCCTGATCCTGTGGAGGTCAGAAGAGGGTGTCAGCTCCCTGGGCACTGGAGTTATAGTTGTTGTGAGCCAACCTGTGGTTCCAGTCTAGGAATCAAACCTGGGTCCTCTAGAAGAGAAGCCAGTATTCTTAACTGCTGAGCCATTCTCTTCAGCCCATCTCATCCTTAATTTACACTTTCATTCCTAGTTGTTGGAGCATTAGCACCAGCCTGCCTCAACCCTTGGTTCCTACCTGGACACAGAGGTAAATGTCAAAGTTACTCGCTTGTTCAAACAGTACTTTCCATCCTGTCTGGACTGATCTCTCTTTGCCTCCATGACTTCTGGTGGTGCTCACTCAACCATTGCGCTTCAGCACCTGCACCCCGGCCTAGAAGGCAGTCATTGTCACCTCTGCAAACTCAGCATATTCTCCCACATCTGGCTGATTTTTATATCTTAGAAGATTTTAATAAATTAATATTGCGTGTGTATGTATGATATCATTTTTTGTTGTTTTGTTTTTTGAGACAGGGTTTCTCTATATAGTCCTGGCTGTGCTGGAACTCACTATGTAGACCAGGCTGCCCTCAAACTCAGAAATCCGTCTGCCTCTGCCTCCCAAGTGCTGGGATTAAAGGCGTGCGCCATCACCACCGAGCCATGTCTTATATCTCTTGAAGATACAAATGTATGCTATTCTTCTCCCTTCTCACAGGCCCGGGAGATGGTGAACCCTGTTCATGTCATTTCCCAGTACCCAGGGCCATACCTGTATCCAGTAGAGATCTATACTTGAAGGAAGACTGAAGACAAAAGCAAGAAGAGGGAAGACATACAAAACCCTTACACTACAAAAAGAAAGAAAGGAAGAAAATGGTGGAAGCCCATTTTTAACGTGCATCGAGGTTAAATCCCCAAGTTGGTCGTGAGAAGACACTGTAACAGCAATCTCTCTCCTGGAGCCAGGGCCAGCTTGTGCCTGCGGTTTGCAGAAGGAGTCCACTTCAGATACAGGGCAGTGTCTGTCTTCTGTAAACCAGCAAGCCCATATGGCACCCAGGTGCTTTTTTGGACTCTGGGCAAGCGTGGACTTGCTCATGCTCTGGAAACTTCTACAAATAGTGTGCAGATCCCAGAATGGAAGGGTCAGGCCTCGCTGGAGAGGCGGGGCCTGGCAGAGGTTTATGAGCTCGAGGTGAAACAGGAGAGACAACTTCAAGCTTGCCAGACTCCCTGAAGCACAATAGAATAAGCTCATCTGGCCTTTAAAATCTTAGGTATCATATCCAGAATCCAAGTTCCCCAAACTGCCTGCAGTGTCTGTCTTTCCATTTAGAACTCTGCATCCAAGATGCTTCAGCAAGCACATTAGCAGCCCTGGGAGAGCAAAGTCAAACCAAAATAACCAGCAGGAGGCTCAGGGATGCTCAGACCCTTTTCATGTCTACTTTGAGATCTAAACGTGCAGTAACTTGAAACAGCCCTGGCTTATCTTTAAGGTTGATGTGCTCTCTCTTCAGCTTGTGGACACTTGGTTAGATCCTGGTGGCTGCCACCTATACCTGATCAATCAGCAGTTCTTTCCAGCCACATGTGGATGGTTGCCATTGCCCCATGGGGCTTTTAGTGTGGCAGGCCGAGAGAGGTGAGGGAATCAGGGCAAAGGAGATGAGAGTGAATAGGACTGAGTGGGAGGAATTTCAGAGAAACTTCTAGAAGTCTTTTCTAAGTCCATTTGTTTCTACCATATCTTAAAAACTGGATGTGGTCATGGAGGCCTTAGGCAAGCTAATGTTGGTTTATTAGGAGCCAAGGGAGACTATTTGATCTTTGAGGTCCTTTCTAGAAGTAAAAGTCAAAAATAAACTATAGTCTCAGATAGCTGGTTTTATTTAGGACAAGTCATTTTATGTACACAGGTCTTAGTTTCTTTCCTCCCAGAATGGGCGAGTTTGAGCTTAGAGGTCCTTCAGCCACGAGGCGAGAGACAAGGGATGCTCCCAAGTGGGCTGTGAGCTTCACTGTAGGCTGGGAGGCAGCAATGGAGCTCTGAGATTAGAGCTTAGCTCTGAGATACTTGAATTGAAGAACATTTACTTATTTTATGTGTATGCTTTTGCCCACGGGTATGTATGCCTGTTCACCACCAGCAGGCAGTACCCACAGAGGCCAGAAGAGGGAGGACTTTGCATGTGTGTATAAATACAGACACACATGTACCTCAGCATGTGTGTGTAGGTCTGAGGATAGGTCCTCACTTCCTGCTTTGTTTGAGACAGTCTCTTGTTGACTAGTTCATGTGCCAGGAAAGCTGGCCTTCAAGCTGCTGAGGACTCTCCTGTCTCTGCTTGCTATCTCAAGGTAGGAGTGTTGGGGTCACAGATGCATCCTACAGCCTCTCAAGCTGTGCAGCAAGTGCTTTACCTCAGTGGGGAGCCATCTCCCTAGACCTCTGGGAAGTCATTTCTAAGCCTGTCTTGTTTCCTGGGCCTGCTATAACAAAGTGCCACAGACTTGACTTAAAACAATAGAAATTTATTCTCACACAGACCTGCAGGTAAGAACCGGGATATCAGTGTGGCAAAATTGGATCTCTCTAGAAATGCTGAGGGAGACTCTGCTCCCTCCCTTTCCTTACATCTGGTTTCTCTAGCAACTCTTGGCATTCCTCAGCTGGAAACACACTAAGTCAGTGGGCATAGCTGCTCTATTTAACTCTTTCCTTTCTCTTATAAAACCACTGGATTTAGGGGTCACCTTAGTCTAAGATGACCTTGTCCTGAAACCTTACCTTACATCTATGGAGACCCTATTTCTAAATAAAGCCGCATTTGTAGACGTCAGTACTTAGATGTGTTCTTTTGGGGTTATGGCTCAACATTTTAGTCCAAACTCCATTAGTCACACCACCACCACCAGAACAAAACAACAAATTCACCTTCTTACAGTATACCAGGACCTACCGTGGGCTTTGTTTTACTCAGTTTCTGTACAGATGGTATCCTCAGTGTAGCTGCCATGGTGAAGACGTGCAGAGATTTGCTTGGGAGTTCAAGCTCATCAAACTCAGGCAAGCAGGAAGACCCAAGGGCCTGGGGACCAGAGAGCTGCACGCTTCAAACTTAAATGACTTCTGCCTGTCCTTCTTGGCCTCAAGTATGCTCCATGTGCTGACTTCTCTTTCTGTTCAGGTCTACTCTACTGCTATTTCCTTTTGTCCTTCCCTGCACAGGGGGAGGATAAAGCTCACACAAACTGTTAGGTGTAGACTGACCCTACAGGTGGAGTTCAGCAGCATACATTCCTCCTCTGTCGCAGAACAGAAGAACCATGGTGAGACGACATGTCTGTGTTCTTCTGTTCTTACCCTTCTCTTGAGGAATGATGCATCTTGATGTGACCTGGGGCTGATGTCTGCTCTGTCCTCCTCTCATTCTGAGCTGGAGCTCCAAGTGCTGTCTGCTATGCTGCTACTGAGGTCCGGCCTTTCTGGCACTAGGAAAGGGCTGTTCTCAAAAGGGTTCCATATACATCATTAGGAGCTCAAGGTTTGTTGATTGACATGTGGCCATGCTGAAATGCAAATATGCACCTAGTGATGGAGAGAGGTGAACCTAAGAGCATTTTCAATGCCACCGTCCCTAAAGTCTTGGAGTTCAGACATTGCAAATCAATCTTGGCGCTCTTGCTTGCTGATCTAAGCTCTGGCTGCAGTCTTTCCTAAACGAGCACTTTAGGCAGCCCCAACCAATAAATCACTGTTGCAAGCCCGAATGAAATCCATTTGGCATCTTTGCATTAATCTTTTATCAGACATTAATTTGTTCTATTAGTCAAGGATCTCTAGAACAATAAAGCTTTGCCTGGCAGAGGCCAGAGTCTCAAGGGAACAGCCTGTAGAGTGGGGAGAGTTTCATTATCTTGATGGGTCACTGAGGGAATGAGCAAGAAGTTTAGAAATTTACAGGCTCTGTGTGACAGAACCGGTCATGGAGGGCTGTCCATCTGGTCTCGCTGGACTGGAAATGGCTGACCTACTTTCCCTCTGGGTACATCTAACTGGTTGAAGGCAGATTCTTATTTTTTAACCTTTTTTTCCCATCACGGCACACACAGAGTTCTGCATATTTATCCTATGTCCATATCTCATGTCCATGCCATCACAGTTCATGTTGTGTTACACAGTTAGCAATGATTAGACATTTATACCTCTCGAAGTTGTAAGGCTTTCCTCTAAGACACAAGAAGCAATTGGGGAGGAGGGCAGTTGACTTCCTGCCCTGTTTGATCCTCTGATGAGAAGCTTTGACCACGGAAGGCAGGGGAGGGAGGAGGGGGTGCAGATTATCCTGTGTGTGCTTCTCTCTTTGCACACACACACACACACATGCACACACACACACACATTTTTATGTTGAGTGGCACCAGCCATGTCAGTGTGTATTGGAGAGACTGGAAGGGGTGGGAGAGCTTGTTTCATGGGTTGGTAGGAGAAGTAGTCACGTAGAAGATCCATGAGTAAAACCCCTGTCTTCATGGGGCTGTCATTAGGATTTGCTCCAGCTTGTGTCCCACGGACACATTAAGACCAAGGAGAGTTTTCAGTGTAGACCTTGGCAATCTTGGATATAGGAAGAATCTTACTTTGACTGCAGGTAACCGATATCCCATAGGAAGGAGGGGAGCAGATGAAGTTCACAGCAGTGTGACTTCTGTCTACCAGGGACCCAGGGGCTAGTACTCCATTTGGCAGAGCAGTGGGCAGTACTCTGGGACAGGAGGTGATATGTGGTATGAACAGTGGGATGTATGGGAAGAGCCAAGCTCATGGATCTGGGAAGATGGAGAGAGCCGAGCTCATGGATCTGGGAAGATGGAGATAGCCGAGCTCATGGATCTGGGAAGATGGAGAGAGCCAAGCTGATGGATCTGGGAAGATGGAGAGAGCCGAGCTCATGGATCTGGGAAGATGGAGAGAGCCGAGCACATGGATCTGGGAAGATGGAGAGAGCCGAGCTCATGGATCTGGGAAGATGGAGTGGAGGAAGCTGCTAATGATTGCTGCTATACAACTAGTCATGGGACATGCTTACAGACACTTGAGAGACACCTGAGGACTCTGGGAAATGACTTCGTGAAGGCAGAGGCTCAGTGTCACTTTTAAGAGCGATAGTGACTTGCTCTGGTGTCCTCCCCCAACAGGCAACCTTTGAGGACATGGACTTCTCCCAGAGGAGGTGCTGCATAAAACCTTGAGTTAACAAGTAAACCCTTGTGTGGTGCATACTTATTCATAAATATACTCTCAGTGAAGCTTCTCAGCCTCCTGGGAATAAGATACACCCTTCCACATTTATAGAGATGGTCTGGAAAGAATCCAGACTTCAGGCCCACAGGGCTGAGTTAGCAGCTATTACCTATGCTGCTAAAATGGAACCGCTTAATGTCTTGATTAAGAGAAGGAATCTGGCATTACTGGACTGTGTAAAGATCAAAAGGCAGCCAAGAAACTAATAATCTGTGATTATATCACTGGTGAGCACTGGGCATGGGATTGAATGGAAGCCCTTTCTACTGTTAATACAGTTTTTGGGTTTTTGTTTGTTTGTTTGTTTGTTTTGCTTTGCTTTGCTTTTCATGCTGGCCTCAAACTGCTATGTAGCTGAAGATGACATTGATCCTTTTGGGTCTCCTCCTGAGTGCTGGGATTACTGACATGTGCCTGCGTGCCTGGTTTATCCAATGCTGGGGACAGAACCAGGACCTCATGTACGTTAGCCAAGCCCTCTACCAACTAAGCCACACCCCTAGCCTTGGAATTCAGTTTTTCTCCCCTGAACACTGCTGGCCTCACTATGGTTCTGAGAGATGGGCAAGAAGCAGGGACGACTAGCACATGATTGTGGCAAGCGGCTGTGAGAGGCCTAAGGCTGCACAGGGTGTGAGAACCCTTGATCCAGTCCCTAGTGAGTCTGCCTGGCACCTGGTCTGGGCTGACATTCTAAAGGCCGGTGTGGTTCCAGGGTCAGGGTGTTGTGTCTAAGTACCAGGATTATCTCCAGCTTCTCAGAGGACGAACAGAGAGCCTGGGGATGTTGGTCTCAGGGGCATAGGAATGGCAAATTGCAGCTTTGAGGCCAGCCAGGATAATGGCTCGCTGGTCTCTCCCGAAGGACTTGCAAAGCTCTGGCCATCTTCTTTGTTGAAAGGAAGAGTTCTGCAGCAGCTGAGGGAGACCTGGTACTGTTTCCAAAGGGAGGTAGAGCCACAGGCTCACAGTAAGATCTCTCAGGCCAAGTGAAAGTAATTTCCATTTTCAAAAATAAAATGAGCCGGGCAGTGGTGGCGCACGCCTTTAATCCCAGCACTTGGGAGGCAGAGGCAGGTGGATTTCTGAGTTCGAGGCCAGCCTGGTCTACAGAGTGAGTTCCAGGACAGCCAGAGCTACACAGAGAAACCCTGTCTCAAAAAACAAAAAACAAAAATAAAATAAAATAAAAATAAATAAATAAAAAATCAAAAATAAAATGAACTTGGTTTAATAATTCAAAGAGTCTAATTTTAGTTGGGCTTATTATGGCCAGGAAATGCTTCCCCACCCCACTTCGCTCCCTCCCACTCCTGGTACCATTCCCTAGGGAGCCTGTCACCTGTCTCTCCAGCTCCATTTCTTAATTACACAATTGTACTTCAATTTCCTAATTTTCCACTTTTAGATATTATCTATTGAGGTTTTATTTCAAGGTTTGGATTTAGCTTTTAAACACACACACACACACACACACACACACACACACACACACACACACACACACACACACACACACTATTGACTCCTGACTGTCGCTACTTTTGTTTGCTTTTCTTCAGAAACACATTCTGTGTATGTGTACTATATGTCCCTCCCCCCCAAAGCTGTACTAATGTTAAACTTTCTACAAGGATGATTGACTGATTAGATCTTTGATGACTGTAGGGAGCTCGAATGCTTCAGGCTAAGCCCAAATTATCTGGAGCTGCCTTAAACCTCTGAGATGCTGTTTACTGCCCAAAACGACTTGACATCCTTTTTGCATGTAAAGACTTGTAGCTTCCATAAACCCAAAGGACAAAAGGCTATCATTAGTTAATGTTAGGCTTACTGCAGAGACTTTTGGCTGCTTCTTGTAACCATCACACATCCCTTTTGTCCAGTTGTCCGGACACAGCTGCCCACCTCCCCTCCATACAGGACTCATCATGCTTAGTGCAGCCTTTTATGAATGAGCATGCATGGCTGAGGGATGCCTGGGAGAGCTATGTGGAGCTGTTATTAAGCACCTGCACAGATCTCTCCTGAATTTCCTCACCTACTCCTCTGAGTGACAAATTGCACTTATCTTGGTCTATGTACAGAAACTGGGTGACTCTGGGTTAGCCCGTTTTGTGTCCCATGAGCATGGCAGTGAGGTTGGAGTTGGCCCAGAAGGACTATGCAGCCAGGGAAGGGGTTTTCTCTTTGTCTAGTGAGGTGGCAGGTGAACAGAGTGGGGAGTCTCACAATAGGTAGAGCATCACAACACTGATGCATTCTCCTGAGAGCCTGGGAATGATGCTTAGCCGAGTCTTCCCGTAAAGGAGGGATAGAAGTAAGCTGCTCTACTATGTTCATAGCCGCCATATTTATAATAGCCAGAAGCTGGAAACAACCCAGATGTTCCTCAGCAGAGGAATGGATACAGAAAATGTGGTACATCTACACAGTGGAGTACTACTCAGCTATT
>CM052706.1:19797448-19809102 GCA_028551405.1 Uromys caudimaculatus
TCACAAAAGAATGAACATGGTATGTACTCACTGATAAGTGGATATTAGCTGAAATGTTTGGAATACCCAAGTTTCACTTTACAGTAACCACTGGACTGAGAGTGAGGTCTCAGATGGAGAAGTGGGAGAAGGGACTGAAGGAGCTGAGGGAGTTTGCAGCCCCATGGAGGGAGCAACAGCGTCAACGGGCCTGACACCCCCCTCCCCTCCGGTCGTCCTAGAGTTTGGACTACCAACCAAAGAATACACATCGAGGGACCCATGGTTCGGACCACATATGTGACAGAGGAGGGCCTCGATGGCCATCAGGGAGAGGAGAGGCCCTTGGGCCTGAGGGTGTTAGAGGCCCCAGTAAAGGGGAATGCCAAGGTGGGAATACTGGAGTGGGTGGGCGGGTGGGTGGGAGGTGGAATTCCCTCATAGAGGCGGGGAGGGGGAGGGGATAGGGGGTTTCCAAAGAGGAGACCTAGAAAAGGGGAAACATTGGAAATGTAAATAAAGTATCAAAAAATAAATAAATAAATTAAAAAAAAAAAAAGAAGTAAGCTTGAAACCGACGTTCTCCCCTTTTATAAGGATGTCGGTTCTTGAGTTCTCTGATCACACTCAAGCTGCTTTGTTCAAGAGCTGTCTTCCCATGACTAGACACGACACACCAATTTATCACCATCGTTATATTTAATTAAATTGCTGTCTTCTGTTTAATATTTTCAATTAAGCTCCTAAAACCAGATCTTTCTTATAGATCTAAGTAGTTTCTTTCAAAGGCTTTGTCATGGGAGCCTTTTTTATTACTGCTAATCCCCCATAATAAATAACATAAACTCTGGCAATGCTACATTGCACACTTTCTCCCAAATTCCATCTCTTTCCACATTTATTATTGACTCAATTTATGTTCTTTAAATCGGTTTCCAACTGGATGGCAATCCTCTAATTTACTGAGTGATCAATTTGAATTTGTTTTATAAGATTCCATTAATTACTGTGTCTGGTTCTTTGCAGTGCCTGGAAGCAGTGACTCCCTTAGCATTTCCTCGGAGGCTGCATATTTCCACAGGAGTGCTGTCTTTAGGTTAGGCTGGTCCTGTGCAGGAAGCTATGTCACTCTGCCCCGGCTTTTCCAGATCCTTTACCTCATAGGTTTGTTTCCCAGTGAATTCCCCAGGAAGCAGACGTCATGTTTTACAGAAGAGGTATTAGTTTCTGAGAAGGGCCACAGGCAGGCTCATAAGCCCTTCCTATTATGCATATTTTGGTGTGTTTCCTATTCTATTCAGACTGAGGGACATCTAGCCCTTCCCTGGGTAGACTAGACCATCCTCACAGACATGACTGTCTCCCTCCCACTGGCTACTTGTTGTGGTAAATCTTCAACCCAAATAAGCCCATGCAAGGAAAACACACCTCAGTTAATATGAATACAAGCTGCACGCTGTATTCGCTTAGAACTTGCGCTTTCTCCAGGCCACGTGCTTCTGCTCCATCTTCCTTCCACCTCTTCTTCAGTCTTCCTTTCTCCTTCCCCTCCTTGTTCCTCCTCCTCCCCTCTCTCCCCTTCTCTTTAAAACTTTTCAGCTCCACCATCCCTTCAACTGCCCACTCACCGGCTTTAGCCTTTAGTTTACAAGTTAAAATGGGGAGTATGTGATTTACTCCTGGTCCCAGGCAGCCCTTCTTGGGGAAGTGGAATTAGCATCCAAATATAAACAGCATCAGGGCAATCACAACACTGGTTCAGCAAACTTGTGCTTTGGTGAAATTCTTCCATTAATTAAAATCCCTCCCTCCCTCCCTCCCTCCCTCCCTTCCTTCCTTCCTTCCTTCCTTCCTTTCTTCCTTCTCCTTTTCCCCCTTTTCTTCCTCTCCCCCTCCCCTCTCCTTACTCCTCCTTCTTCTGGTATAGTTGTCCCAACACTATTTAAAAAGATTTGGTGCCTTTTTAATCAATGAACTTGGCACCTCTGCCAAATTTGACTGACCATAAATGTAGTGGACTCTCAATTCTGCCTAACTGGGCTCTGCAACTTGTCCTTTTTGAATTTCATCAAAGTAGAAACATTGGAAACCAAGAATATGAAATTTCTTATTTTAAAAGACTGTTAACTATTTAGATCTCTACAGTTTTTCACATGAGCACTACTTCAAAAGATTACCTTGGATGAGTAAGGCAGTTGGACACCTAAGATGCAAGCAATAATTTGCAAGTGCTGGGCAGTGTTACTAACCCAGCTGGTTAGTGGCACTGCCATGAAGAGTGCTCCAACAGTCTGGCACAGGTCCTAAGGGCCACCTGGATGTGACAAACCAGGATCCTGTATGTTCTCAACCTCTTTATTTTTCATTTAAGGAAGCCAGGGAGGGCTGTTGCCACCCACAGAGACAGCCAAGAAACCAACGGAGCAAGAACTTCGGGCCCTTCCGTTGCTAGATTATTTTTGAGATGTGAGGGAGGGTTTCAGTACTATGTTTGCTTAACCCTTACAAATCATGCAAAGACGAGTGGTTGACTCTGACTGTGGCCCCTCCGCCACTGCCTGGTCATGTCCAGCTGCTCTTTGAGTCAATGCTGGACAACCAAGGGCTTTCCTGGTATTTACCAAAGGGGTCTTGGCTGGGATGTGCATAGTTTGGGGTTAATGGTACATATTCCTGTGATCCATCACTCTCCAGCACACAGGCCATTGCTGGTCTTGATGTGTGGGGATGGTCTTCTCTGCAAACTCACAACATGAACATGTTCCTGGTCCCAGCTCAGGAAAGTTCAGGGCCTGAGGTATTCTGTGAGATAAGCCATGATGGATTCTGTTCTCATGAATGCTTCATCAAAACAGAAGTTCATTTACACTGGGATATTCTCAGTTACACAGAATGTGCTGGGGTAATTGGGGCACAGGCCCTCTTTTCTTTTCTTTTCTTTTCTTTTCTTTTCTTTTCTTTTCTTTTCTTTTCTTTTCTTTTCTTTTCTTTGGATGGGGTGAATGGATAAGCAGAGTTGACTAGAATACTAATCCTGCAGGCATGTCTCCGGCAACACATCAGACCACAGGTACAGCTGCTCAGACAAGAGAGAAATTTGCTAATCATGTCTCTAAATCTGACGATGATACTAAAAATGAAACGATATTGCCAATAACAAGCAGTGAAGCTAAAAGAAACTTTTCTAAACTATCAATAATTTAAAACCAACCCCAACCAGACAATTTAGAGGGGAAAAATAAGTTTTCATCTATTTCTTCAGAGAACATATTATAAAATCATTTGCCTATGGAGACTTAATCAAATATGGCCCCAAATATAGAAAAAAAAAAACCATTAAGAAGCTTGTTGTGTAGTGAGGCATTACTTTTCCAAATGATGTTAGCATTTTGGACTTGGAGATATGCTTGGATTTGTCTTATTGTAATTTGTAACATTATTGATATTTGTCATTCAAATTGTAAATTTGTTTTTAATTTTTGAAATTAAAATATAATTATATCACTTCTCCCTTTATTTTCCTCTCTCCAAATGTTCCTATGTTCCCCTTCCCTTGCCCACTCTCAAATTTGTGGCCTTTTTTTCTTTGTTATCATCACACACACACACACACACACACACACACACACAGAACCTGCTCAGTTCATGTGCTGTTACGTGTATATATTTGTTTCCGGGCTGACCATTTAGTGTTGGATAACCAGTGAGGGGCCCGTTACTGAGGAAGACTTTCTGTTGTCCGCATCTCTTGGTTGCTACTGTTCTTTGTTTAGGGTTGGGACCCTGTGAGAGTTTCTCCTACCACATTAGCTCGTCTATTGGTGTGATAGTTGTTGCTGAGGTATCATGGACGAAGCTTCCCTGTCATTTCTCAGAAGGAATCTCACAGCAGAGTTTCTGGTCCCCTGGCTCCTACGATCTTCCCACCTCCTTTTTTGTGATGCTCCCTGAGCCGCAAGAGTTGTGTTGTAGATGGCCCAACTGGGGCAGAGCATACCGAGATCAGTTCTTCTCTGCATTTTAACTAGCTGTGGTTTTCCATAGTGGTCTGTGTGCTGCAAAGGGAAGTTTCTTTGATGATGAGCAAGAGCTACACTTATCTGTGGGTATAGGATAACAATTTAGATTTTGGGTAGAAATTGTGCAGACTTAGTAAAGTGGCAGAACTGGTTCTCTTCCAAAATCCACGGCCTAACAGACTCTTGTCTAGGTTTCCAGGACCAAGATTGGGATCTCTCCTGTCGAGTAGACCTTAAGTCCAATTAGACAAATGTTGGTTATCGACAAGGTATGTGTGCTACTGCTGTAACCTCAGGACATCCTTCCATGTTGGTCACTGTTGGGGTTCACAGAGGTCATAGCTGGGTAGGCTATGACTGGCTGCCTCCCTTCCTTGGGCAATTTGCATACACCTCAGAGAGGAAGCTTTCAGATCAGATCCAGCTCTAACCCTCTAAGTCTGAAGTGCACGGTGTCCTTCTCATGTCTTATTGATGCAGGGAATACTCGAGCACAATATTGAAAAGGAGTGGGGACAGTGGATAGCCCTGTCATGGTTCTGATTTTAATGGGGTTGCTTCAAGTTTCCTACATTTAGAATGGTGTTGGATGTGGATTTTTCATATATAGCCTTTATCGTGTTGAAGTATGCTCCTTCTAGTTCTATTCTCTCTGGAACTCTACCATGAAGGTATATTGGACAACTGGGCCCAAGCTGTCATTTTCTAAAGTTTCTTCCGAAAATGTATTTGATTTTTGTTTGTTTGTGTGTGTGTGTGTGTGTGTGTGTGTGTGTGTGTGTGTGTGGTATAAGTCCCATGAGTCAGTTCTTTCTGCCTACCTTGTTGAGGTAGTTTCTTTCATTGTTTCTGTCATGCTGCAGAGGTGATTCTCCTGTCTTTGCCTTCCATCTCACTGTAGGCATGGGGAGATTACAGATGCACACCTCCACAACACTCGGGGTTTTGTATGGATTCATGGAACTGAACCCAGCTCACCAACTAGGCTTGCATAGTTCTGCTTTATCTGCTATCTCCCCAGCTCCAATTTTCTGTAGACATTTTTTTTTCTTGTAAATCAATATTTGTTTTGCTCCTAACTTGCTTTGATTTAAATGTCTTTACCAAAGCTCACGTTGACATTTCATCGCCATGGTGAAGCAGTAAGGAGTGAGGCCTTTAAGAGACAATTAGGTCACGGGTGTGTCACCTCCATCAGTATACCAGTCTCCTTCTGTATTTCTGGAATCAGAGGTGACTTGACCATCTTGAGAGGAAGTTTGTTGTAACAGCCAGTTTGGCTCAGACCCCTTCTGTAGCCACTTACCCTGTGACATCCTTCGGTGCTTCCGGACTCGGCCACCACCCCACCAGAGAGATCATGTTCACTAGACTTGGTCTCTTAGCCTTCAAAAGTATAAAAAGCAAGTTTCTTTAAAAAATAAATGGCCTGGTCTATGATATTCTGTTATAGCAATAGAAGACAAACTAAGGCACTTTGCACATACAAGTATTAATCTATGAAGAAGTATCTGCAAATGTGCCCCTGCTCAATTGTATAGATTTTAGAGCTAGTCTGGGAGACAGGTAGTATCTTCCCCCAGGAAACTTCCAATGTCATCCTGAGAGCCTTCTGGGTGTTAGGACAGGCTCACCTAGCTCCTATTAAGAGATAACAGGTGGGTGCCAGTCCTGGGTTTTGAGATTATGAGAGAGAGAGAGAGAGAGAGAGAGAGAGAGAGAGAGACAGAGACAGAGACAGAGACAGAAACAGAGAGACACACAGACACACAGACACATACACACACACACACACAGAGTGCATGTATGTGTTCACGTGTGCACAGATGCACCTGTGAGTGCAGGTGAGCAGGCATGTAGGGGTCAGAGGGCAACCTTGATGAAACCACGCCACATGGGTTGTTTCAGTTAAGGTCTTATGCAGCTAGGAAGGCAGGACAGTGAGGCCCTGAAACCTCCATGTCTCTGCCTGCTGGGTTCTGGGATTGCACATAGCATGTGATCACAACTTTTTCGTTTGTTTGTTTTGTTTGAATGAGGGTTCTGGAGACCCACTTAGGTTCTTGTACTGAAAGGCGAGTCACTTTACTCTGTCCAGCCCAGTTACTGGATTTCTAATTAAAGTGACCTTTTAACTTCTACTCCTAAGCTTTAAAAGTTGGTTCATACAGATCATGTGTGCTCTTACCTGGTGCCTTTTCTGGATATAACTTTTTAAAAACTCTACTTGTGAAGCAATAAGTAGTCAAGAAGCCCCAGAAATCAGTTCCTTGCCTTGGCCCACATGGTGACTCTGGTCAGCTGAGACCCTGCAGCAGAAATCTGGATCAGTGAGGCTGCTGGGATCTTGGCAGCTCCATAGCTCCATGCTCCAGCCTCTCCCTCCTGCAGGATTCTCCCTCCCTGGGCATTTATGCAGACGACCAAAGGCTGTCCCAGGGCAAGAGAGTCCTGGGGACTCACAGGGAAAAGAGCCCCAGAGGGTGTAGCCACCAGTGCCCAGACTGTGTCCTCTGTGGACCTGAAGGGCAGGAGTCTGAGGAAGGACAAGGGGGATTGCAAGAGTTAATGTGATAATATCTGTTGATTATTTTAAGATGCGCGAGGAAACATATATTATAAATAGCAAAGGCTGCCCCAGAGTCAAAGGGTAAGCTTCTTGGTGGCCTTTTTCTCTTCCTAAGATTTCTGATGTTTCAAAACAAGATTATTTTGGGAGTGCATCTATTTTAATTCAAAAGATTCTTCTGGAAACACGTTTCATGGCTAGAGAGCCTGTCTCCTTTCTTGTTCTCCCCTGGCTTTTTCCACGGAAAGGCAGAGCTCTGGTTACACACACCTCGTGCCGGCCTCGAGCCTTTCAAAACCTTCCGGGCACCACCTGGCCACCGTGCACATTAGCAAAGGCCCAGCTTTGGGTTGGCCTCAGCATTTTAATCCCCCAGAATCCTCTTTGTTTACCACTTGACAGCTGGCTTCATTTTGGAACAAGGCTCTCTATAACTTGCAGCTTGACATAGATGTACTTATGTGCACATGTGTGTATGTATGTACGTGCAGTCAGAATATACCCTAATATTATCGGGATAAGGCTGCACTATCTGCCCCCCCTCCCGCTCTCGGCCCACTTTCCCTCTCTTATTCTCATAAACCATCCAGGCCAGGATTTACTGAAGCATTGGCAGAGAGTAAGAGCTAGACCTGAATGCAAATACTGGTTAATAAAGATGTTGAACGTTTTTGGAGAAAGTTTAGGATTGGGACCATAGCTGGTCCTGCTCCTTGACAAGATGGTATTTCTTTACCCACAGGACACAGAGAGAGCTTCTCCACATCCACAGCCCGGCTACCAAGCCAGATGCTGAAGTCAGGCAGGCGGCTCAGATTCCTGTGGCTCCTGTTGCTCTCACTGGGATTAGCACAGAGACCAGCCTGCTGGAGCAGTGGGCTGGAGTGGCCTTCTCCTCTTCCAGCCTGGCTGCGGTTATGTCTTTGCAAGCACTTGCTTTTTAAAAACTACTCTTGCTGTCTTGCAGACATGCCTTGCTCCTGTCTCTCCCTCCCTGCCCCTCTGTTTTTCTGCTCTGCCTGCTAGCAGTTTGCATGTGCAAAGCAGCCTTCTCCTGAGCTTTGAAGAAATAAAGGCATTGCCACCATCTTGGCGATCCCGGGCAGTGAAAGGAGGGGTGGAAGGACCTGCAGCCCCAGGTTGACAAAAGAATCCTACTGAGTGAGAGAGAGGAAGAGAGAAAACCTCCTTTCCACCCTCAACAGGAGCTTCGAGCTACCCTGTAATGAAGACGAATTAAGATTTAACAGTGTTAATGCTGTTGAATTATGGGTTTGATTAAAGTGGCTGATCATTTAGCAAACACAGGCCTCAGAGGCTCATTGTTTATGAGCTCAGCAAATGCAAACGGACTATTCTCCCCCATGGATCTGGGTGACTTTGACAAGGCCTTGGCCATTCAACGTCCCAAGTACACGGGGCTGCAATAATTTACAAATGAACCAGGGAGAGCATGCAGGTGGGTAGAAAAAGGACAAAACCACATTTTAGATCGACTAAGATGAAATGAAATGTGAAGGCATGCTGAGGGGGAGGGAGGCCTCTGAGAAGCTATAAAGAAGCCTGCTATTGTGAGGTTAACGGGAGTTTCTTTCAGACATGCTTAGGAGACAACTTCAGTGCACCTTGGCTGTCCCTTAAGTGCTACAGTGTCTAAGAATTTCCTAAACTGCTTTAGCAACAAAGCAAAACAAAGCCAAACCCAGAGATAAATAGTATTTGTATGTGTGTGGTAAAGAAGAATCAGGTACAAACAAGATTAGAAGCCAGGCCTGGTGGTGCAGGCCTGTCATCCTGGCTACACAGGAAGGCTGAAGCAGGAAGGTGGAGTGGACAAGGTCTGCCTGGGTTACCCAGGGAGTTCAAGGTCAGGGCAACTTGGCAAGACTGTAACATAGTAAAAAGTTTAAAAAGGGTTGGGCTTATAGCTTAATGCTAACATGCTTGTCTAAGATGTGCAGGGCCTCCACTGTATGGCTACCACTCCCAGCACAACAAACCCACCAGGACAAAACCACAGGTGGATAGCTAGTGGTTAGAACGGTCAAAGCCGGGCAACGGGTTGCTTTCGGTTGTGCGTGCTGGAAAAATTCTACAATATAAATTTTTTTCTCCACAACTTAAAACAATTCTGCAATGACAATCAGGTAAAGGGAGAGCCAATCATGAGACTCAGAACAAGATAGTATTTCAGAAGAAAAACACGAGCCCCAGGAAACAGACAAATGCATAATTCAGTTTCTAGTAAAAAAGAGAAAAACAAAACAAAACAAAACAAAACAAAACACCCCACACATTTCTTAAGACTTGAAAACATCTTGAACCTTTTTAAAGGAATTAAGTGAAAGCAATTGGATTTTCAGTCCCCCCTTTCTTAAAATAAGAACCAGCTATTTATACATATTTATTGGGTGCCACACAATATTTAATATATGTATACGTGGCTGAATGTTTAAATGTGTCTCTTTAAATACCCATCATTTCTTTGTGGTAAAAACCACAACAAAACATTCAAAATCCTTTTCCCTTGGCTTTTTGAACACACGGTAGATATTTTCTGTCTAAAGTGACCATAAAACACCAGAACTTTATCTCTCCTATGTAACTACAATTTGCTGCCTGTTGAGGGGCTTCTCTCCATTTCTCCCCCTCCTCTCCTAGTCTCTGGTGACTACCATACTCTCTTCAGTTGGAATGAGATCAACTAGTTTGGGTGGTACACCTGCGCAAGATCACGCCCTGCTTGTCTTCCTGTGTCTGGTTTATTGGGTTCTGTTATTTTTCTCAGTCAAGGAATGAAGACTAGAAGTTTCTATAAGGGAGCGTTGGTCCCTAGGTCCTCTGGTCAGTTACTGAGAGTGCAGACTGGGACAACATTTTGGAAGGCAAATTAGCAATGTGATTTCAACAAGCTAAAGATTTTTTCCTACCGAGGGAGCCAGTGATTCCATATCTAGGAATTTTGCCTAAAACCAGTGAAGACGGGCTCAGTCATTGGTGATTTATGTGGACGATGACTTTGCTGACAGTATTTAGAGGACAGAGCCACTGGAGATGACCCAAACGCCAACCAAAAGCACTGGTTATGTAACATTCAGATAATTAGTGTGTCCATTCCATAGTCATCTGTCAAGATCTCTCTGTATGCCAGACACAGGGGACATAGAGATGCATCAGACAAGGTCCCAAATCCCAAGGAACAGGCAGGGTGTGGGGACATGGACAGATCACAGGTGACAAAGGCTATTTATACCATAGCCTATAATGCAGAGGTTAAAAAAAGCATCTGTAAGGGGTGGCTTTGCTTTAAGGTGTGTATAGAGTAGAACATTGGACATATTACTGTCTATAAAATGAATATGCAAAACCATGAGTGATTAATAAACAAAGTGAAAAAATATGCATTGACATCTCTGATTGATGGGCTAACAAGTGACCATGATCTCTTGAGGGTTTCTCTCTTACTCTGAAATTTTCTCTAATCGAAAGACATAATTTCATAATTAGAAAAGATAGCCATAAAGAGAGAACTAGGTTTCATTTAATCAGTGCTTATTATACATTTCATGGACAATTGTTATTACTGATGCTTACATCAATACACACGACACACATACTATGCACACAAACTTATCTGTCTCAACAGTATAAGAAAGACTACAGTTTTAATTTTATATTTTGTTGTGTTATTATTATTATTATTATTATTATTATTATTATTATTATTGTGTGTGTGTGTTTTGAGACGGTGTTTTTCCTTGCAGCCCTGGCTGTTGAACTGGTTTTAAACTCAGAGATCATCCTGCCTCTGCCTCCTATTTTTTTTTTTTAATTTGAGATAAGGTCTCTCTCTCTGGAGCCTGACTGGCCTGGAACTCACAGAGATCTGTTTGCCTCTACCTCTTGAGTGCTGGGATTAAAGGCATGAACCACCATGCCTGGCTTCATATTTACTTTGAAAAAAATCTTCAGCTTTAATTTTTATTATTTTAAGAAGTCACAGCTTCAAGGGGTCCTGAAACACAAACAATCTAAAATGGTATGTGATGAAAAGTCCTGATGATGGCTCAGAGGTTAGGATCACTTGTTGCTCTTGCGGAGGACCTGGGTTTGATTCCCAGCACCCACATGGCAGCTCACAACCACTCAGAACTCCAGTCCTAGGGGGTCTGATGCCCTCTTTTGAGTCCTTCAGGTACCAGGTATGCACATGCTGCTCAAAATTCATCCAGACAAAACATTCGTGTACATAAAATAAAATATATAAATCTAAAAATACAAATAAGACAAGACAAAACAAAACAAAACAAAACAAAACAAAACAAAACAAAACAAAAAACCTTTTCATTGATTTCTCTCCTTGTGAACAGAAACATCTGCCTGCAGTCTGGTAGCCCCCTCAGTTAAACAGCAGTATTTTCTCTGTCAAAACCAAGTAAATTCAAATGCATTGTTACATCTGTATGTGTGTGACACACACATATGCACGTGCAGTAGCGTGTCCACACACACACACACACTTTATAATGAATATATTTGACTTTTTACAATCCTAAAGTTATTTGGAGACAGGCTGTTTAATATATAGGTGGATAAATAAATAAATAAGAATTATGTAGGGATTATGTTATTACAACTAGGGAGACACCCACCACCATATAATGGGGTGGTCAGGAGCCTGTCAGGGCCTACCTCTATCTTCCTGAATTATTTCCACCTGGGATGAATAAATAGTTACGGTAAAGGAATTCATGCTGGCAGGGAAGCCTGATCCCAGCCTCTCTGGTAGCCTTGTTTAGCAGACTAAAACATTACACGACACGCTAAAGTCACGTGTTGGTTCTGTAAGCTTCAGGGGTGACTGAGTGTCCACACATTGTCTGCTAACCCTGTCTTGGAGGGTCAGCCTCACACCACCATTATAGTGGGAAGGGCTAGGATCTTCCATGCTCCTGACCACTCTCAGCGAAGCGAACCCGAGGTGTTGGCAAACAGGCTTCGTCTGGACACACGCCACATCTCCAACTTCATCTAAAGAACTCCTTCGTGTTTGTTGAAGAGAATCAGGATGTACTGAAGCATGGCTT
>CM052706.1:19809602-19833070 GCA_028551405.1 Uromys caudimaculatus
AAGCCATGCTTCAGTACATCCTGATTCTCTTCAACAAACACGAAGGAGTTCTTTAGATGAAGTTGGAGATGTGGCGTGTGTCCAGATGAAGCCTGTTTGCCAACACCTCGGGTTCGCTTCGCTGAGAGAGGTCAGGAGCATGGAAGATCCTAGCCCTTCCCACTATAATGGTGGTGTGAGGCTGACCCTCCAAGACAGGGTTAGCAGACAATGTGTGGACACTCAGTCACCCCTGAAGCTTACAGAACCAACACGTGACTTTAGCGTGTCGTGTAATGTTTTAGTCTGCTAAACAAGGCTACCAGAGAGGCTGGGATCAGGCTTCCCTGCCAGCATGAATTCCTTTACCGTAACTATTTATTCATCCCAGGTGGAAATAATTCAGGAAGATAGAGGTAGGCCCTGACAGGCTCCTGACCACCCCATTATATGGTGGTGGGTGTCTCCCTAGTTGTAATAACATAATCCCTACATAATTCTTATTTATTTATTTATCCACCTATATATTAAACAGCCTGTCTCCAAATAACTTTAGGATTGTAAAAAGTCAAATATATTCATTATAAAGTATGTGTGTGTGTGTGTGTGTGTGTGCGTGTGTGTGTGCGTGTGTGTGTGGACACGCACATGCATGTGCATGTGTGTGTGTCACACACATACAGATGTAACAATACATTTGAATTTACTTGTTTTTGACAGAGAAAGTACTGCTGTGTAACTGAGGGGGCTACCAGACTGCAGGCAGATGTTTCTGTTCACAAGGAGAGAAATCAATGAAAAGGTTTTTTTTTTTGTTTTGTTTTGTATTTTTAGATTTATATGTTTTATTTTATGTACACAAATGTTTTGTCTGGATGAATTTTGAGCAGCATGTGCATACCTGGTACCTGAAGGACTCAGAAGAGGGCATCAGACCCCCTAGGACTGGAGTTCTGAGTGGTTGTGAGCTGCCACGTGGGTGCTGGGAATCAAACCCAGGTCCTCCGCAAGAGCAACAAGTGATCTCTGAGCCATCATCTTTCCAGCCCTGATAAAGCAATTTATTTTTAAAAAATCCAACCTTATATAAAAACAAAAAAACCAAAGAGATCAGAATTTTTTTTAAAGCACACAATAGCAGGGGAAATTATCCTATATAAATGCATATATGATGTAATATAAACATACTAAGCCCTACTTTGGTACTAGAGATACAGAACTAGCAGGTTAAATTGAAAAATACACTATTGACCAACCATGTCTTAACACATTTTTGAGGGCAATCCATGTGCTACTTGCAAGAAACACAGTGAATAAAGCTAATGCATATTTTGAGACTGAAAGTAAAATAGTAGAAAAATGTATTTATAGACTAACCCAAATAAACTTGTATAGGAAGACTATTACCAGTTTTTAAAAATGAAGGTCAAGATGCAATGATGAAGCCTTTAATTTACTAGGATGAGACAGTCACCATAAACTTCAATATTTCTGATAACACAATCTGAAATCATATAAAACAAAATGTGACAGTCACACAAGTGTAAGCTGACAAATGCGCCTCACACTGGGAGGTTTTTAATAAACTTTTGGTAATTAAAATCTCAAGCAGACGAGTTCTGAAGGACATTTCGATAATATAACAAAGTAAACCCAATGTATCCCCGTGTAGAATCCTGTATCAAGAATTAGAGCACATACATTCTTCAAAGGCACATCCTGAATGAAAAGTCTTCAGTACAGTCATTGATGAGCTTTCCTTACAGGATCTGTGTGCTGGCTCGTTTTATAACAATTTGACACAAGTTAGTCATTTGGGAAGAAGAAACCTGAATGGAGAAAGTGTCCCCACCAGACTGGCCTGTGAGCACGACTAGGGTACATTTTCTGGATTGATCATTGATATAAGAGGGCCCAGCTCGCTGTGGGAGGGGTCGCTGCCGGGCTGCTGGTGCCAGATGCTTTAAGAAGGCAGGCTGAGCAAGTTGTGAGGGGAAGGGCAGTAAGCATCATCCCCCCCCTCAGGCCTCTGCTTCCGTTCCTGCCTCCACGTTCCTTCTCTACTTAAGTTCTTGCCTTGACTTCTGTCAGTGATGAACTCCAAGCTGTAAGATGAATAAACCCCTTCTTCTCCAAGTTGTTTTAGGTTGTGGTGTTTTATCCCAGCAAGAGAAACTCTAAGACAATCAGCAAGTCCGTCAAGAAGGGAAGTCAGGACAGGAACTCCAGGCAGGAACCTGGAGGCAGGAACTGAAGCAGAGACCACAGCAGAACACTGCTTACTGGCTTGCTCACTTTGACTTTTTGTACATGTGAGAATCACCTGCCTTGGGGTGACACAAAACACAGCAAGCTGGACACTGCCCCCTGCATCAATCATTCACAAGAAATTCCCCCATGGCCTCCCTACAGGTCAATCTAGTTGGAGCATGTTCTCCATTGAGGGTCCCTCTTTCAAAATGACCCTGGCTTGTTTCAAGTTGACAAAAAAGTCTAACCAGGACATAAATGAATAATGTCCTTGTAGATGTGGCAGTAGAGGTAAAGGTGCCAATAAGAGAGGACAGACACTGACCTAGAGTAAGAAAGGGTTAAGAGAGACCAGCATTTCCCCGCCGCCATATTACTATCCACAGAGAAAGTGCATGACAGAAGAAGAAAGTCACCAATGGCAGTCCCCTGCACACCATGTACAGGAACGTGGGAGGGTGTAAGCAAGCTCAGCTAAGTCCCTACACCTCTGTTAGCTGTGACAATTGTCCTTTAACCAACACTCAAAGGACAAGAAACTTACAGTGCATTGTTCTAATTCACATCAGCAAGCATCTGAAGTTTAGAAACAAACAAACCAATGAAAAACAACTAGACCCCCCCACACACACACAAAAATGAGAACTGAGAAAACTTAGGAAAAGACAGGAAGAAGCAATGGGATTTCAGAAATGAAGTTGGGATTATAAGATGTGGAAAAAGAAATACATTGAGATGGAATTTTAAACAGAGGGCTGAAGAAAGCCAAAAAATGACCACGATCACCACCACCTCCTCCTCCACCACCTCTGCCACCACCACCATCAGCAACGACAGAAACCAAAGCAAACCAAATCAAACCAAACTGAAACAAAACAAACAAACAAGCAAAAAAACAGTCAAAATAATGAAAGCAAAATAAGGAACTAAAATTGTTCTAAGAGAAAATGGTTGACATGAAAGACAAGCCAGGAAGTTTCTGCCACTTATGAGTGAAATAAAAGAAAACAAATCACAACAATAAATATTTAAAATTCTGTCCAAGAAAACATTCCATATGTATGCAGAAATTAATGGTATTAAAGAGGACCATCATGTCAAGAACTGTGATGGACCTTATGTGTTTTCCTATGTACTGGTCATCCACTTAGCTCACTACAGTTTTACAGATGCCAGCATAAAATACAGAGAGCAAAATTATTAGGTAGAGCAAAAGCACTGCCCAAAGCCTTACTATTTTATGTTGCTTCTTTGAACCCCAATAATCACAGGGAGATGTAAAGAGGGTCAGGTGACGTCTCTGCACAGAGCATTACAGAAAACAAACCTGTACTTTGGGGACTTAGGTCTTCTATAATAGATAGGAATACACTTAACTCTCTCTCTCTCTCTCTGTCATATCAGGCAACAAGCATGTCTTGCCCCTGCTCTAGAGGGAGACGCTGACTCCCTTAGGGGCTGGTTGATGAAAAAGTATTCTGGTTCCTCCTTGCAATACGTAGGGGAACACGAGCAGCCCACAGAGGCTGTCTTCTTCTTACACATGTACTTAGAAGATTGTTCTGGAATGATTAAGTCTCAAATATGAAATCTATATTAATAAAACTGCAGGCATTACAGACAAAGAAAAAAAAATCCTCAGGGCTTCCAGGCAAAACTGTCAAATTACTTAAATGGTTAAGAAATTCAGCTTTTGCCAGTCTCCTGTAGAAAAAGATAGAAAGGACAGAAGCAAGGGAATGGCTTCATTTGGTGATGAATCACTGCAGATATGAGGTCACTCTGGAGCAGACTGAGTCCTTAATCCAAAATGACCAGTGTGTTGAGAGGAAAAAAGACACAGGAAATGTCCTAGTTAGCTTCACTTGTCACCTTGACACACCCAGGAAGAAGAACCTCAACTGAGAAGTCGTCACTGGTTGAGCCTGCAGGCTTGTCTGAGGGGTGATGTGAGAGAGCCCTGCTCACTGGGGGTGGTGCCACACCTGGGCAGGTGGTTCTGGGTTGTAAAATAGAAAGCAGGCTGAGAAGCCACCGAGAACAGGCTAGTGAGTAGCATTCACCCATGGCCTGTGCCTTAGCTCCTTCAGGTTCCTGCCTTGGCCTCCTGCCCTCTCCTTCTCCATAAACTAGCCTGTAAGTGGACATAAACCCTTCCCTCCCTAAGTTGGTTTTGATCAGTGCTTTATCACAGCAACAGAGAGCAAACTAGGCCATGAGACAAAGACATCATGTGACCAAGGATTCAGAACCTGAAGAAACAAGGTAGCTAACTAAGCCATGTTAAGGATCACCCACAAGACACCCGGAGGCAGGGAGAGATGGCGACTCTCCCCAAAAGGCTTCAAGGAGAATGGTTATGCCTGCATCTTACTTTTCTCCTTCCAGCCTTTAGGAACATTCTATTTCCTGAAGCCACAGTCTGTGGTATTTAGGCCAGCCCTAGGAGACTAATCAAGATAGAAAGACCCTCAACATCATAACAGTCGAAAACCTCAAACCCAAAGGCCAGAATCTCACTTGGATTGGGACATTTTGGAGGTCTTCCCACCAGGGCAAAGGTGCCACTGTCTTTAATATGACTAAGCATTATTCTTGATGTCCTGGCCAGTGTAATTAGATATGAGTGGGCATTTAGAGCCAGAAGAGTTAAGCAGGGAAAAATCACAAGACTTAAGTAACTCTGTACACTTGTCCTAAGACCCACAATCCCATAACTTGGCATTTAAGTCAGAGAAATGCCAGCTTATTCACAAACCTGCAGCTGATGTTAATGGAAGCATTGTTTACAATACCCTAAAGTATTTAAGGCATACTTACAATACCCCAAAGTATACCAAGACATACTTCCATAGCTCAATGACTACTCTTCACAACAAAAACAGGCTATCGGTACATTAAACAACATGAATGGACTGTAATGGAAACTCAAATGGTTTTTTTCCAGTAGGAAAATCAATTTTGAGATGTCAGATACTATGCAATTAACATTTATGTATGTGTGTATTCATTAGCTTACTTATTTATGTTTTAGATTTATTCATTTAATGTGTATGAGTGTTTTGCCTGCAAATATGTCTGAATCACATGTACGCAGTGCCTGTAGAGCCCACAAGAGAGCATCAGATCCCTGGAACTGGAGTTACAGCTGGTTGTCTGCTGCCATGTGAGTTCTGGGAACGGAACCCAGGTCCTCTGGCGGAGCACCAAGTGATCTTAACCACTGAGTCATGTCTCCAGCCTCTACTTACGAATTTTTTGAGATAAGGTTTCCTTCTGTTGCCCCCGTTTGCCTAGAACTCCATACACAGAGTAGTCTGATCTTGCATTCCCAGGGAGCTCTAGCTGAAAAGGATTTAACATTCTTCTGTCCTGCATGAATGAAAGTCTCAGCCCCCTACCAATGCTGTCAGCTATGCCTTTAACCCCCACCCCCACTCCTTCATCTCACAACTCCACAAAATCAGCGGCTTTCTGTCTTTTCTGTAGGTTCATCTTGTGGTAGACACTCCTCAGCATTTTCCGGAGAAGTTTCATCTACAGGTCAGTGAGCTCCTCTTTGTTTTTCCTGAGGGTACTGAATTATTGATTCATTAACAGACAACTGCGGTATAACTAACTCAAGCCTGAATTAAGTTGATCTGATGGACACATTTCCTGAGAAAGCACATGACAACTTGGGCACACTCAGGAGCTCTATGTAGCCCTCTGTGTCCTCTATGCTTGGGGCATCTTAAGCAGCAAACTCACTAACAGAACCCCCCCAATGTGAAAGATGTGGCACTCAATAGGTCATGAAAATGATCACAGTTCCCAGCATGCACGTCAAAGTGAGGAGGCAGAGCATTGCCTTGTGTGACATGGGACATGCATGCTGAGTGATGTAGGCTTTCCCCATTGTCCACATATCCACACACAGCCACATGTGTGTCTCAGGTGTTTGACTTGGAGATTTTAATCTTTTCCATGAGTAGGCAAATCTGTAGAGACAGAATTCATAAATTATGAGGTTCGATTGTAATTGAATCAGTAATTTGGATTCTGTCAACCAAAACACTCCAAGAATCAAAGAGCAGAACTAAGTTTATGTGGCTGTATCCGTTGTCAGGTTTTTGTATAGTAACAACTGCATCAGAGACCAGCGAGGGCACACTCTAACACATTCTACAAGATTGGTATTTCTTTGATACTAGACAAGATGAGGGTAATGCAAGAAAAAAAAAAACCCTGTAAATCAATTTAAAAATTTTAACCAAAGCACTAGAGATTTGAATGTAAGAGCAGGAGAAAAACAGAACACAACACGATCAAATTAACTTTGTCTCTGCACTGCATGTCTGGCTGTGGAAGAAAACTGAAATATACTGTGGTTACAGATGAAGGGGGGAAAGTGGATTATTGTCATGAATGTATTTTTAAAACCTACAAAGAGCAAAGAATTTCTGCGGGTGCTCATAGCACCTTTTGGAGACGCGCGTCGTTTGGTGGAAGTTTTAGAAGCAATGCATTTAAAATTAGGGGAAAGAAAAGAGCAAGCCTCCCTCTCAGTTACTACTTTTACCCAGCATCTTTCAGAAGTTCTTGGCTCACACAGCAAGGCCCAGAAAAAGAAACAAAAGATAAAATAATTGTAAAGGAATAAAGGACCATTACCGTCTGGCAGTGATGTGATCATCTACAAAGAAACACTGAAATCATCGTGATGGATGGTTCTTAGATATAAGGTCAATACACCAAAATGAAATGCATTCCTATTAACCATCGCGAATAGTCAGAAAATATAGTTAAAAGTGCTATTTGCATTAGCAATAACAAAAATGTAAGGCACAAAAGAATAAATCTAAGACCAAATGCTCATGACCTTTCCAAAGAAATTATTAAACTTCATTCAGAGACATTGAGAGGGTCCTAAACAAATGGAGTGATATATCACATCCACGGACGGGAAAGCTCAATACTATAAATATGAATTTTCTCTACAGCATTCTATAAATCAAATGCTTTATAGGGTTTACTCTGGAATTTGCCAACCTGATTCTAAAATTTACATGGAAGGATAGTTATCCCAGATAATGAAATAAGACTAAGCTGAAGTAGGCAGAATAATTTTTTAAAAGAACAAGCAAGGATGACCCATGTTATTGGACAACAGCGATTCTGGAAATGTTATATTAATAGAAATAATGTGTCATCTGTACACGGCTGAGGAAAGAAACTAGTGGAGTCCAGAGCCCAGAAAGAGACCCATACATGTGTGTTTATTTATGTATATAATATATGTATCTATAACTACTATATCTACTTATGTATGAAGCTTGCTTTATGACAGAGGTGAGCTTATTATGAATGGAGAGGGAGAGACTATTCAATTATAATCCTAGGCCAACTGTTATTTACATGGAAACAAAACAAAATTGAATTCCTGCCTGTTAGTATAAGCAAAGACTATTTCAGATGGATTTAAAATAAAAATGAAAAAGCTTAGCATTAAATATTCCAGAAGAAGACAGAGACAAATGTTTGTGGCCTTGGGCTAGGGAAGGATTTCTGAAACAAAACATACCAAGTACAGAAAGCATGAAATGGGAAATATTGGTGAATTCATCTGTATCATAATTAAAATCTTGCAACTACCACAAGATTATACAAAGTTGGATGGAAAGCCACAGATGATAAATTATGATACATTCGACCAATAATGGATTCATGTCCGTGCTGTATAACTAACTTTGGTAAAACTGGAAGCCAATACAATTAAAAAAAAAAAAAAGTAAAAGATAAAAACAATTTCCCGAAGAGAAAATTGAATAGTCAGTAAGTCTATGAAGGGTGTTCAGCCTTACTAATTAAATCATTCAGTTACCTTGTTGCCTAATAAAGTCCATGAAACTTGATGGCTTCAAAAACAGATGCTAAAATACTAAACTGTTTTTCAATGTTCAGTAGCTTAGAAAGTTGGAAGGGACCCAGTGAGGACAGCTTATCCTGGTCTCACATGACATCTGTTGGATCTGGAGGTGCAGTATGGTTTCCTTGGTCCTTATGCTGGCCTTCGGCCCAGTGATTAGTAGTGGGGTGCCAGGTGAAGTGACTTGGAGGTTATGCAACTCTTTGAGCTTGACCCCTCCTTCTTAGGACCACTTGTTCTCCGTGTGACCTCTCGATGTCTCTCTGCAGGTACTCTCTAGCACTGTACATGGAAACTGTACACACTGACTTCAGACTTTCAAGTATGTTGAAGGATTTTGAGGTTTCTGGCCAGCTCTGGCCCTGCTTCCTGTTGTTGCAAAGGAGTCCACAGGGACGGTCCAAATTCAGGAGGAGGAGTTGATAGAAAGGCCACAGTGCTGACATGTGTGTCACTGAAGGACACCAAGTTAACAGTGTAACACATAGGAGACATGCAGTGTAACACTATGATGAAATTTCATTCCCCTCAGGTTGGCAAAAATTAAAAATGACACCAGGAATCAGCGAGGAAATGGACTCCCGGGACCTTAAGCAGGGTTGCCGTTGAGTATGACTTGCTTTAGACACTTTGACCGGCATGTCCATGTCAGAGCGATATGAACGCTGTGACCCATCTATTAAAAAACACAGAGCACCCCTAAAACCCTTATCATAGCAGGGGTCTAGAAACATTCACAGTAGCATTAGTGACAGTGTAAACAGCTTTTATGTCAACATTAACTGAAAAATAATAAAACCCGATGAACTAGTTACACATATCAACAGGAGTAAGACTCCAAACGTTAGGTTGTGTAAAGAAAGCAAGTTGTAGGTCATAGGTTCCCATCACCCTATTGCTATTATTATTACTGTTGTTGTTATTACAACTACTATGATCCTGTTGTTCGACACAGTGGGGACTGAATCCACTACCCACAAATGCTAAGCAGATACTCTACCTCAGAGCTACATCTCCGGACTTTTTCTTTACCTTTTTTTTTTTTTTTTTTAAGGTCTCATTAAGTGACCCAGGCTGGCGTCTAACTCACTCTACAGCCCAGGCAGACCTTGGATTTGTGATCTTCCCACCCCAGTCTCCTGAGCAGGATCACATTTAAAAAGCAGGGCAAAGGGACTGTTTTGTTAACGATCGTGAGGCTGAATTGTGGGAATGCCGTATCTAAGATTTAGGTTATGGGTATTGAGTAGGAACTGACACTAAGGAATTGAGAAAGTGGTAGGAAATGGACACACACACACACACACACACACACACACACACACACACACACACGTGTGGTAAGGAACATGGAGTTGAATGAGAAAAGAATAAGAGGCAAGCAGAGCTCACCATCAGGAAGCCGGACCACAGGGGCTTCCTGCACCAGTCGCTGTCTGGAGGGAAGGGAGCCCCGAGGCCCTCATGATTGACACAATTGTGGTAAGGTCTGTCTTCTTGTGTTACTCACAGGTTTCCTACAAGCATGCACAGAAGTTCAGGTTGGTTTTAGAGAGACTGGATGCTTATAAGCCAGGGCTGGCCCCCTGAGCTGAATGGCACTTCACCATATCCTGTGCACCCCAAAGTCCCCTGCATCCCACCTCCCCCCCCCCCGCATCCCCCCACCTGCAGCACTCTGGGCTTAATCACCAATAGCATCCCCTCGCCAGCACTCTCAGTGTGAACTCTTCAGAGCTGCTTCCTTCAGAAAGCAGTTTTATCTAAGACCAGGCCAGATACTGAATGGAGATGTCAGGTGTGATGGGAAGGACGTCTCTCACTGGGCTCATTGCCTGCTGACCAGTGTTTCTGTAGTCACCTTCTGGAGGAGCGGCCCCACAGAGGTCATCTCCAGCTCCTCACCCAGAGCAAGGTTGCTCCAGAAGACTGAGGATCAGCAGTTCTCAACCTGTGGGTCGAGACCTCCACAGGGATCACATGTTAGACATTCTTCATATCCGATATTTATATTAAAATTCGTAGAATTGGCTATGATCACATCTGCTCTGAGTCTCTGGGTAGCTAGGTCCACCACAGTGCCGATGCCTGAATACCATATAGGAACCCAAGCCCATGCTCGAGGGACTGAATTCCCCCAGGGAAGCAGGAGGGAGGCAGGAAGGGCCAGCTCCTCTGCAGAAGGACCTGAGGGAATGAGGGAATCCTACAAGCTGTACACTCACCCTCCCTGGTCCATACAACTCTACACTGTGTGTCTCTCTGCTTAGATGTACTGAGTGCTTCAAAGCTGGTAACACAAAAGGCCTCATATTCAAAATGGACAGGTCCCCGAGAATGAGCTCCTTAAATCCAAACAATTGTGCATTTATTACACTCATAATCTTGGGCCATCACCACCTCTTCTGAACTCTGAAACACTCCTGCAAGTGTGAAATAAAATTCTGTGTCCATTCATGGCCCCTTCTCACCCTCCCCTCTCCCCACTGCATGGCCGCCATCAACATATTTTCAGAAAGCAGTTCCCTACTTTGGATGTTTCATATAAATGCAATCCATCATATGTGACATTTTTGTTCAGATCCCTTTCAGTGTAAGGATTTCAAGCTACAGGGTGTAGCATACATTCTGTTCCTTTTATGGATAAATAATACTCTGACGTATGTATGTATGTATGATGTATGTATTTAATATATTCATTCATCTGTTCACGGACATTTAGATACTTTCCACCTTTCTGCTAGTGTGACCGTCGCTGCTAGGAGTATTTGCATGCTAACTTGTTTGAGCACCCATGAGTTATTTGGGTTGTATACCTTTGTCACTTTTCTATTGCTATGATTAAAAAAAAATGCCTTCCCAAAGTAACACAAGAAAGAAAGGATTAATTCTGGCTCCCGGTTCCATGGCACATCATGTCAGGGAAATCACAGCATCAAGAACGTGTTGATCACGTTGTATCCACAGCCGGAAGTTGATGGCCATAAATGTTACTATCAGCCTCTTGCCTCTTTTTTATTCAGTTCACAAACCACCCATGAAATGGTATGGCCACATCTAGGCTGAGTCTGTCTCAGTTTGCACAATCAAGGAGATCCCTCCCAGGCACACCCAGAAGTTCTTTCCCTAGGTCCTGTCTATGACCCATGTCAACATCCGTAAGCTGTGAGCACCAGGCCATGTGCTCATTAGCTGTTTAGCTTCTCAAGGGACCCATGCTTGTAGTTTGCTGGGGTTTTTATACCTCTGTGTGATCTGCTGGAGTACTCAGGATACCATAGCTGTTTAAGTGTGGGAAAGGCATGGCCCTAGATTATGGTTCAAGCAATGGGGCGAAGGACAAAGGGTAGTACAGTTGCTATGGTGAAGGGGTTCATCTGTTGGATTTGAGGTGCCCCTTATATACCCACATGTCTGGGAAGGGTTGACTGTGATTGCTTGAGACCACAGGAAAGGCCTGGGACAGAGACCAAGGAGGGTCACAACTACCCTGTCACTTGTATCTTAATGTACTGAAGATGATCGATCTCAGGCACTGTTTCCAGCAAGTTCCATTACTGAATCATTCCAATGACTACACAACTTCACAAAAGAAGGTTCCAGGCTTCTTTGGACCTTCAAGTGTTTCCCAGACACGGAGCTCATGATTTGTTGGCATCCCTTTGTGTCTGGTGTGTTCCCAGGGGACCCTACTCCTCATCTTTCCATGAGGGCTGGCATTCAGGTTCATTGTGTGCCCAGAGTGACCTTCTTTAGATACTGCTTTAGGGTGAGCAGAGACATTGACAACTAAGGGGTCCTGACATTTAAAGAATGATAATTTAAAGACTAAGAGAGATGCCCAGAGAGTCAGGAGAAGGTCAGAGATTCAAGAGGAAGTCCTTTCAGAGGTGTCAACAGCCCTGTATGTGGACATTAGGGCAGAAGTCCATGGGGTGGTAGAGGCCATATCAGATGTGTCGTCACTTCTGCCAGACTGTGCCTGAGGGCGGTGTGCATGCAGCACATACAAACTGTGTGGATGAGGCATAATGGCTTCCTATCCAGGAGGGGAGCTGGCAAAAGGGCTGATTGGGCTGGGCATCTCCTAGCCTGGTCTGGCTTCATCACCTGTCCTTTCTTTCATCCATGTACCACAGTGATGGATGGCATCCATTTCCTCCTGCAGGTGCAAGGCCCAGGGATGTGCGTGATTATTCAGGAAGACAGCACATCCATTTTTTCCCTTTAGAAAGAATTAATTACATCTACATAAAGAACATAGGAAGAATGTCAAGGACCTGCCCCACTTCAACAGAGTGGGCATGACCAGGACCACAGAGAGGTCCAGATTCCCTGAGCACCAGAGTTAGAGAAGGAAAAAAACCACTTTATGCAGGGAGAAAACTACTTGAGGTCTCATTAATACCATTAAGATTCAGGGCTGACAAGAGAGGGCTGCTTGGTAATTGACTGTGGCTCTGCTGGGGAACCAGACTTTGAAGCAACCAAGTTCCCTCTTCCTGTCTCTGCCAGTTCCTGACCTGCTTTGCCACTCCCATCCACTCAAGCTCTGCGGCTGTTTAAGCATAATGTGGGTCTGGTGACCAGCAGTCTGGCAGAAGTGCAGCTACTTGGACGGAAGGGCCTCTGCAGAGTCCAGGCACGTAGTAGGCACAAAGGTCATAGGCAGACAGGCGTTTCTGTCTGCACTCTCTTTCCTCTGTCCTCAGCTGTGGGTGTCTGTACAAGCTACAATCAGTCAAGACCTTCGTTGGAGAGAATGGTTAAGCTCTGCCCTCCTGCCTGCCCCGCCCACACGCCTGCCCCGCCCACACGCCTGCCCCGCCCACACGCCTGCCCCGCCCACACGCCTGCCCCACCTGCCTGTCTGCATGTCTCTGGCTGGCTGATCCCCATAGTCTTGTTAAGCTGGCAGTGTACAAACCATCTCTGTGCTCACTCTCTATCTCTCACCACTTTATTTAGTGTTTTTTTCTTCTTTGTTTATCCCAGCTCTCTCCCTCTCATTGTCTGATGTGTTTACAGTCTGCCTCCACCGGAATCAATCTATCTTTGACTCTTGGCCCTTCTTGAGTAAGCAGCAGACAGGCTTGTAATGCCTAAACTGTCCTTCTGAGAGTCCACATGCTTCTGTTCCTTGACACTCGGTGGGCTAAGGACCCTCACTTCACATGGAGCCAAGGAATTGGAAAAGTAACTTAAAGATATCAATAGCAGCTAAGGTCAGGACCAGGGCTAGGGCTTATCACTGAGGGCATGAGCCAGTGCCTCCTGGTTCCTAGCCTACCTTGCCACCCAGATTCTCCTGGGGATCTACTTTGCAGTGG
This sequence comes from Uromys caudimaculatus, assembly GCA_028551405.1. NCBI lineage: Eukaryota > Metazoa > Chordata > Mammalia > Rodentia > Muridae > Uromys > Uromys caudimaculatus. Next base: position 19,823,070 of record CM052706.1, read on the forward strand.
TGGTCAAGGGTCAGACACAGATCTTGGGCTAGGAGAGTGTCTTTCTCAGTCCTCCTCATAAAGTGTTCTGGGCACGAATAGTTTCTGCACACAGACCTTTACAAATGGGCAAATAAAGGCTCCGAGAGGGAGCGTAATTTCCTGAGGACACAGGGACAGATAACAAGTGCATGCTTTGCTTAGCATTTCTGGCTCCACTGCAGTGCAAGGCTGTCTTAGGGTGCTGTTCTGTGGGACAGGAATATGTGCAAGCCACACATAGGTATGGACGTGCGTCTTGTGGGTATCTGTGAGGTGTGTGCGTGTGTGTGTGTGTGTGTGTGTGTGTGTGTGTGTGTGTGTGTGTAGGTGTTGGGGGAATGTCTAGGCATGTATGTTGCTACAGTATCTTGAGATCTGGCTTTCTTTTTTAGAGAATTCCTTTAGGCATCATGAAATGCCACTGTTAAGTCTTCTGAAAATATGACAAAATAGTATCCTTGAACCTAAAGAACCTGCTAAGTGTAAAGCAAGGCCTAGTAGGGTCCATATCTGTACCTGCCAGGTCTAGCACACAGACACACACACAGACACACACACAGACACACACACAGACACACACAGACACACACACACACACAGACGGTTGGGGTCATGGTGGAGGGTCTTGCAAGGATTTGAGCCACAGGGCTAAGATTTCTGGCTGTGCCCTCCATCCAGGAGAGCAGTGGGGTAGGTTATCAGATATTCACAAGTCCTGGCTGTAGTCTTCTTTGTTTTAGAGGGTGTTGCGTCTTATGTTGTTACATAATGACCTCAGTGTGAGGAATGTCTCCCTCTTGACAGCCCTGTCATCCCTCAGTCAGTGTTGATGGAGACAGCCTAGGCTTTGAGATGGTCAAGGCTATAGGATGCTGAGACCCACATCTTTCAAATGTTGTCTCGGAGATTATAGTATCTCTTGGGGACCTCAGTTACTATCTTTGGAGGTGGAGAAGGTGAGTGGGTATGGAAGTCTTACTCTTCCTCCTCTGACCAAGGCATTATGACTTTACCTGCTCCCTATGCCAAAGCTGTAAGAACTTGGGTATACTGACACTCTGATTTGGCTGTACTATGGTTTGAATGCAAAATGTCTCATAGGCTTGCGTGTTTGACCATTTAGTCCACTCTGTCTTGTGAGATTGTGGAACTTTGGGGTGTATGGCCTAGCTAGCAGAGAGGGTCATCGGTGGTGACATTGAAATGGAGATTTGCTTCTAGTTCTTGCCAGAGCCTTCTGCTTGGTTCACTAAGATACGCAGATGGTGTTACTGGAAGGCTGACTCTGTGCCTGCTATACAGCGATGGACTTGGACCCCTGTAAACTGTGAGCCAAAATAAGCCTCTCCTCCTTTAAGCAGCTTCTATCAGATATTTGGTCACAGTGATGAGAAAAGTAACAATATGTTTTGCACTTTCGTTAGTGTTCCTTGAAAGGGCCCAGCCTTCTGCCTCGCTGGCTGCCATCAGGACCCTGAGCTGGGGACAGGCAAACATCCAGCCCCTCCAATATTTCCCTTGAGAGGACTGGGAGTGATGTTCTAGGTCACGTGAGCAACTCTCAAATGACTTTGAGATCTCAGCTGGATTCTGGGCTCCCTCTTCATGGGAATCTTAGCCAAGACAAGATGACCCCTGGGCAGGTGTGAAGTCAGCTGCTTCTAACCTCAAAGAAAGGGTGCTAGGTGGGTCACATTGCCTCTGAGGGCTAGTTATGGAGGACCCAGCACAAAAGAGGACCTTAGCGACAAAAGCTAAGAGGGTTGGAGGAATGTCATCCTCCACTGCTCATTCTGAATCACTGAGCTCTCCACACCTGGCATCTGTGGGAGCTCCCAGGAGGACGTGCTGAGCCCTGCCCTCTCTCAGGGCTGACCTCTAGTGGAGTATCTGTGAATGGCATCCCATCTTCAGGTGGTCTGCACTTGCAGTTCAGCTGAAGACAAGGGGTGGCATTTGGCTAAGGACAGCCACAAGGCTACACTGTGGCCAACTTGGCCTCTGAATGGAATTGGCTCCTGCTCAGTCTGGGCTCTCTGCTAGCTGCCTGGGGCCGGGGCGTCCCTGCACAGTATGGCTTCCACAGTCCTACTCAGGTTCCTCTTCTGTGACTGTGGCTCGGTTTCAGCATCTTTCCTCCTGCCTTCTTTCAGCCTGGATGCTAGGTGGGGAGAAGACCCTGAGGGAAACCACAGTTTTGCAGCTTCCCCAAGGATACTGGCTGCTGGGTAAGTATGAGCTGAATGCTCAAAGAGTCTTCATCAACAGTCTGAGTGCTGGATGGTGCATGAGGGACTTGGCCCTAGTTTGGAGAAAGGCTCCCACCTCTGGCTTTGGAGATGATTGATATGTGCCCCATCGAGGGCTAGCTCCTGCTGGGGAGCGTGAGCCAGTGTGACAATTAGTCAGGGTGGGCAGGGGAGCTTGGGATAGCCACTGACTGGGCACTTTTGGGAACTTGCCCAATGCCAGCGGGAGGTGTTCTGCTTCACACTTCATTGGCAGTTTCAAGTATATTTTGTTTGGATGGCAGCTCATGTTGTGGGGGATATGTGTGCGCATGTGCGCGCATGTCTGAGACAGACAGAGATCCACTGTCACCTTCAGTCGCCTTCCTATCTATCTATCTATCTATCTATCTATCTATCTATCTATCTATCTATAGAAAGAGTCTCTCAAGAACTTGGAACTCAACGATTCAGTTAGGTTCAGAAGTCTGCCTGTCTCTGACCCACCTCTCTCTGCTGCTGGGATTACAGATATGCAACACTGTGACAGCCTTTACACTTTGGGCTGGGGATCCAAAGCCAGGTCCTGGTGCTTGCACTTTCCCAGCTGAGCCACTTCTCCTGAACCTCTTAACCTCTACATTCAAGCCTCCTCAAACTCAGTTCCCGGTCCCAAGAAGTCATGAAATCATCCCCATGGGATGTGGATGTACAGACAGTTAAGGGATTCTCTCATCCTAGCACCAAGCCTTGTCAAAGGCTCAGAGGAACCCTGAACACGTAGGGGAGTATATCTTTATCCGAGTGTTTATTGGGGGAGCCAGGTTTTACTGTGTGCAGGGATGGACGGCTGTGTCCAGGATGGATTTGAGGGACCAGTTTGGGGACTGGAAACCACTTCTGCCCTGACAGTTGATGGGCTGGCTGTGTCCAGAAGGAAACACCTGGGGAGGAGGGCACGTGTGTCTCTGAGGGCCTGTCTCATACCTTGACCTTCCAGTTCTAGGGGCAGCCCAGGGCAGGAGGGAGGAATGTGCATACAGGTACTGAGTACTGCTTCATAGAATTAGAATCTGTACAGTACTTCATAGGCCTGGGCTGTCCCTGTCTCTGAGTCACACAGGAATTAGGACCCAGTGAGGATCCGGGTCTATCTTCTCTATGCTGAGCTCTGAGCATGGGCCACTCATGCTTTGCTTGTATAGAGGAATGTCTGGGTACCCAAGGCAGCTAACATCTTGTTGGATACAGCAGTGTCACTCTTAGGGTAGAACTATCTAGAAGTGATCGGCTTTATGGTTGAACATCCAGCCGTGTAGGGCAGTAATATCTTCAGGGTTTTATCAAGGAATAAAGGCAAGATGGGGAATGGTAGGGGCTGGCAGGCCTTGCCAGGTACAGCTCATCTGTGCCAATGCCCCACCTCGCAACTGAGCAAACAGCTCTGTACTGAGCTACTCAGCCAAGCAATGCTGAGCACACAGCTTGAACTCAGAGGTCTGGACTCTCGGTTCCAGGTGTCGTTTAAGAGAAGTACTTCAGGAGTATTTGTGGATTCTGCATAGGACCTAGTGTCTGCCAGAATAGTAGAAGGAGTGGGGGTAAGGTGGAAGAGTTGAGAATCAGTGTGAAGTTTTCAGTCCTAAAGAAAAGAAGGATGTATGTGTTAGTGAAGAACTGAGTGATGACTAAGTTTAAACTGTGTGTGTGCATATGCCTATGTGTGCATGTGTGTATATAACTCCCCCTCTCTGTGTGCAGGTATGCTTCTGTGTGTGTGAGCATGTGTGCCTCTGTCTCTGTCTGTCTGTCTCTGTGTGTTTGTGTGTCTGTGTTGTAGATCATGAGGAGACATGCTGGGGATGTGGGGACTAGGGACCCTAAAGTGGTACAAGGAGATCTGCAGCCTAACACATGAGCACACACAGGACACAGCCTTAGGGCTCAGTGGAGGGTAGTGAGTCTGATGTCACTAGGTCTGTAGAACACAGAGCTGGAGAGAAACCCGGATGAGCACTAAGCCTTCTGTGACCCTCCATGGAGGTAAGAAGACAAAGAGCAAGGCAGCAGCAAGGAAGAAAGATGGGACCCAGACAGCGGGACGATTCCTGTAACAAGGATGGAAAGCTCCCATGAAAAGTGTCAGAAGGCCCAACAGGTTCCCAGCCAGGCAGAAGGGCAAGGCACAGGGGTAACCCTAAGCCGTTGTCGCCCTCTTGAGGGGAGGTGGCTCTGCAGGACATCATTAGCAGTCTGTGGTGTGACATGGGACCGGGTGCTGACATGAAGGTGCCCGCTGTGACAGTGAATGGAAGGACGGCCACGTGAAGATTGGAAGTACCACTATGCAGGACTGAGGAGAACACAACAGAATGGAGGACCTTCGGGAGAGCGAGAGGGTGGAGTTTGGGAGCAGAAGCAGCAGGCTAGGGGACGAGTGTTGGCAGAGACAAGCCAATGAACTCTGGGGCTCTCTTGCAGCCTCTTCTTAAAAAAAAAAAAAAAAAAAATCCGCTGACTGCTCAACATTTCCCAGCCTTCGCCACCTCCGCTGCCTCCCCAGTTTACCTCTCTCTCTGTTTTCTCTCCCCTCTCTCCTTTTGGTATCTTACTGAGTCTTCTGGGCAGGTTCCCCCTTCCCATGAAGTCATGGCTCCTGCTGACATGTATCAAAAATTTCTTCCAAAAAAGGATAGCATGTTCTACCAGAAGAATTTCACTGAATCAATTTTTCAGCAAGCACTTATTATTCATGCCCTGGGTTAGCTTTATTTTAAGCAGCACCAGGGCTCTGCACTGAACTCTGATCACATCCACCACCTTCTCTACCACTCATGGGGCCTGGGTGACTTTGGGTCACATGGTCACATGATTGCGGTACCCACACAGAGGCGACAGTAATGTGTCTTGTGCAGAGGAAGCACTGGACCGGGAGAAGGAGCAGGTCTGCAGCCATGGATGTCCCGTTGGACAGCTGTACACTGGAGGGGTGGCACTTCTTCTTTTTTTTTTTCTCTTTGCTCAAGTATGTCATTTTTATTTTTGATTATTTATTTACATTTCAAATCTTTTTCCCTTTGGAAACCCCCTATCCCATCCCTCCTCTCCTGCTTTTATGAGGGCATTCCCCTGCCCACCCACCCACTCCCATCTTCCCTCCCTAGAATTCCCCTACACTGGGGCATTTAAAACCCTCAGGCCCAAGGGCCTCTCCTCCGACTGATGCCCGGATGGAGGAGTTAGAGAAGAGACTGAAGGAGCTGAGGGAGTTTTCAGCCCCATGGAGGGAGCAACAGTGTCAACTGGCCAGACCCCTCTGGAGCTCCCAGAGACTGGACCACCAACCAAAGAATACACATAGAGGGACCCATGTGCTGGCCACATATGTGGCATAGGAGGACCTTGTTGGCATCAGTTGGAGGGGGTGGCACTTCTTTTGTGGGCCGCAAATGCCTCATCTTTAAGGTGAGCTTGATTGGTGAGTCTGGAGAGGCTGGTTCCAGGCTGCAGAGCCCGGCTGTTGGCCCCCAGGGGCTGAAGTAGCCTCATTAATCCCTCTGCAGAGGGTGCTGAGCGCACTTACCCAGACCTTACTTACTCCAACTGAGCCTGCCTAGATGGTTCCTCTGTAACCACACCTCTGTTTCATACGTGTAGCTCTCCCATTGCAGGGCATCTTGTCCTTCCAACATGTGTGTGAACATTTTCACTTTGTTCTGTATCTCTCCAACCATGGACCTTCCTGATCAAAGACAGGCATCTTCATTTCCCTGGCAGTATCATCTACACCCAAGCCCAGAGATCCCTGGGATACATGTTGTCTGGATGCCCAAGAATGGTTCCTTCTGATGGGGCTCAGGCTCAGCTGTAGGACTCAGGAGCTCTGAGGCCTTCTAGGTGACAAGGCCAAGACTATATGCTGTGCTTCAGAAGCCAAGGAAATACCTATTTTACTAACTTGTTTATTCAGCAACTATATACCAAATATCTATTATCTGGAATGTCTGGGGTCAAAAGAGTTACAGATTCCAGAGTGTTTCGTGTTTTGGAATAATTGCCTAGATTTTATTGCTGAGGCATCCTGCATAAGGGGGCTAAAGTCTGCAATGTTCCAAAACTTGGAAAGTTTTGAGCACCATATCCGCTTTTAGAATGTTTCAGATTTCAGAGCATTTGAATTTTGTATTTTAGCGTTAGGAATGCTCGACTTGAACTTTCACAGTGAGTGGGAGGTGGCCCCCATAAATCCAGGTCCTACCCTCTGAAACCTATTAATGTTACCTTATTTGCTAAAAAGGTTGCTTAATTTTCCAGAAGTATCCATATTAAGGATATTAATTATTTATAATGTGTGTGTGTGTGTGTGTGTGTGTGTGTGTGTGTGTGTGTGTGTGTGTGTGTGTGTGAGATACATGCATGTGAGAGTGTGAATGGGGTGCCTGGCACATTCATGCACAGAGGCTGGAGAATGATGTTGGCTGTTTTCCTCCACCTTTCTCTGACTTATTTCCTTGGGGCAGAATCTCTCACTGAGCCAGTCAGGACAGCAAGCTCCCAGGATCCATCTAGCGTTACCTGGGAATTTAAACTTGGGTCCTCATGCAAGCACTCATGCCTACTAAGCCATCTCCCCAGCTGCTCACCTCAAGGACTCTGAGACAAGGACAAGTCCCAGGAAGGAGATGAGAAAGCCACAGGGAGAAGGAAGCAGAAGTTGGAGGTCTATTACTACAGGCAAAGACCCACTGCCTCCACAGTTGGAAATGGCAAGGAAGGATTCGCTCTGAGAGTGTGTGGAAGAAGTTTAGCCCTGTTCATGCCTTGGCTTCAGACTTCTAGACTGAAGAACTGTGAGAGAACACTTTCTTTCCCAACTAAGTTTGTGGTAGTTTATTGTGACAGCCACAGGAAATGAGTACAACTCCCTGGGGCTGCCCCTGTGTTAGGCATTGTACCGCCGCTGCTGAATCAAGATGTCTCTGCCATGGAGAAGTTCAGAGCTGACAGATTACTCCAAGACGAGTCATTTCCTCTGTTCAATAAAGATTTCATGGCACATTTCCCACATGCTGTAGGGACTGAGCAAGACAGACCAGGCCCCTGACTTTCTAGTGTCTACAACTAGAGTTGATGTGGTCATGGTAGTTAGATTAGGGGTCTATGATCATGAGTTTACAAGCCTTGTGTCAAGTCTGCTGCAAAAGCAACAGAGGCATATGGCAGACATGATGATGATTAACTCTGCTAGGCACTCCGATGCACTGTTCGGATTTCAGAAGCAGCAGCAGCTGGATTTGGGTGAGAGCGTTGTGGTTTGCACAGTGCTGTCTCTGTGTTTGCCTCACAAGACAGTTCTGAAAACTCAGGAAGGTATATGGAGAGTGGAGGTTTCCAATTGACACACGTGAGATCCATGATGGTTAATTTCAATAGTCAGCTTGACCAGATCAGGAAGTTGAGGCACACTGTTGGGTATGTCCGTGAGGACATTTTCCAGAGATGATTACCTCAGCGGGTAAGACCCTTGGCACTTTCCCATAACATGAGGGTTAGGACTCAATAGACACCTGGCAAAGGCAAGCAACCTGAGCACCAGCATCCATCTCTCCTGCTCTCCTATCTACCTGGGTGTGAGCAAGCGGCCTCATGCTCCTGTTGTCAATCCTTTCTTGCTTTGATGGACGGTGTGCCTTCAACATGTAAGCCTGCTCCATGAAATTGCTTTCTGTTGGGTATTTCACTACCGCAACGAGGAAACCAACTAATAGAAAAACTAAGACTCAGGTGGGAAAGTGAAGGTCATTAGTCATTTAAGGTTTTACACTATTTACTGAATATCTATCTATCTATCTATCTATCTATCTATCTATCTATCTATCTATCTATCTATCTATCTTGTTCTGGGGCTCCTGATTCTTGAGTTCAGGGACATTTTTCAAGCTCCCACATGTTGGCTCTGATGCAAATAAAGAACATTTCAAAGTGACATCTCAGGATCCCACCTTGATGTTCACAGATTGTCCTAGGCAATTTTGGGTGAGGTCTGTGAGCAACCAGAGTTAGTCCATATGGTAGACTGACTAATGGCTCCTTTAAGACCTTGAGTCCTGATGCTTGCATGAATGTCCTGGTTAGAAGGGACTTTGCAGGTGTGTAACAATGATCTTGAAATGGGGGCGATTGTATTAGATTTTTCCAGTTAGTTCATTGTGACAACAGGGGTCTTAGGAGAGAAATCTAAGAAAGTCAGATGTTGGCTTTGAAAGCGCAAGATGTCAAATCCAAGGCAAGTAAGGCCCTCAGAAGCTAGACGTGGCAAGGACACAATTCTCTCTTAGAAACTCCATGAGGAATGTGAACTCGTCTTCATCCTGACACAAGGTTTCCATATTAATTACTTTTCTGTTGCTATGATAAAATACCCTGATGAAAAGCAAATTAAGGAAGATAGGGTTTATCCTGGCTCCCTGTCTAGCATCGCAGGGGAGGCATGACAACTGGAGCTCAGCCTGACAGTCAGGAAGCAGGCTGATCAAGGAAGTAGAGAGAGCAAAGAGGAAGTGAGTCCAGGCTGTAAAATATCAAAGGTCTTCCGCAGTGACGTATTTCCTCCAGCAAGGCCCCATATCCTAAAGACTCCATAACCTTCCCAAGCAGCAGCACTGCCTTAGGGTTTTTATTGCTGTAAAAAACCACCATAACCAAAAGTAACTTGGAAAGGAAAGAAAAAAGTCTGTTTCAGCTTAGATTTTCACATTTCAGTCCATCGCCATAAGCAAGGCAGAACAGGAACTCAAGGCAGGAACCCAGAGGCAGGAACCTGTGCAGATGTCATGTTTACTGACTTGCTTAGCCTGTATTATTAAAGAACCCAGGACCACCACCAGTCCAAGGATGACATCACCCACAATGGGCTGGGCCCTTCCCCATCAGCCACTAATTTAAAAAATGCACAGCAGACCTGCCTACAGACCAGTCTTATGGAGGCGTTTTCTCAATCGAGAGTCCATCTTCTCAATGACTCTTGCTTGTATCAAGTTGACACAAAATTAACCAGTACAACCCACCAACTAGGAGCCAAGTATTTAAATGCATGAGCCTCTAGGGGGAGATATTTCTCACTCAAATCAGAACAGCTCCTGGACTCCGGTATGAAGATACGGTATATCTAAGTTGCTTTGCTACCTACATCTGTGGCAATCTATGGGCACAACAATGGGAGACTAAATCAAACAGTCTCTTCGTTTCTTAAGGTTGACTTTAAGACCGGAACCTGTATCTTCTTACTAAGTTCCTTCCGATACCAACTCACCAGAGCTGCTGCATGAACCAGTCCTGTGCAGGTCTCATGTCTTTTTCTCTGATGCCATCACTCACTAGAATTTCCTGTCAGGGGAAACAATACCCTCAACCTGGTTCACCAATGGAAGATACTGGACTAGAAAACTCATTGAACAGGAAAGAGACAGGCCTGTGGCACCTGGATTTTAGCTTGCCTGACAGAACTGGGAGGACTTACCATGTGTGCTGTCATCGGTAGTAATAGCAAGTGACCGCACCAAGGGAGGACATCAGATAATACCTGTTGTGTTGGCAGTGTGCCACACACTCTAGCATGTTGCACACACTTTTAACTCTAGCATGTTGCACACACTTTTAACTCTAGCATGTTGCACACACTTTTAACTCTAGCATGTTGCACACACTTTTAACTCTAGCATGTTGCACACACTTTTAACTCTAGCATGTTGC
>CM052706.1:19833570-19890218 GCA_028551405.1 Uromys caudimaculatus
TGCACACACTTTTAACTCTAGCATGTTGCACACACTTTTAACTCTAGCATGTTGCACACACTTTTAACTCTAGCATGTTGCACACACTTTTAACTCTAGCATGTTGCACACACTTTTAACTCTAGCATGTTGCACACACTTTTAACTCTTCGTAAGAGCCTGGAAGCTGTGTCTGTTTTGCTTATACCTGTTATGGAGCACAAGGAGCTACAGGAATTGTTTGAAATGCAGAATTAGACCCCACGACCAGACAAGGCTGACATGAGAGTGTATTCTTGACTATAAGCACTTTGATTTGTATTATTATAGATAGCTGCAGGGAGAATCCTTACTTCCACTGCTTAGGTGAGGAAGATAAAATCAGCAGATCCAAGAAAAAACCAGACGTCCCTGTTAAATGCCCATGCGTGATATAACCACAGGCACAGTCCTAGCCTAGCAGTATGGGGGAGTGAATTCGGTATTAGCTTCTACCAAACAGTGGCTACGTGCCCTCCCAGGAGGGTGTTAGTGTGTGATCATTGCTTACTCCACATAACAATGACATGAAGTGACACTGGAGAAGCTAAGAGACTTGTTTCAGGTCCCACAGCTTATAAGAGTGGACAGCCATGTCAGGGCAAGAGTGGTCCCTACTCTAGGCTTGAGAGGCTCTCAGAGTTTACTGCACACAGTTTCCCTGCCACTCTCTGTAGATATTCATGAGGTGAAGCTGCTCTAGGGCCTCTGGCTTGGAGGGTCCCTGTGCTTAGTCCTCTAGTGTCTGCAGGACACTTGCTCTACACCATCTGCTGAATTCATCTGCCAGGAACCACCCCTGACATGCCAGGTATTGGAGGTTTTAATTTTCTAGAATAAATCAGCTAAATTCTCAAAGAGCTGTAGAAACATCACCATCATCATCACCATCACCACCACCATCATCATCACCACCACCATCATCATCATCAACAACAACAATATCCCAAGGTTTCTTTTTGCAGTTAGATGACACTTAGTTGTGGAAATGTGCTTCCCCTCTGTCTGTGGAAGACCTGGAACAGCTTTTGTCATTGCGAGGTGACTCTTCTGAACACCTATGTTCTCCACTTCCCTGCTCAGACACCTCACTTCCAGCCCACAAGCCTCCCTTGGCCAGCTCCCAAGATCTCCCCTTTAGTTCTCTCAACATGGTTTCCTAATTAAATTTTCAGGGCCTTTAATTATCACAATCATGAAGAAGGCTGGGAGAGGACCAGCTGTAGCTAAACGGGAAGGTCAGGCCTTGGACTTCTTCCAAGGCAAAGGCACACAGCTCTGGGGTCCATGGCGTTACATGGATCTTCGGTTGAAGAACCAATCTGGGAGGATGACCCAAGAAGGGGCCCTCTAGTTGATTTTAACGTTGAGCTAAGAAAAACTTATTTTACCCAAAAGACCAAGTCACACAACAAGTGTGGCCTTTTGCTTTGAATAAAGCAGGCACCATAGCAGGCATCTTGTCTGCTCTGGGCAATGAGAAGCGAGGGTACATAGGCTCTTTGATATGACACCCATGCAGGACCCGTAAGCAACTCCAAAGAGCATGCATAAAGATATTCAGAACAGAGTTGACAAAGAGATAGATGCCTGGTCTCTCCTCCATTTGATCTCCAAGAAGGAGAGCCCGTCACTTCTCTACCTGCCTCCGAGGCAAGAAGCTGCTAGGAGGGCTCTGTAAAGTCCCAGGTATCTAACTCTAAGGCAAGAGGAGCCTGGGGGGATTTTCTCTTTGTGGTTTACTCAAAGCGCTGAGCTTTGTTTAACTCTCTACCTGCTGTTTGTCCTTCCATCCGAAGCCTTCCAGCAGTTCTTAGCCTGAAACCGAACAGTTCTGAGAATGTTTTGTAGCTTGCTGGGCACAATTGAGAGGTGAGAAACCTTACCATCGATCCTTAGGCTATATATAGTGTGTACTGTGAAAGGGGACACACCAGTGTCACCATCAGTTCAAAGAGGAGGACCTTGTCTATCTGATCAGTAGTAAGTTTATGAAGACAGGCCTGCCTGTGAGCCCAGATCTTTAAAACACTGGCAACTGAAGGAGAGCATCCTGAGAGAGGAAACATGTACCTTCCCAGGGAACCTCCCTGGGGTAGGCTTCGCCAAGGGTGGATACCATATGAAGACTGGAAACTTCTTACATCCTAGGTAGAAATGGGCCATTTTCTGGCAGGGGCATGCTAAGTAAATATTTTCTCACCCCTAGTTTGCAAGAATGTGCGTGAGTGTGGTGGAGAGATGTTTGGGGTCGGGTTGAATTGTGCCCACCCTCAGAATTCATATGCTAAAGTTCTCCCTCCCAGCAATCTAGACTATGACCATATCCACAGATAGGGTCCTTGCAAAGGTCATCAAGTTAAAACAATGTCATTAGTCATTAGAAAGGAGGCTAATGCGAGATGGCTGGTGTTTGTGTGAGACCAGGGAAATGGCTCAGTCAATGGTGTGCTTGCCTTAACAGCACCAGGACCTGACTTCCAGCCCCAGAACTCACGTGAAAAGCCATAAATGATGGCACATGCCTGTTGTCCTAGCACAAGGTGGCAGAGACGGGAAGACCTTGGGGCTTGCTGGCTAGTCTGCCTGGACTAATCAGAACGTTTCAGGCCAAATAAGAAGCAGGCACTGTAGGCCACGACAAGCAGACTCCTTTCTCCTTTCCCAGGAGAAGCCAACTGGCTCCCACTCTGAGATGGTGTCTTAGAGTTTTGTCAAGTTAACACAGAGATGAGTCATTTGAGCGGAAGGAAATGTCAATAGAGGGAATCCCCTACCAGACTGGCCTTTGAGAAAGCCTGTGATGCATTTTGGTGAATTTCCTTAATTACTGATTGGTGTGTGAGCACCCCTCCCACTGTGGATGGGGCTACCTACCCCTGGGTTGCTAGTCCTGGGATGTATAAGAAAGCAGGCTGAGCAAGCCAGTAAGCAGCACCCCTCTGCAGCTCCTGCTTCCAGTTCCTGACTCTAGGGTCTTGCCCTGACTGAGTTCCTGCCCTGATTTCCCAGAGTGATGGACTGTAACTGGAAGGGGAAGTTGAAATAAACCTTTCCCCCCCAAATTGCTTTTGGTTATGGTGTTTTATCACGACAATAGTGACCCTCACGAAAATAGATAATTTGAGACCCCATCCTTGCAAACTAATAAGATTTCTTAAGATAGAATAAAATAATCCCACAAACAACACAAAGTGAACCAAACCAAACCAGGAAACAGAATACCATCCCCACCCCACCTTTACTGGCTAGCATATAAAAATGCTGTGGCTAGCTAAAATATCAGGCCTTGGAATATAAACAAGAGTTTCCAGAAAGCACTATGAAGCTGCTTGGGCCCATGCTGGTGACCTTTCCCACTGACCTTTCTTTGCATGCAGAAAGCAAAGATAGTTTGCCAAACTCAATTAGAAGACAAGGACGGATTCTTCATTAATTTTTAAAAGTAATCTCCAAGGCTCATTAAAAACTGTGTCATGCCTATAGTTCAGGGGTATCTTCTGGACTCCCATGCCTGCTTTCCTGATAGGAGGGAGGATTCAGACAGACTAAGACTGCATAGTTCACAAGGCATGAAAACCCGGTACCCACTAGCACTTATCACATGTTGTGATGGTTTGTATATGCTCAGACCAGGGAGTGGCACTAGTAAGAAGTGTGGCCTTGTTGGAGTAGGTGTGTCACTGTGGGTATGGACTTTAAGACCCTCATCCTAGCTGCCTGGAAGCCAGTATTCTGCTAGCAGCCTTCAGATGAAGATGTACAACTCTCAGCTCCTCCTGCACCATGCCTGCCTGGATGCTGCCATGTTCCCACCTTGATGATAATGGACTAAACCTCTGAACCTGTAAGCCAGCCCCCATTAAATGTTGTCCTTGTAAGAGTTGCCTTGGTCACGGTGTCTGTTCACAGCAGTAAACCCTAACTAAGACACATGGCTATGAAGGATAACTGCTATTTTCTCTAATCCTCCAAATCCTGCCTAATAGATGCCTTTTAGATTTGTGGGTATTGGTGGTGTTTATGTGCTTATGCATACATACATGCTTATATGTATGTACACAGGAATGCACACATGCATATGGAGGTCACAGGTGTTGACCTGTTGGGTGTCTACCCCAATCACTCTCCACCTTGTTTTTGGACACAGGATTTCTCACTGAACCTGCTGCTCACTGATTGAGCTTGGTTGGCCTGTCAGCAAGGTCCAGGTATCCTATCTCTACTAAGCTCTTCCTGTTGGAATATCAGAGATAACCCCAAAGTTCAAGTTGGACTTGATCTTTCTAAAAGCCCAGGGGAGTTCTTGATAACCTGGGCACTGGGCACCTCTGCTTTTGTCCTGGCAAGTTAACGTCTTCTCACCCTGCTGCCCAACTCCTGCCATAGGCTGCACTCCTGTGTCAGTCCCTTCTATGCAGACCTGAGATTCCTGCACTGACTTTTTGCTCTTTGCTCGCAGACCACTTTCCCACAAAGGGAAAATCCAAGGAATCGAGACGAGCCATGTTCTAGTGAGTTGATAAGAGATCAGAATCTCGCCTGCAACTGAGTCCCCAAATTGACCTCCCACTAATCTAGTTCCCACCACTGTTTTTCAACGTAGCCTACAAATTATTCATCAGACAGAAGAATTGTCTTCTATCAAGGCAGTGACACCTCCTGTCCTCAATGCTGCAGCTGTGTGTGTATATAATATGGAGAATCAACTTGGCTGAGCTACTCTGAGGGCTCAGGTCCCCTGAAGGATTCATCATCCCCAAGCCCCCAGTCAGCACTCTGTGCTCACAGCCTGCTGTCTCTGCCAACACTGGAGAGCCCTGTCATTTCCAGAACACTCTGATATTTTTCCTCTTGTGGGGATGCATTATTTGGCTATGCAGTGGGTCTCAGATGTCCAGGGACAACAGGAGCACCTGGAAGGTTTATTAAAACTATGCTGCTGGTTCCACTCCTAGAGTTTCTGACGCAATAGTATGGGCCCAAGTATGAGACCTTCCATTTCTGGGGACGTTGTAGGTGGTGCTGATGCTGCTGGCCCAAGAATCACATTTTTAGGAACAGTGCAACAATGTAAGCATAGAGTATTAATAGTCTGCCTAATCTGAATGTAGGCTAACATTCCAGTAAATCGACAATTACGTTCATGTTGTTCATTCATCCACAAACATTCACTGGTCACCTATAGACCACCAAGCCTTGAGGATTGTCTCTTACACTTTGGCTTGAAATCAGCTTTGTCCAATATCTGTATGGCTACTGATGCTTGCTTCTGGATTCTACTTGCTTAGGACCTGCTTTTAAACTCACTTGACTTTCAGTCAGCGCATATCTTTGCCTGAAAGCTGTGTTTCTTGCAGGCAGCAAAGTGTTAGATATTGCATTTAAATCAATCAGCCAGTCTGCACCTTTTAACTAGAGAAATAGGTTATTTACATTCAAGGCTACAGTGGAAATATATGGAGGAATTTCTGTCATTTTGCTGTACTGATGCTAGCATCCTTACTAATTCTCATTTGCTCTTCTGTAATGGTGGATTCTTATGTATGTTCTCATGGTCTTGCTTACCTCCCTTTGCTACATGCAGGGTCCCTTTATGCAGTGTTTGTATTACTTTCTTGATGGTCAGAAAACACTTCCATTTATGCTTTTCTTGGAAGCTCTTTATTTTTCCTTCAGTTCTGAAGGATAACCGCTATAATTTCAGTCAACTGCTGTTTTCTTCTAGGACGAGAAATACATCATGCCTTGACCTCCTGCTTCCATAGTCTCTGTTGAGAAATCTATTATTCTAATGGATTTGCCATTAGAATCGAGTTGGCACTTCTCTTTTGGAGTTCCCAATGGATTCCTTTGTTCTGCCTTGTTGGTGTTTTAACTTAATTTGATGTGAATTTCTGGGCATGCCTGTTTGGGATTCTAAATGCCTCCTGCACTTGAATCTCCAACTTCAAGATTTGGGGAGTATCCTGTTATTTCACTGAATAGATTTTTAATTTAGGCCTTGATGTCTTCTTCTGTGTCAAAAATAAGTATATCCGTCCCAGTGACTCATATATTCTGTACACAATTTCTTATTTTTTATGGAAGTTCTAATGAATGAACCTTATATTCAAGCCCCAGATACTTTCATCTGAGAGTTTTTATTTTTAGTTTGATTTATTTTCACTTCTAAGATTTCTGTGACTCTTTTTCAAAAAGTCTACTTCTTCACTGAACTTCTCACTTATGGCCTTTATTATTTGTTTATTTAGTTATTTTTCTGTATTGTCTTGTAATTCATCTCTCGGAAAGCAATCTCTTGAGCCGTTTGGTATCTTACCTACTTCTGTATGCCCAAGGTTAGTTATTGAAATTCTCAAACTTTGAGAGGAGCTATGTTACTTTATTTTTGCATATTGCCCGTATTTCTATGTTGAGATTTGAGCATCTGTTTGGATGCACAGGTTTTCCACTGTTATGTCTGAGCTGTTTTAGGAACCAGCCTTCTCTTGTTCGTGGGTTTTGGGCTGTCAGATTGTTTGGAAGTATTGAATACATTCCTGTTGAGTTTTGTCATTAAGTTTTCCTGTTGTTTCATTGATGGTAATTTGTGTATTTGGACACAGTCACAGCGCAGCACATCCTGTATTGAAGCCTGGGGGTCGTTCATTCCCTGGGGATGTCAGAAGAGTGCGGTACTTCTAGGCAATGAGGCAGATGCATAGTAAATGCAGTGGAGATAGAGTAGATGGAGATGCCCTGTGCTTACTCATCAATCCCGCTGACTGTGACACTGAGAGAGTGTGAGAGCGACCTGTGCTGCAGGCTCTCACAACTGTGGTACCCACAGCGCCTTTGTTGTTTCTCTCTGCTGTGGCTCTCTGGGTGGATGCTCAGGAATAGGTTGTCTTAGTCAGGGTTTCTATTCCTGCACAAACATCATGACCAAGATGCAAGCTGGGGAGGAAAGGGTTTATTCAGCTTACACTTCCATGCTACTGTTCATCACCAAAGAAAGTCAGGACTGGAACTCAAGCAGGGCAGGAAGCAGGAGCTGATGGAGAGGCCATGGAGGGATGTTACTTACTGGCTTGCTTGCTTCTCCTGGCTTGCTCAGCTGGCTTTCTTATAGAGCCCAAGACTACCAGCCCACAGATGGTACCATTCACAAAGGGCCCTCCCCCTTATCACTAATTGAGAAAATGCCTTACAGCTGGATCTCATGGAGGCATTTCCTCACCTGAAGCTCCTTTCTCTGTGATGACTCCAGCTTGTGTCAAGTTGACATACAAAACTAGCCAGTACAATTGACCCCTTGTCAACTTGACGCACAAATACATCACCAATAAGCCTCGACCCTTACTTTCTTATTTATCCCCAAGATCTAAATAACTTTAAAAGTCCCACACTATTTGCAAATTCTTACATATTAACATTTTAGTCCCTTGTAAACATCCAATCTCTTAAAATTCAGTCTTTTAAAAATTCAAAGTCTCTTAACTGTGGACTCCACTAAAGTACCTTCTTCCTTCAGGAGGGAAAATATATCAGGGCACAGTCACAATCAAAAGCAAAATCAAACTCCAACTGTCCAATGTCTGGGACCCACTCACGATCTTCTGGATTCCTCCAAGGGCTTGAGTCACTTCTCCAGCTCTGCCATTTGTAGCACACACCTTTTCTTCTAGGCTCCAGATGCCTGTACTCCACTGCTGCTGCTGTTCTTGGTGGTTATCTCATGGTACTGGCATCTCCAAACACTGCTGTCTTCTGCTGCAACTAAGTTTACCAACAGCCTCTCATAGGCTCTCTTCATGGTGCCAAGCCTCACCTCCTTTGCATGACCCCTTCAGTCCTGGGCCATCAATTGCAACTGAGGCTGCACCTTCACCAATGGCCTTCCACAGCCTCTCACAGTGCCCAGGCCTCAGCTGCTCTTCACGACTCCTTCATGCCTTCAAAACAAGTATCACCTGGGTGACTCTTACACATTACCAAGTCCAGCCACAGCACAAGGTACAACCCTGGCTATTTATGGAACGCAGCCTCTGTGCTCTCAGAAAACACTTCTCAGAAGATTTCACCCCAACGTTGCTGGTCTCTTCTTAGTCACCACTAATATCTTAGCTCCAGATAACCAGCATCAATAGTCCCAGCAATGCAATGTTTTTGCTTTAGTAGTTCTGGTATCTTGTTAATCACAGCTCATTTCTTCAGTCCCAGCTAACGAAAACCACAGAATCTTAAATCAAACTAGCAATGGCCCTGATAAGAGTCTTTAATCTTCCCTCTGAAATTTCACAAGCCAGGCCGCCATCTTCTGCACTGTTCTCAACATTATCTTCCAAGCTCCTATACAGCATCCCACAGAGCTCTTAACACCGAATGGATCTTCTAGCCCAAAGTTCCAAAGTCCTTCCACAGTCCACCCCAAGACACATGGTCAGGTTGTCAAAGGAATACCCCACTACGCTGGTACCAATTTGTCTTAGTCAGGGTTTCTATACCTGCACAAACATCATGACCAAGATGCAAGTTGGGGAGGAAAGGGTTTATTTGGCTTACTCTTCCACTTTGCTGTTCATCACCAAAGGAAGCCAGGACTGGAACTCAAGCAGGTCAGGAAGCAGGAGCTGATACAGAGGCCATGGAGGGATGTTTCTTCCTGGCTTGCTTGCTTCTCCTGGCTTGCTCAGCTGGCTTTCTTATAGAGCCCAAGACTACCAGCCCACAGATGGTACCACTCACAAGGGGTTCTCCCCCCTTGATCACTAATTGAGAAAATGCCTTACAGCTGGATCTCATGGAGGCATTTCCTCGACTGAAGCTCCTTTCTCTGTGATAACTTCAGCTTGTGTCAAGTTGACACACAAAACCAGCCAGTACATAGGTCTTCATCATCATCCTTCTATGGACCTACTTGGATCCTGATTGCTGGCTGCTTTCTGAAAATCTCTCCTGTTCTTTGAGTTCAGGTTCCACTGAAGTTTGAGTAAGGTAGTTGTGTTTACAGAGTATCTGCTAATCTTTGCATGGGCTGAGAGAGCAAAGCTCAGAGTAGAGCATCCACACAGCTTACTTGAAGCCATGTTTGATTCCCAGCAACAGGTAGAGACAAGAAAATGGATAGCAGTGGCACTCACATAGGAATGAACGCATACAAAAGGAAAAGAAAAACCAAGCACAGCGTATAACATCCGTAACTGATTGAAGCGACTCTAGCCAGCAAACATGGCTCTGGTCAGCCTGGCCCATGTCCTCCATTCCCTCTGCCTTGCTAAGAGATTGCATTCCTAAAGCTAGCTACCAAGGTTCATTTCCTTATCCGGCCACTTCCTCCTCCTAGTCTGACTACCAAGGCCCAGCTATCAAAGTATTGAAGTCCAGAAATCAAAAGCTCCTTTTGGCTCATCTAGTTAACATGCCCGACTAAAATTAAACACTCATCCTAACAGAGGTTTTCCCCTTTTCTCTCTACAAACTGTCATTTGCCTATGGGCCATGTCTGTGTCCTCTCTATCCAGAGGCAACCTTTTGTCCTCCCTGCCTTGTTTCTTCTCCCTTCTCCCTCATCCTATCTCCTGCCTTTGTGTCTTATTTCCTGTTCTTTGTCCCTCTGGGGCAAATACATCTCCTCTGTGTTGAGAACTTGGTCTTGGGCTGTCTTAAACTGACACCGTTCCCTTCACTGATGACGACAGGGAAGATGGAGCACAAACAATAGAAACCAACACATTTCAAATACAAGCAAAGGATCCCTTGTTGCCAAGAATGATGACCCAAGTTCAAGTCCCAGGGTCACATGGTAGAAAGAGGGAACCGACACCCACAAGCTGTCCTCTGATCACCTGTCACTAAACAGTGAATATAAGAAAGAAATTTAAATTTTCTTAGAAGAAAATTAGAAATATTAGCATGAAGAAAAAAGGGTATTTCAAGAAGTGAAAGAGATACGGGAAGTGGAGGTCATAACAGGACGAGAAAGAGTGAGTGAGAGAATATAAAAGAATCAGATAATTTGACTAAAAGAAAGAGTAACAACAATATATATTTAAAAATACAAGAGAAGATATGTACAAGAAGCAGTCAGCAATTTTTAAAAAAGGATCTTAAAATCTTAACAGAAAATAACAACAATAAAATGAAGAAAGTATTGCATCATCACGCACAAGAGTGAATAGTCTCGGCCTCTGCAATCTGGATGTGTCTCTATGGCTTCCCAGGCTGTGTGCCTCTTGCAGAGGTCAAAGAGTAGAGGGTACTCACCCTGTCATTTTTCTGTGTTGCTTGTTAGTAGGTCAATGCTAGTGGTTTGGGACTGGAGCCGACTGTGACAACTTTGTCTCTCTGCTCTACAAGGCAGCATTGAACCTGAATCCCCCTGGCTGAAAGCTACTTTTGACAGATGGGCTCTACCTATTCACAGGATCAGACTGATAACTGTGTTCTGCTGCTTCTTAGGGTCTCAAGAAATCCACATGGAGGGTGGGGCAGCAAAGTGTACCACGTGGAGGAAGCAGCAGAGAACATACCAGAACTCTGGTTTCTGGAGCTTCTGTCCTTACATGCATCACAGGCCTGCTCAGTCTCCTGAAGTTATTTTATTGACTGGTCACCTGAGCTGCCATTCCTTAAAGAGAAAGTAGGCAATTCTTCCACCCTATTCTGTGCCATCCAGCCTTAACCTAGTGCACATATTTTTCAGTGGAGCAAAACCAGGGCCACTCTGGTACGAGGTAGAGGCTGTCTGGGACAGCATGGAAATGCTTGTTACAGATTCTAGGGGAAAGGAAAATGTAGGGACTTAGGTTTTCCAAAGTAGCAAACTCAGGCTTGACTTTCTCAAGAAGGTTCCTTGTCATAGCTCCGGGGTTTTGCACTGAGAAATGCATAGCCCCTTTCAAGCACAGATGGGTCATAAGCTCCGCAGTCCAGGTCATCTTTGTTCTGTGTATTTAGGTGCAAACTTTCTCCCTCTTCCCCTGTTAGACTATCCCCCTGCTACACCATGAAGCTGGTGCTGGCTTGGCATTCTTTCTCTGCCTTCTGTCCCAATAACCAGCATTTTTTGAGTCTTTCCATCTCTGTTTGTTCAATATTGAACATCAGTACATTTCTTTAGTCATGGACTTTGCTGAGGAGATGGCTTCTGGATGTTTTGACTGGGAGTCCCAGAGAAGCTGGAATGTTCTGCTTGCTTCTAATCTACCCTCTTGGCTCTTCCTGGTCAGTAGACTTTCTTGCTCAAGAAATTGTTATTTATAAGCATATGTTCTGAGCATGCATGCTATGAGTTCAGAAGGCTCTTCAATGAGGAGAGGAGAGACAGGTACAGAACTCATTCCTCTACATGTAGAGGCAGGCACCTAGTCTGGCTTAGCCATGGAGAAGAGCCTTCCTGGAGGGGACACCTGAGTGGGGTGGTAAATAATGGAAAATTAGTCAAGTAAAGTCGAGAGAAACTATTCTAGGCAGAGGAGAGCCAGAGGTAAGAGCTGAGGTCACTGAGTCACCATGTGTTCAGGGAGCACCAGACACTTGGGGAAGATGTTATAGGCTAGAGTGATTGAAGATGAGTCTGGGGGACACCATGGAGTCTGGGCCAGAGGTTCTTTCCATGTTCAAAAGAAGTAGAATCTTAGGCACTGTGGTAGTTAGTCTTGATTGTTATGTTTTTTAAACTTAGGACCATCTAAGAGACATACCTCTGTTCATGTCTATGAGGGTGTTTCCAGAAAGGTCTACCATTCAGTCCACCCTAAATGTGGATGGCACTTGATCTGAGATCCTGGACTATATAGAAAGGAGACAGTGAGCTGACCGCCATCATTCATTCCTCTCTTTCTGCTTACTGACTGCGACCACTGTCTCATGCTCCTGCCTCCACACTTGCCATCCTGGTGCCCTGTATTCCTCTTAATGAGTCCAAATAACCCTCTCCTTCCTGAAGTTGCTCTTGCCAGGTGCTTTGTCATAGCAGATAGGGAAATGTAACTAATACAGGCATCAAATGGGGAGCTCCTGAAGCCTCAGAAATAAGGATGTCATGAGATTTGCATTTTCTTTGGGTGGTGGCTGTAGGCAGTGGATTAGAGGCAGGCAGTCTGCACAGTTCTTGTAGCAATACTTATTAATCCCCTCGCTGTGTATTATGGGTAGCTGAGGGATAGAACTTATCTGCAACAGTGAAATAGTCTACATATTTTGCTTGCTGTCTTAGATTTCTCAAGCCCTGTTTTTGGCCGCCAATCACAGGCCTGCTCAGTCTCCTGACATTATTTTATTGACAGTCACCTGAGCTGTCACTCCTTACAGGGAAAGCAGGTAAGCTCCTCCACTCTAGTCTGTGTCACCCTCCCTAAATGACTGCATGGGTTTTCAGTGAGTTTGCTTTAGTGTCATCAAGCCAGGGCCACTCTGGGCTACAAGGTAGATGCTCTAATTAAGGGTAATTCCTGGAGCTCTAATTAAGACAACAAAAGGTTTTAATGGTGATCAGAGGTGCTTGTTTTCTCCAGGTCCACAGGGCTGAAAGACCCGAGAACCTTTCTCTCTTCCAGCCAGTATTGGCACCTCTTTCTAAGGCTTGGCTGGCCCAGGTGTGGGAAGACCGGAGATTACAGATGTCCAGATGCCTGCGGCTGACATCAGCTGAGTATCTTCTCTAAATGGCTGCTCCTAGGAAAGTGCTGCTAACCAGGAGGAGTGTAATGTTAGGTGGATATCTAACGATGTCCCTCAAAGCTCTGTCCCCTAGTTATTCAATCAAAGGCTCATCAAGGCACTGCTGGGAGGGAACTCTGGAGATAGCAATTAGAGTTGCTAATTAGCTGGCTCCTAGCTAGGGAGATGAGCCTGGGTTGTCCAGGTGGGGCAAAAGTAGTTCAGGGAAAGGCAGGGGCAGGAGAACTGCAAGCAGACAAGTTTGATGACGGGCTTCTACTAGCCACCAACAAGGGCCAAAGAGAAGTTTCTAGAAGTCAAGAGCACCCCAGCTCTTAGGAAGAATACGAGAGCCTCAGCTGTACAACCCTATCAGAATTAAGAGTCTGACAACAACCTGAATAATCGTGAGTGCAGTTCTTCACTTAGCGTCCCCATTTAAAAAAAAAAAAAAAAGCCTTCTGTCTTTCTCCCATCTGTCTTCCTCTCTACCTCAAGTCAAAGCTGGTCAGAGGGCTCAGGCTCCAAAGCTTACAAAACAGAGTGTCTTTGTTGCTTATGAGGGAGGAATGTTTTGGATGAGCACTGGTGTCTGCTAAGAGATAAGCAAGAACCTTGAACCAACCGGCGGGAGGTTTCCTGAGAGGCAAGCTTCCATCACTCAGTGGGTCTGAATGTGATCCTGTGTGTCTCCTTGGAATAGATAGTAAAGTGAGTCCTTGAGCCCCACCTCAGACCTGCTATATTAGAGAGAGATGGGGCTGGGTGTTAGAGGAGGCAGACGCTATGTTTTCATAAGCCCCCAAGTGATTCTGATGCCCAGTCATCTTTGGAGGCCACTGGTGGACTTCTATCATGGTGAGTGTCAACTTTAGGAGCACCCGGGAAGCTCTAAAAGTTTTAGCTGTCACGATCACGAACGTATGTGTAACCAATGTACTCAACGTTTCTGGGAAGTTAGCAATATTTAGTGTTCTCTGTGCCTGGAATGTATATGGGAATTGCCATGAAAAATCCTGGCACATATTTGGAACTAGGCGAGCACTCCCTAACTAGAGGGACGGCCATTAGTACCTCCACAAGAATCCCTGATTTTAGTCATTACCTCTTGTCACAGTGACCCCCAAACCTGGCCCAGTGAGGTTTCAGAGTACTCTCTGTGTGTTTGGGGGTAACAAGGGTATTGAGACTGTCTGTGGGCATAACAATGACTTCTCATTTGCTTTGCAACTTTTTTTTTTTTTTTTTTTGAGACAGGGTCTCTCAGGGAACGAGACATACATTGCCACACTGGCTTATTACATGGGTGCTCAGATGAGAACTCAGATCCTGATGCCTGCATGGCAAGCAGTTTACCAGCGGGGCCAGCTCCCCAGATGACTTGCAGACTTTTGAGAGATGTCAGCTTTGGTCTGAGTACATTTACAAAAGAAATCTCTAATCTGGCGTATTTATGGTTACTGGGCAGGGATAGAGACGCAATACAAGAATGGGAGCGCACATTAGTAATGGTTGCCATTTTCTCTAACCTGCCTGCTTTCAGCCCCAGCCTGTGGATCCTTTCTGAGAAATGGGAATGAACGCTGTCATCTTTATTCACTGCCTAACTTGCTCCCAATCATCCCAGGGCTGGGCAGAGCTGGCACATCCATCCAAGTTACTTTTCTTCTCTCTCTCTCTCTCTCTCTCTCGTTTTTTTGAGACAAGGTTTCTCTGTGTAGCCCTGGCTGTCCTGGAACTCACTCTGTAGACCAGGCTGGCCTCGAACTCAGAAATCTGCCTGCCCCCTGCCTCCCAAGTACTGGGATTAAAGGCGTGCGCCACCACTGCCCGGCTACCTTTCTTCTCTTGGTGATGTTTTCTGCATTCAAGTAATCTGACAGCCACCACGTGGTAGGTCTTTGCTTTTTTAAATACAAACAGGAATGAATATTCCTCATGAGATGAATAACAGACACATTTGATCACAAACCTTCAGCTGCCCCACCCCCAAATCAAGCCATGTCCCCTCCCCTAGTCTCTTATTAAACAACCGACAGGCCCCTTCAGAGGCTGGTCAGAGTACAGGGGTCTCAGTGGGAAAATAAAGCCAGCAAGCCTGGTGCAGCCCCCTTGCAGCTTCAAGAGAGGTTTATGCTCTGTGCCTCTTGGCATGCAGACCAGGTCAGACTAAATCACATGGTGTGAACCTTGCCACCACCCTCTGAAATTCTATGTGAGTAGGGGATGTCCTTTGCTTCCCTGGAGCCGAAGGGCCTGCCTCCACTTTCAGGATCGCTGACATGCTGAACATAGCAGCTGTCTCTCCTGGTTCTCTTCGCCTGCATCTGTCATGATGCGACTCCTCTTGTGTTTTGAAAAGAAGTCTTGTGTTTTGAAAGGAAGGTATTCTCCTTGCACCTCTCTTTTCTCTCTCCCCTTTCAAGTCCCTATCCTGCTGCTGTCTCTGGTATGATGTGCTGGCTAATTTTATGTCAATTTGACACAAGCTAAAGTTATCTGAAAGGAGGGAGCCTCAATTTGAGAAAATGCCTCCATAAGATTGGGCTGTCAGCAAGCCTGTAGGACATTTTCTTAATTAGTGATTGATGGGGGAGGGCCCAGTCCATTGTGGGTGGGGCCATCCCTGGGCTGATAATTCTGGGTTCTCTAAGAAAGCAGGCTGAGCAAGCCATGAGGAGCAAGTCAGTAAGCAGCACCCCTCCATGGCCTCTGCATCAGCTCCTGCCTCCAGCCAGGTTCCTGTCATGTTTGAGTTCCTGTCCTGACTTCCTTCATTGATGAACTGTGATGTGGAAGCATAAGGTGAATAAACCCTTTCTTTCCCAAGTTACTTTGATCATGGTGCTCTTCACAGCAACAGTAACCGTTAACTAAGACAGAAGTTGGAACCAGGAGTGGAACATACTCTGACAAACCTGATGATGATGTATTTTTGAGAGGAATGTGGAAGACTTTGAAACTTTGGGCTAGAAAAGCCATTAAATGTTTAAAGCTTGATGAACTGTTCTGTGGGAACTTGGAAGATAAGAACACTGGGAGAAATGCTGGGGATGAGGGCTTGGTGTGTGAGCTCCAAAGGGAAGCAAGACTCTACCAGGCCATTTATGTGACGACTGTGTGGCATCTGGCCAGCTGGAGCCACAATTAACAAGAGACCAGCACCATTGAGTGAAACCTTCGTGTTATTGGGACACTTGATTGATGCCATTCAGCTGAGAAATTAGCAGTGGTTAATAAGGGACAAGCATCCTTGAGGTGAAACCCACTGGGAAATGTTTTCTCAGAATCAGCATACAGAAGCTGTGTTCCAGAGGTGGCCAAGGTTGTACCTCACACTGGCAGCCGAACGTGGTAGTGTAAGAGTTACCCAGGTGGTACTGGTTTTGAAGGCATAAAGGGATCGTAGAGAATAGCTGCAGCTTAGTACTGTGAGAGGCCAGAAGAGGCCACTGGTGAAAGTACAGGCTCAGTAGCAGTTAAAGGCCCAGGATTAATGGGCCATGTAGAGAAGTTGAGGCTTGGAATCATGAAGAGAGGCTACTGGTAAAAGCTCAGCCTAGTTGCAATAGAGGGGCCTAGCGTTAAGAGATGCCAGTACCATGGGATGACCACCACCACCAGCAGCAATGGTAGAGTGAGGTGGGCCTAAGCTTAGAAGATAAGCTGTTTGTGTTGCAGAGGAAGAGTAAAGTGACCCAAGCCCCTTGAGGGAGTCCAGGATTGTGAGTGTGTCCAGACCCTGGACACTGAGTTATTTACATAGTTGGAGTTCGGTTCTGCTCCAGATTGGTTGGGTCAGTCTGTGATTGTATCCTGGTTATTCCTTCTTGAAATAAGAAAGTATTTATTTTTGATTTTATGGGAGCCTGCAGTTAAGAGACTTTAAACTTTTAAGAAAGAGAATTTTGGGTTTTAAAAGATATTGGATGTTTATAAAGAGACAACTTTTAAAGGGTTTGAATTTGTAAGAGTGTGGATTTTTTTAAGTCATAAATTGTTTTATTGTGTCATCTTTATCTTTCCTTTTTGACTGAAAATAGATTTTACACTCATACAATATATCCTGATTAAGATTTCCCCTTCATCTACTCCTCCTAGTTCCTCCTACCGCCTCTCCCATCAAGATCTACACCCAGTGATATCTTTATTAAGGTATGATCTTGGGGATGAACAACAAAGGAAAGGTTGTGGCTTGTCAGTGATGTGTTTGTGTGTGAAGTTGCCATGGGGTCAGTTGGGCTGGCTAGTACTATGTCAAATTGACACAAGCTAAAGTTATCTGAGAGAAGGGAACCTCAATTGAGAAATTGCCTCTATAAGATTGGGCTACAGGCAACACTATCAAGCATGTTCTTAATTAATGATTGATTAGGAGACCCAGCCCTTTGTGGGTGGCATCATCCCGTGGGCTGGGATTCCTGAGTTCTATAAGAAAGCAGGCTGAGCAAGCCAATAAGCAGTAACCCTCCATGGCCTCTGCATCAGCTCCTGCTTCCAGGTTTCTTCCCTGTTTGAGTTCCTGTCCTGAATTCCTTCAATGATGACCAATGATACTGAAGCATAAGACAAACTTTTTTCTCCCTAATTCCTTTTGGTCACGGTGTTTTATCATAGCAATAGTAACATTAAGTAGGACAGATGTTCTCTCTCATAACTGCTCTCCCACTCCTGATCATGCCCCTACTCCCATGATCAGGGGCCTCTCTCCTAACAAAGTTCGTTCTGAAGGGTACTTTGGTGCCAGCTCTCTTTCTGTCAAAACTGCTGTTCTTGTTCACCTCTTTTCTGACTTAGACAAAGACCTAGGAGGCAATTCTCAGATCTGGATACTCAGTGAGATGCTCTGGAAGGGACTGGTAACAATTTATTCCACTGGAGTTTCCAAGTAGACCCACTAACTGGATTCTCACAAGTGGAGCCAGTCCACAGGTCTGTGGAAGTCACTGCACCCCAACATACTGTTTTCATAAGTGATGCTATTTCTAGAAGAAAACTTGTCTGGAAGTTGTTAGACACTAGCTAGCATTAGCAAAAAGATCGTATCAATAACGCTGTATTACTTAGAGTAAAAAAAAATGCAAACAGTTTGCAACAGTTACAAATCTATTCAGGTCTCCAGTCTCCATTCTACAAACCTGAGTCCAATTTTCAAATTTCGGCTGTTTCTGTTACCTTCAGCCACTGATTTCCTAATTCACCTCCTTTCCTCTTGTGGTTTTGAGACATTTCATCCTGCTTGTTACCAAATGCTATTCGAGCTGCTTTCCTTTCTCTCAGCTTCTAGTTGCAGCCATCAGTTGACTGCATCCCAGTTCAGGAGGGCTGACTCATTGCAAACCAATCTCCGATATCCAGGATGTTCTCTATTTCCCCCTCTGTGCTCTCAAGTGGTGGGGGAACACAATACACAAACACGAGTAATGTGATGTCACCAGGCCCATTTCTGAATCTTCCTCTTGGGCCTGTGTTGCTTAACTCACCAGTCCATATGCTAATTAGCTTCGAAGTCTCTCAGAGTTACAGCTTGTGTTGATGCTAATTTGGAAAACAATGATAAAATTTACACACCAAATAATGACACCCCTCCCCCCAATTCCCTTAGCAACCATCTCCAAATCTGATCCCAAATTTCATTCCACGTTGGGCAGAAGGTAAACTTGAAGAATCCACTTGAACAGATGCTGACAAAGCCAGACAACATCCTCTCTTCCATTCCTGGCACTGAGCTGCTCTCTGGGGTAAAGTCCTCAGGGCGGGACAACCTAGCGTTCTGCTTCCATTCAATCAACTAAGAGCCTTTTCTGTTCCTTCTCCAGCACGGAGAACCAGACAGAGGACTAGTGAAAAAAATCCATGCCCATCTCTACCCAAAGAAAGCACTAACTCCACCAGGAGACTTCTAGCTGTGGTTTATTGATTCTGGAGAAATGCAAGAATATTCTGAAAGGGGATTTGTAATGCTTCATGCATTCCAAAGCCTGGACTTAAAGGGCACATTGCCTGGTGTGATGTTACCTGCCAACATGCTGGTATGTTCAAGCTGCAGGCAGATCTTCATGCTGGACAGTGGATCCAGCCTTATAGGGTGGAGGGGGTTCAAATTGACACAGGCACCCTGAGCAGGAAGTGTCCCAGGCCGGTCTGTCTGAAACACCAGCCTTGGCTGCCCCATCAGCCTTTCCCTTGGAGACTCTGTGGGCCTTGTCCTTACTTGTTGTTAGGAGAGGTGGTAGATGGGAGAAGCCTGACCTTTAATGCCAGACACCTGGCACAATGATGTAGGACTGGATTATCCTCCCAGACTTGAATGGTCTCCAGCTCTGATCTTAACAGCATCAAGAAGATCGATTTCTCTTAGCTGGTCGTAATGGGAGACTAGACTGGCTACAGGGAGACACTTGGCTTGTGGACACCTTGTGTGGGTGGCAGTTGCTGGGCAATGCCGGCAGGCAAAGGTCCGTGCTTCCCTTTTTGTCTCCCTTTTCCTCTCCATTCCCCCTCCCCATTTTCTAGTCTCTGTTACATTTCTGTACAGAGCTTCCTGGTTTTGGATGTGGGAGGCTCTCCTGAGATGCTCTCTGCTGACTCTGTCAGTGGCAGCACTGTGGAGTGGGGGTGGGGCTTCCAGTATTTCTCTAATTACCTCCTAAGATGATTTAAAGAAGGCCTCAGGACTTTCCTAAAGGAGTTTGTCTACTTCCAAGAGAAAGCAGAGAGCTTGGTTAACACAGGAGCAGAAGTGCGGCTCCCAGAAGCTCAGTTTAGCTATGGTGCCATTTATATACCCTCGTAGCCCTTTTGGGTGAGGGTTAGAAAACTTGGCTTCTTGTAGGTAAAGCAGGCCTCTAGGCTGCGGTTCCAAGGCACTTTTGTCAGTGATCCCCTCCTGGGAGGTTACTACCAAATCTACAGCAGGGAAGCCACAGTAGCTTGTATATTCCCACAAATCCTCTGGTTGGCTCCAGCCCCGCATCAGCTGCCCTTGTACTCACAGAGACAGCTGTGTAAGAAGGCGTTCTAAGCTGATGGGGCAAAGAGTAACTCCAGCTGCTTCCTGGCTCTCCTGAGGCTGCGCGAGGCTGCTGCTTCCTGGCTCTCCTGAGGCCGCGCGAGGCTGCTGCTTCCTGGCTCTCCTGAGGCTGCGCGAGGCTGCTGCTTCCTGGCTCTCCTGAGGCTGCGCGAGGCTGCTGCTTCCTGGCTCTCCTGAGGCCGCGCGAGGCTGCTTCTGCTCGTTACCATGAG
Source organism: Uromys caudimaculatus (assembly GCA_028551405.1). NCBI lineage: Eukaryota > Metazoa > Chordata > Mammalia > Rodentia > Muridae > Uromys > Uromys caudimaculatus. The sequence goes on from CM052706.1 coordinate 19,853,479, forward strand.
TTTGCTTGAACCTGGGGCTGCGGCTCACTTGCACATGTTCACCCGTTGGGCTTCCATCTTGGAGAAGTGATCCCTCCTGGAAGGCTGAGCATGTCTGGGAAGGACCGTGGACAGTCACGAAAGCCAGTACCAGAGCTCAGGCAAACTGGTACCCAGAGAGGTCAAGTCTCTTTGGGCTATTAAGTATCAGGCACTGCTGTTGCCTGGCCATAGGAGAAGGATCAAGCACACATTACCTTGTAGGTCCATCCTAGGTATATAGCTCAGAGTGGACAATCTCCAGGAACATGATACTTCGAATCAGATTCCGATTAAGGAGAGTTTCACATAACTGAGCCCTGTCATTTCCCCAACCCACGTCCCATATTTTCACTTCACTTCGTCTTCAGCTCCACTGCTTTTCTTTGGCATGAACACTTATTTTTATAAGCCCCAATGGAATGCTAACTTCTCCAAGTGGGAAATATTGTGTCCCATCTCACCAATGCCATGCTTTTTATCATAGCCTTGGTTGGCCCGGTCTGAAATGATCTAAGTGTATTTGTTTGCTTAGTTTTCTCAGGGACAGGCTGTCTCTTCCACTAGAATTTAACACCACAAGAACAGAAAACCTGTCTGTTTAGCTTGACACTATTTCCCCAGTGTCCAGCACGCGACAGTTACTCAATAAACATATGCTGAAGAAATCTGTGTGTACGGCGGTGGCGACAGCCTTGGCTCACCTGTGAGGGCTTTGCTAAGGATGATAAGCAGGTCTTTCCCAGGGAAAGGCAAGGTAACAGTTCTTATTGACAAGCCTCTGGGCATCATTTAGTCGACCCCTTCTAGATGAGGATATTGTCAGTTGAATCTTGTTCCCTCTGCAGCATCCTTCTGAGTTCTGATGGCTTCATTCACGCTCTGTCCCTTGAATGGAGTCACAGTCAAGAAACAATTTGTTCTTCAGTATAGCACATAGGCTTAAAACCTTCGAGTCGGGCAGTGGTGGCGAACGCCTTTAATCCCAGCACTCGGGAGGCAGAGGCAGGTGGATTTCTGAGTTCGAGGCCAGCCTGGTCTACAGAGTGAGTTCCAGGACAGCCAGGGCTACACAGAGAAACCCTGTCTTGAAAAACAAAACAAACAAACAAACAAACAAACAAACAAAACAAAACAAAACAATTCTTTTCTTATGTATTACACCCTGATCACAGTTTCTCCTCCCTCTCTTCCCAGTCCTCCATCCCTCCTCCATTTCCCTTCAGAAAAGAGAAAGCCTCCTAAGGATATCAACCGAACATGCCAAATCCAGCTGCAGTAAGACTAGGCACCTCCTCTCACATTAAGGCAACCCAGTAGGAAGAAAAGGGTCCCAAAAGCAGACAAAAGAGTCAGAGACATGCCCTGCTCTGACTGTTAGGTGTTCCATAAGAACACCAAGCCATACAACCATATGCAGAGGACCTAGGTCAGTCCCAAAGAGGCTCCCTGGTAGTTGGTACAGTCTCTATGAGTCCCTGTGAGCCCTGGTTAGTTGATACTGTGGGCTGTGAAACGTGATTCTTAGCTCAAGGCAGGCATTTGCAATAGTGTAGGCTATTAATTCATCTCTTCTTTGGGGAGGCTTTGTGCCATAATTCAGCAGTGTGGGGCCATAACGCATGCCTAATTCTTCCTACTCCTTGTTCTCAGCCCATTGTCTCTGTAGCTGATTCCTGTGACAGTTCTTGTTCAATAGAAACATAAGGCAAAGCATATTAGTAGCCACAATGAAATGGTGAGAGAAGGAAGAAGGATTCATTTTCACAGTATACTTTAACGCCATATATTCTGATGTCATCATTTCAGCACATAGTCAACACAAAAATAACCAGTAACCTATAGTCACACATGGCAAAGTGATGCTTTGGTGGAAGGGTGATCATACATATGATGCCACCATCTCATAACATATAGGTCTCGTAAGATTATATGTTTTCTTTTTTTTTCGTTAATTGTTTTTTATTCACTTTACATCTCAATATCTGCCCCCTCCTAGTTCTTCTCCTCACACAGCTCGACCCCCTTTTCCCCTCCAGTTCTCTGAGAAGGGAGAGCTCCCGAGTGTTACCCCACCCTGTCATATCAAGTCACTGCAGGATTGGGGGAACCTTTCCCACAAAATGGCCTAGTTAATGACATCACAGCCATGTTAGGTTGTGTAAGCACACTCTCTGATTTTCCGCAATGATGAAATCAGCTAACTATATATTTCAGAGTTTTCTAGCTTGCTAATGCTTGATTGTATTTTATGGTTTTGGTATTATTGAGTCTTTTAAAGCTGGTGTGTTTTCTACACTAATGGTATATGACATGTTAACTACTTACACGTTCTGTGATTGGTGGCCACATGTAGTTAATGGCTACCATACCGGGCAGCTTAGTTCTAGAGTCTCTGGTAGTAAACCTGGTTTTGTTACAATGGTTTGACCATGAAATCCAGGTTTATTAGGAACCAAGTAAATCCAAGAGTCTCTGCTCTTCTTGATGGCGTGAAGCAGTTGGGTTGGGGTTTAGAACCAAGGTTTCTGATGAAGCTGAGGGTAAAGATGGGTAGGGATGTTGGAAGCCATGGAGGTCCTGACTGAAGAGAGTTTTTAATGTCTTTGAAGCCATCTTTGATCCTGGCAGGGATGAGAAGCTGTGAGGCTCAGGCTAGAGTTCTCTGGGGAGCTAGGATGCCCTCCATCTCAGCCAGTGGTGTCCACCTGTGACTCATGGCTTAATGCTTAGTGAAACTAACTAGTTTCAATTCCAGCTTCTGAACATGAAGATTTTAAAAGTTAAGAAGTGACAAGCATGACTTCTGTGCCTTCTCTCGAGTTACTGAATCCTCAGAGAAGGTGTGAAGAAAGGTGCACGTTTCTCGGCGACCTCTTTGAAGAGTACCTGTGGATTTTACGTCTTAGTCTCCTGTGCTTCTCACACTCCAATTAGTTATGTGATCACCTAACAGGGTTTTGATCCAGACTGTATTTTTGGTTTTAATGACAAGCATTTTGTACCTTAAACTATTTGTGAAAAGTAAGATAAATTACCTCTATTTCTTCCTGTTGATCAGCTACATGCAAAGGAAAAGATCAGAATTTTCACTTACAGACACCCATTACCTCAATTTTGAACAAAGTGTTGTTACTTACTTGCTTTTCAGATGGGTAAACTAAGATCTTGAGCAACTATTGAACTGTCCCACTGACTCACTTAAGTAAAATGAAGACTTTTTTAATGAAAACATATGGCTCTACTGAATACCGTGATTGTTAGAATTCATTTGTTATGAGATTAAATACATGAAATGAGCAAATTCTGTAAGGAAGGGGCTTTGTTATTAAGTCTCAACTATATCCTGTACACTGACGTGTTACATGTTCTTGTATTCTGATTTCTTCAGTGCTATGACAAAATGTCTGATATGAGCAACAAAAAAAGAAGAATTATTTATTTATTTGGCTATTTCAGAGGGTTTGCACCATAATCCTTGGTTCTGTTGCTTCTGGGCACACAGTAAGGCAGAGAGAGTATCATGGTGGTGGTGTGTGGCTGAGGCTGCTGATTTAATGGTAATTAGGAAAGGGAGAGAAAGGGGAGACAGAGAGAGAGAGACAGAGAGACAGAGAGAGAGAGAGAGAGAGAGAGAGAAGACAGAGGGGTGAGACAGAGAGAGGGGAGACAGACAGACAGACAGACAGAATGCTCACTCAAGCTCACTCTTCCCCTTTCTCTCTTTTTATTCCTTCTGCACCCACAGCCCTCAGAATGGTGCTGCCACACTTAGGGCTTGTCTTTCCCCTCTTAGTGAGTCTTTGTAGACCCCCCCCCCCCAAGACTTACTCATAAATGTGCTTCCTTCCCAATCCAGTCAAATTAATAATAAAGAGTAAGTATCATAGCGCTCAGAACCCACTACTGTTACTACTTCCGTTATCATTGCTGTTATTATTTTCCCTTATTGGGGATTAAACCAATCCAGGCAAGCACTCTTACCACTGAGCAACATCGCAGACCTAGAACTATTTTTGAATGAATGGATAAGTTGTATCATCTTATTATTTAATTTTATTTATATGTGAAATTGTTTTGGGGGGTTAGAAATGTTTTTAAAGCTTAATATTAAAAAAAAATAACTTCTCATTTTAGGCCTTCAAAACAGCAAGATATTTTGAAGACAATTCGGAACAAATGCAAATCTCTCTCTCTCTCTCTCTCTCTCTCTCTCTCTTACACACACACACACACACACACACACACACACACACACACACACACACACACCCCTCTTCTGCCACTGTCTCTGTAAGTTTGAGAGATTTCCTCAGGCTCACACCCTCTTCATACCCTCCTGTGCCCTTCTGTCCTGTGATAGCTGGGATCACTATGGGTCTGGCTGGTGACTTAAGGTCATACATTAGCTGTTCTGGGACATGCTGCAAAGAGCGCCCGTGCCTGCTGCCTCAAGAACTTTCATCGCTGTTTCTCTAGCTTGATGTTGAGCCTTGAGTTTGCAGCTCATAGAAACATCCAATTTAAGTTTTCTCAAACATTGCCAAAGTACTTTATAGAGTAAAGCCACCATACTTACCGCCCATCTGTCTGTATCCTTGCCTACGTTGGATAATAACAAACGTTTGCTTTTATCAGCCTATTGGGTGAAAATTATATTTATTTTATTTTGGAGAGGTAAATGTAATAAATTATTATTGTAAATATATGCAAAATAATGAATATTATATGAATCTGTAGACATAATTTGAATACTAATGATAAAACAACTCCCCAGTACCTAGCACTCAGTTGCATATTAAACAGTCCCTTGTGAACACCGTCTGTGGCCTTTCCCCAATGTGTCCAGTGTTTGTTCATTTTTACTCCGGCGAGTGAGTACGCCGTGATTTATTTTTCTGTTCCACAGTGATGAGCATTTGGGTAGTTTCTCCTTTTCCCATAACATGATGGACTATAACCTCTCCTGCATATGTATGTTTGTTGGTGCCCAGGAGAATTGCAAGGTAAATGCAGCCATGAGATTGCTGAGTCTTGGGGTATAGCAGAGAGTTCCAGGTACCTATCAAAATGTCATCGGGGTACAGCAGACTCCCAGTTATCCATCAGAATATCTTCCTGCCTCTCCCCACATTTCCCAGGCTCCATTTTGGCTGACGACCCTTAACAGCATCCCATTCTGCTCCTCTCAATCAGAGCCCAAGACAGAGAGTGCACTTCATGTTCTCTCCTTTATTCAAAACGCAAATGTGCTCAGTGGCCCGCCTTCAGCTTTGCAGAAAAGCCTCAGAAAGAACTACATCCCTGAGAGATGGCAAGGATCAGAGTTACTCAAGCAACCCAGATTGTGAGCATCAGAAGTGAGGTGTGTGAGAAAAACAAACTTCTTTACCTCGAAGCCATGTTTTGTTCTTATTCTTGATAAGGCAGCCAGAGCTTCACTGTAATTAAGGCAGGGGAAAGCGCATGTTTCTGAAGCTTCAGGGAGTGATGGCCCCCTCCGTTCCAAAGCATTTGAACCAACTAGCACTCCCATGGGTGCCTTGTGACAGTTCCCATTGCTGCATGTCCTACCAGCTCCGTTATTCCTCAATTGGTTATTTCTGCCTAGTGGTGAGAAGTATCATTGTGGTGTTGTTTTCATTTGCAGACATCTCTCTGGATCCTGCTGGGACATTTGTATTTTACCTGGAGTGTCTGTCTGAATCTGTCACTCCCCCTTTTAATATCTTCTTTTGTTGTGGTCACACCTTATAATCATACAGGCTCTGAATGGACATCGTTTCGGATGTAGGATTCACCATCGTTAATTACATGCTCGGTGTTATGCAGCCGTCGGCACCGCCTATTTCCAAAACTCTTTTGCCACCCCACATAGACATGATGTACTCACTAAGCTCTGTCTCATGATTGCCCCTCCTCTCAGTCCCTGGCAAGCTCTCACCGCTCGCAGTGTTTCTGAGTTTGCCAACTCAGAATATTTCATATCTGTAGAGTCATACAATATTTTCTTCTTTTGGATATGGTTTAAAAACTATAAAAGGTGCCACAAATTTGCATGACATCTTAGCACAGGAACCAGGCTAATCTCTACATGGTTCGAATTTTAGTAGGCGAGCTGCAAAGTAAACACCTGGACGGTTTTAAACAGATATTTGTTATTGGTTCATAGGCATTCTTTATATATTGTGGATGATAGTACATTCTTTTTTTTAAAAGTAGGATATAAGTGTTTTCTCCTGCTGTGAGACTTGCCTGTTTCTGCTGTTTTTCACCCATTTTCCATGTTTCCTAACTAAATATAGCTGTTTTCTCTTCGCAGTCTCTGCTTTTGGTACCTTTAGGAAATCCGCCCCACCCCCACCTCACCTCCTTGCTTAATTAACATATTCTAGAATATTTTCTTCAAAAGTATTTTAACATTTCACATTTTAAAGATTTGTTTTCAATATGCCTGAAGTTGATTACATTTGGTGTGAGAGAGAAACTCAATCGCAGTTTCTGAATGCCCTCAGCAACATTTATTGACGGCTTATCTGATCTTGATATTTGTAATGGCTTCCTGGTTGGTGAGTTTTCTATGCATGCGTTGGTGCTAAATTGCCATGTGAGTTCTGTATTTTTATAATTATGGACACCGTAAGTTTTGAAAACTGGTAGAAGTTTCTACCTTCCATTCTGGTTTATTTCAGTTTGTCCTGCTTTTGCCTTTGAACTTTATGATTAAATTACCAAATTCCTCAAAAAAAAAAAAAAAAAAAAAAAAGGAAAAAAAACCCAAACAAACAAAAAAACCCAAAAACCCAAAAACCAAAAACCAAAACCAAAAAACCAACCCAATGAGTATATTCTACACGTGAACTAAATTTCTAGGTAAAATGGTGGAGAGTGGCGATGAACTCTCCCTTTTGAGACTAGTTTGGCTCCTCAGTTATTTAAAACATTTTAATAAAGTTTTTATGGTGTGTCCACATAGGCCTTCTGAAGCTTTCTAAAGAAAGCCTTGTTCCCCAACCAAAGAACGTACCTAGGCTAGACCCAGACCCCACTACACATGTAGCAGATGTGCCACTTGGTTTTCATGAAGGTCCCCCAACAACTGGAGTGGGGGCTGTCCCTGAAACTATTGCCTGCCTGCAGATCCTGTTCCCCTAACTGGGCTGCCATATCGGACCTCAGTGGGAGAGGATGTGTCTATTTCTGCAGGCACACGATGTGCCACGGTAGGTTGGTACCCATAGGGGCCTTCCCTTCTTAGAGGAGAAGGGGAGGAGAGATGGGGCAAGGGGTTATGGGAGGGGGACTGGGAGGAGAGTAGGGGTTATGATCAGGATGTAAAGTGAATAAATAAATAAATAGAAATAATAATAATAATAATAATAATAATAATAATAATAATAATAATAATGCATTGTTCCAAAGACATTTCAAGATATGCCAGAGCTTTGGAAATTGACATTAAAATGTTATATTGCTAAAATAATTCAGTTTTGATTCTGAACAAAAGCAATGGGTTTTTATATATTGATTTTGCAACCAGTGATCTTGCTGATGCTTCGTGTGATTGGATGTTTTCTCTGTCCAGCCTGGTGAGTTTATGCATCACCTTGCTGTGACCCAAGGTGGTTCTCTTCCCTCTCCTATGTCCTCTGCTTCTCTTCCAAATGGTCAAGTGGCTGGTGAGCGCCTACAGCACAGTGCTGAGCAGTGCTCAAGACAGGAAGCATCATTCCTTCCTACCCGTAGAGGGCGCACTGGTGACTTACTGTGTAATGTGACATTTGATTGGGAGTTTCCCATGTGTTCTATGCTAAGAGACTTCTTTGTTTTCTCCTTTCCTTTATTAGGGTGTTATGGATCGAACCCAGGGCCTCACGTGTACCAGGCAAATGCCCTACCATTGAGTTCTCTCCCTAGCTCTTTTGTTCAATATTTCTAAAGTGCATTTTAAAATATACTCTGCATCTTTATCAAAGTTTGGTCTCAGGCTCTCGAGATGGCCATATGTGTTTTGTCTTTTAGTCAGTCAATGAAGTGTACATATTCCTCTAAAATTGGACCATTCTCTCTGTCCCAGGACAAGCCCAACCAGTATAACATCTCAGCCTCCTGTGAGCTTTGGGCGCCACACTGCTCTGTGTTTGGAGTGGGATTCACTAGTAAAGCATTTAGACTTAATGTTGTTTCCTTTTTCGGAGCCTGGTAGATTTAAATTGCTGATTCAAATTCTTTCATGGTAAACCAGTCTGCTCAACTATTTTCTTTTCTTTTTCTGTTTTTTTTTTTTTTTTTTTTGGTATGTGAATCAGATTTGATCTGATGCATTTTCTTCTTAAGAAACATTACTATTTCATTCAAGTGGCTCGTAGTATTTTCAAAGTTTACTTTGTATGTATAACTCCTTCTCATCCCTGATATTTATTTGTGTTGTGTCTCATTGCAAGCTTTATTCCTGGCAAGCCAGATTACTCTTGTTAGGAAAGTCCTATCTCTAAAATAAAATAAAATAAAATAAAATAAAATAAAATAAAATAAAATAAAATAAAATAAAATAAAATAATAAATAAAGGCTGTTGACAGTGAGAAACAGAGTTTTGCTGTGTAAACTGATATGGCCTTGAACCCCAAATCTTCCATTCTCTACTCTGAGTGCTGGGACTGAGGCCCCACAGTGGGGCATAGCAGGACATAGTTCAGAAAACTTAAAAAAAAAAAAAAAAAAGCGTCTCTTCTTTAAGTGAACTTTGAAATATGAGGCTCTTGTTAATTATTCATTCCCTGTTCCTGTAATTTGTGTATCTACCCTCACATTCCGTTTGTTTCTATGGAGTTAATAGCAGCCATCTTGCTTCTACTAAGTCGCCCTAGGGAGCTGCGTGTACCTCCTGGTTGGCTCCTCATTTTCTAGCACACCCACGATGTTGGCCTGTAGCTGCGTCTTTAGATGGATGCAGTTGGTTTGAGATGCTGTGTTCATCGCTGTCTACTTTTACACCGTCTTTTCTGTCCCCATCACGACTCTTCTTTACTTTCATCTGTTACTGAACCCTAATTGGGTGGTATGGGGGGGTCACTTGATGTTAGCTATGCGGTGAGCTATTTGTCTCTTGTGTCTTCACAACGTATCAATAACAAAAGGAGCATAGTAAAATTACCCCCTCTATTGATAGATCTATCAGCTCCTCCTTTAAAACCTGCCTTTTATTTTGAGGCTATAACTTAGCTACATCAAAATTCAGATTCCTGTGTCTTTCTCAAACAGTTATTTCTTATTGTTATGTAGTGACCTTCATTGTTATTCATGATACCTTTTTCTTAATATTTATTCTGTTTAGTATTCATCTAGTGGCCCAAGCTTTAAAAAAATGGTATTTGTCTATTGTATATTTCTCTTCTCCATTTACTTTGAATACACGTGGGTCATCATGGCGTTTGGTGTGATTTCTTTTAAACAGTAGATAATGGATTTCTTCGTAGCCCATCTGATGTTCGTCCTCTAGAATGATGAGCTCAGCACACAGTGTTTGTTCACGTTGCTCGTGCATTTGGACTGAATTCTGTAATCTTCTCTCCTGCTTTATATCTGTCTACCCCACCCCCACCTCCTCCTTCCCACACTATTGATTAGCTTTCACTATCCCTCTTTTCTCCCACTGTTTATTTGGAAGTGGACATCATTATACTTGGTTATGGCTGATTTACAACAGCCAACATTATTCAGTATTTCTGCATGATCTCAGAATGGTTCTACTGTTTACAAACTCTGGCTCTTTAACTCTCATATCAAATTGGTTTTTTTTTTCCTGAGTTTTAATATGTCTCACGGTTACCAATCCAGTCCTTCACCCACTCAGTGGTTCCTTTGCTCATGTTTCTTTTTCTACTGACTTAGGTATTCTTCATTTATTTTCTCTTTAGAAAATCATGATTTATTATTTATGTGTGTGGATGTTTTGACTGCATGTATGTCTGTGCACCCTATGCATGCAGTACCCACAGAGGCCAGAGGAAGGCATTGGAGCCCCTGGGACTGGAGTTACAGATGGCTATGAGCCACCATGTGGGTGCTGGGAATTGAACCCATGTCCTCTGGAAGAGCAGCCAGTGCTCTTAACCACTGAGCCATCTCTCCAGCCCTTCATTTGTTTTCTTATTCTTTGAATACTAGATCTTTTCCAGGCAATATCTTGCTGGTAAGTTTCTTCAGTCTTGCTTGAAAAGTCTTCTTTTCACTCTTAGTTGGAAATCAAAATTCAGATGGATCTAGGATTTTAGGGCATACATATTAAAGTGTAAAAATATATATACATATAATTTTATTTTCTGTCTGCATTTACATTTTGCTGCCGGAAGCCTGTCATTTCTGCATATCTTTTAGTCAAGATTTGATTCATTCACATTTGTTATTGGAAGTGTTTCTGAATTTCTTATAAAATTTTATTGCTCAAATGGAAACTTTCTCTTGGTTTATTTATGCTTTTGTTCAATTCTTCTTTTAACATAAGGGTGATGTTTTGATTTTTATCATCTCCAATATTTTCAAAAGTGTTTCTATATTTCTTTAAGGTGTATTTGTAGAAACCTTTTGAAAACCATGTTTAAATTTTTAACCATGTCTATCTATTTTTTAAACAATTTCAGTGTTTGCCAGATACTCAAGTAGAAGCATTTGAGTCCTCCTGGAGTACAGCAGGGACCTCAGGTTGCTTGGTCCAGCTCTTCCCCCTTTGCTCTGGTCTTGATTCATGAAATCCAAACACACAGAGTTAGGTTTCAGTAATTAGAATTTTAAGAATATGTGTATTTTTTTCTTTGAGGTATTTTATTTTGGTTTAAGAGGATACAAAATCAACAAAACAATCAATTGGTCTTTCTTCATACCAATAGCAACCAACCTGAAAAATAAATCAAGGAAAGACTCCTATTAACAATTCTAAGAAGAATAAAACTCTTGGGAATAAATTCATCGCTAGAGATGAAAGAGCTCTACACTAAAGACTATAAAATGCTAATAAAAGAAACTGAAGAAGACACAAATATAGGGAAATAGCCCATATTCACAGATTGAGAGAATGAATAATGCTGTAATATACATAATACCCAAAGTAATATATAGCTACAGCATACGCTCTGTCAAGATTCCACCCCAAATCCATCATGGGAGCAGGAGGGGGAAAAAAGAGATTCTTAAATGTGTGTGGAACCACAAAAGATCCCAAATATCTGAAGTAGTCTTTAGAAGGAATTCGGAAGCACCACATTTTCTGGTTTCAAATTGCCTGGCAATTAATAGTGATTGAAACTGTGTGGTGTAGGACTAACTTGTGCCTTAGTGTATTAACACACACACGCACAGAGACTGACAAAACAGAACAGGACATCTGTACGTAAGTCCCTGGGAGCATGAGCCAGCCAGTGTTGACAAGGACACTAAGAAAGCACCTCTTCTATGTGACAAGCACCTCTTCAATAAGCGGCGCTGGGAAAATTGGTCTTACACATGCAGCTATATGAATTGGGAACTTTCTTTTTACATTACATAAAATTCATCTCAAAATGAATTAATGTCCCAAATATAGACCTGGAACTCTAAAGAAAACAGGGTCAAAGACTCCCTGGCAGTGACGATCTTGGCAACGAATTCCTCAGCCAACTGAAGCAAAAGCAGATGTCTGCAATGAGCGTAAACGAAAGGGTTTTGCTCAGACAAGGAAATAATGAAAAGGTGGCCCAGGAACTGGAAGAAAATATCCACAAATTGAGTGTTAATTAGATGGTTCCTATCCAAAATATGTAAGGGGCGAATTTAGTAGCAAACAACAAAAAGAAACAGCCCAACTGAAGAGTGGGCATGACTTGAATTGCTGTATCTTCAAAGAAAACATAAGAATGGCCAGTGGGGCCTGGGAAGACGGTGACATGCTTGTTATAAGAGTATGGTGAGTTTGATCTACAACAACAACAACAACAACAACAACAACAACAACAACAACAACAGCAACAACACAGGGCCCAGGAACATGTACCTGTAATCCCAGCACTCGGGAGGCAAGCAGAGAAAAGAGGATCCTTGAGGCTTCCTGGACAGTCAGTAAAAATGATTCAGCGAGCTCCAGGTTCTGTGGGAAACCCTGTCTCTCTCATATACACAAAAAGAAAAGATGGGGAGTGCCTCCACACAAGTGCACACGATGGCACTGCATCCTCAGAAACATGGTCCCACCCCCAAATGGCCAGGGAGTGTGTGAAAGGGGGCTCAAGTTAGCAGTAGGAAGGTGAGAGTCAAGTTCAGGAGAGAAGGAGGTGCCATCTCACACTGGAATGAGTGCCATCCAAAACGAGGACGAGAGACGGTAACTGATAGCAGGGACGGCGGAAGGGCGGCTCCTCAGAAGTCTAAAAATAAAACCGCCATGTCAGCCAGAATCCTCTTCTGTTTTATACTCAGGGGTGGGGTTCGGTGGGGATATGACAGTTACAACTTACAGAGATGTCTGTACTCCAGGGTTCATGCAGTGTTAGTCATGATAGGAAAGGTATTAAAACAACTCATGCCCACCACCTGATGAATAATGAAACTATATAATTCCATGAATATAAGTGTATAATGGATTAGTAGTCCATCTTGAAGAAAGATTTTGTTTCAGAATATACAAGCCCGGAGCACATTAAGTGAAAAAAGAAAACAGGGAACAAGAATACTGCATGATCTTGCTTGTGTATGGAATAGAAACTTAAAAAACTACAAAGGAACAGTGAAAATGGAGAAGGAGAGGGAAAGAGGTTTAGGTCAAAGTGTAGAATATTGCAGTTCTATAGAATGAAAAATTAAAGTCCATTTATGATTTCTAATGATTTTAATGTACAATACAAAAATGTATCTCTTTATCAACTGAAATAAATCTTCAAACTTTTTTCTAAGCAGTTATATATTTTCTGACACCCCAAACTTAACTAAAAAATGTTCATTGCTCTCAGCTTGCTGAGTACAATCTTCCCATGACACCAAAACTCTGTGACTCCTAAAACTCTACACTACAGTAAAACAAACTACCCTGATCACCCAACTGCTCAATTTTCTTTGAATTTACTGGTCTGGAATTAGTATTTATGCTACTGTAGGTAATGGATGTGCTTTTCTACATCTTCTAAACGATCTGTCTGATTATGATGTGTGCGTGTGTGTGCGTGTGTGCGTGCGTGTGTGTGTGTGTGTGTGCGTGTGTGCGTGTGTTTTCTTGGGTAGATGTAAGATTTCTTTATAATAGCTATAAATCTGGAATGCTAATTACTGCTCCCCTGGGCTGACAACCTGAGTTCTGTCTCTGGGACCTACATGGTGGGAGACGAGAACTGGTCAAGGTAAATTGTTCTTTGACCTCCATACACAGACTATGACATGGATTCCTTCCCCTAAATAAGTAAGTAAATAAATAAAATTTTTTATTAAGTACCTACATGTCTCAAAAAACATTATCTAGATATGACTGTCATTGTTACTCAGCAAAGAAAGGTTGTATTCTTTTATACCTTTGTCGTTTTTCATGGCTGTTGCATGGGTGCCTCTTTTAGGAACTTTCAGTAGATCTGGGAATTGTTCCAGGATCCCGGAAGCTTGCCGTCTCCTTGCGAGCAGACAGCACAACTTCACCTATGTTGGCTCTCCATTTTCTGTTCTCTGTGTGTTTTGTATTCTCTCCTAACATTACCCCTTCCCATGGGTTTCTTTGTTTGTTTGTTTGTTGTGGGTATTCTTGGGAAGACTCTTCCACCTCATCCAGTCAATGCAGCAGCAGCAGCACACCTGCTCTTACTGACATGTCCACGTGGAAATGAATTTCATCAGTTAAATTCTGTTTCCCTAAAGCCCTTCTCCATCTCTTGATGAGAGGAGCTCCCTGGCTGGCTCTGTTGTCTTTCTTGTTTGTGTCATTCTCTTGCCTTCGGAGCTTATGCCTTCAGAGCGTTAAGTTCCCTGGCAGTTTCTCTCGCGTTCATAAAGCATCTATTTCAGTGGATGCTCCTCACTTGGGTTTTAAGGCTCTGCTCTTGTGTTCTCATCCCTTCTTGGGCCACCCTCATCCCTCTTCCTATTTTTGAAAAGAGACCCACTACTTTGGAATGGATTTTGTGAGTGGGTGACCTCCAATCCTTGGTTGGTCTACCTACTTGCTTGATGATGGCCTATGGTTGGAGGGCCAGCGGTGTTCACATATCAGCTACTTCACAGAGAGGAGTGTGCTCTGCTGAGCTTCCTTCACCCAGCATCCTACCTCTCTGGCCCTCCGATCTAACCTGTCACAGGATAAAGCCAGTTAATAAGATGCACAGTCATTACTACTGTGTCCACTCCAGTCAGGTGACTATTCTTCAATTCTGAAATGAGCTTTGTCTTCCTGGGCTAGTCTACCTGCCCGGTTGTCTCTCTTGTTTTTTAAGTTTTCTCTTGGAATAAGAAGATACTGGGTGTTAATCTATGACTATAACAATATTATGAGGAGTTAGTTTAATGTTCATTATGAAAATAATGGGAACAGGTTCTCTCCTAGGGCTCATAACCTTAGTTAGAGGTTCTTCATTGGATAATGGTGCCAAGTATGGGTTTCCTAGACGGAGAGTTGTTGGTTACACCCATGATGCTAGCCACGCCACTACACCAGTGGGTGGGTGGATGACCAGAAGAAAACAATGTCTTCTGGACACAACCAAGCAGCTGCACACATGGAATCACAGCAGTTATGACAGCAGGCTCGAGACCTGCGCAAGCCCAAGCCAGACCAAATCCTAGGATGGAGAGGGAGATGAGCACCAAGCTTCACCTGCAGCGGAAGAGTTATTGACCGTTTAACAGCTGCTGAGGGGAAGGGAGCCAGTTCTCTTGGATGGCGTAGCCCTTGATTCGCTGGTCAAGCTCCAGTTGAAGGTCACATCTACAAGATTCTATGGGTAGCACAAGTTGGACTTAATGGGTTAAAAAAACCCAAATTGATTGATGGGTTTAACTAACTAACTAACTAACTAACTAACTAACTAACTAACTAACTAACACAAAGTTGGGTGGGTAGGGAAGTGGAGAGTAGGTCTAGAAAGAAATAGGGAGTGGTGTACATGATCAAAACACATTGCATGAAATTCTCAAAGAACACACACACACACACACACACACACATCCTTAAAGCAGCTTGCTTTTAAGGAAGGGAATTTGACATATGGCATATGTGTGCTTGATCGTTTCTTTCTCAGTCCTACTTCATCTACCTTGAAAGTGTTGTCAGTTCCTTTCATATCCCGGCAGTGAGGTTGCCTGTCAGTGTTTGCCACCTTGTTATGTAAATTTTCATCTGCATCTGCTGGGAATTTGCTCCGAGACAGGAGAAGCAGCTCATTGAAAGCCACTGCCCAGAGGCCACTGTGGATATCAAGCGTGAAGGTGCACTTTGGTCCTTTGCCTAGGAAGATGGCCGATGGTAGAAATCCTAAAGAGAGAGACTAGATTACAGACATCACAGGATCTCCAGAACTCTACAAGAAACTGCCACAAGAATTGAGAAAGAATTGAGCGAATGCGGAAAGAACAAAGGGGGTAGAGGAAGTTTTTCACTGACTATCATCCCCTCAAATGAATCTTAAAAGACGCCACATGCGTCTCAGAAAAGAATTAATGAAGAATGTGTCTTGCAGCTTAAGAAATTAAAGGTAGCCGGGGTCACAAAGTAGGTAACAAAAGCATTGCTTTATGAGGAGAATATATTTAAAAGGAAAAGACAGGATGTGGAGGCAAACACTGTCTTCTCACATCTAAGTGCACAGGTGGCCTCTCTCCAGGTTATAAGTTTGTCCTTCTCTAAGCTAACAGGTAGCATGTGTTGAGTAGACAATAAAACGTGTATAAATTGGGGGGCAGGTTGAGAACTTTCTAACCAGGTAACTTTGAGATGAAAATGTTGCAATTGCTTTCATCAGAAACACTTTGCAACCACGAGACCTCAAACTGTTTAGTCATAGGCAGTGAACTGGTTGGCTTCCTCCAAGCCTTTCAGCCAGAAGGGCCTCAGAGTCTCAGGGTAAGGGTTCAGTCCCTTCGTGGGTGCCTGCGAGCCCTCAGCTGCTGGCCTTGGTAGTGCACATCTGGCACATCTGACGGAGTAATTTAGTGATATCAAATAGCTCAGTGATTAATCAAGAGAACAACTGAGCATTTGACATCAGAGAAGGAAAACATAGCCAAGGAAGGTGTGTCAGTGGGGTAAGACATGTCCCCGGGCTAGTTGTCTTGCAAGAGCCATGCTGTTTGGGGTATTTGGGGTACAACTCATTGCATGAGAAAGATCAATATACTCTACAGGAGGAAACAAAAGAAAAACAAAACCTAAAAACCAAAAACCAAAGCAACAACAGCAAACCCAAAAACCAAAAAACCAAGCCACTCCCCAACCCCTCCCCCCCAAAACCCAACAACAGTGATTAACATGTTCAGGAAAGGTCCCGTTCTTCAGTTATAAGGGGAATTAACAAGCAGGCAGCCCCAAACCGAGGTTCTTTTCACTGAAAGCATCAACAAGTTCTAGAAGTCACAGAGGCTGTCACCATAGTCCTCGAGTGGATATTGCCATCCCTGGCAATCCAGCCATCCATTACCTGTCCCCACCTTCCCCCTTCCATGTAGGATGTAGACTCTTTCCTTCTAAGAGGAAAACATTTCCAGTGCAGGCACCACATACAACAAATCAGAAGAGAAGAGATTGGGAGCCTGGGGCTACCATGGTGTATCACCTCCAGGCGGTCCCTAGAGGAAGCTCTGGAGCAATTCGAAACAGTTAGACCAAGCTTTACTAAGTAAAGGGAGGCAGGGCTATCAGACCACACTAAAGGGTATGGTTTCCCCAGTTCCCTACTGATTTAAACTCGGCAGGGGTGGGACTAGGAGACTGGTGTTTTCAGAGAGCTCAGCTGGTGATTCTGCAAGGAGATGAAAGTCCCAGCAGGGTTCTTTCTGGATGTCTGTACTGGGTGTGCTCCAAGGAACCTCCAAGGTGTGACATTTCACAGGTGGATAATATCCAGTTCTATCGGCAGCCAGACCAGGGAGAGGGACATAGTACACCCGGAGATGTGGCTGGAAGAGGTGGACCAGAGGGACAGCACAGAAGGCTCCTCCACGGGGTTGGGTAGAAAGAGAAGGCAGGAAATTCAACTCACTTTATTTTGGTTTTGTAAATAACATGGTACACGGTGCTAAACAAACCAGTGCTGTTTGCGTCCTGCCCACTCCATAGCCACTTCCCGGTTCTGTTGTCCTCAAGTCCTCTGACAGCCCAGCACACCATTGCCTACTTCCTTATTGTCATTCCTCTACCATTTAATACGTTCCCTGTCCATCATGTCCCTGGTCTGCTCCATGGTGTGCCTGGTGCGTCATAAGTACCCAGTAAACACTTCTTGAATACGGGACTGGCTGAGGTGGGGTAAGGAGCCACCAAGGACTCAAGCATTGCAGGTCGAGAGAAAGCCTAGCAAAAACTGGGATGAGAATCCAGTTCTGGGAATCCTGTATCGGCATCTGGAGGCCGTGCCAGAGTGGCCTGTCTTTCTTCAGGAGACAGTGAGGAGCCGCTGGTTTGAAACGCTAGGAAGAGATAAGACCAAGATTAGCTTAGGGAAGATTAAGTTGGCGGCAGCACTCAGCAGGGTGACAGAGGACAGAAACTGGGTGGCCGGTCAGAGATTCTTCAGTTGTTCAGAGGAAGGCGGGGTGACACAGAGCTGTGACAGATGGATAGACTTGAGGAAGCGGGACAGGGGACTTGGCTGGATGTGCTTGGTGGAGTGGAGGGAAGGAAAGAGCCTGCAAACCACTCATGCATGTACCCAACAAGCATCTGCTATCACCTACCCACCCCACCCATCCATTCATCTGCCTGCCATCCATCCATCCATCCATCCATCCATCCATCCATCCATCCATCATCTAGTCATACTCCATCCATAGGGATGACTGCAGGTGGTAGAGCAGGGGAAGCTGCTAAGCAGGTGGTAACAAGTGCAGGGAGGGGGAGGGGCTTCAAAGTAAGAGCTTTGGGGATCCCTCTCTTAGGAGCTGGAGGGTGAAGTAGGAAGAGCAAGAAGAAGTAAGACAGGTAGGCAGCGTGGACTGTGGAGAGTGTTGCTGAAGCTGCAGAAGACCCAGTCGTCACCCATGTCAGAGCAGGGCATCCCTTGCTTAAGAGACTTCAAGACACAGTGCTGTGGAGGGACAGAGAGCAGCTGAGGTGGCTTTAGGGAAGATTAAGTGATGGTCAGTGACGTCATCCTTTCAGGTTCTGAGGCTGGGTGGGTGGATGGTAGGGGAAGACACAAATAGCCCACTTAAAAGTCTGGGAAACAAAGACCTGCCAGAATCAGGGGACTGAGTGTGGCTGGGGTTATGGAGGGAGAGGCAGGGCCTGTGAAAGATAAAGTACAGGGTGAGGAATCAATGTAACTAAGTCCCCAAAGGAGAATTGCCAGATGCTAACCTCTTAAAAATTCCTGGAAAAGGATTGGGGAGAGGGATGAAGCCCCTCCCACAGGAGTCATCCAGGGGCACCCCTAACTCTGTGGGAAGTGGGGGAGGAGATAAGGACCTTCCTCAGCTTCTGACAAACCTCAAGGCCAGTGCCTGATCAGAAACAACCTGACCAATTTTGCTGTTCAACAGACAGCAAAATGGAGCATTATCCTCAGAGCTGATGGGGGGAAACCACTCCTATTTCTGGAGCCCAGTTTTCCTGTGGTTTGCAGAATTCAGTCCTTTCCACCCACCTCCAGGCCTGGTTCAAAAAAATGTCTTCCTATGGCTCCATACCCGGTGTGCCCATGTTGTCAGCCTTTCTGCTGTTTCTTCATAGCTAGCCCTGTAACTCCAGGTTTTCCTATCACAATCGTCTTCTGAGGGCAGGTCCTACAGTGGATGCTCAGAAATCCACCTGGGAAGAGACTTTTGAAGCTATGCAGCCGAGAATATGATAGGAAGCCCACCAGGTGTCCTAACTACCGCTTAGCAGCAGCGGTAAAGGCTTGAAACTACATTCACTCACTCCACAGATGCGTGCCAAGAATGAGACACTGTTAAGGTTCCAGGGATTCTGAGTGAACGGAATCAGACAAGAAAACTGATTAGTAAAATGCTAGAGAAAGGCAGCATACTGCATAGGAATAGTCAGGACTAGCTGTGGGGTGTCTGTAAGCATAAGGGACCTCAATTGACTTCTTGGCTGAGCCCCCTCCTTTCCAGCCTGGAGAAGCTAGCGTGCGAGGCTGCAGTTCTCCAAAATTACCACGAGAGGGAGCGCAATCCCCTCCTAGCGCCTTCCCAACCCTCCCACACAGCCTTGCAAGCAAAAGTTTTTCTTAAACTAACAATGCCAGGGTAAGGAGGTGCTCGCGCCTGATTGGATGAGGGAATTTTGCAGGTTTGATTCCTTGATTGGACAGGAGGTGTTAGGGGTGGAGAGAGAGCTGATGGTGGGGGATCCCGCTCCCTCCCCCGTCAGTCTGGCCCGCTCTGTCCTCCCGTAGGCTCCGCTGTAGCTCGCAATGTGACACTAGGACGCACACGCTCTCGCGCGCTCTCCCAGGCTCGCTCTCCCTCACCCTCTCTCACACACGCACGCACACACCCACCTCTCCCATAAACACACACACACACATGCACACCCACATCCACGCGCGCCCGCACCACCCCACGCGCGCACACTCCCGCCCACGCCCACGCCGCGCTCCGGGGAGTCCGGTCCCGGCCAGAGCGCGAAAGGACACGGAGAAGCCACCCGCCGGGAGCGCAGCGGCGCCCTGGGACGCGGCGCGTCTCCGCTGGGGCTCGGCCTGGGGGCCGTTGGCCGGCGATGGCCCTGGATTGCCTGCTGCTGTTCCTCCTGGCATCTGCAGTGGCCGCGATGGAAGGTAACGTACCCTTCGCGGAGCAACTTGGTGGCTGCCGGCTGCCAGTTCCTGGGTGCCGCGCGCTTCGCAGGGCTCCTTTGACTGCTCGGCGTAGCCGGGCATCCTGGTGCCGGAGGGCGAGGATGTCCCCGAGCTCGGGCAGAGATGGGGCACCGGGCTGGGGCGGTACCCACAGGCATGCCCTGTGCCGACCCTGGGCGCCCACAGCAGGTTCGCACTCAAGAGTCTCCCGGCTCCTGCGCTCCGGTGCTCCCAGACAGCACGATCCCTGGACATCTCCGGCTTAGAAAGCCTGGATCCCGCTGCATTGCGGTGCAAGCTCCTTAGGTCTGGGCGAAGCTGGTCTGGGAAGCGATACCTCGGACCACTGGGTTCTTACAGTAGGCACCTTCGGCTCTTTCTATCCCGGGCCTGGATGAGCAGGCTGGCGAGCGGTAGCTTGCTGTCACCGTTTCCCAGTTTGAGGTTTCCGGAGTTCGGGCACGGCAGGCAAGAGCTGCTTGGGGGGGATCACAGAAGCTTCTACTGGTACCCCAGCAAGTGGCTGCCAAGCGAGAGGGGCCAAATCCATTCAGCGCACCCTTGGGGGGGGGGGGGAGGAATCAACCCTAGAAGCTGCGGGGTTGCAATCTTCCAGGGACAGCAAGAGCGAGGCGGACGCCTTTCTCGCCTTCTGAGCTTTGGAGCAGGGGTGGGCTTGGGTGAGTGCTGGCCGTGCTTAAACTCGTCCGGCAGTTAGAAGAGACTGCGTGGCTGCGAGCCCACAAGCCAAGACATCATCCCTGCTGGCTCAGCGTGGTTGTGCCTACCGCTGGTGGCCAGCCAAGCCCGCTCAGCAGACCCCTTACCCGGCGCACCCGGGAGCCCTGGCGCTCAGGGCTCCCGCGAATCCCGTGGGAAATCCCTGCTCGCCTCCCCGCCTCCCGCCCCCTTCCCCGCCCCCAACCTTCCCTGCGGAGCCGCGGCCGCCGCCACCTCCAGGGACGCATCATCTCAGTAGAGGAGCAGTTAGAGTTATCTCGAACGGAGCAACTCTGGGGTGAGGCGCCGCCGCCACGCCACCCCTGTTGGAAGCCCTACTTCCCGATGGATGTCTCTGGCCAGGTGGATTCCACCCGGACAGACATTCCTCGTGGAAGGGTCGCAGCTCTGTTTCCCTTCTGTGTTCCCATCTGAGAGCTGGCTCGGCTGGATTGCAGGTTCCAGGTGAAACTGACTCGCTCAGTGGAAACTCCAGACCAACATTGGTCCAGCGTCTCTAACCCTTCCAGAAAGCATTGCCCATTTCCAAGAGAAACTGGCATACCCCCATGCCCCACCCGGTCATAGCAGGGAAGATGTCTTAGCCGTGGCAAAGACTACTGCTTCCCAGTCTCCGTGGAGATGGTGAAGCGAGGAAGCAGCAATTACTGCACAGAAAGCTCTCGCTTGTTTCCTGAAGGTGGCTTTTTGTTTGCTCTTGACCTCTTGTTGCCCTGCGAGGTTGCTGGTCTTCCGGGGTGGGGGGGTGGGGGGAGAGAGAGAGAGAGAGAGAGAGAGAGAGAGAGAGAGAGAGAGAGAGAGAGAGAGAGAGAATGTGTGTGTGTGTGTGTGTGTGTGTGTGTGTGTGTGTGTTGGAATGTGCAGGGTTTCAACTGGCATTGAGTGTGGTCAGCACCCCAGCGTAGGCTTGAGGTTGATTCATCAGGAGACACGTGTAGAAGCAGTGGAAATAGAAAAGGATAGAAACCAACCCGCAACAAAGCCGGGTGAGAACAGTTGTAAGGTGGGGTGGTCTACAGGACTGTGAGCTGGGGGTGGCTTCAAGTCTTAAGTCTGGGGCTGCGCTGGTCCGGTCTACTGCTCTTAGCACCTCTGAAGGGTCCGGGATTCGGTCTCAGAGAGCAGAACATCTCCGATGTACACTTTAGGAAGTGCGCTTTTGGCTTTGAGTCTCAATAGATGAAGGAGGGAAAGAACGCATATATAGGTGAAATAGTTTGCAGAGCAATTCGTGGGAACAAATCTGGCACCAGGACACACATTCCTCTTGAAACACTTGTTTCTCTCCCCCTGACTAGCCCCTTGCCTTCCTGGTGGAGCTGTTCATGGGTACCATTGTGTACGCCCAGTCTGGTGTCACCTAGGCCTCCTGGCAGGGTCTACTTCAGAGCTGTGGCTCTTTTTTTCAGTGTAGGGGTGGGAGGCTTTACCCCTTGCTTGGCAGGAAAGCCTTATTCTAGAGATTGAAAAATCTCTGAAAGGGTTAAGAGAAATACCACATTCAGCAGAATATTAAAGCAGCGTCGTTGTGTCCCTGCTCAGCGCGCAGGGGCAGAGCACACCATCCCCTCCCTCCTTTTCTGACAGCAGGCAGGTTCATTTTCTCCTCTCCACACACAGAGCTGCCTTCCCGCCTGCCTGGCTGGGTTGGGGCCAGCCTCGTTTGGTTTGTGATGAGTACAGAATAATTCTCAGAGGAGTGGATCAATGAGCCGCCTACACAGACAGCAGGGCCCACCCCAAACTCAGCTCTGGGGGAGGCAGTGTTCTCCGTGGCTGGCTTCAACCACTGTGTGTCTTGTCTTCTTCCTGGGATCGCTGGGGTGGATTTCAGGCAGGTCCTCCGTTTAAGCTGGAGCAGATACAAAAGAACAGTGTCTGTCACTTGTGGTCCAGATGGAGAGATGTGGGTGAAGGAAGTCAGGTCCTTATGTGACAAGTGCCTGGGTGGAGGAAGGAAGGTAAAAAAGAGAGAAAGGAGGGACGACGGAAGGAGGGAGGGGGAAAAACACGTGTGTTCCCGGCTCTACACAACCTGGTCTAACTGGATGGGGGTAGAGGGACTCTAATTCAAGTGTCATCAGACAGGAAGCTGGTTGGTCTTTATATGGGGGAAACCAGACTGAAAGAGAGCACCTCTTCCCTTCCCTCCTGCCTGTCTCCCTTTCCAGCCAGTCTGCTCTGTGAGGTGTTAGGAGAACACAAACAATGCAGGGGAAGGGCTTGCTGGGCATCCTGGGTTGCTTTCAGAGGGGATCCAGACAGATGGTGGAAGCTGTTGATGTCCTCTGGGCTTTGGGATACAAGGTCTCCCCATAGACACCTAATTTTTCCAAGCCTTTGTTTGGTCCAGTCAGGACCACGAAGCCAGAGCATGGCCTCTGGCTTTTTTATCTCTAACTCTGTCCCCTAGAGACTCTCATCAGAGCACTCGACCTCAGGACCTTCACTATCTAATGGATTTAGGGCCCATCCATTCCAGCCTTAGATGCTGGAACCAGTGTTACGAATTCTGAGTACATACTTTGTACTCGTTTAAAGGGAGCTAGGACTGCGATTAAAGAGATACTTGTATAATTTTTAAGTTGAGAAAAAAAAAAAGTCTGTAGCTAGTCTGAAAGAGTTCTGTGGGACATGAAGACTCAAGCAAACCATGCTGTTGCAGCATGGGAAAGAGGGAGGGGCGATTCTGAAACCCCAGAGAGGGGCCAGCCATTGTGGCCAGGGGTTCTGAGCTGTCTGGAAGCGTGTGTGTGTGTGTGTGTGTGTGTGTGTGTGTGTGTGTGTGTGTGTGTGTGTGCCTCAGCAGCTTGCTGTGGGCTCTTGGATCCAAGTTCAGCAAGTGCACTTTCTGTAGTTTTCCTAGAAGATTCTGATGCAAGTACCCCCTGGAAACACTGTCAGGAGCATAGGTCCGCATTAGACTGCAGTCCAAAATTTGGGGAGGTTTCACTTCAGTCTGTGCTGATCAAGTTGGAATGACTTGGGCACCTGCAGTTTTAGCAAAGTGCTTGATGATTGAGGGAAAGGCAGCCTAGAGCCAGTGGATTTTGAAACTGCTGGGGAGAAGTATTCTGACGTGTGCGTGCACGCGCGCATACACACACACACATGCATACACACATGCACGTGCATACACACATGTGTGCACACGCACACATATACTCACACACATAGCCCTCCGTCAGTCTTTACAACAATTTTATTATCAAGCCCTGTCCCGTTTTTCAGACGAGAAGCCTGAGACACACCGGTTATACTTAATATTTAATAAAGATACCTGCCTGGATAGTGGTTGAGCCAGAATTCGAACTCAGGCAGTCAGGATGTAGAGTCTGTGTTCTTACCGAAACTTCCTCATTCTGCCTCCGGCATAGACTTTACATGGAGCCAGTTTGGCCTCCATTAACGGGTGGAAAGAGCTTGGTGCCAGCTCAGCTAGTGGCTGTTGGGGTCTTCACTGACCAGTTGGGCTTCCAGGTTTCCATGGTCTTGGAGAAGAGAAATGACTCCACACTGACAATAATAAAAAGTCACTTCCCACAAAGCTCCCCTATGTTTTTCCCTCCTACCTCTCCCTTGGACACACCAAGAACAAGTCTCCAAGGAGATGGCCCAGGCCCTCACGTGCCACCACAGGTCTGGAGCATACCTTTCACCTGGATTCCAGGAAGTGCTCCTGGGAGAAGATCCCTCTATTTCTCCCTCTTCTGTACTAGCCACTTAAGGAACCCCAAATATTTCTATTAAATTCCCTGTCTCAGAAGATGGTGGAGAAACAGCACATTGGATGTCTGCCCTTCTGAGGAAATTACTATAATAATAAAGTAATGCCTTGGGAGAGATTTCATATTTAAAAGAAAAATTTTGCATGCGAAATGCCTCGGCTCTGTCTGCAGATTCCATTTCGGTTGCAGCTATAGGTGGAACCCCTGGGTTTGGAGTGTTCAGCCACACTCGCACTGAAAGGGGATACTGCCTAAGTGACTGGCTCAGACATCTATACCATCAAAAAAATCCCTGATGTTTTAGGACCATCATGCTGGCTTGTTGGCCACATCTCTGAAGGTTAAACTGTAAAGGACGAATAGTTCAAGGAGACCTAGAGGATCCTTTGTGTATGAGAATCTACTTTTCATTGGAACCAATGCTCAGGAGTCAGATGAGCAATCATACTCCCCCTTCCCGTGACTCAGTTTCCTCAACGTTGAGTCAGACTGGGAGAGAGGACCATGCAGAGAGAATAGCAGAAACTTGGGAGCTGGGCATATTCTAGGCTTAAAGTGGTGGGCAGATGGATAATTACAAATAAAGTCCTGTGAGGGGCAAGGTGACCCCTGGGGGATTGAGACTAGTACATGGATCCTCACAGGGGATCCTGACAGTTATTTGAAGATTCTTTTGAGGTCCTCTCAGGCATTCAATGTCCAGTCATCCTAGACTAATGAGGAGAAAGGCTTGGTGAGCATCAAGAAGGGCCTTGGCCTAGCACTCCTATGGGGCAGACTATGTTGTAGGAATGCCCACCAACTCACAGCAAGTTTAGACATATGTAGGCAGTGCAGGCAACATGATATCATGGTTCCTTCTAACACCATGTAGAATTCTGTGCCAGGTGCCTCACAGGGACATTAGATGCATTTGTCTCTGATTTCTTTAATGGGTTTCATCTCCACCCTGGCCTAGCAAATGGGTTGTCCTGTGTCACTTCCTGTGATACGGTGACAAAAAACCAGCTGGCACAGACAACTTGGAGCAGGAGTCATTTATTTTTCTCATAGTTTGGGAGGTCTCAGTCACCTTTAGGGGAAGGCTTGTGGAGCAGTCCTTATCATGATGGAGAAAGAGAAAGCAGAGAGAGGGAGAACTCTGGCCCTGGGCTAGCCTCCTCCTCTCCCCTCCCTTCTCCTCTTCTCAGGTCAGTGCCTTCAGCCCATAGTGCCACCCACGTTCAGGGTGGATGCCCCCCTCAGTTAATAGTCTCTGGAGAAACAGACGCACTCCATTGTCTCATGAATCCCATAGCTGCCCTTTTGTTGACTCATCCTCACAGGTATGCTTCATTCCGTCACAGTGTTCAGCTCTCAAAGCATCTTCCTCACCTGCCTGCCCTCTTACTTTCTAGCAAGTGTGAATGGAGTGTGAACTCCAGAAAGGTGCCCCACGGCTGAAGATCAGGGGATGACCTTCACCACACTCTAATGACCCTGCTGGCAGCTAGTGCAACTGGATGACATACCTGCTAAAAGGAGCAAAGGGGTGGAGGAACAGGCCCTGCCTCTCTGTTACCAGTACAGATGTTTCCCCAGGTCAGGCGAAATCTCTGCAGCTGCAGAGGACACCATTAACAGCTGCTTAAGGAGGCTGCTCAGAGAAGGCTCCCCCAGCGTTCTCTGTAGCAGAACTGGGCCAACGTGAAAACATCTAGGAGACTTCCTGAGAATTACCAGGACTCATTTCTGCCCACAGCCTGCACCTGAGGCCCCGTGTGTCTCATCTCTTCCCTCCTGCTTTCTGGCAGCAAGTGACAAAATGACTGATTTGAATTTAACCTTCTTGCTCTGCTTCTCCACTCCCAGTGGGGGTGATAATGAGCAGAGAAATGGGCAGAGGTGGGTGGTCAGGAGGGGAGTGGGCAAGCGAGGGGAGAGGGGCCCTAACACTGGCTTGCAGGGGCTCTGCACTGGAAAGTCAGACACTCCGTGGTCTGCTTCAGGGGCTGAAGAAGCTCCAGGGAGCATGCAGCAGGTGTGTCTCCTATGCCATCTCGACACATGAGAATCAGAACAGGAGACAAGATTGAGGCAGGGATAGGCTGTCTAGGAACAGCCCAGGTACCGCTAGCATCAGAACTGGACTGTGTTTCCCAACCACTTGTGGAACGTTCACCCCGCGCACAGATGTCCATGCCTTCAGTGGCTTGCTGGGCATCTGTTCTGGGGTACAGGTGGGGAGCTGAGAGGCCTGCATGAGCCTTAACTGCCCCACAGCTAAGATCCAAAATGGTTTGCCAGACTCTCAGCTCAGCACCTTTGCTACTAATCACTGCTTACTCGTGGATTAAAATTGCGAGCTTTTACTTCTAGACCATGAACCTTTTACCCCTTGTCCCGCCTGAAGCCATTCAAAGTCCCAGGTGGCCATTCTTTGTGTGTCTGATCTTAGGTCTCTTCTCATTGTGTAGAGGTAGCTGCCTCAGCTGTTCTGCAAACTGAAGGGCAACCTCAGGGTGTGTGGTCTTCCATTTGCACACTCCTTCTAAGAGCCTCCCCTAGCTTCTGAGGTAACGGATTGCTTTCTCTCACCACATGTTCTCTGGGTCTTGTACTTGTTGGGTTCAGGAGCCTGAGCTTGTCTCCACCCCTCTGAGTCTTGAAAGTACCAGGGAACCAGCAAAGGACTCACACACTTGGGTTTTTTGGTGATACTGACACGCCATTCTTTCCCTCCATTAAGTTTGGAGGAAGTACCAAGAAGCTACTTCTGAGAACATACTTTGGGTGTGAGGCCATGACTTGGTAGCTGGTGTCCTCATATTTATACCAAGTGTGTGAGTCCCTTGCTGGTTCCCTGGTACTTTCAGGACCTAAGAAAGACCCTTCACTATCCTGACTCTTCTTCCTTATGTCCCACTGTCCCCCAGTACTGCCCTCTCCAGCTTTACACAGGCAAACATGGGTACACATGTCTTAGTAACAGGCCTTGAATATCTGCTGCTCTTTGTCCCCTGAGACATCATCTGACCCTGTTGTTACCTCTGGGGTTTCAGATGGATTTGCTGAGTTTCCTGCTGATCTTTTTCAGTCCCAGACTAAGTTCGGGGTTCACCCCAGTGGACTCCTCTACTTGTGAGCATCCCTTGCCCCAGGGTCTGATCACAGAAAGGAAAGAAAAATGTTTAAAACTGGATCATGGATATTGTATCCATCTGCTGTGGTCATAAAAGATCATAAAGAGCTAGTTCTCTCTTTCTCTCTCTCTCCCCTCCCTCCTCTCTCTTATCTGAGCTGCCGTATTGTAAAAGAAACTCAGGTGGCAGGGGGAGGTCACAGGGATATCCTGTGCACATCCCCAGCTCATGTTCCAGTCCATGACCAGCTTCCGGTGCTGGACACGAATGAGCCTTCAGGTGGCTACCACTCCATCTTTTGAGCCACCATTGCTTTCCCTGAGTTTCAGGGGCAGGCCTTCTTCAAGAGCTTCGTCTGAAACTGCAGGTTCAAGAAGAAAATAAATGCCACCATTACTTAAAGACACTGGGTTTGGATTGATCACGTGACAATTGATAACTAGAATTTCCTAGAAACTCTAGAAGAAAAAATGGCCGAAAGAATTAGAAAGCCATGCAGGAGAAGGCTGGGGTGATGGAGGAGATACTGTGTTTCATTCATGTAATGTTTTACAAACATCTGCTAACCTCCCACAGTGAGCAGAGTCGGGGTGCTCCATCTTCAGGAGTGGGCTGACTACTGGGGTGTAGTTGGTCACCAGGAAGATAAACAACATGATTTCAGTACAGATATAAAGGGAACAGATGGGATGTGACTGTGAGTGCTGAGAACAGGGTTGGACAACTGAAGGTTGGAAGCAGGAGGCCTTCTTTCTGTTTGAAGGGCAGCCATAGCATGCCGACATGCTATGCATGGGGGATAAGTTCTGATTTGACTGGAATTCTGTCTGGTCTAACTGAACCAAGATGGAAGATGCCTTACACAGCAGGGGAAGCAGCCTCATCTCTGAATATCACATAAGGGCTGAGCCACTCCCAGATTAGAGTCCAGATCCTGTAAGGGGCCACTTGGGTGTGAGATGCAGGGCAAGCATTGGCTCCGCAGTCTGTGCTCACCTAGAGCACTTTTGTTGAGGTCTATGTGAGAAATGCTATACTAAGAACCAAAAGCACTGAGATAAAGAACACAGCCTTTCCTTCGAGGAGCTCATAAATAGCAGACTGGTGGGGGAGACAGAGGCTCGGAAACTACAGGCTGCTTTTGAAAGGACATTGGAGGGATGCAGGCGGAAGTGTGGATTGCTCCACACTTGTCTCTGGGAGATGAGGACAGGGTCATGCTTCAAACCAGAAGAGGTTGAGGAAGAAGTGTGTGTGCGTGTGTGCGTGTGTGTGCATGTTCGTGTGTGTGTGTGTGCGCGCGCGTGTGTGTGAAAGAGAAAAACTGCATGTGTTTGTGTGTGTGTATGTGTGAGAGAGACTGCATGTGTGTGTTTGTAAAAGAGAGAGAGAGAGAGAGAGACAGACAGACAGACAGAGGGAGACTCTGTGTGTGTGTGTGTGTGTGTGTGTGTGAGAGAGAGAGAGAGAGAGAGAGAGAGAGAGAGAGAGAGAAAGAGAGAGAGATATTGCATGTGTGTGTGTGTAAGAGAGAGAGAGACAGACAGAGGGAGAGAGACTCTGTGTGTGTGTGTGTGTGTGTGTGAGAGAGAGAGAGAGAGAGAGAGAGAGAGAGAGAGAGAGAGAGGAAGCCTGTATATGTGTGTGAGATTAAAGACTAGCCATGTGTGTTGGGGGAATGGGTTTTCTTGGAGGAGGGACAGAGCGTTGTCTGAGGTTGGGGTGGGTAGAATGAGAGGTCCAGGTGGTTCTCATCCTTTTTCTCATGAAGGTGGACATCCAGAGTTTTCCACCAAAGGCTTTAGGCTTTACCTACCAGCCATATGTTTTGTTTGTAGTGACAGATGCTCAACTCAGGCTGGAGAAAAAACAGAATAGGGACACTTGTTATTGCTAGATCATTTGAGATTGGAATCATGGCCATTCTTAGGGACAACATGCTGTCTCTGGATCCTTTAATCCTTGTGTCTGCCTTTATTCCTTAGTTCCTGTCTGTATCAGCCAGGGTCCTGATGTAAAACAGACAACAGGGTTGAAGAGCTAACTTAGGAAACTCTTTACAGAAATATGCAGAGTTAAGGGACCCAGTGAGGATGGGGATAGAGCCAGATCACAGCAGTGCCAAGTCATTACGTACGCCAGGCCTATCAGGATCTGGCCAGAGTGTTCCATGGAGGGAACTTCCTGAGAAGGGCCAGGCACAGGTAAGAATGTAGCTGTTGCCCAGACTGCACAGAATAGGGTTGGGGCTGTCTTCTTTCAGTTCCTCCTTTACTCTGTCTCTTGCCAGCATCTCATGTAGGATGAACTCAACAAGAAGGCAGGAGCTCGATGGGGAGACATCTCACTTGGTAAAGTGCTTGCAGTACAAGCACAGGGTCCTGAGTTCAGATCCCCATTTATTCGGGAAAGACAGGTCCAGCAGTGCATCTGTACCCCGTGCTGGAGGGGTGAAGACTGTTGGACCCATGGGTCTTGCTGGCCTACTTATCCAGCCAATCAGTGAGCTCCAGGTTCAGTGAGAGATCCTGTCTCAAAGATTAAAGAGGAGAGCTGTTTATAAAGTACCCAATGTTCTCTGGCACGCACAGCACACACGCATGAATGCATGCACACTGTAAGACAGAGGACATTGGAGGCAGCTGGATGGGCAGCTTCTGTCCTGGTGAGGATTCTCCCTCTATTCTTGGATACAATCAAACTCAGGGGTGAGTAGATGGAGCTCGTTGGCGTTGGACTAAAGGCAAAGTGGTTTTAAGGCTCTGGTGGCTGCCCTTGAGTCAGAAGGAAGAGTTCTTACAGTGGAGCTCTTTGTCAAAGCAGTGGCCTGGAGCCTTGGCTTCCTTCACACTGCAACACTCTGGGTCCCTGTGTAGACATGGTGCACCTAAACTTAACCTCACATGGAAGCCGAATGCCCAGTGGAAAGCAAGAATGAAGGAAAGGCACCCATGTCAGTCAGTAAGGTGATCTTTCTCCTCTTTCCAGCCATTGCCAGTCATGGGTTAGCTACACCCAGGCTTCTGTACTGAGTCAAAGTTCTCAACATATGTTCTCAATTCTTCTTTCCTCTAGGTTTTGAAACTTTTACAAGTGTCCTTGGCAGAACCCCCCGCCCCTGTGTGTGTGTCTCTGTGTGTGTGTGTCTCTGTGTGTGTGTGTCTCTGTGTGTGTGTCTCTGTGTATGTGTGTGTCTGTGTGTGACTGTGTGTATTTGGGTGTAGTGGTGGTGCCTGTGTGTACCTGTGTGGTTACAGAGGCCAGCTGAGGATATTAGGTGCCTTGCCCTATTACAGTCCACCTTATTCAAGTAGGATCCCCAGCTGAATCTGGATCCAGGTTCAAGTCCCAGCGACCCTCCTGTCTGTAGACACATAGCCGTGCTGGGGACTGGAGCTCAGGTTCTCATGGGTGAACAGGAAGTGCTTGTAAGCACAGTTCAGACCACTTCTTTCATACTTTAAGTAACACTTTCTCAAGGGAAAAAGGAGAATTTAAAGTCCACCTAGAGCTCATCAGGGGAGAATCTTGTACTTTCCAGGCTCCCTGCTCTAGGCTCTAACTTTCCTCTACTCCCAGGCAAGTGGAAAAGAACAGTTTTTGTCATTTTGTTTTGTGTTTTGTTTTTGGTTTTGTTTTGTTTTTTTAACTCAGTAGCACAATGCTGCAGCTCCTCAGGGACACCAGTGGTTCTTTCCCCAATCAGGAGAAAGTACTTTTCCTACTTTTCCTTTCACTCACTTGACTAGTTGAGAGCATCCCCTTCCCCTCCCTATTCGGGGATCTTGCTGCTAAGTATTTACCAACTTATTTGCATCTCAATGGTTTCTTAGCAACTATCAAACCCCAGGGATCAGGTAGGAAGCTGCTCTCTGACACAGCCTGCCAGGGCTCTGTTGCTCTCTTTTATAGGTACCCAAGTTCTCCAAACAGAGTCCTGATCAGACTCCAGGAACATTTCCCCAGAGCATCTCATGGGTTTTACCCTGAGCCTTACCTGACCATGCAAAGTCCTATACAACATGTGCATCCAAATATGCCCAGATAATCTACTGGATCCCGAAAAAGTCTGTTCTGTAAAGTATGTCTACAGGAAGAGAATCCTGTCAATGAGTAGACAGGAATTGAGTCCATTATATAGATCTGTCAGCTGAGGCTCGAGAGGTGTGGTATGCTCCTGGAACATGCCTGAGGGACTCTCTTTGGGTTTTGGATGCTACTACCAAGTTCTTACTTTACACTCAACATATACCCCACTTGCCAACTATGGCTCACTATCAGAATAAATTCAAAATATAGTCTGTGTGTGTTGGGGTAGTGGGGGATGGAGGTAGGTGGGGGTTGAAAGGTACTGTGTGTGATATGTATGCCTGTGTTTGTGCAGCTGCATGAATCTGTGCTTGCATGCAGGAGTTCAGAAAATGATGTGGGGTCTCCTGCTCTATCATTTTCTACCTTGGGGTATCTCATGATCCTGCAGCTAGGCTGCCTAGCCTGCCCCGACAATTCTTCTGTCTCTATACCCTATCCCCAAGCACTGGGGTTAAAGTTGCATAAACAGCTATGCTAAGATTTTTACATCTGTGCTGGGGATTTGAACTCAGGTCCTCATACCTGCATAGTGAAGCACTTTGACCCTCTAGTTCATCTCCCTATCTCCAAGAGTCAGGTTTTAGCCTAGGTTTGAGACACTCTTCACAGAAAGTCCTAGGATTTCTTTGTCACCTACCAGACAGGAGTGCTGTTGTCCCAGGGAGAAGACAAATGCATCTGTTACCTGATTCTTGTGGACTTGACAGTTGCTGTGGTTTCCATTCACAGATTTGGAGTGGGTTGCTTGGAAGAAGTGTGTGTGTGTGTGTGTGTGTGTGTGTGTGTGTGTATACATGTGCAAATGTGTGTATGCATGTGTATGTGCATATGTGTACATGTCCCCGTGTGTTTGCCAATGCGCTTATTATATTCCTGTGCGTGTGCTCACATGCTTGCATATGAGTGTATTTATGCAGTTGATGTGTCTAGACAGTGGTCCAAGACCATTTAGCAAATTAGGACATTCTGCCCTGAGTAGGTGGCGCAGCTTCTTTTAAACAACACCAGGCCTGGCTGCTGAGACACCCGGGCATGGAGCAGCCTGGCAAATGGAAGCCACCATTCAGAAAGGGACAATAAGAACTACGCTCGTTCTGCAGCGCGACTGACCTTTGTGACTCCCACTTCACGTTGTTATGAAATATCGGGGAAAGACTGAAAGAACAATTACAGCTTTGTCATAATGTATCAGGCACAAGCGAGTGTTCTGAGGAGGCGCTGGCTCGGCTGAGCCTGACAATGCAGGGACTCGGCTCCAGCGCTTAATTTCTTCTCATTTGGAAGTTGTCTTCATTACTTAACACCCGCTGGAAACAACTAACGGATATGCTGTGTGTGCCTCTGCCACCTACAGGTTCCAGACAAGGACAGAGAGATACAGTGCTGGGGAGGGGAGATGCCGGCCTGGGAGGGCTTCCGTTAGCCCCTCTGTGGACACCAGTGTGCTGCCCTCTTGAAGCCTTTGTACACATGCAGTCCTGGCTTAGTAAGGAACTGATGCCAGGTGTCTTAGCTACACTTCTGTTGCTGGGACAAAATACTCTTACAAAAGGAACCTAAGGAAGGGGGGGTTTATTTTAGCTCACAGTTGAAGATACAGTTCATCATGATGTGAAAGTTAGGGCAGGTGGAAGCTTGAAGCATCTGGTCACAATGTGTCCTCGGTTAAAAGTAGAGAGCAGTGAATACATAAAGTTTGTTATCCCAACCAGGAATGGTGCCACACTGGGTGGCTCCTCCCAGTCTAATGGATGTAATTAAGATAGCCCCTGGGGGCGTGCCCAGAGGTCTATCTCCCAGGTGATTCTGGATCCCTCAGGTTGACAGCACTAGCTGTGAGACCAGATAAACTCTTGTCAATGCTAAACTGAGGGAGAGTGAGGGGCTGGCTTTCTACTCGAGGGATACCTTGTGAGGGAGGCTCTCGAGAGTCTGTGTGGCTGTAATTCTTTCACATCACACTTCATTTCCTGTTCCTGTCTCACCATGTGGACACTGGCGATCCATTGTCTCAGTGGATACCCCATGTGGGAATGCCTACCATCTGGGCTGGGACTGTGCCTAACTGTTTTCTATTCTATGATTCCTCCACATAAACCAGTGTTTCTCAGCCTTGTTCTGGTTGATAATTTTATTCCCTTCTTTCAGATCCCTTGAAGCTATTTTCTTATGTTGCATGCTGGGGAATGTTATGCCACCGATAGCCAGGATACCAGTTCCACACTGAGGCCTTTGGCAGGCCAAGAACCATTCTATAATTCAAGTTATTTTAACGTTCCTTCCTGATGGAGAATTGTACTCCCTCCCTGTGGAGAATGTGCTGTCTAAAGAAGTGGGCCTGGTGGTAGCTTAGCCCATCCTCAACTGAGTTAGAACAGGCTGGAAACCATTTCTTTCCCTATCACTTGGTGTGGAGCCAGGTGTAACTGGCTCACAGGTCTCTGCTAGACAGGTATTAATTAGTCCTTTAGCTGTTGGAGAAGTACCAAAGCCCAGAGAAGAGCTGGAACATGGGGCTAACTCAGAGGCTCAGGCTGTGGGAACTGACGGTCGGGTGGAAGTGGCCTTGCGTTCTAACATACTCACTCACGCTGGCCTGAACATGCAGAACATCAGCCCTGACTCCAGGCAAGTGAGGGTAGCAGCCTGAGTCCAGGTCTAGTCTTTGAAAACATACATATCTTGAGATACAATTCCCAGACAATGAACTTTGCACCGTACCATTTGAGTCAACAGGACTCAACACATGGAGGTCGACATGTCACCACCACAAACACTATTTAGAACACGCCCACAGCAGCCCTTTTTGATTTTTTTTTTTACCATTTTCTCTGTCTGTGGCCTCTGGCAACCACTGGTCTGGCTTCTCTGTTGTTTTGCTTTTTCCAGACACTCATGTAACAGGCTCTTTGTCTCGTTTGGCTTTTTTCACTTAGCAAATCTACCAGAGAGTCTTCTGTGTTGCTGTATCAATCCTTTTTATTGCTGAGTACTATTCTGTTGCAGAAGTAAATCTAAACTGCCTTATCTACTAGACTTTCATTTCTAGTTTCTAGTTTTTAGCTGTTTATCAACAAAGCTACGGCAAGCAAGTACATGCCTATGAGATACAGAATGAAAAATATGTGTTCATTTCTCTTGGATAAATACTGAAAGGTAGAAATGCTGCTTACTATGGCAAATATATGTTTACTGTTGTAAGAGACTGTCAATCTGTGTCCTATAGGGACTGTGCCATTGCGCACACATGGGCGGTGTGTGAGGCTCCGGGTTGCTCCTCATGCTCCCAAACAATTGGTATTGTCAATCTTTTTACATGTAGTCGTTCCAGTGGGCGTATGATGGTGTGACATTGTTGAGTTCCATTCTCATTCACCTAATGGCTGATGATGGGGTTTCTGTGCGCTTCTCATTATTCACAGATATTATTGGATGGAATGGATGTGCAGATCTTTTGCCTGTGTGCTTTAGATCATGATACAAGAAGCTTTTCAATATGGATGACTGTTTGGAAGCCTCAGAATGACTTCATTCACCTCTATTGTGTGTCTAAGTATGTGGGACAGGCACACTGCCTGGTGGTGGGTGCAGAAGGGGGCTGGAACGCTATGCAGGTTTCTTCTCTAGGTCTTCTTGTTTCAGCTGAGTGCCTTCCTTCCTTCCTTCCTTCCTTCCTTCCTTCCTTCCTTCCTTCCTTCCTTCCTTCCTTCCTATGTGCAGTATGTGTGTGTGTGTGTGTGTGTGTGTGTGTGTGTGTGTGTGTGTGTGTGCGCGTGCGCGCGCAGATATGTGTGGAGGTTGGAAGATGACATTAGGAATCTCCTGCTATCACTCTCCGCCTTACATTTTCAAGACAGGATCTCTCATTGAACCCAGAGTCCAGCAAATGCCTAGCCTGGCTGGCCAGTGAGCCCTACAGCCAATCTGATTGTCTGCCTCACTATCTCCATTCCCAGTGCAAGAGTTACAGACTTGTGTGATCACCCAAGGCTCTTCACATAAATGTCAAGGATCTAGACTCAGCTGTTCATGTTTGCGTTGCAGACACTTTGTTGACTGAACCATGTTCCCTGACCCTGATTTTCTTTTCATGGAGAAAGGTGTGATTCCTTTTCACAGAATGTCCTGTAAAGGGAGGTCAGAAGCTGCACCGAAAACATCCCTAGCTGCACCCCCAGACTCTCTCACCAGTCGACCCACTTGACAGGGCATTGGTTGTTTCAGGCTACTCAACACCTTTCTCTTGGCCTCTAGGAATTCTGGGTACTTCCAGCTGTTCTGGCTTGCAGTGCATCTGAGCTATGGTTTTGTCTATGTCTCACTTCTGAGCTTTACAAGATGGACCCAGGGTTCTACACTCTCCAGCAGTACAGAGGCTTCATCCATGTCTGCTGTTACTTGCGTGATGGTTGGTGATCATGGCAGTCATAGAGGAGGGGCACATAGTAGGGGTGCATAGGTCTTCTATGATAGCATCGAAGACTGCATGGCTACCTGGGCCGTTTGTCACCACACACAAACAGGTGCGGCTGAGGCTGTATCAACTCTGCCTCTGAGTGTACCAGAGGCCTCTGCTGTCTGAAAGTCATTTATTTTTGCTTTCTTATTTTCATATGTGTATCATACAGTTGTGTACATGCGCACACACGCACATATGTGTGGAGGCCAGAATCTTGATTGCTTTCCACCTTATTAATTGAGAGTACACATACCAGAGCTCACTGGTAGGTGTTAGTCTCACTAGACAGTTTGTTCTAGGAATCCATTCTCCTCT
The DNA here is from genome assembly GCA_028551405.1 of Uromys caudimaculatus. Taxonomy (NCBI): domain Eukaryota; kingdom Metazoa; phylum Chordata; class Mammalia; order Rodentia; family Muridae; genus Uromys; species Uromys caudimaculatus. The sequence goes on from CM052706.1 coordinate 19,889,916, forward strand.
CTGTGAGACTGTAAAAGTACAGGCTAGCTACCATGCCCACCTGGCATTTACATTGCTTCTGGGAATCTGAACTCCGTTCTCCTTGTTTGCCTGGCAGTACTTAAACTACTAAGCCATCTTGCCTGGTCCCTAGTGTCTGGCATTTTTTTTTTTTTTTTTTAAATTGGAATGTCAGATACTTTATTGATAGTGTCTTGTGTAACGTAGCCCAGCCTCGAACTTTCTTTTTTTTTTTTTTTTGATATTTTATTTACATTTCCGATGATTCCCCTTTTCTTTAGAAACCCCGTGTCCCCTCCCCCT
>CM052706.1:19890718-19996195 GCA_028551405.1 Uromys caudimaculatus
TCTCGCGGGTTTGGGGCAGTACCTGGTGAGCTGTGGGGCGTGTCTTTGGCCCTCTGCTGGGTCTTGCGATCTCCGGCGAGGGATCTTTGTCCCGGCGCTGATTAGCTGTGGGGCCCTGTGGCCCAAGCTGAGGTTTCCGGCCGTCGCCGGAAGCTGCTGGCGGTCAGTCTCTGTGGCCTGGTGAGCTGTGGGGCGTGTCCCTGGCCCTCTGCTGGGTCTTGCAATCTCCGGCGAGGGATCTTTGTCCCGGCGCTGATTAGCTGTGGGGCCCTGCAAGCTGAGGTTTCCGGCCGTTGCGGGAAGCTGCTGGCGGTCAGTCTCTGTGGCCCGCAGAAAGCGGGTTGAGCTTTTCTGCGTTCCTGGTGAGCTGTGGGGCGTGTCTTTGGCCCTCTGCTGGGTCTTGTGATCTCCGGCGAGGGATCTTTGTCCTGGCGCTGATTAGGTGTGGGGCCCTGTGGCCCAAGCTGAGGTTTCCGGCCGTGTGTCTGGCATTTTTTGAGCTCCCCAAAGTCAAGCCGAGGACTTGGCATCGGCAGGTGTCTGGTAAAACATGGGTGAGTGGATTGGGTTGAGTCACACTGTCCAAGATCACACAGGGGAAGGTCAATGCTGCTTCTGTGATCATAGAACTAGAGACTCATAGCAATCAAAAACAGGGGCAGCAAGGGACCTTGGAGAACTAGTTGTAGAGATTAGACTGACAGCCATGTGACCAAGTGTGAGAGACCTAGAGATGGATCAGATCAGGGACCTACCATTGAAGAGATCTCTTGTAAGGGGAAGCCTATGTGTACAAGGAATAAGGAGGAACAGGAGCAGTGATACAGAGAGCGGGCAGCTGCCTGGAATAGCAGTGGTTCAAGTGAGCTCCCACTGGTAAGGCCTGGTGCTTAGCTATGCTGGATGTTTGAGACAGAGACATTGGAGTGGTGAGGATAACCAGAATATTTTCTTGGAGGAAACAGTAGCTTTGTGCTAATAGAAGAGGCAGGACACAGAAACCTCCTTCTTCAAGGGCTTTGCTGGCTGAGGCAGATGTCATCTGGGAGGTGGAATTGGCAGAGAAGCCCCTTCAATGACAAGTATCCCCTGTCTTGGACTTCTGGCTGCAGAGAGTCTGAGGGGTGTCCTTGTGAGATACAGCTCAGTATGCTTGGTACATACTGAATTCCAGGTGCCATGGCTCATGGGGTTTATCTGAAGGAAAGCAGAAGGCTGCTTACAAGGGTCTGATAAGCTTCTTACAAAGTCCTTCTTTGGTCGCCCTGTAAGTGTTTACCGGGAAAACGCGTATGGAGTTCTCTTGGGAGTCTGTTAGAGATTCAGATTCGGGCTTCTCTCACCCATATCCATGGAAATTCTTAATGCCTGGCTTTGATGCACCAGGGCAAAGACCAGAGAAATGCTTTTAACAATTTAGCGAACCCAAGTCACACTTTAGAAATTTATTATTATTTTTTTTAAAAAAGAGAAATGGCTCTAAAGAGGACCAAAGTAATATGACAAGTTAATATAATATATTATAAATAATAAACTTGAGCTAGAAAAACTTTGTCTAGTGCACACTTGGACAGTCGATGATTTGGGATCTGAACTTCAAAAATTAGAGTATCTAAATAGATGAATTAAATATAACAAAAAAGTGCAATTCCCCAAATTTGACAACAGCGTCGTGGTCAGATATGAGGATATTAAGAAAGAAATATTCAAGAACTAATCAGTAAAAGACCGTGATGTACTTTTGGAGGAGCCATCAGTGAATACTAATGTGTGTGTGATATGATATACTATGTACAATGCAAAAACCACGTATGCTCTGATATATTTGTTAAAGTATATGGAGGGACGGAGGGAGGGAGGGAGAATGGGCAAACAGATGTAAAAAAAAAAGGTTGGAAATTGGTGGAATCAGGGTAGAGGTATTTGGAAGAATGGGCCTTGTAACTTTCCTGTGTGATCGATATCATTTTCAAATAGAAAGTTTAAGGAAAAACTTGGCTTGTTTAGAAGTCTGATGGATGTTGCCAGCTGCCCTCCAAAAAGGCTAAACCAATTTATATTCCCCCGACACGATGAGAAGGTTGGCACAGCTGTTTGATGTAGCTATTTTTATTCTGCTATTTTGATGCCAGGGACTTTTTTTTTCTTTTCTTTTTTTGATGGGGTCATACATCAGCTTTGACCTCGGGACATTTTGCTGTTTCCCAATTTTTTATGAATATTTCCCAAAGTTAAAAATCCTGTCTGTGGTGTAGTGAAGTGAGTGGCATAGCCTACCACTCTGATCCGCTGGTGCTGCGGTCACATCCATTCATCAGCACACAGGGGGCGGGTGGAAATGGAGACATAGGGAGGTTATGCAGAAGGTCAGCGATGGAGTCCCAGCCCGTGCTCCTGGCTCTGAGTACTGCTCCTGCCTCCAAGATTTTCCTGTCTTGCTTCCTCATTAGGTAGAACAGGATATCTCTTTTCACACACTTTGGCAGGGTGTGGGAGTCAGGCAGACCTGGGTTCAGGTCCCCGTGGGCCTCACTCAGACTGCACAATGTTCAGTTAGTGCCTCAGTTTATCTTCCTGCTGACTGCTATGACTGTCATTTCTTCTATGTATTGCTTTTCGTGTTGGGCAGAACTCCAGCTGTCTCCTCTAGAAAGGTCGGCCCCAGGTCTTCCCTCTGTCTATGGATAGGATACCTTAGTTAGGTAGGATTTCTTTTGTGAGATTGTCATTTTCCCATTATTAATTAATTTAGTGCATACATACGTGAGGCACCCATATCTGTCTCTCCCTCCTCCCTTCTTCCATCCTCCCCTCCCTCCTTCCTTCCCTCTGTTCTCTCTTCTTCCTCCCTCCTTCCTTTATTCCCTCTTCCCCTCCCTCCTCCCCTCCCTCCTCTCTTCCTCCCTTTCCTTCCAGCATTTAAAGACTGTCCCTTTGGACCAGAAACTGAGTGCTTTTATGCCAAGAATAGGACAAGATATGCTTAGAGGTTACAGTTCAGGGATGGAAGCTGGGCCCTATAGTCACAGGCAAAATTATATTCAGATTAGTCCATACAAAGACAAACAACCAGAAAAGCTGGTGCCCACGGCCTCTGTAGCATCAAGTTCTCGACTGCTGTGGTTTATTTATTTGTGTTTATCTGAGATGCCTGAGTATGTCCCCATCAGCCTCAGTAGCTTCTTCTTTTCCTGGAAAGTTTGGAGTTCCTCCTGACTCAAAAACTTACACCTCCATTCCTACTTTGGCTTAACAACAACAATAAAAGAAATCAGATGAGCTTTATGAAAGAGAAAATTAGTACTGGGAAGGTTGTTCCAGAGAGATCGTGGGTCTATTCATTTACTTGTTAGAAAGTTCACTGTGATGGATGGACTCGGGGGATGACAGCAGCAAGGAAGGTCTGGAGGTCTTCAGGATGGATTATAGAACTGGAAACTTGGGCGGGATGAAGATGCAGTCTAGGTTGCTCCTGAAGGTCTGGGGAGAAGAGCTGGAAGGTCAGCTCCATGCATTACTCCATCCAGCAGGCTGAAGACCTGGAGAGAATAAGGAAGTGGCTCATTTCCTGTGTAAGGGAGGATTTCTTCTCTGCTGTGGGGGTGGAAGTCTGGTTTTGATGCTTCAGGATTACAGGATCTTGTTCTCTGTGGATTCTTGAGTGGGAAAGTTCCCTCGCCAATGTCAGTGTGCCCGAGACTGGAAACTCTGGGAGTCTGGAGCAGCTGTTTGCCACAAACCAGGACCTTTCTCCACTTTCCTTTTTCTAACCTGTGGTTTTTGATCTTCATCTACCATGTACCATCTGCATTGTAGGCTCCAGGATGCCCTCTGTGTTGCTATGAATGAGTGGTAACTCAGCCTGGATCCCTATAAACCATATCACTATCTTGTAGGCTCCAGACTAATCTCTGTCTTTCTATGCATAAGGAATAACTTAACACAGTAGGTATAGTACAGACGTAGGTCAGACTCCTCACACCCATGACGCCTGGGCCTCTGGTCTCCTCCAGTTTCCATGGTCCACTCTTGTTGGTATGGTGAGCTGATGGAAGTTGGTGGAGTGTGTGGAGAAGTAGGGGGCACTAAGCAATATATACATATTCCTCCTTCATTTCATTTGCAAAGGGTTTTACTCCCCAAGGCCAGGATGTTGCCTACACACTTTCCAGGAATGCCCGTGATTTTATTCAGTGTGACATTTAAAGTGGCAGAGAATAATCCTATGCCATTTGTAAGCAGGACCACTCCAGCCTCTCTTTTGAGAGCTTCTCTCTCTCTCTCCAAAATGCTTGCCGTTTCCATCTTGCCTCAGTCATCAGAGACACAGATCTAAGTTATATCAGAGACCTTTCAATTTTAAAATAGCCTGCTTTTGCTCTTAAGGAATTTATGTCCAGTCACCTAGCAGGAGGGTTGTGTCCTTCTCAGAAGTGCTGGGGTGGTTCATAAGGGTTGGAGTAGCGGATTGTTGCTGTAGATGAACTGAAACAAAGGAAAGCCCTGCAGGGGTCATACTCTGCCGATTTCCCATCAACACCTGCGCCCTTGCCTCAGATCTAGGCTCCAGGGAAGCAGCCATAGACAACTGAACTAGGACAGCTCACCTTCCTCTTTCCCTCCCCAGGTACTGGGGTTAAAGCACCCTATCCCCTCCCCCTTCCCACCCCCTGACTTCACCTGGACCTGTAACTCCTCAATCGCTTTGGATTAAAAGTTGTTTTGAAGGATGTTTGGGTTGGAGCAGAGATGTACTTGTCTCTTCATGGAAAGGAGTTAGTTCAGAGAGAGGCTCTCCCTAGACAGAGCTGCATGGTAGATTCCAGACGAGGAGGATGAGAACAGAGATGGATGGCAGAGAAGGGCACATCATCGAGTGGCGGGACTGATGCCATCAAGGTCCTCTTAGTAGTCCAGAATTTCCAGTTCTCCTTGCCGACCCTAAATGCCCCTGGAGTTTCCTGCTTACTGGAATGGGCCGCACAATCTCTTTAGGGTCTGGGAGTCCAGTAGGAGGGAGGCCTGCCTGTTGAGCACGGGTCTTGTCTGGGGCTCTACCACAGAGGAACAATTTGTGTGCCTCTCGCAAGAACATTACGGGCTAAACATTACCATCTCCATTTTGCATATGGGAAAGCTAATGACCAGCTTGGCCAAGGTCATGCCAGAAAGAACTCTTCCGGTCCCAAGTCAGTTTATTAGTCCCATGAGGCAGTTTATGACAGGCAACTCAAGAGACATTCAGGAAACTAGTGTGACTCTCCTTGAGCTTCATACACACGAGGATCCATGCTGACATCCTCTGCTAACACAAGGACATTTTATCGCTCAAAGTCAGGTGTCTGCCATAGCATCCATTTCCATGGCAAAAGGCCACGGCATTATAAAGAGATGCCTGCAATGATGGAATGGCAAGAAGGAGCGACATGGAGAACCAAGATGAGGGGGGATTTAAGATGCGATCTATTAGATGAAGGTCTGCAGTTAGCTTCTCCCTGCCCAGCCTCTGTAGGCCACAGAGGAAAGCACACTGACATCCGGAACAACAAGCTTTTTGAATGACTGCCCTTTGCTGACTTATAAGACAATAAAAACAAATATGATTTCCCTGTGAGTTTTCTTTCAATATTTACAGAAGGGTTCACACTTCCATCTTTTTAAATCCTGGCTCTTGCAAGTGACGAAGTGCTGGGTGGCTTCCTGTGTTTCCAATAAGGTGGGGCTGCTAATTCCTGTTGATGTGAACGTCAGAATGGAGCTGAGAAAGAGGCAGGGACAGTTGAGAGTCAGAAGTTTGGGAGATGTGGGAGTGAGTTCCTGGGAGGAGAGTGTAGGGTAGAAGGTAGATGGGGAAATCATCTAGGGATGGTGGCCTTTGGTGTACAGAGAGTTTAAAGGATCTAGGTCTGAAGACTCGAGGTGACACATTGCAGGTGACACCAATGATGGTGCTCTTTCCTGTTGGAGTCTCTCTCAGCATTGTTCTGTGTTATTAAATCTGTGGTCTGTCAGGTCCCTCAAAGATAGCTAAAGCAGTATTCCCATGCAGCGTGCTCTCTGGAATGTGACCTAGACAGTGGATTCCAATTTCCTTCATTTTGCATCTGGACTGTCCTGATGACTGGCCCAATGGGTAACATGTGGCCAAGATATCGATAACTTCTAAAGTTAGAAGATGTTCATCATACGGTTTTCACCTTCGTCTCTGGAGACTCTAGTTTGAGCGTGATCTGGAAACCTGGTTACCACCTGTAAGCTGCCTGTGCCACAGAGAGCGACGTCTGTAGATGCTTCAGTTGACAGTCCCAGGTGATAGCCTAGCTGGAAGTTCAGCCATTGCCAGCCATGTGAGTGAGCCATATTGGCTTTGAGCTTAGTGGAGGCTTCAGATAACCACAAGCCCTGCCAACATCTGACTGCCACCTCCTGAGTTGCCCAAGTGAGAACTGCCCAGCTGAGTCCAGCCAACCTGCAGAATTTTCAGAGATAATAAAACATTATTGTCTCAAGCCACTACATTTTGGGGTGATTTGTTATACTCAATAAACAGAGGTTATGCAAGCAATCAAGTGAATTTGTCATATAAGACAAGACTAGACAGGTGCGACATTGGTGGCCACAGTTCTGGCATGTGACTGAGGGTCGACATAACCAGGAAGGGGATGTCTAGGACAGGTCTGCCTGTTGGGAGTCTGCCTCAATGAGGGCAGACTGGTGACGTTGGGAACGTGTGCCCCTCATGCCCAAATGCTTGGCTGCTGGTGTGCAGCCTGGCAGTATTATTGCCAGTTGATGGATCTACTGTAGCTTTGATGGGATGGCTTTGAACCTAAGCGAGCTAAACTGTCCATTTCAGCTGGTTGGTTTTGGCCAAGCAGTCTAGTAGTTGAGATTGGATAAGCATCGCTTGCATGATTTCATTTAAGCCTTGATAGCGATGCCAAAAAGGCAGAGCTTGTGCTATCCCATGGGAGATGCTGCTTCTGGTGGCCCCTCTTTGGGTACCACTATTCTGCCAGCTCTGAATCCATCAATTTGTACTTGTCCTGGCCCAGGGATCTCCATCTGGTCTGTCATCCCATCAAATGCTTTTCTGCACTCCAGATGCAACATGCTCTAGAGACCCAGGGGAGTTTTTCAAGAAGCAGAGGCACTGGGTTTAGCCAGGTTTATTCCTCCTCTACTCAAGAGTCCCTGGACCTGCTTTCTCTGTGTGCGAATACACTCCAGTGTAGAAATTTGCTCTTCCTTCCTCCCAGCCCCATGCTCTCAGAAATAAGACTCAGACTCAAAATATATTTACAAATAAATACTTTGGCCATAGAACTAGGCTCTTCTCTGACTGGATCATAATTTAAAGTAACCTATTTATTTTAATCTACATTCTGCCACGTGGCTGGTTATCTGTGTTCGGGTGTGGGTAAGAATTCATCCGTCTTGTTACACCTTCCTGTGTGAAGCTTTTGAGCCTCTCACTATTTCCCAGAATCCTATCTCTTCCTGCCAGGGTCCCACCTCCTATTTCCTGCCTGAGCTCATTGGCCATAGTTTTTGTTGTTGTTGTTTTGTTTTGTTTTTTGGTTTTTGGATAAGTGATGCTTATAAGAGATTCTCTCTACACTCCAGCCTCTAGTTCTCACCGTGGCTTGGCTCATGGTAGAGAGTGTTTGTTATTTTAATATTTTTTTCCTTTTGAAAGACCATGCGTGCCCCTTAGTCATCCTCTATCATTTCCGAAGATGCTTTTCTTTAACTACTTAGGTTGTATTAGTGCATAAGGGGTAAAGCAGCCCTTAGATGTACTACGAACCAATATATGCTCAAGTAATGCTTTCTGTCTGTCATCCACCGCATGTCCAGCCTACACGGATAGCTGCAACACCATCTATCCCATTACTTAAAAAAAAAAAAAAAAAGGATGCTTTCCTAGCATACACTAATTGTATATAGCAGCAGGTTTCATTTCCATTATCTGTTCGCACATATATAGAGTACATTCGATCATATTCACACCATGACCCCCCATTCTTCCTGATGTCTTTCTTTTCCCCAACTAATCCCACTTCTACTTCTGTGGGTTTTTTTTTTGGGGGGGGGAAGCAATGAGTTTAATTAGAGTCACCTATAGGAGCACAGAGAACATATTAGTGGGTACACCACTGAAGAAAATGTCTCTCTCTCAGCACCCCATTTCCTCCCCTAACTGTGTGGAGGAAGGACAGCCCCTCTGTGATGCTGTTCTGCATATAATGGATGGCTCTCACTGTGCCCTTCATCTGCCTTCTTTGGTGGTAGATAAATAACCCCAGTTTCTTACACGTCTCTTCGCCCTGCCTGGTTTTTAAAGTCCTCATCAGTTTTATTTCATTCACTATAACTGATGTGAGAACCCCCTTGGAAATATAAAGGTTGTCTAAATAATAAATCATCGTTTTGGCAGATGATACGGAGGCATTTAGAGAGATAAAATTAATCACCCCTCCCCTTATAGCTACACAGCAGCTTTCCCACCTGGAGTACAAAGTAGCTCCCAGAACCTAAAGTTATTTCTCCTCCCAATCCTGGAGGGAGAAGGTAGGGTCATTCATTTGTGTAACAGGCACAAAAGGCCACGAGTATAGGTGACTTTCCTTTCTCTCCATCTCTGTGGGCACAGCTGAGTCTCTGGTGTGAAAGTCTTCAGTTTCTACTCTTATGATGCTTGGCCCATAAGTGTGACATCTCCTTTTCCCCTGGAGAACACATTGCAGTGGGTCCCTAGGCAGGGCACTGAGTGCTGCCTGGGTCTGTGTAAGGCCTGGGCTAGAGAATATGGACCATGTTTCATTGGTGGGAGTTTTCCGCTCGGGATGCTGCTGTCTCCCACTGGGTCCAATACCATGCAACAGATCTGGCCAGGACTGAAAGAGCTTGAACATCCATAGACTTCAGCTCATGAATTCTTATGTACATTTGATGGGCGAGGAAACAGGGGTTGTGGAAGATAAGTGGCTTCATCAAGCGCACGTAGTGTTATGTGGGTGAGCAGGAGCTGAGACGGTCCCACTGGAGTGCTTTCTCTTCTCCAACCTGTGCTGTCTGTTATCATTTGGTTTTGAGTGATGATAACACACACACACACACACACACACACACACACACACACACACACACACACAAACATATTGTTGGCCTGTGTAGCTCGAGTAGTAATGTAACTCTGACTCTATACATGGCTGGCATCAGGCTGCTCTTAGGGATTCGGTTTCTTGGACTTTGCAGTATTAGCTGCTGGATACCATCTTGCCCCCATTGCTTCACCAGGCCCTTTCGTCTGACTACAACAGAAACAAGGATATTCACTCTGCTAGTCTCTAACAGTCCTGGAGCTCATTCTGACTGGTCGCTAGCCCACTTGAACTCATCACCATGCTCAGAGGCTGGGTTCACTGATTGGCCTAGATTTCTCCCTGGGTTCAGATTGAGTGTCTCTAAAGACAGAGACTGAGAGTGGGAGAAGGTGAATGAAATATGAGACACAGACCACAAGCATCGTCAGGGTAGTAGGGCTGAGTAGGTTCTGGCTGGTAGAAGGCAACCATCCTCACAGTCCCACATCTGTACCCAGACCAGCATCCTCTCTCACACCGACTTCCTCTCTGATGGGCAGACTTCTGGCCCTGTGTCTCTCTGATTATGTTTCGTTTCCCTGTGCTTAGTGTTCTCCCTTTCCATCTGAATCCTCGCCCGTACCCTCTGGTCTCCTTCAAAACCACGGGGATTGAAAAAGAAAGCCTTTCTTCCTCAAGACTCCATGGAATGGATTCCTGTTTTCCCTTCTGTGAGTCCCCCATGGAGAAAAGGCATCTGCTTGGCACACAGGACAGCTTCCAGGAGAAAGAGCTCATGTTCGCATTGGAATAAATGTGGAAATCACATTTTGGAGACATGTGGGGATTCTGGGGAAGGGTCAGTGAATATCATCGCAGTGAAGGAGATACAACCAACCACATATGAGGGAACAGATTCCGGGGTCTTAGCAGATCAGCGATAAACCTGGCTCTGAGCATAGACAGGGCCATGGCCCTCACAGCTGCCTGAGTGGGATTAAAAAAAATGGAACATTTTAGGCTGAGATGTCCTCTGCTTCTGTTACTGGTGTGCTAGAACCTTTCTGGATCCTAGTTTCTGGATTGGGCTGCTGTACTTAAAACCCTGTGTTGATTTCCAGTGTCCAACTCAATTGAGTCATGTCACAGATCGGGAGTGAGACAGCCTACGGAGCTGACTTACTTCCCAAAGGGATCTGTGTGGGTTAGAGGTGTGGCAGCAGCAGCCATGACCCTGCACCCTGTCCACTGCTGTTTCTGCTTTCTGTGCTTGTCCAAGAGGCCCAGGCTGCATGCAGGATAACTCCACGCAAGATGCGAGGGGTAAAAAGTTGTCTCTGGCCTAAGGGAGGCTGAGGGCTGTGGAAGGGGTCTGACGGTGCATTTTGGGGTGTCCAGCACAGTGCTAGACCCACATGAGGACCGAATCAGGATATGGACACCTGGATTGGCTTGCCAATGTGTCCCAAATACAGAGAATTTCCAACTAGGAAGATGCTGCCTACATTCCTATGTTCTTAGGGTCCCACCCCAGATGCTTCAGAAAAGTCAGAGCTGTGTGGAACCAGGGCTGGTAGGGCCTTGTTTGCTCTCTTTGGGGAGCATCTGCTAACCCCCATGGCCCCTTTTTCCTGTGAGTGGAAGAACTTCTGTTGAAACACACAATTTCTTAAACACGATTCGAATAAAAGGAAAACTCTCATATGGAGTGTGCTATTTTTAAGAGATACTAGTTAAGAAATAAAATTCTGTGGAACACACAATTATTTAGCTGTCTTTGTTTAGCAACATTCTTCTAATTAACCACCGCGAGCATCTATTGAGATGCTGGGCAAGTACAGCCTACTTCAAGCTTGTCTGAGAAGAAAAAATATTCATAGCCTCAAGCCAGATGATGAGCATTTTCCCGCTAAGCAAAGTCCCCACAGGTTAGCGGCACTGGTGCTCTGTTTGTACTGGGGGCACGAGCACTTGGGGAAGGTTACCTCTCTCAAATACCTACCAAAAGATGCTTGCTAGTGGAACCCTAAGAGGGATCCCTCTTCTCCCTGGCACACCATTCCCTCAGTTTTTCCTGACCTTTCATGTTATTACCTTAAAAAAAAATAAACATCTTAATTTTGAAATGATTTTAGACTTACAGTGAATTACAAAGAACTGTACTATGCCCTTGATAGGGACTGGATTATGGCTCCTCAGGAAAGAACTGGACCTTCTCCCACTGGGAACCTCTGCATGTGGCCCTATTTAGGAATTGAGTCTTTGTGAGTGTAATTGGTGAAGAGGAGATGAGGTCATATCAGAATAGGGTGGGCCCTCAATCCTACATGACTAGTGACCTTATGAAAAAGGAGCATTCAGGCATCGGCACTTGTTTCAGGAGCATAGCATGTGGGCACAAAGGCAGAGATCTGGGTCATTCTCTGCCAAAATACACCAGGGATTGCCAAAAACGCACCAGACACAAGGAGAGTGAGACGCAGAGCAGAATGTCTGCCAGCCTCAGAGGAAACCCAAGGTCCCAACACCATGAGTTTGGACTGTGCCTACTGAGCATGGATTCAGTACTATTGCAGTTCCTTATCCAATCTAGACAACTTTACATCTTCGCTGATTTCCCCATTACTCCCTTTAATTGTAGAAGGGTATTTTTCCTATCCCTTTCCTCTTTAAAAATATTTCTAAGGGAAATTTTATTATGCAATCTATCTATCTATCTATCTATCTATCTATCTATCTATCTATCTATCTATCTATCCATCCATCCATCCATCCATCCATCCACCCACCCACCCACCCATCCATCCATCATCTATCAGACTGCTCTTCCTGTATTCCATGCTGGCCTTGAACTCAATATGTAGTCAAGGGTGATCTTAAGCCTCTGTTCCTCCTGTTTCTACCTCCTAGGTGGTGGATCACAGGTATGGACCAACTCATTTGGTTTTTACAGGGCTAGATATTGAACCCAGGGCCATTGTGCATGGTAGGCAAGTACTCTACCAACTTTGATACATCCCTAGCCCCCAATTTAAATTTTTATCAACCTAAGTACACATTGTCCTGAGGATAGATGGCAGTTTTACAGAAGGCTTTGAGACAGTTTGGCCTGACTGGAGTGGGATGGGATTCAGAGCCCAGGGAAGTGGTGGGTTGGCTAAGAGCAGGAGTAAAGGCAGCCTGACTGATGTCACTAGAATAGGCAATGTAATGTGCCTATCTGGTTAGGTGCTTTCTGGTCCTTCCTCAAAAAGGAAATGTGTAAGGAAGGGTTCTGAGAGCCTGTGGCAGGGATGAGCATGCTTAGGTCCTTCTCCTTGCCTGACTTTGGGCCCCTGACACGCCCCTTCCCTCTGAGCAGGTATCTGGTGAGCCACAGAAGTCTCGAGGGTCTTTTCCATTAAGCTACTGAGACCTCCCTTGCATTTCCCTTTCCTTTAAGGAACAAGGATGTCCTGGTTAGGGCAAGTGCTATAGACCAGGTAAAGACAAGATAGATATTATAGGGGAGTCAGGTGGGGGAAGGCGGTGAGTCCTTCAGAAGAAGGGGCTCTCACCTCACCTTTGCCTCTTTTGCTCTCTTGAAGTAGACAGTAGTTTTCTAGACTTGAGTAAAATAGAGATTGCCTGTTAGATTAGAGTCCACTATCTTTCCTAGGGACATGGCTTCCCAGGACTCTAAGAACATTTTCAGGGTCCCTCAAATCTTCCTAAGAGATGACTAGGGTGACTGGACCGTGATCCCCCTGTTATAGGCCCAGCTCCTTGACCCCATAGTTGGGTGGACTTGGAACCCTTCTGCCCCTTCTCATTCCCACTTTCTCTAGCTTCCTTTCCCCAAGTTCACAAGCCTGTTCACATTCTTTGTCCTCGGTTTGAAAGAAAATGAGCATCAGAAGCTTGCTTTCACCTCAGCCATGTCTCTGAAGCCTCTGCCTTCCGTGTACCATCTCAGTGGTGGTTCTCATCAGCTGCCTGTACTTCTGTAGAGACTGTGTAAAATACTGCATGGGGCATGCCCTGACAAACTGCATGTGATGTTCAGCACAGACTTATACTACAAGTATTATGTATTGTTTATCAGGAATTCAGGCGTAACTGGATGTCCTATTTGTCACTTTGCTGAACCTTACGATCCAACACCAATGAGCAAGATAGGGTTCATCAGAGCTGAACAAGGGCAGAAATGAGGCCAACTAATGTCCAAGGGGCCAAAGCTTGGCTAGGGGCAGAACTAAGAAGAAAGCTGGGACAGATCTTAAACCAATGCAATGCCCAAGCCTTCATCTCCTGTCATGACACTCCTCAGATTTGCTTCTGTGTTCCAGTTTCAGCCATCTGAGAATCACTGCTGTGGTTTGCTCCTTAGTCACCCAGCAACTGTGGCATTACATACAGTGCATGCCTGGCCTACTCTCCAGCCTCATAGTTTGAACGCCAGTCTTATGATTCAGCCTTAGCTACATACTACAAGCAATCTTGGGGTCTTATTGGACTTCTCACACTCCCCGCCCCCCACTCCCTGAGTGAGCACAGAGGCAAACCCACCTGGACTCTCCTTTCTTGAACTTCCAGGGCCCTTACACTGACCTGGGACTCCACAAGCCCTCTAATTCATGAGAAAGCCTGCCTATAAAATGGCATATTAGATGAAATGGCATTCATGTCATTGTGACAGTGACTCAGGTGAGCTGTATTTCCAATGGGCTAGGGAGAACTTGGAACCTGTTTTTCCCCATGGAAACAGTCCACTAAAGGATGGTTAGATTTTTATAGCATGATTGGTTCAGGGTAGTAAACTTTCATTGGACACCTAATATGTTCAAAGATTGTGCTGGGACTAAGAGATGCATAAAGCACTATTTCAGGCTAAATCAGGTTCATTCTCATGGGAGAGGTGGACAGAGAGGGAATTATTACTGTAAAAGGTGGTAGGTCAGAGGGAGACAGAATCCTATGGGGTCCACCTAAGGGGGCCCAGGCAATATCTCTGGAGCAGCTGCCTAAAAAGTTGAGTCTTGAAGTATGAGGAGAGATTTACCAAGAGAAAAAGGAAAATCTAAGGCTGGTTCTCACCCTTCCTCATGCTGTGATCCTTCATACAGTTCCTCATGTCATGGTAACCCTAGCCATAAATGATTTTTGTTGCTTCTTCATAACTATAACTTTGCTACTGTTATGAATCACAATGTAAATTTTTTGATGATCTTAAGTGACCCCTGCAAAAGGTCATTTGACCCCCACTGGGGTGTCAACACAGAGGTTGAAAACATCTGCTGGGCATGACTTATGTATGACCAATGAGGGCATGGAGCGTTGGCCCTTGACAAATGTACTGAGATTCTGTTGATCAATTTTTCTGCTAAAGTATCCTGTGCTCTAAAGGGAGTGGAGGTGGTGGGCCAGGGAGGGGAAAGTATTGTAAGAAGTGTGGACTCTCAACTTTTAGCTGGTGTCTGCTGAAGGGTTTCAGTGTAATTTACTTTTAAGAAAATTGTTGTGATGCTAGGGAGATGGTTCAGTAGCTGAAGTTCCTGTCACCATCAGGAAGACTTGAGTTTAGATCCTCAGAACATATATAACATCTGGGTATGGTGGATTTAATCTGTAAACCCGGTGCTGGGGAAGAAGAGACAGGTAAGGTTTTGAAGTTCATTGGCCAGCTAGCCTAGCTGAATCAGTGAGCTTCAGGCTTAGTGAGAATCCCTGTTACAAACAATAAAGATGGAGAGTGATTGAGGAAAGACACTCAACATTGACATCTGGCCTTCAGACACATGAATGTCTTCCTGAGTGCATACGTACATAGTATACATGCACATAATAACAGATACTACCACTGCCATCAACAACAGAAAGAAAACATCATTGACACTTTGTGCGTGGTGATCAGAAGGCTAGTATTCCAGACTGTTTCTTGCTATTGCATAAAAATAACTGAGGTTGGGAAATTTACAAAGAGGCTTATATAGCTTATGGTTTTGGAGGCCTGAGAGCATGGTATTGGTGTCACTTTTGCTTTGGGTTGAGGATCTCATTGTAGAAGCACAGTGCGAACTTCTGGAGGGGAGAGGGAGCCGAAGAGCCTACTTTCTTTATAACAACCCAATCTTGTGATAATTAACTCCTGCTCACAAGAACTCCACTAGTTGCTTTATCATGGGGACAGGGGGAGTTCTATGGCCTGATTGCTTCTAAAGTTCTAACCACCTCCAAGTACTGGTGCACTAGAAGTGACGTTTTCACATGAGTTTTGACAGAGACAAACTACATCCACATCTTAACAGTCACTGAGAAGGGGAAGATGGTCAAGTAAAAGGCTTCTGGGTTCTTCCAGAGACAGAGGATGAGAAGAACTAGACTAGAGAGCTCACTAAAGTCCCTAGAACACAAGCCCAATTGACAACAGGGCTGAGACACATCTCAAATGCCTAGGATAGACCTTGGTAACTATGAGTTGTTTGCTGCATAGGAGGGCAGATGGAGGGGTGGAGTTGAGTCTTGTAGGGATGAAATGCATTTCTCCTCTCGTAAACTGCAGAGCAAAGAACCACCCACCCTCCTGCCCCTTGCCATTGAAAACAAACTTTTGACTCCCATTGGTCTTTTGCAATGTGACTGTTGGTTGCTTGGACCTGGGATGTCCTCTCTAGGGGAAGAAGTCACTTTCAAGTCTTCTGTGATACCTCGTGTTGGCTAGTTCAACTTCTTCTTGCTTGGTCCTTTGCAAAGACAAGATGGTGCTTTGCCTTTTGAACATGTCACCTAAAAAAATGCTTCTCAGGAGTGACCCTGTGAACCTTGTCACTACAGTCACCTCAGACCTGAATTGGAGATTGCTTTGTGATGTGTGAGTTGAGGAGACCCAGGCACAGATTTCCTGGCCATCAGAGCATCTCCTGATGTCCCTAGTGAAGGAACATGTGCAAGTATCCTATCAAATCTGTGATTAATAGACATAATCTCTACCACAGCATTAATTTCAGGCATAATCAAAGTGTGCTGAATTATTTCAGTGTCAGACCTTGACAGAGAAGTCAGCCAGGGATTAGCATTTTGATTTAAAGTTCAACGGGTGGTATTTATCTTTATTTCTGTCACATACAAATGATTGACTGTCTGTCCTGGAAAATAAAAACAAATGCTACTTCCCCAGTGAAGTGAACAGGGGGTAATTTAGAGGCATGCTACCACGGTTGACTGCCCCGTGGTACCATGGGTTGGCAGCCTTTCTTTCTTGGATTCCACAGGGAGTCTCGGATTTAGGTTCCCAGTGCTGTCAGCAGCCGGGGGTGGGGTAGGGGGGTGGGGGTGGGGAGGCAGAGTTAACACTGGAGGAGGTGTGCCGCTCCTGATGGGAGCACCTAAGTTGACCAGTGGCCTGGGGTGAGAGTGGCTGCCCTGCCACTCTAGAGGGATACTCTAGAGGAATGAGGTCCACCCTGGTGCGATTGGGGTGAAGACTTGGGAGATTCTATCCCTTCCTCAGTGGCACACATTTAGTGGTGGTGTATTCCGGACTCCGGCCTGTGTATTAGTCACTTTTTAGCCCTACAGAGAGTTTGGAATAGAGTAATATACTAATACCTCAGTGAGCATGGCTTTTATTGGTGCTCATATTTCAGTCAGTTACTCTGCTACTACCTTTATCAGCACAGCCTACAATCAGGACCACAAACCCACTCACCAGTTTACAGATAAGACCCTGAAGCCCAGAGAGGTTAGATGAATTGCCCAAGGTCGGTGAAATGGCAGGAGCCAGGGTGGTACCCACATCAATCAGGCATCAAAGCCTGTGTTCTTTTTGCTCCAGTACTGGCCTCATTAAGCCAGGTGGGACCGATATGGGTTAGTGTGAGGTGACGACCCCTGTTCTGTGCCTTGAGGGCTCCTCTGTGAAGGGAAGGGTCTGACTAAGGAAAAGGGGAAGAGAGGAGAAGCAGGAAATGGGAATGAAGATTTCCTGGGTTCTCCAGAGTGCCACAACATCACCCCTACATTGGAACTCAGAGGCACCCATTTCTCTTGCCTCTGGACTCTTTTGGCCACAAGTTGGAGGTTCCAGTCATGAGTATTGTTTTGGTCCAAACACCAGAGTCTCTATGAGCTCTACCAAGCAGCAACAAGGCTCTTCATAATGAGGTTTTTGTAAAAGACTGTTCCAGCCAGCAGTGTGAACCTTCTGTGGACACTTGGTTTGAAGAAACATGTCAACAAGAGAGCTGCCCCTGAATGCCATAGCCTTCGAGTCTCTGTGCTCTGTGGGATACACTGAGCAGATAGCTAAGACACAGCAAGAGTCCCTTCCTCTCAGGTTGAGTTGACACAATAGTGGATGCAAGGTATGATTTAAACACCCATTATGCTTAGCTTTCTCAATTAAAGAGTAAATTTTGGTTTTTATCACCTTATTTTTCATAAATTAGATATGCATTGGGTTTTAAAAGGTACATTTAAAAGAATTTTCTCATTTATCTTGTTTTAATTTTACATCTAAAAAATAACAACCATTTAGGAACTTCAGTTATTAATAAAAATTGAAGTAGATACTTGCAAATTAAGAGGTAAAGCATCTCCAGCCCAACAGATTCATGACAGAGAATTTGGCAGAAGTTTTAAAAACTATTCTATTAGGCAAATAAAATATAACAAAAACAGACAATCAGACTCTTTTCAGCAAAACTACATATTTGTGTATTGTGAGTCTTCATGTTCAAAAGCCAGTATGTGCACCGCTAGTATTCCAGCTATAAATATGACTTGTGGCTTTCAAAACCAACAAATATAAAACAGCATGACTTTCATCAAGATTAGGAATATAAGGTTGTTCATAGTAGAGACTCATAGTTACAACCTCTCTCATCAATTCATTGGCCAGAAACAAAATAGAAGCTCTCTGGCTTTTCCAGGTCTCAAGTTATTAATCTGGAAGGAGTTCATCTACAGAAAGACACCCACAGAAAAGCCACAATCATGGAGGGTCTGGTCGATCAGTTTACCATCCTGATAAGTTTGAATAAGTGATTGTAATTGGCTTGAAAAAAACCTGTCTCTAATGTGTTCACTTGAAGCTTTGACAGGCTGACTTGATACTGAAAAAGGCTGACGGTTAGGATTTGGTACTGCTGGTTCTGAGATGTCTGTCCCCTGCAGGGAAAGACAGGCCCTGGCTGAGCTCTGGGGTACAATGGAAACAGAACCTTCCCTCAAATACCCCATGGTCAAAAGGAATAGTCTGTGGTCTTGTCTTTGACCTTTGGTTCATATTTGGTTAAAAAAAATCAAAGTGATATTTTAAAAATGGAGTTATTTAAAAACTATATTAATTTTTGGCTTATGTCTATTTATCTATTTGTTTTTGTGTGTGAGTGGAGGCCTTCTGACATGGTGCATGTGTGGAGGTCAGAAGATAACCTGTGGGTATCAACTTTTCTCTTCTACCAGGTGGGTCCTGAAGATCAAACTCAGGCTTTCAGGCTTGGAGGCAAGTGTCTTTACCGGCCAAGCCATCTTAGCCATTTGCAGGCCCTAAGAACTCAACTCTTTTCTTTCTTGAGATTACAATATAATTACATCATTTCCTTTTCCCTTTTTCTTCTGCCAAACTAAAGGGTATCATAGTCCCTCGTCTCCTTTAGTGCTGGTGAATCTGAGTCCTGAAAACTAAGCTGAACTAGGAGAGTTTCCTGTTGTGTCCGGGGCAGGATCAAGAGGGAACTCTGGCTTCCTAATTGCCTGTCCCTCCAAGCTGTTGACTTTTGGGGGCACCTCACAGATGTCTTCTCTACAGCCTCTTAGCAGTTTATACTAAAGTTCTGCCAGCCTGTTGGTGAAATCAGTTCTTCCTAGTATCTGTCATCTGTGATGCACAAATTTAAACCCTCAGCCCCTCATGCTATGTTCAGAAGTCACAGAGAGTAATTGCTCAGCGCCCTCCTCTTGAAGATCCTTCACTTAATAGAACTATAAAATCAATCACGTAGAGCCTTTCTTACTCTCTGAAAATTAATATCTGGAAAATTCATGGCTGTGGCTGGATCTAAGACAAATCATGCCTCCCGGTTTGATGATGAGCCCAAAGCAGCCACGGCCATGTGGAGGCAGCTTAATGACAGACACGTGGAAAGAGCAAGCTGGCTCCTCTCTATGAAACTTGTAAGCGCCAGAAATAAAGGTGTACTTTCTACTCCTAGGAAAATTTGAATAGAATCATCAAGGACAAAACGTGTAGGGGTGATCCAGCATGTGCCTGACTAAATGACTTCTTTTCTACTATGGGTTGATATATACATATTTATCAATAATAGTTGGGCAGAAGAACACTTATTTTTTGTAGTACCAAACATTGTGAATTACATCTTTTGTATGTGTTATTTTATTAGACTTTCAGCGTACAACTCAATAGTATCATTTCTGTTTACAGACACAGGGAGGCTAATAGGTCAACCTAGAGCTAGGATGTAAGATGGACTTGACTCTGTTGCCACACTACTTCCTGTTTCTGGTCATGGTACCAATGCTCTGCAAACACACCCCTGACTTTATCATGCTTGTCATTGGATAGTGCCTAGCTCGGTGATGCTCATAGCATGTATCACCTGATTTTCTAGCTGGTTCCTCTGTTGTCTTTGACTCTGAGTATGTTACTGATAGGAAGAGTGGCTCTTGGATACAAGCACAGGGGTTGGAGCTGTCAATAACTACCTCTGCCCTTGGGCTTCTAGAAGATTCTACTATATCAGGACTCATCCTAAGGCCCAGAGCATCCAACCTGGTTACCACCTTCCACCAGGCTGTTTCAGAGTAGGAAGAGAGGATGGCAATGTCCTAGGAGAGGGGCTGGCACAGGGCAGGGCTGGCAAGCTTTGGGGAACAGAACTCAGCCACACTTGGTGGCTGTGTTCCAAGTCCCACCCCCAGGCATCACCCCAAAAGGAGTCAGGTATGGTGACCTGTTGGATATGGAGGGGAGAGTGGAAATGACTTAATGAGATTCTGCTGTAAGTCTTGGGATGTAACAAGTTACTGGTTCCGTGTGCACAGGAGGGTCAAGGACTGGACCCCTAGGGCATCCTACTGTCCTGGGGCAGGAGCAGGGAGGTAGCATTTTGTGGGATTACATCCTTCCCCTCCTCTCTGTAGGAAATCTCTCCACATTCTAATACTGGCATCCTCTTTAATGTCAAAATTGCAGTTTTTGATTTTCCTGGGAAGCATGTGTCACTGAGGCCCAGGCACTAGACCTCACTCATCTTCTCTTAGGGTCCAGCACAGAGTGTTGTCTGTAGCAGACTGTGTCAGCATCTATGGTTGAGCTAAAACAGGTGTCCCAGACTCATTTAGCTGCATGGGCATTGGCTAATGTTGTGAATTTTTCCTGCATTAAAAAAAAAAAACCCTCATTTTAAAATATTGACAAAACTTGCAATTATTTTTCTTTTTGCCTCCCTGTACTGGCCAGATAAAATGATGCTGGCTCTCGTAGGCAGCAAACACTGGAAATGAAAGCATGCCAAGTAGCCTGTGTATGCTCTAATCTTCAAGACATTTTCTAGTGGGACTGAAGAGATGGCTCTGTTGGTAAAGTGTTTACAGAGGATCTCAGTGTGATGTTCAGCACTCATGCAAAAAATCTGGGCGTGGTGGTGCGGTCTTGTAATCCCTGTGATGGGGAGGTAGGCAGGTGAGGACCCACATGGGCTAACCTTCTTGTAGAGCTGCAGGCCCGTAAAAGAACCTTGCTTCAGAGGAAGGTTGATGGTTTCTTAGGAAGTGTATTGGCTGGTTTTGTGTGTCAACTTGACACAAGCTGGAGTTATCACAGAGAAAGGAGCTTCAGTTGAGAAAATGCCTCCATGAGATCCAGCGGTCAGGCATTTTCTCACTTAGTGATCAAGGGGGGAGGGCCCCTTGTGGGTGATACTATCCCTGGGCTGGTAGTCTTGGGCTCTATTAGAAAGCCAGCTGAGCAAGCCAAGAGAAGGAAGCCAGTAAGGAACATCCCTCCATGGCCTCTACATCAGCTCCTGCTTCCTGACCTGCTTGAGTTCCAGTTCTGACTTTCTTTAGTGGTGAACAGCAACGTGGAAGTGTAAACTGAATAAACACATTCCTTCCCAACTCACTTCTTGGTCATGATGTTTGTGCAGAAGTAGAAACCCTGACTAAGACAGGAAGGATATTTGAAGTTGTTGAAGATAATGAAACCAAAGGATACTTGGCTTGCACGCACAGCCACTACACATATGCATTTAAATGCATGCACATATGTGCATACACACACATGTGCACATGTGTGTGCACACAAACACACACATGCTCATGCATACTCATATGCGCACATGCGCATGTGTGTGGACACAAACATTCACATGCATATGCACACACATGCTTATGCATACACACACACACACACACACACACACACACCACATAGTGTCTCTATGATCATTCTAAGTTAAATAGACCTTAGCAATAAGCCCCTGACTTTCCAATGAGTGGGTGAATATGAGCACCCACTTCATAGGACAGAAAATTTTATGAAGTTGTTTGAGTCAGAACCATAACAATACCAATAAAATGTATTTTATGAAGTTGGCGAGGACGCTGCAATCTGGGTGCCGTTTTACAGTGTGCGGCAGTGGTGCATGCCATAAATGCAAGGTTCCGGGCTGCCACTCGGCCCATCCTTCAGTGACAGATGTGGCAGCCTTTAAGGGTCCCCGTGCAGCTCGCAGCATAGGGTAAGATTTAGTGACCCTGGCTGGGAATTGCCAGTGTCCTACTTCCAGAATGCTCGCTATCCTTGTGGCAATCAGCTATCCATTGTTTCTCATTTCTCAATAAAAATGCCCATTTGTGGTTTTATTTATTTATCTTTTTGAGAAAGAGTCTCCATTTGTAGATCTGGATGGCCTTGAACTCATGCCTCTGCCTCTCAGGTGCAGGGAATACAGTCATACTTGTGTCCCCAAAACCTCCACTAATGCATATGATCTTAAGAAGGGTGACTTTTGCACTGCGAGGTACGGTCCTATCTTGGGGCTCCTTCAAATCATGGATTCCTTCCAGAGCCCGCCCCCTTCTCAATACTTCCTTTTTCTGACTTCATCTCCCTGTATCCTCTACCTTTAAGAAGCCTTGAGGTGACTGTGTATCTGTGTGCCTGACAGCTTATGTTCTTCTCCTGTCATGGGCTTTCATTGTTTCTAGGGGGGCTCTGGTGTGGGCATTCAGACAGTGGCTGAGACATTTTCACATTAGATGCTCTGCCTGCTAGGCTATAGAGGAGGAGGGATTATGGGTACCAAGAGCCTGTTCCACCTGCCCAACTTTGTCTCTGAGGCATGTCATGGCAGGGCACGAGGTGCTGAGATTGGTTATCACTGAGGAGATCTGAATCCAAGTATTTTTCCTTCTAGGGAACCTCACTGGGTCTGGGACGGTGGGATGGGAGGTCTTGACAGGGGTCTGGGGTGGGCTTAAGCTTCCAAGGTCCTCTGTTTACTTTCTGTTCTGTTGATGTCTCCTCCTCCTCTAAAGTTGACATCCTCGTATCCCAAAGTGCTAGCTGATGCTGCGACAGGGGTAGGGATGTACAATCCACCTGTGAGCTCGAGAACCTTGCTCTGCACTTTTTGTACTCTTTGTGCCCAAGCTTAAGTTAGGGGGTTTGACATGCAGACACATCAAAGTAGCTGGTATTGTGTGGCTTGGTTCAAATTATATTTCTCTGTCTCTGAGTTCTCTGCCGCTTATGGTCTCCCTTGTTGCTTTATACCTGTGTGAGTTCATCCACAGGGACTTTGAGAGCTGCACAGAACGTAAGACATCTTTATGGACATCACTACAGAGCATTGCGGTTGTACTGTGATCTGACTGTTGGTGGTCCATCTGAGTAAATGAATAAATATCTTACCCTCCCCCCAAAGAGATGACAAAGAGATGGGAGGGACCTCTGGCAGGGGACTTGGCTAAGGGGGTAGAGCCTTGCAAGAAGGCAGGTGCTCACTCACCAGACTCTGAACCCACTAGAACCTTGATTTTGGACTTCCATTATTACTAAGTCCAGTTCTATTGCCTGCATACCTTCTTGTTCTCTATGATTGAACAGAGAGTGGTCCTGTCTCCTCAGGTCAGTTTTCCATGAGCTTCTTCACTTGCCCCTGGCTGCCATTTCCACCCCTAAGCCGCTGTGCTCACCTCTCATACCCGCTTTTCCTTAAGCGTACCCTCCCCGTATCTGCACCTTCAGCGAAATCTTCCTTTCTGCCTGGAGTGCCTTTCTTCCCATCTCTATCTCTGAACATATCCTTCATGACCTGGTTAAAGTGGCTTCACTTCTATGACATCCCTGGATCCCTGCCCTGTGTTCTATGCCATAAACTCACCAACACAGTTGGGGTTGTTATTTTGTTTTTAAGCCTTTAATGAAGTTAAGAGACAGTGTTAATTCTCATGAATAATCCCTATATTTACCATTTTTAAATGTTTAATTTCCTCTTATGCTTTCTAGTTACCTTCTGGTGCTCTTTATTTTTATCCTAAATGACATTTTCTTCCCAGTATTTTTATATCGCAAGCAAGCTTGATAGCAATAGAGTCTCTTGACCCTGGGTCACCCGAAAATGTCGTTATTTTGTCCTCATGTTTGCAGAATACTTTGTTGGATGTAGGTTTTTCTTCTATACTTTGGAAAATATTCTATTGTCCCTTGCTTTAGAAGCCAGGTGTTCGCCACATCCCGTGTTCTTCTGTATGTGTTGTCTGTTTTTCTTGCCTTGTTCAAATGTTCTGGCTTGGCTGTGGTGTGACTCTTTTTATCTTTATCTCACAGTGTTTGTTGAGATTTTCAATGTAGATAGTTTCCCATTAAACTTGAAACTTGATTTTTTTTTAAAAAAGTTTTTCTTTTTTCTTTTCTCTTTTAATAGTTTTTGCCATATTTATATGAGTCTGTTTGATGTCCGCAGATGGATTTTCTGTGTTTCTTTGGCATTTTCAACTCTGTTTGTCAGCCCTAATAATTTCCATTGCTCTGTCTTCAAGTTAGTTGATTCTACCTCCTTTCCCTGTTGCAGCTTGTCTATTGAGCTCATCCAGTGAGGGTCTCATTTCTATTGTTTATTTTCCAAGTCTAGAATTTCCATTTTGAATGAAGAGTAACAACTAGCTCTGAGAAGATGATCTGTTTGTTCATTGATGTATTTTTCTTGATTATTTCTACATGGTTTCCTGCATATTTTCACTATATTCACATATACTGCTTTGAGGAATGTGGAATCCAGCAGTGAGAGACTCGAGGCAGTTTCTACTGACTGCTATTTCTTTGGAGCATGGGTCGGGCTTTCCTGTTTCTTTGGCTGTATCCTATTTTTTGGTGTTGAAAATGAGATACCTTATATTATATAGTGTATCACCTCTGGAGTCTTCTTTTTACTTACATATATGTTGATATGTGTGTAATGGTGTGCATGTTGTCAGAAGATAACTTTTTGGAGACTGCATGTTGTGGGGAATGTGCGTGCATGTGTGTGTGTGTGTGTGTGTGTGTGTGTGTGTGTGTGTGTGTGTGCGCGCGCGCGCGCGCGCGCGCGTGTGCGCTCAGGCACACATGCAAGTGTGCTGGTGGAAGCCAGATGTTGATTCTGTGTGTCTTCCTCAATCACTCCACCTTAGCTTTTAAGACAGTGTCTCTAACTGAAACCAGTTCTCACCCATTTGGTATGACTGGTGTCCACCAAGCCCCAGGATCCTTCTCTCACTGAGCTCATTGGTTGGCTAAGCTAATGGACCGGATCCACTAATCTCTTCCACACCAGTGCTGGAGTTATAGATATATGCTGCTGACATATCAGGGATCCAGATTCAAGTCCTCATACTTGTGCAGTAAGCACTCACCTACTGAACCACCTTCCCAGTTGCAAGAGGTTCTTATTTTCCTATCCCCAAAGGACTTCACTGCTCCTTTGTGTAGTAACTTACCTGGGCTTATTAGTGATATACAGCTGCCCGGTGGTTTGTGTTTTCTGATGTTTTCATCTATGTTTCTACATTGAACTCTGTGTTATCATGAGTATTTCTTGGAATGCCAGCATGTTAATTTATGAAGAAAAGGAGACTTTTTTTGTCTTACAGATTGGAGGTTTTAGCCCAGGATTGGTTGGCTCTATTGCTCAATTGGCCTGTAGTGTCAGGTAGCAAGCATATTATGGTAGGAGTATCTGGCATAGCAAAAATGCTCACCCAGTGGCTGGGATTGACAGAGGAGGAGAGGAAGGAAGTAACACCCAGCTTTCCCTGTCAAAGTCATCTCCAGTGAGTGGAGGATTTCCACTAGGTCATCTTTTAATGGTTCATCACCTTCCAACAGCACTGTGCTGACTGCCTTTAGCACATGGACCAATGGGGGGGTATGTCCTGTGTGTACATGACAGCAATCTTATTTCCTCTCTGCAGCCCCTTCAGTGTGTAGGCTGGAGGTCTGCCTATGATTTGACAAAGACTTTACTCATGCTTCTCAAGTCACTTAGCCTTCTGTCTGTCTGTCTGGAGTTTTTTTCAAGGGGTGGCAGGTGGATGCACATCCAAAGATCAGGCTTCTTTGGGATCTACCCTGGCTATGAATTTCCAGTAGGACCTTGAAGATCTTTTATGAGGAAGTGTAGGCTAAAAGCTATGAGGATGAAGTGGGCACCTTGGTCCTCTCTAGCCTTTATTTGTTAGACGAGAAGATGCTTGCTCCGACCATGCCACAGTCTCCCCTGATGAGATTGCCACATCTACTGATGATGCTGGAACAAGCATCCCGGTCATTCCTCATCCAATGAGTCACATTTGATGTTACAGCTCTCATGGCCTCACACTCTTTGCTCTCCCTGTGTTAGCAGAGCTTGGAGGGGTGTGTTTAAGTCCTAGGCAAGCATGCCATGGATGCCCAGTGTTTTCATGCAAAGTCCAGTCTTTGAAACATACACGGTTCTCAGGTTGTTGGGTGTCTTGGTCTGTTCCCAGGATGCTGAGAAGTGAGATTGCTACTTTTATACAGCTTTATGGTTGTTGGTGTTTTAAAAAAGAGGATAGTCTGTCTGCCTCCTCCCTCTGTGCTAGCTGTAATCTCTTCCAGCTTGTCTGTGGTTTGATGTAATTATCTTTTCCCTGTATGTGGTCACTGAGGAACCTGTGGTCCTTCCCTTATTACACAGTGAGGGGCTGTGCCATCTGATCTTTCTGCTGCAGGTTTACCTTTGAATCTTCAAGGTATGGCATTACTCCTGGCACCTGGCAGGTGCCCAACAAACATTTGCTGTACTCATGACTTGAAGATGGATAGTGTAAACCTACTGAGTACTAGATGTGGAGTTCTCCATAGATCCGACTTTGGGGTGAGAACACAGGGCTTTCCCTTTTGTTAAATACCCAAGTAACACTCTTTGAAGTAGCTGTGTGAGTTTGATAGGGTGTAGAAATATATAGAACAAAAATACCCAGTGTGGAACAGCCTTTTCTTATGTTTAATTTTATCTCTTTCATAAGACATGTTGTTGATCAAGATAACATACTTTGGGTAACTGGCCCATCTCTATCAACCCATCCATCCATTCATCCATCTGCCCGTTTGTCCATCCATCCATCCATACATACATACATACATTTTGCTAAAGAAGCTAAGATAAATGAGACAAGCTGGTTGGATGCTCAGGAGAAATGTGCTTAGTGGGAAAGACACAGCCATAAACAATAGTTTTCAAAGTTAACAGGCACGGATGAAGAGGTACAGGTGGAGAAAGAGGTTGAAGGGTGTGCTGGATAGCTTTGTGTCAACTTGACACAAGCTGGAGTTATCACAGAGAAAGGAGTTTCAGTTGAGAAAATGCCTCCATGA
This sequence comes from Uromys caudimaculatus, assembly GCA_028551405.1. Classification (NCBI taxonomy): domain Eukaryota; kingdom Metazoa; phylum Chordata; class Mammalia; order Rodentia; family Muridae; genus Uromys; species Uromys caudimaculatus. The sequence continues at coordinate 19,917,692 of CM052706.1, forward strand.
AATCCAGCTGTAAGGCATTTTCTCAATTAGTGATCAAGGGGGGAGGGCCCCTTGTGGGTGGTGCCATCCCTGGGCTGGTAGTCTTGGGTTCTATAAGAGAGCAAGCGGAGCAAGTCAGGGGAAGCAAGCCAGTAAGAAGCATCCCTCCATGGCCTCTGCATCAGCTCCTGATTCCAGACCTGCTTGGGTTCCAGTCCTGACTTCCTCTGGTGATGAACAGCAGTGTGGAAATGTAAGCTGAATAAACCCTTTCCTCTTCAACATGCTTCTTTGTCATGATGTTTGTGCAGGAATAGAAATCCTGACAAAGACAGAGTGTGTGGTAATTGTTGGGGCTGGAGATCTGACATCAGTGATTCTCTGCTGTAGCCTTGAGACTCTTTAGTAAGGGGTAGCGGCAGGGGTAGTGGAACATAAGTCACAGAGCCATTTTCTCACCTCCCTAAGGCTGGACTTGTTTGGTGAATGTGCAGTTGACCTCAGATGCTAGAAGTCATACAGAAGGTCGTGCTGTCTTCCTAGGACAATGTAATTGTTCCCATCAAGACCAGAATGGCTCACAGGTCACAGTTTTTCAGTGCGGTGGGGGGGATTACCATGCAAGATCCCATTATGTTTTTCACAGAGGAAGCACTCTCTCCTCTATCAGGTAATTAAACCTACTCCCTCCATGCTAGTGGTAAAGGAATTTGGGTTCAGGCTAAGAGAAAAGGTCCTTCTGTGGTTATTTCTATTTTGCAGAGGATCTCCTAATGTGTCCTCACACCCTCAAGGAAATGGGGTGTCACCCTGTATAGCCATCATTTATTACTTTGTGGGTTCTTCTTTCTTCCACTTTTCTTCACCCCCTTTCCATTCTTTCAGCCCCCTAACACCAGATAGAAGAGAAAAAAAAGATAGAAAGGAAAGAGGGTGAGGTATTGTTATCCTTAGAATACTTCCTGTTGGTTGGGATGTTGAGTTTCTTGGGGCAAGTTTGATCTTCACTCGTTGGGATATCTAATTTCTTCTTCTTCTTCTTTTTCTTCTTCTTCTTCTTCTTCTTCTTCTTCTTCTTCTTCTTCTTCTTCTTCTTCTTCTTCTTCTTCTTCTTCCTCTTCCTCTTCCTATTCCTCTCCTCTTCCTCCTCCTCCTCCTCCTCCTCCTCCTCCTCCTCCTCCTCCTCCTCCTCCTCCTCCTCCTCTTCCTCCTCCTCCTCCTCCCACGCAACTATTTAACAAACGGAGACCAACAACAACCCACACCAAGCAACCATACTCCTTTTGGGATCCTAGTATTTGCATACCCTCTGAAAAGTTCCCAGAATTCCAAACATCACATGATTGCAGATACTATCTACAGCTAGGAAAGTCACGCCCCTGAAAGAGCACTAGGCAAATCATAGTCAGTTGCTGTCTACAGTATGAAACAACCCCATATCTCATACCTGGGATTAAAAGGAAAACACATTCTTATTTCAGTGTTTTTTGTAATTAGAAACCAAAATTCTCACTCAACCCTGTCCTTTGGAGTTACTTTCTCACCCTGTCAGAGTAGTGTGCAATTTTTTGGCTGTTACTCCTTCCCAGAGTCCAAGAGACAGAAGAGCAAGGGGCAGCCATAGCTTCTCCTAGTCTCATTTACCATGCACAAGGCTCCTGCTGGGTGTTAAGCCAGGAGCAATTTTCTTTGCAAATTCAGAAGTAGAGAGCTCTGGGTTGTGGCTGAACAGAAGCTCGTTATGAAGTGGTTCATTGCTTCACATCGCCATCTGCCAGGGCAGGGCTCCGAGGCCCCATTTGGGAGACTGTTAGTGCAGCCCAGTGGAACCCAGGTTGCCCATAATGCTGCCTTCACCATACCTCCCAAGCTCTGCATTGTTCCCTCTGTGCACGTCAACTGGAGCATGTCCCTGGTGCTCCTCTGCTAGCCCCGGGAACTTTATAGCTCATATTTACTATTCATTATTGTTTCCAAAGTACATCTTGTGTGACACCTCTAAAGTGGTAAAATGGCTTCTTTCCACCCTTCTCCACAGTTACCACAAAACCTCTTAGCTGGCGGTGGAGAGGAGCGCTTTTTATGAAAGTCTGTGAAGAGAGGGCAAGAGAGCAGGGGAGCCCACTCACCTTTGCACAGGAAGTGTTTTAGGAAGGAAAGATGAAGAAAAAGAGCAGAGGAAGGGTGGGTGCTAGGGAGCTCCACCCCCACCCCACACCCAGTCAATTTCCCAGGTTGAAACTGAAACCTCTGGGTATTTATCCCACAAAGTCACCTGAATGAGGAAGGAGGGTCATGTGACGGGAGCCAAGGCAAAAACAAAAGAATCCATTTATTATCCTGGCAGGAAATTTGTTCTTTGGATTCTGTAGCTGCAGATGTAATGATTTCATTTCCTTTGGTGGCTGAGATGAATGGCCCTCACCCCTGGGCCTGAACTGCTTCCTCTGTTTCCCCAAGTGTGGTCAGCTTCAATGCCAGTTCCTTCCAGTGGGGTCAGAGGGTGGGCTCCGGTTCACACTGACTAACAAAATGTGATCTTCCCTGTGGAGGCTCCAGGATACCTGTGGATATGCTCCAGGTTAAAGCACACACCATAAAAAAAACCATCCCACACAGACAGGCTGAAGTGGGGTCTCTAGGGCTGGCAACAGCAGCAGAGAAGCCTGGCTGTGCTTCCTGCTTTAGAATGGGGCCTTTACTTGTAGCCTGAGCCAGTGCTAGTGTAGAAGCTGGTATTAGGGCTGCCACCAGGCTTTTAGCCTGGTGACTTACTCAGGGTCCTTACCTGCACTAAGCTTCTGTTCCCCAGTCTGTAAATGCTGAGAATCTGCCTAATCTTTGAGACTTTGCACCAAAGACCTTTAAGCCAAGCCTTCTTTAGGGATGCTGGCAATCCTACGGCCTCCTCTAGACTCCTGGTAGTTTTAGGAAGGATAGTTTCTGGTGCCCAGTCAGCCTTGTTTTTGTGTGCATGCATTACCCACATGTGTATATGTGTGTGTGCTGGCGTATGGGGAGGGAGGTACACACGCACACGTGTAGATTTATGTGTGGAGGCCAGAGGCAACCTTGGGTTTTGCCCCTCAGCTATTGTCCATCACGTTTGAGATCAAATCCCTCACTAGCTTGGAACTCATCAAGAGACTAGACTAGTGACCCTGGGTATCTGCCTGTTTCTACCTCCCCAGCACAGACATTACATGTGCATGACATCAGCCCTGGCTTTTTTATGCGGGTTCAGGTCCTCATGCTGATAAGGCAGGCCCTTTACTGACCGGGCTTTGTCCGTCTTATCGTTTTTGGAACCCAGCAACAATGGAGTGCTGATCTACCCTAAGATGTGTAGTTTGGGAAGGAAGATAGGAACAGAAACCAGACGATCTTAGGATGCTGTGTGGGAACCAGTGAGGGCCCTGTCCACCTGGGTCCAGGCTTCCATACTTCATAGGCAGGCATCTCATACGGGGAGTTAGATTCCATGTTTGAATAAGGATCAGTGTTCTGTTAGAACAAAAAAAACAGACTCATACAATTTTCTCACCTTGGCTCAGAACATGTATCTGGTGTCCTGCCTAGAGTCAGCTTCTGGGGGTGTGGTAGCAAGGCACGTACCCCAAGCCTGGAATAGACCAGGCTCATAATGACTGTTTATTCATGGAATACATTTTTTTATTCCAGAGAGTTGTGAATATTCCTTATGTGGAGGCCTCTTTGTGTTTTTCTGTGCCTCAGTTTCCCAACTGTGTCTTCTCTACCCCAGTCACTCACTGTTGGGTGAAATGATTTTTTTTTTATGCTCAAAGATATTTTCAGTCAAATGAAATGCAGTTAAGCAGGATTGAGTCAACAGAATATACACGCATGTAACCAGGACTGGAGTTGTCTGCTTCCTGGCACTTTGGGGCCAGGATGAGGCTCCCAGCAGGGAGGTCTTGCTTCATTTGAGAATGAGGAAGCCTTTCTGGAGGTATGGGTGTGTCTTACTGAAGCACCATATCTCTGAAAAAGAAGTTAAATACCGATAACAGAGCAATTTTAATAAACATTCTACTTTTAATATGTTTATAGTGTTGTTAATTATCTCTCTAAGTGGGGAAAATAGAAATTGTAGCACACTGAACAAAGATTGCTGATTACGATAATAAAATGGAAATTTTAATCACGACGGTAACTTAAGTCAGAGGGAGCTTTCTCCTCGGCGGTTGGAGCCTTCATCTTTATTCAACGCCCCGTTTATCATCACTACCCCATTCATTGCAGGCATTAGATTAATATTGACAATTTAAACTAGAAATAACTTCTCTTGCCATTTTGGTGCTGCTACAATAACGGTACGACTGAGCTGTAGGAAGCCATTGGGCCAGCAAGCTCGCTCCCTGCTATGGGTTGAGTCCAGTCCTCCAGCTACCCACCCACTCTGTCAGGCTTCTCTGTGACATCTCAAACAGTAATACAGTCTCATGTGTTCTTTGTATGCCTGTGTATGCCTGTGTTGTATGAGATACATGTTCATGTGTGTGCACACACGTGTGCACATATGCATATAATGGCCAGAGGTTGATATCACATATCTTCCTAGATTTTTTCCTAACTTATTTTTTTGACACACAGTCTCTTACTGAACTTGAAGCTCAATGGTTTGCCTAGACTGGCTAGCCAGGAAGCCCCAGCGATCCATCTGTCTTTACCTCCTCAGTGCTGGGATTACAGGAAAACACTGACACAGTCAGCTTTTTGTGTATGTGCTGGGGACCCAAACACAGTTACTCATGCCTGTGCAGCAAACACTTCCTAAGTCATCTTCCCAGCCCTCAAGTAAAATGCCTTTGGTGGCTTGGGACCATTTCTTCAGTGATGGAACAGTGTTCTGGGTCCATGGGCCTCTATTTCTAGGATATAGACTGAATATCCAGAAGGTACTGTGTGGATGCTGGCAAAGGTGCGATCCATGTGTTCTGTGGAAGCCATACGTGTGCATGAGGTGTGGTGTGTAAGTCCCAAGGGAACGGTAGAGCCCCCAGCGTGCCAGAAGTTTAGAGCAGGGCCTCAGAGTGACATGCCCAGACCCATAGTGTCAGCAGACACAGCATGGGTGGTTGAGAGTCTCAAACCACCTGAAGGGCCTGCTGACATGAGCTGCTGGACTGTAGGTCTTGGTGAAGCCAAAAGAACAGCGTTTGGAGAAAGTTCCCAGATCCTGCTGCCACCTGTGCAGAGACTCCACTGTGAGTGAATATGGTCAAGGAAGGCTGCTGAGAGCAAGGCCAGACTTACAGGGAAGAGGCTTCTGGTCCTTCCAGGAGAGGATCTCACCTGCACAGGAGAACACGGAACCTGGGAGTGGGTGGGGCCAGGATGAGAAAAGGAAGTGTGCCTGGCCATGGATAGAGAGGTATTTGGCTTAAGAGTAGTTAGCTGGCACTTGGAGTCAGAAGTTGGATGCCTGGCTCCTAGTGCTATCTCTGAGGAGAGTTACTGGCTCAGGGAGAGCTGCTGCTGACTCAGTGAGAATCTTGAGTCAGATCCATGGCTACAGGGTCTTGCATCAGAAGCTCATGTGGGCTGCCCTGAGATTCAGCTCAGCCTGGACACTGTAAAGACCCATTCTGGGGTCTATCTGTCCATCCTTGCCCTTGGGATTAATTGCCTGTATTGTCTTTGATGGTGAGAGTAGGGTAGGAGGTAAGCCATGGCAGGGGAGGAGCGGGAAAGACACGGATGCATGCGTGTACTCAGGGTCTGGCTCAGGAAGCCTCTGTTATGGGAGAAAGGGCCATCACTGCCCATTGCTTATTACTTCTGCTGGCCCACGCTGGGCTTACTTAGCTGCAGAGCTCCAGTGTCTGCTGGCTGTTCCTTGAAGCTGCTTCCCTGCTTGTGACTCTGGGGAGAGTCAGGCTTGCAGACTCCAGCCAGGATCTTCTTTGTTGCAGTCTTACCCTTCATTCTCCCTTCCTCCTCTTTGGTGCCTCTTCCCCAATCCTCTGGGGCCCCATAAATGTGCCGCTTGGTTTCTTAAAAAGGCCTCTTTCTTCTCTTTGATCATAAAATTGCCAAGGAACAATGGCTGTCATTTAAAACATCAGTGGCAAAGCTCCTTCCCTACCACTCAGTGACATTGTCATCTGCCTTCCACATCAAAACAGCTGGGAGCTCCGGGAGGAGCTGAGCCTCCATTCTTCCGTGCACCTCATTGTGAGCTAGAGCGAGGGCACTGCCGCTTGCCACCTCTGGGAACTGAAGTTGACCACTAACTTTGCCCCTGGGGAGATGGGCTCCACTTATACTTAGAGGCTGAGAGGGCTCAGGGATGGGACTTGTCTCCACAACTCTGCACACTGAACTGGGGATCGGGAGCATGGACAGGAAGACTGTCCCAGGCATTTGGTTAGAGGAGCCATAGATGGCTCGAGGACTGACTTAGAAATCCTGGTGTAGGGAGCAATGCCAGCCTTCCTGAACTTTTCCTCTCAGAGCCCTAGAGAGCTTTTGGGGTTCTGTGCTTGAAGATCGGGGGTCAGCCACAGTGCAGTTCTCTCACTGGCTGTGGTTGTTAACTCTTGTCATACTCGCTGTAGCCTCATTCCCTGGGGGCCCAGTGGCTACACAAGGGGCACAAGGGGGTACAGTCAGGGACCCCAAAGAGCAGAGTCAGCTGCAGCAGCTCCTCTGCTTGTTGGTTCTGGGTCAGGAGAGTGTTTATTTGCTTACCCTTGGGGCCAGCAGCACAGAAGCAGCTGGAAGGGAAATGGTATCCCAGTGGGAGGATGGGCCTTGGCCACCAGCCTCGACCAGGAGCAGCCTTCCCCCTCTTCCCTCTTAGGCCATTGCCTTGTTTCCTTCAAGTCTGATGATCTGAGTGTGTTTGGGGGAGCAGGGAATGTAGGTTCTGGGTCCTTCCAGTGTCTCAGTCCATCAGGGAGAGAAAGGAGGCTTGGGGTCCCCAAGGCCTATAGGCCTTGTCTAGAGAGAATGAATTCAGGCTACAGGGAGGCAGAGAACAGCAAGGTGACTGTGTTTGCTTCTTGTGCTCCTCCTTGGGGACAAGTGTCCCAGGTGGTTAGGTCTCATTCTGTGGGTTTCCTCTGGGGTTTCCTACACTGCTAGGTCCTCCTGTGATTTTCCTCCCATGGTCCCAGGCCCCGTGTTCTGCCCCCCCCCCCCCCATCCTCACTCTTCTATAATTTCCTCTCCGTGGCTTCTGTCGGCTGCCCTTTGGCTTCTTTCCTTCCTGTTCCCGCCCTCGTCTCTCCCGCTTCCCCTGCCTGTTCCCTCTTGAAACTCCTCTTTTATGTGCAGTGTCCCTGATGTACTTGGGTTGGCTTGCATGGGAGGCACACATGGCGGTTGTCTTGGCTTCTACAGTCTTGGTTCACCTTGGACTTTTGCTAGTTTACCATGGGGCAAATGAAGAAGAGGACTTTCTCCTCTTCCTCCTCCTCCTCCTCCTCCTCTTCCTCTTCCTTCTCTTCTTCTTCTTCCTCCTCCTGTTCTTGTTCATATGTCAAGTCTTTAAAAGAAGGCATAAATACCAAATCCCCTTTGTTACACATTTACATTGACTGAAAATAATAAAAGAAAGTGCAAAATCGTGATGATAAGGAAAACACTGTAAGATGCTTACCTTCCGGTATCCCTGTCCATGCTTAGAGCTGCACCGTGGTCATTTACTAGACTTTACAGGCCCAGTGGGCTTCCTTGGGCCTTCAGAGGAGCCTTGGGGTCTAAAGCATCTTTTGCTCCAGGTCTGTCTTGAATCTCTGCCCCAGAATGGATTAGCAGCAGGACCCTAGGGCCACAAAGTCTGTCCAAATTCAGATTACCTGTCCCGCCTCTTTCTTGGCAGTCACTGTGCACTTGACCTATGTTGGGAGTGTATTCCTCCATGTTTTAAGTGGTCACCACAGGAAAGACGGCACCATTGTGGTGTTAATTCACTGGCTGGTCCTCATGCCTCTGTCCAGCTTAAAGGTACCCTCCTTTCTACTGTTCTGCCTTCTGGCACAGTACCTTGACCCTCAATCTGTAGCCACAGTGCACCCCGCCACTCCCACCCTGGCAAGCTATGTTTTCACAGATGGCTCTGTTAAATCTGGATGGGCTCCGAAGATGTTATTGGATTTCTACAGCCCTCTTATGCCAAGACCATATGGGACTGCAGGAGAGGAGAGCAGAGGGTCAGCCATTCCCTCCTGCCCGCCCCTGTTTCATTTGAGATCTTCTGCATGGTATTTTGGTGAGTCCATTGGAGTGAGAGGGTGAGGCCAAGAAGAGGAATTTTGTAGACATGTTTAGCTAAGGCAGGGACATCTGTCTCACTGAGGATGGGACCCGGGGCCCCAGAAGTAACATCTGGAGAGAGTGAATCCCCATGGCCAAGTGCTCTCAATGCTTCCTACTTCCTATTACAGCCCCCAGCCACGCTTCCAGGCTCCATCTTCCTCTGTGCAGGTGAGGCTTTCATTCTGGAAGCACCAGAAAGCCTCTTCTTGAGGAGTTTTGCTTCTCTAAGACACCGAGGACAGGTGCCAATGTATGTGGCCATTTGTGCATCTGTGAGGAGAGAAACAAGGAGAGGAGAGGAGAGGAGAGGAGAGGAGAGGAGAGGAGAGGAGAGGAGAGGAGAGGGGGGCAAAGGCAGAGAAAAGGGAAAGAGTGATAGAAACAGGAAGAGATAGGAACACTTTGACAGAGATAAACAGAGGCAGGAAGAGAGAGAGACAGGGAGAGTCTCATCCAGGCAGATGCATACCCAGCCACTCTGATTATTTATTGCCAGGCACAAAGAATGACTGTCCCTGTCTTTAGTTAACAGAGGGCTACTGTCATAGGGGTCATCAGGCAAAGAAAGTGGAGAAACAAAGAACCGTGAATGGAGAAGGGTGCTGGTCACGGACCTGGAACCAAGGCCTGATCCTGCTGTCAGCTGTTCTGAGTTGCTTTGAGCATGCTGAGCCGTTGGTCACACCTTCTATCTACGTGGTCAGAGGTCAGGTGTGGGCTCCCTCAGTGCTGAAAGTCTTCGACCAGAGACCAGCGTATCTGAGGAAGACGGAGGTGGAACTGGGCTGGGAGGGGGGAGAAGAAGAGAGAGGGGAGGGAGGAACACAAAGAGAGAAAGAGAGGAGGGAGTGGAGAGAGAGAGAGAGAGAGAGAGAGAGAGAGAGAGAGAGAGAGAGAGAGAGAGAGAGAACAAGCCAAAGAGAGGTTGCTGGCTGATTTTATGTCAAATTGATACAAGCTAGAGTCATCTGGGAAACTCAATTTAGAAAAACACCTCCATCAGATTGCCCCGTAGGCAAGTCTGCAGTACATTTTCTTGATTAATGATTGATATGAGAGGGCTCATCTGTGGGTGATGTCACCCCTGGACAGGTGGTCCTGGGTTGTATAAGAAAGAAAACTGAGAAAGTCATGGGGAACAAAGCAGTAAGAAGTGTCTGTCTGTCGTCCGTGCTTCAGTTCCTACCTCTAGGTTTCTGCCTTGAGCTTCTGCCCCCAGGTTTCCTCAGTGATGGTGTGAAAAGTATAGACTGACACGAACCCTTTCCTCCCCTAGATTGCCCTTGATCGTGCTGTTCGTGACAGCAATAGAAAGCAAACTAGAACCCAGGACAGAAACAGAACAGAAAGGAAAACAGAGGAGAGGAGGGACAGATCGCTCCCCCCCCACACACACTGCTCCTGGATGAGATGCCCTCACCCCGTGCTGAAGAGAAGCCGTACAAGGCTCCTGGTGCTGTTAGCTGTGAGCTGTAGCTGACAGTGTTCACTGTATTACACAGCGAGCTCTCAGTAGGGACCCAGGGGAGGCGTTGCATTAGGCTTTGATACTAGGAACAGCCAGGCTTTTCTGAGCAATCGTTCTGTTTATATCCTGTACACCCTGTGACCCATGCAACTGATCAGATTTTCTTTATCTATTGATGGCTAGAAAACTGAGCTCCAAGCATGTGGTTTGGCCTTGGAAAATGAGCTCTGTTAGGTTCACCATGGGCTTACAATTTATGTCTTTACTCTTGGTTGAGCCTTTTCGGTCTCAACTATTTTTCTTTGGAGATATTTTCATTGCTTTTTTTTTCTTATTATAAAACATATATAGATTCTCTATAAAAAAGGTAACAAAATACAGAAAAATGTAAAGGAAAAAAATGAAGTCAATTATAATTCCCCACCTGTTTCTTGTGACAACCTGTTAAATTTGGTACAGCTTGTCTCTCTTATAATACACGAGCATTCAACACATGCCCATGGGCACACACGTGTACACATGAAAATACACATATTCAGGAAAAACTGAACATGTTATATACATAGTGGTCAATGACTTTTTCAAATTTAGCAGTATACAATATATATTTTTTATCTGTTTACTCAATATAGCATATAGTATTTTCATAAACCTTATAAGCCACCTTAAGTCTTCCAGAATAGAAGAGATTAGAAATAAAATGTGAGGTTTAAAGCGGAGGCTTCCAGCCAACGCTAGGGATGTAGACTGGGGCATCCTGTGGCAGCCTTTAGGATACACACCAAAGTTCTGGAATGAGGTGAGGGAACATTCCTTAGGATAGCCCCTCCCAGACCTATAAGAGATTTCAGACACACTGGAAGGTCAAAGCTGCCCACTGATTTTTCTCAGGTAGCCTGGAAGGGACTTGCCCACTGAGCCTATAGAAGAATACTCACATAGCTACACGGTGACAGGACTGTGTGTGGCTTGGCTCCTCACCGCTCCTCTGCACAGAGATATCAGAAGTCACCTCGATGCAACCAGATAGGACTGGGTGACGGATGGGGATGGGGCTGGAGCTTGAGTGAGCGCACTAGGTGTAACAGGAGGTACCTTACAGACCCTCCCCCATATCTCTATCCATCTCTGTGCTGGTTTCTTTCCCTATGGCCCGCCCATCAGGGGTACCACGGTGGGGGAGATGGCATATAACACAGAGTAGGAACAACAGAAACAAGGAATTAGAGATATGTCTGCTTCCCCAGGGAACTTCTATTCCTGAGCTCCTCTCCAGTACCAAGTATCCCTAAAGTAACCCTATGAGATTGTAATATTAGTGTGCCCATTTCCCAGATGGTGAAATGGAGGAAGAAAACAAGTCTAGTGAGTTATTCAGGTTACATAGCTACTAATGTCTGAAAAATCGGGGCTCCTGAGACATGGGCCTTCCTATAGACAGCTCCCCAATCTCACAAGGCACCAGGACCCACATAAGAACATAGATATGGAAGCTCTTCTAGGTCCTGGAGGATGGCCAAAGGCGGGAAGGCAGCGGAGGAACAATGGCTGACTCATGCTGAGGCTCCAGAAGAGAGATGTATGAATCAAGATCCAAGGTACTCACCGTCTTCCTCTTCTCCACTTCCCTGTCCAAGTTCCTGAGGCTTTGCACGTTCACATGACTGCTTTCCTTCCTCTCAGAGTGTTTGCTTCTCTCAGCTTGTCCAGGATCTGTCTTGTACAGGTACTGGCCAGTTTTGTACTTGAAGAAATGGCTCCCACTCTTAATACAGGCATTCTGGCTGTGTCCCACTCCTCTGGACAAGGGGGAGGCGTGCGGAGGGCTTTGAGACATTGGACAGGCTGCAAATATGGATGCCTGGAAAGCACAGGGACTGGTCTGGAGGGGACTGTATCAGGGATGGTGTGGTGTAGGGGGCAGGCATTGGAGTCCGACACAGCCCCTCAGGCTGGTGACACAGCCCCTCAGGCTGGGCCAGACAACCTTCCATGGATGGGCCCCTAACCACCATGTGGGTTAGAATAAGAACAGACAATCACATGTCCCCATGTCCCCACCAGCAGGTGGCTCAGTCTGTCTGGCACCCTGGCTTCACCTCAAGGCTGGTGATAGGGGCAAAATGAGCCTGAGTAAGTCTGCAGAAGAGCTCCCTGTAAACTGGAAGAAATGAAATTGCCTTTAACTCCACTATCAATAGACCCGGAGGCTGATGTGAAAGAGATCTAATCTGAGGCCTGCTTTATTGAGTGCTGCAGCCTCTCGCTGCACATGGTCATCCTACACTTGAAGCACAGTGAGTGTGCTGAGAGGTACCGGTGTAAAATCCACTGATGATTTAGTGTGGAGAAAGAATAAAACAGCCCATCAACGTGATATGGATCACATGCTCAAGCTGTGAGACTTTAGCAAACTGTGATAAAGGAAATACATCATTTCAATTATTCTCACTTAAAAAAATCGTGATCACTGGGCATGGGGGCACACACCTTTAGTCTCAGAACTTTGTAGTTAGAGGAAAGTGGGGGCCAGCCTGGTCTACATAGAGAGTTCCAGGCTAGACAGTTTTACATAGTGAGATCTTGTCTCAGAAAAACAAAACAAAACAAAAACAAAAACAAAAAACCAAAGCAAAAGAACAACAATAATCACAACAACAACAACAACAAAACAACGAAATGAACAGAAAGAAAACGAAACCCAAACCTGTAATAATGAAGTGGCTGAAGACTTCAATTACTCATGTGGCTTGCCTGGTGTTGTGTGGGACGGCACTGTTTTTGATGAGCAAGAGGGTTGTGAAAACTGAGAAGAAAAGCTGTGCTTTTCTGCACTCCTCACCAAAAGAATGAGAATTTCTATAAAACACATGCATAGAAGGAATGTATCCTCTGGAGTTGTCATTGAGGAGGCTTCTTTTCATCCTGGGGATTGAGACTCTCTCACACGACTGGGACAGGTAGCCAGGGGAATCTGAATGAGGTATCTCCAGAAGGCGAGGGAGGCCATCTCTGCCAGGTTAAGTTGGCAGCATCTGCAGCCCACATCATTGCAGAGTCTTCATCCATGTTCGCCTCTCTGAACCTGCTCCTTCAGATAGCTCTAGTTCTTGTCTCAGCAGCTTTTTCTTCCCTCAGGGTCCTGGTTCTTCTCAGTGTATCTTCCTTGATGCCCAAGGTTCTGTTGGTGGCCACAGACTCCTAGGAAGTGAGTCACACAGGTGCAGGAATTCTGATTGGTGTGATTCACCATCTCACCCCAGGCTGCACGTGGGCCACTGGCTGGACAAGGATGTCGGGTCACAGTGAGTGACTAGTTCTGTCTACCCACTGGCTACCTTGTGAAGCGTTCCATTTGGTGTGTGCCTCTGTGCAGGGGCAGAGAAGCTGGGCCTGTGAGCACTCGGGCCGCTCAGGAGTGGGATTGGCTAGCCATGGGATGGAAGCAAAGGCTGACAATGTCCACTCCAGCCCCCCATGGGGAGCCTGTCTGCACACACAGCAGAAAGTGGTTCCATCCCCAGGGGGAAGGTGACACCAGAGCCCAAGAGAATCGGATGTTATTCAGTATTGGGATTCGGCCATTGTCTTGGACCAGTTAGATAAAGGGAGTCTGTGTGCTGCTGGTCTGCTAGGATTAGGGGCACGCCCACATTCCAGCATGATCGTGAGCGTTGTTGGTAACTTGGTTTATATATCACCCTTTCTGAAGGTTGGTAATGTGCGTCAAATTGTGGGCCTGGCCTGAAGTGACTTCATGAAGGGGGCTACTACAGCACTTTTCTGGAAGCTATGACAAACTTTGTGACCCTTTCAGTATTATCAGGTGACTGTCACCTTCAGGATGACCCCACTCCAGAAATCTATCCTACTGAGATTCTCAGTGTGTCTCTGTTCCCGTCTAGTGAAAGTGGTTCATAGTGTGTGTGTGTGTGTGTGTGTGTGTGTGTGTGTGTGTGTGTGTGTGTGTGTGTGTGTCTGAGAGCTGGAGGTGGCATGTGGGAGGGTGTGTGAGGCTGCCATCACCGAGTAATTAAAGTTGGAGAAAGTGTCTGATGTCCAGGTAATTACTGCCGAACATCTGCTAACTATGGCCTTTCATTGATGGCGGATGCTGTTAGGCACGGGAGTGATGGTGTGTTTGTACTCAACATGGCAAGGGATGATTTAAATCTGTTTCGATCAGCAGCCCACAGCAAGGTCCTCAAGTAGATGAAAGAGCCTAGAGCAGATGTAGCAGGAACCAAAAGCCACTTCCAGGAAGAGGCACGGGAGAGCCGGTCTGCTCTGGAATAGTAGCATGGCATGAATCTGGCAAGAGACAGGAGCCCCAGAGAAATACTCTGATCTACTCACCTGCTTCAGAGGAAACTGAGGCATATCCGGGAGAGGCGGTGACCACAGAGTGGAGCCGGGGTCAGTGGGGCAGACTCGGACAGCCATGTAGCTCGTTCTCAAGGCTCGGATTGCTTTGTTAGAGTCTTCTTGGAAGCCCCTTCCCCTTGGGTGACAGGAGCCCCTGTGGTGGGGACTCCAGTTAGGAGAGTTCTGCTCAGACAATGGTGTTGTTTCCCACAGGGTAACTGATGTGGGCTGAAATTGAGACATGAAGGGGAAGAAGTTAGTGAGATGTCTTCTCTGGTATGGAAGGCCTTCTGCTTGTCCTACCACCTTGAAGAAGGTTGAGAAGCCCTGACCTTCTCCCCCGTTCCTCACTGCCCCTCTTCTCACCAACAGTTGGCAGTCACTAGTAGCTGACTGCTTTAGACTTTGACCTGGGGGCCTGTGGTACAATGTGTTCTCTGATTACTCCCTGTTAGGTCTCCATAGGTGATAGTCGCCAACCAGCAGGGAAGGGGTCTCTTATACAGCTTCAGGGTGGTGCTAACTAGATGGCTTCAGGGACCTCACCTTGGGAGGGGGTGGCATTTTCCTACCCTGGTTAAAACTGTGTAGTGCATCTGGACCCTGATGGGAGTCCAGTAGATCTGGCCTTGGGCTACCTAGGAGGTCTGCCCTAGAGTCCTGCTGCCCCCAGGCTCTGGCTGAGACTCGCTGCACCTTCTGTTGGAGCCTGCCATGGCCAGTCATAGGATGACATAAATAGCATCTTCCCTTGGAGCCTGGAGACCTTGCCTTCTGTCCCGATGAGCCTGCCAGCTGTACCAGTAGGGCTTAGAATTCCCCCTGCCTAAGGGCAATCATTCATCCAATTAACAAGTGTTTATTTTCTAATTCTCTTCCATTTTTAAAATAATGATTTTGGTTATGCAATCACTTGATTCACTTTGTGGGACCTCCCTCCATAACTGCAGATATGCCCCTGTGCCTACAGCTCTTCAGATCTGCTTCATAATTTAGGCTCCTGCGGTTTTCCTCTTCATCGTTTTACTGTTAATATTTCCTTGATTTACACAATCTCTGTAAATTCCATTTTTGATGGCTTTGTAATAGTCCACCAAGTGACTATATAATATTTAACTATTCTCCTGTTTTTTGAAACTGAAAATATGGCCATTGCCTAGTTAATTGTTTTGAAAGTATACTGCTTTTTTGTAAACTCTGAATTTTTTAGGAAGACCTTTTTATAGCTGTTGAACATAATCATATTTAACTGACCAGAATTCTCTGCCAGCGCGCGCGCGCACACACACACACACACACACACACACACACACACACACACACACACACACACACACACACACACACACACATATTGGGAAAGGGGCCCAGGAGGCTGTCAACCCCTTACAACCCCTTAACCAGCCTTTCTCCCACAGGATTCCTCCCCATTTTGGGGAATCTTTCACTTTATCCAGTGTGACCCACGCTGGTGTTAAAGACAAACGGTTTTGTATTTTCTGGCACCTTGGCATTCACCAACTGCTTCATTGGTTCCCAGCCAAAGAAGGAGGCCATCTGTTCCCTGGCTGGTCAGACACATGGAGGATGGCTTGTTGGTCTTCAGCATGGTCCCTTCCTCAGGATTTCAAGGGACATTTTGACTGTATGAATCTCCAGACCACTCTGTCAGAAGACAAGACCCCTCTTCCCACTTTCCAAAATGGCTGTTTGGCACAATTATTTTTGCTTGTCATTGTTCCTCCCAGATATCCAGGCTCACACCCAGATTCCATAGGTGGAAGGTGGCATCTCAACACTCTCTGTTTAATTTGAATGGGCTTGATGTGTAGCTTACATGGTCATGTGTGTTTCCCTGTGATAATTGCCTAGTGATTGAAGATCCTTCAAGGGAAGGAGTGCTCAGAGAAGGAGGGACAGTGGGTGGAGTCAGGTGTGCCAGAATGCCAGAGAGAGTGGGGGGCTGGGTCTCCAGATGCCAGGGAGTGTAACCGCAAGGAAAGTGACCTTAAAGGCCTGGAGAACAGGGGCAAACCTAGGGTCAGGAAAAATGAAATAGTTGACCAGAAAGATGCTAAAATCACTCTAGACTTATTCCAGAGTCAGAGTGTAATAGGAGACAGCAATTGAGTGCAGCTGCCTTGCCCAAGACAACCAAGGAAAGAAAGGGAAAGACTGGGTATTTAGACACAATGTGGCTATCTTGCCTGCAGATTCAGCCGGGTAGAATTTCCATTTAGACTAGGGGTTGGGAAGAGAGACCCAGAGCCTCTGGGTCAGGACCACTTGGCCCAGGCATATGGTAACTCCAGTTAGAGCACTTGTGAGCAGAGGCAAATGGATCTCATGTTGGGGGGACGGATATGTGGCTTAGCAGCCGCCAGAAAGGCCTGGATCTGGTTTCTGCTTTGCAGGAACCTCTGTCTTAACCTCACCATGTCCCTGAACTCAGTTACTTTCAAATCCACCCACCTGCTGAGGCGTAGTGGGGAGCAGGAGGCAAAACCATAGAACCTGGCCTTGGCCTTCTCCTGGGGAGCATGTGGATGGGGTATGTGGTCCGTGGATGAAATCCTCGACCACAAACACTGGACAAGGGCATAGAGAAGTCCACCCTGGCTTCATGGAAACAGAAGTGATATTGCAGGGTTGGAGCCCCAGAAGGGTCCATTTGACTTGTACCTGAGGAGGTCAGAGGTGCTCCAGGGCTGTCCTTAGTCTGCCTTCAGAAGACCCTGGATTAGACTGCAGTCAGTTTCAACCACTGTTTTTCTCTGTACCCCTGGGGTTTCCGGTCAGTTTGGTCATAGATTTATTTTTGGACAAGCTATTATTCTTCCATTTCTTCAAACCTTGCAAGAAAAAAAAAACCACTCAATTAGAATAAAACTTTAATTAAATCGAAGCACCAATTAAAATATATCATCAATTAAAATAAAGCACTAATTAAAGTGCTCCCAACAAGCTGCAGCCAATATGGCCCAGGGGCCAGAGGCACAAGCCTTGGTCACAGGGTGCCTTGGTGTGCCGGTGGGATATGCTAGAGAGCTTGATGATCAAGACTGGAAGCTGCCTCTCAGCCCTGGGAATGGGGCAAGCTTCTTGCTGTGTCTTTTACCCTCTTGGCACAGTTGAGGCTCATAATCTTGGAACCAAAAGGAGTCTTCAGTCAGCAGGTAAACAACAGTGCCTGTTCTGGTGGGATAGGTTGGGTACACTGTAGTAGATCCCACTCGTGTCTTCTTCGAGTCCCCTTGACTCAAAGCCACATGAGTGTTTGGGGGCGCTTTCTTTCCCCTTGGCCTGATAGAATTTGGGGCTGTTTTGGTGACGTAGTTTATTATTGGACCATTCCAAGTGTGGTTTAGCTCCAGGGACCTCTAGCTGGCCCTTCAGATCCTCTGGCCTGGCATTCAAAGCTTTATGCCACCTGGGCCATCCACCCATCTTCCGTCATTTCCCAGCCTGCCTTTGTGTTCACCACCCCCTGTTCTGTCCATCTGTCTCCCAACTAACTTAAATGCAGGAAGTAAAAAAAAAGTTACTTTCAAGCTGCCTCTTGTCATTGCTCTATTCAAGACCCCTTTAGGCCAGTTTTCTGTCTCCTCTCTTGTCTGTCTGCTGGCTTCAGTTGGCTTGCTTCAAACAAGAATGTATCTACTTACATACCTACACAGCCACTTCAGTTTCTGTGGACAGAGGAGGATTTCAGACAATAGGCAGGACTGATGTCCAACTGTCTCTCTTTGTAAATGTCTTGTTTTTCAAGGGTAGCAATTGACTTTTACTTCTTTTTACATGACCTCAAAACATTTCCAAAACTAACCATTAGCTCATCAACTTTCAAATGATACCTTTCACTTCCCTAGGGATGAGTTCTGCCTTAACCTGCAAAAGGGTCGGTGTGTGAAAGAACCCCTGCTGTGGCCTATTAGCACTTGTCCAGCCAGGGAGGCTGGGTGGGGCCAGGGCCTCCCTCCGGGTTTGAGCTTACTGTATAAACTGAGTTCTTAGGAGAAATCACCAGCTCCGTGTGCACCTTTGTGTTCTAAACCCCTCTGTGCTTTTAAGCAGCAGCAAGAACCACCATGGACAGACTGAAAAAGAAAGGAAATAAAAGGGAAATTGCTCGTGGGATTTTAGAGACTCAACAGTCTGCTTTGCAGCAGGTTCTGAGGAGGAGGCTGTCACTGTAGGCTGCTGGAGCAAACCTCTGGAAGTCCCCCTCCTTCTCTCTCTCCATTCCTCCCTCCTTCCCTCCCTCCCAGTCTTCCTCCCAACCTCTCTCCCTCCCTCCCTCTGTCCCTCCCTCCTTCCCTCCCTTTCTCCTTCCTTCTTCCCTTCTGTCTTTCTTCTTACTACTCTACTACTACTTCTCCTTCTTCTTCTTCTTCTTCTTCTTCTTCTTCTTCTTCTTCTTCTTCTTCTTCTTCTTCTTCTTCTTCTTCTTCTTCTTCTTCTTCTTCTTCTTCTTCTTCTTCTTCTTCTTCATCTTCCAGTTCCACTTCCTCTTCATCTTCGTCTCCTCCTCCTTCTCTTCTTCATATTCTCCTTCTCCTCCTTCTCTCTTTCTTTCTCATTCCTCTCTGTTCTACCTGTCTTCTCTTTTCTATTTCCTTCCCTCCTTTATCTCTCTCTGCTCCTCTCCTCTCCCCTTTTTCCTCTCTTTCAATTTCATTCTTCTGCTAAATCACAAACTTAAAGGAGAGAGAGAGAGAGAGAGAGAGAGAGAGAGAGAGAGAGAGAGATCAATGAACTAGAAGGAAGGGATTCTTTTCTTTCTGTAAAACCTTTTCCTGTTCTCTTACACTGGCAGTATCAGCAGGAGTCAGACTCCCAGAACTGCAGAAAGCAGCAGGTGGTGTGTCAGGAGCAAACATGGCCTGCTTCTTTGTTTGGTGCCATGGATGTCTTTTGAATATCAACTCTCTGCCAGTTTCTTGGTCAAGAGGACTGGAAATGAGCCCACAGATCTGTCCCTCAGGGCTCAGCATTTTCACCTCAAACCAGGAACCTCTGGAGAGAGGTCAGAAATCTAAGATGTGACCTAACTCTGGGGTTTCCATAGCTTTCCTCAGATTCTCCAAGGGGATTAAGAGCTAAGACTGTGGTGCACAGTTCTTTGATCATGACTTTGGGATACAGCTTGCCTTGCATGCACTAAGTACCTGAGTCCGATCCTCAGAACCTATATAAAATGCTAGGTTTGGTGCATGCTTATAATCCAGGCTCATCATCCAGCCAGTCTAGACTAACGCATGAATGTCCCGATGAGAGATGCTACCTCAAAAATCAAGGCAGACAATTCTGAGGAATGGCAGGCTGTCCCCTGGCCTCTCCACGTATACACACTTGTGTACATGCAGTCACATAAATTATTGACCGGAAGCCTACAGTAAAGCACACAGATGCTCTTCCACTTCCACTCGGCTGTATCCCAGCAAGTTTAGGATTAGCTTGGAAATACTGATAAAAATGCATTTAACCCTGGGCGTGGTCACACCCATCATCTCAGTATGCAGGAGGTTGAGACAGGAGGATAAGGAATCCTTAGCCTAGACTCTACAATGAATTTGAGTCCAGCTTGAACCCTATCTGACAAACAAACAACCCAACAAATAATACCAGCCTTTAGTACATCTGACCCACTGAGCATCCTTGTCTAGCCCAGTCAGCCTTTGGTGGGCTTAAAGCTCTTATATTAGCTACACTTGGAAAAATCATCTCGCTCTAAGGCCATTTTGTAGGAAGTGAATAGTTCATACAATGTAATGAATACTGGACATGTGTGTGTGTGTGTGTGTGTGTGTGTGTGTGTGTGTGAGAGAGAGAGAGAGAGAGAGAGAGAGAGATTTCAAACTTCTAAAACAAGTTCTCCAAATACTACTTACACTTTTATATGCAGATCAGTGTGATCTTTTACATTTTCATTCTGCTTTTATTCTCATATACGCTTTCCTATATCATTAAAAATACTAATTGCAACCCACAACTTTGATTCCATGGCCAGCCATGAGTCACTGCTTTGGAAAGTGTGCATCTGGAGGAACACGTACAAACCACCATTCTGGGGATTCTCATCTGTCACCAGCAAGAGTATAAATTAGCCCAGCTCTTAATGAGAGCTTTTTGGCAAAATAAAATCAACCAAATTTGCAAAAATCCTCTGCCCATTGACCCCTGATATTCCGTTTGTAGGAATTTATCTTACAAATATTCTAACACCTTTGCAAAATGACACCCCAGACAGTTCTTCCCAACATTGTTTATCATGGCAAAAGATTGGCAGGAGCACAAATGTTTATCCATACGAATCTGGCTTAGTAGCCAATGGAACCATCAACACAATGAAGAATGCTCTGGGACTGTTGGGGAAATAAAGGATGGTCTTAGTGACCTGATTTGGAAAGATTGCCAAGATACAGTAAGCCAAACAAGTAAGAGGCAGAACAGAGTTTTAACTACGTTCCCCTTGGGATACTTCAGGGGAGTAATTAGACTTGGGACTTGTATTTTCTTGTTGTGGGTTCAGCCATAGAAAGTTGCCCATTTTCAAGGTTAGAATGGTTGACTATTGACAGTCCCACTGTTGAGAGTGTAAAGGAAGGCGTCTTAGCTGCTCCCCTTATTTGCTGTTGTGGAATGGTTAACAATGTAAAATCAGGTGGTTTATTTTGGCTCACAGTTTCAGAGATGCCAGTCCTTCATGGTGTGGAGAGTATGCTGATAGGTGGTGGCCATTAATCAGGAAAAGGGGACTATAGGAAGGGGCCAAGAACAGAAATAGCCTCTGAGGAGCATGCCTGCAGAAACAAATTCCTCCAACAAGGCCCCATGTTTTTAGTGTTTACCACCTCTTTATCATGCTACCTAATTAGGAATCCATCCAGGGATTAAGGAGCCCTCACAACCTAATCCTCTTTGAAAACAGCATCACGGTTACACCCAGAGGTATGATTTAATAATCACCGGACATCTGTCAATTAAATCAAGGTAGTGAGCTTAGCCAGGTTATCTGATAAAAGGTGAGGTGATATTTCTTACCTGGGAGAGGGATTGGATGCATTCTGAGTTGACAGACCCAAGGACAGTCTCAAGTCAGCATGCAGGATGAGCAGGGAATGTGTGCTTATGCCCTCATGCCCAAGTTCCAGGGAACATCAGCTCCAGATAATGGCTAAGAGACTGGACTACGATGGAGCAGCAGCTGGGATCTGCCTCTGTGTGCTTTGCCTATCTCTTTTTCTAGATGCTGTGTAATAACCTGACAACGTCTACTCATTTAACTGCTTTCATACCTTCTAGATTTTATCTGCAGTTGCTTGTGGCAAGCATAGACAGCATTGTTGGAGGGGTGTTGACTGCTGTAGTGCTCTAGGTGGTACCATGAATGTCTCAGGTCTCTTAAGGGAATGCATGACCCGGGAAAGTTGCCCACGGCCAGGTTCCACATCTTTCTTGTCCTGTACTTGCTGCTATCTGCTGCCCATTTGTGGTGGTCGAAATCTGTGTGGTTCCTAGGGTTCTAGATCCTCTGAGAAAATGTTTCAAGGAGACACTGGGCAAAGGTGGGTCTTGGGATGAGTTGGGCATAGAGGTGAGGTCTGATCTGTCTACATTAATGCACAGGCTAATGTTTTAGCTTCTTAATGACACAGAGTGTGTTCTAAACAGCTGGCAAGGAGCTGTTGAGGACCTCACAGGATGGCATTTTCTGGGCACTTCACCAGTGTTAATGGCATAGCCTAGGAGACTTATGTGTATCAGTGTGTAGATGATAGACCTATCTGACCCTCTAGACAAAGGATCACTGATACACTCAGCCATATTTGTTTCTACATTGGGAACAGAATGGCCCAAAGGACCAGAGGCCCAAGTCCTTCTGTCCTTCAGTCAACCCCATCAGAATGGAAGGGAGAGATGGCAGCTTCAGAAGGCCTTTAGCAAACAGGAATCTGAAAACTGGTGTGAACATGCCTGAGCTACCTCTATTCTTAACCCATTCCCAAGTTGCACTCCTAGCTGGTCAGCCTGTGGCAGCAACCCCCCGGCTTCACTGTATCATTAGTTTCCTAGACTAACTCTTTCCATGGAGAATGGTGGATGCTTGTTGAATTATAAGCATCATCCTGGAGAGGGGACATGCCAGACACCTCTGAGATGCTTCTTATTCTTTAGTTTAGGGCTTGATCTTCTGTTAAACACATTCCTTCTAAACAAACAACCTTTAATTAGTGACCACAAATCTTAATTCCTTTCCCCCAAATACTTCTTGCTGGTTAATGTCTGCTGGAGCTATTCATCTATTTATTTGAGCCAGAAACTTCAACCCTCTGAAGTATGATGGAAGGATTCTCTGCGAACCTGCCCAATGAGATCAAGATGGCTCATTCACATCTGACTCATTGCCATCATGGTGACTCTCCTGTCTCCTTCAGACCTCTGTCCACCACCTTGCCTCCCCAGAAGTGAAACATAAGCTTAGCTCTGACTTCAAGACTTTGAAATTCAAGATGTAAGTTTCATAGGTGAAACACGATGAATCACTGGCGTGAAGGAATAAATAGACCCATTCTACAGAGAAAGCTGAGGATGCTGGTGGCAAAGGTCCAGCTCTTCTGGGGATGCTCACTGTGCTGAGAGGGACATGGATTGGGGAGAGCAGGCTTGTCTCCCTGGCTTCTAAGGGTTGGGGCACTCTCCTTTTGGGGTTCTGTCACCAAGAGTGACTTCAGCTTATTCTAGAAAAGGGAGATGGGTAAAAATTGTAGCCTACAGAGAATATTTTCCAAGTACAGCCCTTGTCTTCGAGGAAGAGATCAGGGGAATTTGGAGGCAGACTGGGCTGCAGTCAGGGCAGGAGACTAGGATTAGATGAGCCGCTGATGGATGAGTTAAGGTTTAATGAAAAGAGACCCAATTGTCCTTAAGTTCTTATCTTTCTTTTGCCTCTTGCTCTTAAATTATGTATCAGATTTTTGAATGTGGACATGATTAATTCCACTTAGGATCTCAGTCTTGCCTGCTTTAACAAAGAATTATGCTTTAACTTAAGTATAACAGAGAGGGGACTCAGCATCTTTCACCAGTTAATTGCCAGTACTTGGGGCTCAGCTGTTTGGACCCTAAGGCAGGAGCAGGCACCCCCATCGCAAGGACATTGCCTTCCGTATCCACTGACGGAGCAGCTGGGGAAGCTACTGCCTCCTAGTGCTGTGGCTGTAACATACAAGGAAGGCTACTGGGGGGAAGCTGGAGAAGGTGAGCGATGAGGAAGAGGTCTAGTATTTATGCAAAGGTTGGGGGTCCCTCATTCTCCAAACACCCCATGGAGAGTCCATGAGAAACAGAACATTCCGGGAGACTGAGTGTGGGTCTGACTTGCTTTCTTCTGCATTGTAGCTCTTTATTGAGCACGTGCTGTGTGTCAGCTTCTGGGACTACAAATGGCAGCAAAACACATCTCTAGTTTTGTGTTGTTTTCTAAATAGCTCTAAACCTAGGCTGGTAAATGCTTGGATGTGATACACTAGTGGCTTGTGTAATAGTTGATGTTTGTACAAGGCACAAAAGGGACTCCTGGTGGGAGAATAATGATCCCACGGAGTACGCCTCGCTGTCATGTGGCGCCCACGGGTGTCTTGTGCTGCTGAGAAGCCTCGCTGTGTGCTTGGAGCTATGGGCCTGCATGGTGTGATAAATGCTTCCTCCGGGGATAAGAAGTTAGGTTCAAATCCTACTCTGCCTCTTAGAAATTGGGTGGTTTTAAGGAAGCCACTTAATACTTCTACCTCTGTTCCTAGTTACTGGGTTTTCTCACAGTGGACCTTGCCTCAAAGGGTTGATAACACGGATTACACAGTATGGTGTCGGCTACAAGGATGATGATGATGGTGATGATGATGGTGGTGGTGGTGATGATGATGATGATGATGGGGAATGAAGAAGAGGGGAGGAGGAGGGGTAAAGAGGAGGAGGAGAAGGAGGAGATGATCATGTAGAAAGCAGGACTAAAAGGGAGCTCTTAGAGGTGAGAAAGCCAGGTGGCTGATGGAAAGTCAGACTCAGCCTGACTTGAATAAACAGTATTATTGACGATAGATCAGGAAGACAAGATAGTGCCACGGATTCTCTCTCTCCTCATCTTTGGCTGAGACTTCTGAGCTGATGCCACTCTTCACAGACATTCTATGTGACCCCACCAAGATGGCAGCCTGTGGCTTCTGGGACCACAACTTTCCAGTGATACTGAATAAAAACATTGTAGTGACACTCAGGGACAGCCCTAAGATGGCTCCAGGGAGGGCGAAGCTTAGGCCCAACCCCAAGCCACTGCCTGGGGTCAAATGCACATGTCACCTTGGTTTGCTGAGAGCTTGAAGAGATGCTACTCTGGCACGAAAACACCCACTATCGCTGCATATAATCGAGCAAGACTTTGAAGACTCTAAAGCTGTTTGAATGAGAAAGAATAAGTTGGCTTTTAATGACATTTGTTCATGCTCTTTTAGCTTTGTCTCACCGTTTCCAAAGAGGGACACTGATTTTGTTTTTAGCAACTTTTAAATATGGTATCTTTTCAAAGCATTCGTCTCATTGTAACAGGAACAAGAGCTGTTGCTTTTCTCATGCATACTTCTACTGCTTATTAATATTTAACTAAGCATGTCTAATAAACACAGCTGGCAAACAGGTGTGAGCAAAAACACAGCTCGCTCTGGGTGAGTGTTCCTCTTAGCTGATGGGGCACAAATTCGAGGGATTCTGGGGCCATGGCATAGGTTCTGAACATTTTATAGATTGCATTAGGAGAATAAAGCATATCCATCAGCCACGTTCATATAAGAGAATTTCTGCTGCTTCTTAATAGGGGGTAAATTGCAGTAGATGTCGGAAGCGAGCTGGGTCTTTATGGATGGGAAAACAGAGAACTCTGGCTTCTCTAGGGAGAAACAGGAGTGCAAAGAAGAGGAAGGTGTAGCCCGTGTCCAGACTCGATGAGCAGTCTGTCCACAACAGGTGTGGGAAAGGAAGATACTCAGGACAGAGTCCATAGGGTCAGTATAGACATATGGGAAAACATGGCTTCTCCCCTGCCCACTCAAAGGGTATTTCATTAGGATATAGGTGGGAGACGATGTCATCACTTGGCCCCAGGTGATAACCAAAGCAGGGAATAACCCCCCTGGGATTACCCAGGGAGTATTCTGAAAGGTCTGTGCATCAGAAAGCCTAGAAGGGCACTGGCCCCTTTCCTCAGAGATCCAGGAAGGCACAACGTTGTAACTCCTTCTGGATCTTGGACTGAGTCTGGCATCACTAAAAGCTGTTCCATCTGTGGCAGTGTACTAGGCCAATGTAGCCTCAGAAAGCTCCAGGCACAGACTGACTAGGAGCCAAAAGAATCAGTCAAACCAGGTCAGAGCTATCGAACACATATGAAGTTGTAAGCAGGAAACATGTTAAGTTCCGGAGTAAGTATCCTGGATCAGCATCCTCGTTTGCATGTCTTCCTGACGCTCAGTGGTGGAGGTGGAGACTCCCAGGGATTGAGTAACTTGCCTTGTTTATAGAGCACGAGAATGTCGGAGCAGAGACCCCACACTTCCTCCTTTCTTCCTGACTCTGGCTTGGTTTATTACACCAAACAGGCTTGCAGGCTCCTCTAAAAGCTTGGGAATCCTGGGACGGGCATCCTGTGAGCTCTTCACCATGGGTTACTGTACGGTGAGAAAGGCCTCTGTTTAATAATGTAGCAGAGATTAGAAAAGTGCAGGCCAGAGGGAGGCCATAGAAATACCTTGCTGCTAAAACAATATCAGTTAATGACCTTTTAAACCAGCTGCAGCTCAGGGAAGCTGTTTGGAGCTGGGTAATGATTACAGTTCCGAGCCTAACGAGGAGGGTATCACTTATTTATAACATTGCTGCTGTCTTTCCTATATTGCACGTGTGCCACTGTGTCTAGGCAGGTGGGTACCTCCTATAAGATGAGCCATAAATGAGTCAATTGAGCTGATTCTATGGGCTGGAGCAGTGGCTCGGATTAGGGAGTGGGGAGATAGGCAGGTGTGGCCCCAGAAACTGGCAATAGAGCTGGGGAAGAGGTAGCAAGCTCTGAGGCTCACAGAACCCTTTGTCAGAGTGGATCCAGATCTGAAGGGGCACATCGAGTCAATGCTGGATGCTAGCCTGTTACATGCCATCCTAATGATGCCACATACACTGATGACCATGGTTGTCAGTGTTTGTGATGGCTACTAGAGCCTTTATCTCCTCCCTTTTATAACGAGTGTGTGCGTGTGTGACTGTATAGCTTCATGTGCTTATGCATGTGTCTGTTGAAGGAAGAAGGAGGTTGGACCTCGTACTTAGTCGCTAACCACTTTATTTATTACGGCGGTGTCTCTTATTGAACCCAGAGCTTGTTGGTTAGTATAGCTAGCCAGCTTGCCCTAGAGACCCTGTCTTTCTACCATCTGAGAGCATGGGTTCCAAGCAGGCTGCCGGTTCCACCTGGATTTGGTGTGGTTACTGGCAAGGCTCATTAGCTATCCTCTTTATTAGACAGAGCATGCAGAAACTGGATCTGCAGCTTCCTCCGCCTTCACACTACTCTGCCTAAGAGTACAACCCACCCCACTGTCCCAGTCCTGAACACAGGTCATCTTTAGCACATCCCTTTCTCGCGGTCTCTTGTTTAGTCCACCTATAGACACTAGCTTGTACCTGTTCACGACTTTCTGCATCTCCCTGGTCCCAGACCACAGCATCTTTTGCCAAGAGGCAAAACTAATAGGTATCTCATCTCCAGGCTTCTCCTCACCCATGTTGGGCTGAAATCAGATCCTATCTTCATTTTTCACTTTCCTGGCACTTTCCCAGTGTGCTCAAACTTGTTCTCAATGCCCTCAGGCCCCATGGGCTCTGACCCTTGCTCCCTCTGCAACCTCAGCCACCATATCCTCTGCTCTCAGGGCTCCCCAGGCCATGGTGGCTGCTTTAGTGGCTCCTTGCTGTATTCCTCTGTGGCAATCACTACTCCTGTGCTTAGAGTTGTTCTTTTCATTGGGTATTCCTGGGACAGGGTCCTCATCAGTCAGGCCCTGCTAATACCAGCAGAACAGAGATGTCTCTCGCTGACCCCTTGCGGCTCTCCCTTCTTTTGTCTTGCTTTGTTTTTAAAGATCACATTTGGGATAGATCTTGTTGGCTGTCTTTTCCTCCCCTAATCAGCCGTCTGCATGCACCAAGGGATAGCCTCATTGGCTTCTACTCTAACTAGGTCCAAAAGCTATGCCTGGGACAGTGAATTCATGGTCATATTTCCCCACTCACCAACAGTAAGAGAACTAGTAGGGGCCATCTGTCTTTTATTGGGGGCTGAGGTTTAAAAACCTCAGGCTCTACTAAGGTCATCCTGGCTTGTGTGAGGCAGAGTTGAAGATCAAGCTCACTTCTGTCTTGTTCTAACGCTCCTTTGCCCTGAGTTAATCTGCGTTCTCAAGACAGACTCACTGGGTGCTACCCCTAAAGGCTGAGTCAGAGGGGCCTTTGTGGAAGTCTACTTTATTGGCTCATTGTGTATAGACTAGGGGTGTGTTTGTGCAGTAATCATGATCGTCACCATATCAGGGGTTGCAGGTGGGATGGCAAGTGTTGTTGGGGGCGGGGAGTAGGGTTGTGGGTAGCCAGATAAGCCTGGCCTGGAGAGAGGCCAGACCATGGCATGTTGGTGTGACTGTGGTGATGGGCAGCTCACTCACTTAGGGGAGTTAATGCATCAATATTTGATGCATCCAAGGGCCGTGTTTGATAGCAGAAATGTCTGGAGGGATTGAATGATGGGTTTCCACGTAACACAGGGCGGCCAAATTGCCTTTCCTGTCCTCTTGTTTCCTGCATGTGTTCTGTGGAGGGGGGCTCCTTTTTGTATAAAATCTATGATTTCCTGGTCTTGTCACACTTCTCTATTTTTTCTTTGCTCCACTCTGTTCAGAGCCTCCCCTGATGCCTGTGACTGAAGGTTGGTCTGTCACAAGTCAGTGGGGTCGGGGGTGGGTTCAGTAAAACAGAACTGCCTATCTATTAGTGAACTAATGATCCCACACTCAGTGGTTCCTGGGATATTTTCATAGTAACTTGGAATAGAACTCCAGACTCTCCTAAGAACCTCTACCAAGCGAGGGAAAAGCCTCTGACTAACAGAGTCTTAGTCCTTTCTTCCATGGCTGCTTCTATTTCTTATAATTTGGATCTAGTATAATTAATCAGACTGCACAAGAGTCTGGGAACATTAAGCAGAATTTGCCATTTTCATGCAAAGCTGAAAGACATGGCCATTTCACGTGTAGCCATTAGACATTTTTATGGCCAACCTATCACATTACACACCACAGATTCCCAATAAATAAAGCAAAGCTAGAGTGGGTGCTGCCAGCAGCGTGACAATCCAAGTAACAATATCGTGGCCAGAACAGTGCTTTCTTGACATCTAATTTACTCAATTACATGAGTAATCATGTCACTCTCTGCTTAAGCTCCTTCAACACCTTTCCATAAATTAAAATAAAGAGTGAGTACTTGACACTTCACCTACCATCATGTCCTCATCACAGGGCATAGTAAAAGAATATTATTTCTGTACTAGACTGGGCATCCGGTGAGGCAGGGACCACACCCATTTATCCCTTGTTTGGCACAGGGTCTGGTACCCAGAGAGCATGCAGCAGAACTAGAATGAGTGACTGCATGATCAAGGTAAGACACTGTGGTAAGAAAGGATGTCCTGGATGGAGAGAGCTCATAAATCTCACATGGCTCCTGTTTCAGCCACAACTCACCAGTGGACATTTCTAGATATTTGACACACAACCTGGAACTTTCTTCTCTGCACACTCTTAAAATAAAGCCAGCCACTAATTTACAGTTATGCTGCTTTACTATTTGCTATGTAACACTGTTCCTGGGGAGGCGTGAAGAAATGCCTGTTCACCCCAGGTAGGGAACTGACGACAGATCAGGGTGAGGGTACCACCTGTCTTAATTAGGGTTTTATTGCTGTGAAGAGAAACCATGACCATGGCAACTCTTGTAAGTAAAGTATTTCACTGGGCTGGCTTACAAGTTCTGAGATTTAGTTCATTATCATCATAGTGGGAAGCATGGAAACACACAGGCAGACATAGTGCTGGAGAAGGAGCTCGGAGTTCTACATCTAGGTTGGCAGGCAGTGGGAAGAGAGAGTAACATTGGGCCCGGCTTGAGCTTCTAAAGCCTAAAAGCCCACCCCCAGTGATACACCTCTTCCAACAAGGCCACACCTCCTAATAGTGTCACTCCCTATGACCCTATGGAAGCTATTTTCATCCAAACTACCATAGCACCAAAGGCAAACTTGGTGAACCGGAGATTAATTGAGGTTATTTGTAAGAATATGGGTGAGTGGTTACATATAGGAGTAGATGACTTAGAGTCAGCTGCATCTCCAGAAGACCATGCCAGCATAGGAGACAGCTCATGAAAACTGGAACCTGGAGCTCACTGCACAGCCTGCAGGCTGTTCAATAGGTTGGAGAGTATCTTTTCCAGGCAGTTCAGTTGAGCCTCTTTTAGGCAGCTGGTCCGGTCTGTGCTTCTTTCAGGCAGCTTTGCTGGTCAGCTTGGCTGATATGCCTCTCCCAGGGAAGTTCAGCTGATCCTAGAATGTGTCTCTCAGCAGGCCTTACTACTAATACAAGCTTGGGGAAAGGGAAAGTCTAGCACATCTGGTCAGTTTTAGGGACTTCCTGAAGTTGTTGTGTTGTTTACTTCCTTGTTTTAACAAGCCTTTCCTCTAGGGGCGTTTCACCTCTCCTTAGAACATCCTGCACCTAAAGGAGCTTGCAACCATGATGGAATATTTGTCTTTGAGGAAATTGTTACACAATGCTGACCATGCTGTGATAGAGATTGAGAAGACTGTGCACAAAGTATAAGGACAGGGGAAAGGAAAAGGAGGAGGAAGGGGGAGGGAAAGGAAGTGGGAGAGAAAGCATGCTCCAGGGTGGGATGGGTACCAAATTCTTTTATTGATTCCTCTGTGGCCTTCCATAACCCCAAACCCTTTGTTTTCCTAATACAATTTAGGATTTGTAATTTAGACAGGCTTAGGAGCAAATTTACATCCTTACCTCGAGCAAGAGAAGAGTCTTCTAGAGTATAATGGACACATTCGAGGCACCCAGAAGGTTTGGAGATTCTTCCTGAATTGATTTGATTTCTAATACCCGACAACAATCTTCTTGGGGAGTCTACATCTCAGCAATAATGGTGTAGGTATTTATTGGAGAAATACGGCTGTGGGGACTTGATGCAGGCGGCTGTTCATTTATGAACTGCTGCTCTGAGCTGTGTGTTTTGTTCCTCAGAGATGATCTTGCCTTTAATTTGATTTATCCCCAAACCCCAGTTGCTGTCCTTCTGGAGAAGCCAGACTTGCACAGTGGTGCAATTAACTGGATGGCGCTAGCTACATGTTCTGAGCCAGCAAGTGTGTGTGCTGTGTCAGTGTGGATTGAAGAGCAAAACTCAGTATGAACAAGGAGACAGTCCCCAGTAATTGGTGGGGTAGGTCTCATGAGGAGGCCTTGCCATCCAGGCTAGTCGGAGGAGGCAGAGAGGAGCATGGAGGACTGCTCTCAGCTGCAAAACCTTGACAGGAGAGGCCTCCTTGGGTTGGCCCTTGGGTAGAACCCAGGTATTAGCTTGGTTGCTCAGGGTCCTTTGACAGGGAGTATAGACATGCCTGTGTCTCCAGAATGACTTTAGGAGCAAGCATATCCAGGTCATACTCTCTCTTTAATATGATCTGGGGATCTTGACTTTCCTGTGAAAGTCTGAACAAGCAATAAATAATTAAAATATTAGCAATGTATTTTTAAAAAGAATTATACAATTCTCACCCCTATGGCTATGGGCAGCATTAGAACCATGGGTGGCTTGGGTCCAGGAGGCAGCAGGCTGGTGTGGGTAACCTAAGGGACACTCTTGTGTGGCCTGCTTCATGGATATACTGACTCTCCACTGTTCATCCGAAGGTGTGGAAATCACTTTTATTTGTTAAGATATATTCTTCTTTTTTTCCTTATGTGAGAATTTTCAGAAGGAACAATTTTAGGCTAGGGACTAGGTTCATGACATTAGCTGCCTGGTGGCTTACATATAATATGAGGTTTCATTGTTAAGCTTCTCTCCTTGTCTGTGTGGTGGGCTCTTGCACTGGTGCCTATAGCTTCCTTCCATGCCCCCCCTGGGGGTGTCTCTTGTACTATCTGAGGCCAGCCTGTGCAGCTTCATGGTTGTTGATGTGGCTAGTCAGTAGGCAAACCTTTTCACACTTCTGGGGCACTGCCCAGAGCTGGGCTCTTGGCGCCCTTAGGAAGTCATCTCCAGTGTGTGAAGTGTTGTTCTGATCTCTTTCCATCTGAATCAGCCAAGAACAGCTGACCCGCCTGCCTGTCTCTCACCAGGGCTTTGTGTTGGCGAGTAGAGGGAGCAAAAGACCAGCTGGAAGGGAAAGTTCGGGCAGATGGAGGCACTGTTGGCAGTGCAGACAGGTGCATACGGGCAGTGTGGAGAAGATGAAGCCAGGTTCTCCTGCTGACGGAGCATCTACAGAATTGCAGAGAAAGAGGGAGAGGCTGACAGCTTTTGGGACTTCAGGGAGCTGGGACAGCAAAGGCACTTCCTCTAGCCTCTGCATTAGTGGTCACGCAGTGTCTCTAGCTGTAGTTTCCACATCTTTAACATGTGAGTAATAACTGCCTGTCAAGGCAATGGTGAGCTAATGTGTATGGGCAGGCTGGAGACACAGTAGATCTCTACCTAAGTGAGATGATTAACCCATTCTTATTCAACCCCTCAAGCATCTATTTTCCTTTCAGAGTTTTAAAGCCAATTTTAAAAAGATAGACCAAATAGATCAGGCCGGGGAAGTAGTCGCCAGGTCTCCTTTGAGCCTCTGATATCCTGTGCAGGATCTCCGCCTCTAGCCTCACTCCCATACAACCACGCTCTCCAACTGTTGTCTACACAGTCTTCAGAGGGAGTTTCCTAAATTTCACACCTTCCTCATGGTCTGGCTTTCGAATCTTGATCCTGATTCAGCTTTCGCCGAGGATGACTTTCAGCTCTGGGAGGATACTGAGAAAATGGTGGAGGTATGGTCCTGTTCGCAGGCATGTGGCTTTGGCTTTCCTGGGTCCCACAGGTATAGAATTTCCAGCCTCCTGACCTGTCTTTGTTTGATCTTCCTTTGCCCTCTCTGCCTGCACTGCTCCTAGATGATCAATGGCCTTTCATCTGGCTGCATCCCTCTTTATTTGCCAACTTAGTGCACAGCCATTATGACTCAGCCTTTGTAAAGTTGTGAGTAATTTAAAAGCCAACTCAAAGTACCTTTTAGGAAAGAGGAATTTGGGCAGGGGAGATGGCTTAGCAGGTAAGACACTTGGCACCTAGTCTGACCACCTGAGCTTGATCTTTAGCAGCTATGTGGTGGGAAGTGAAAACCAACTAACTTATGATTTCTTTGTGCATGTCCACATGCACATGCGCACACACATACACACACGCACATGCACAGACACACGCACACACACACACACAGACACATTTTAAAAAGTGTTTTTCTTAAAGAAAGCTGGGGGATTTATTGATTTACAAAGCTGAAAAGAGACATGCTTTCTGATACTAGATCTGGCTTCTTGGACAGCACAGGGCCCTAGGCACTCTTATTTCTTGCTTCTGCACTCTTTTTAGTGAGCTTCCTTCTTAGACATGGTGATGGCTCAGATACTCACTGAGAGGTTCAGACTTGACATGCAGACCACTCACATGCCCTATAACAGGACTGGCCAGGCTCCAGGCAGCGGCTCAGTAGGTTGTCTTGGGTTAGGGCCAATGGTTGTGGCTGGGGGCAGGGGGGTCACAGAGTAGGATGAGAGCAGGTATTTGGAGTAGGATCGGAAGACTATGAACCTGACTACTGATACAGGCTCAAGGTGGGGTGGGATTGTACCAGAACAGAGTCAAGGCGTTGTTACTGAAGAGAGGGGCCACCAGTTCCCAGTTGGAAGACATTGCACATTCCAGACTACCTTTGCAGTCTCCTGACCATCCCAAGGAGGTTGCTTGCTTCCCTCATGCCTTGGTATTTGTAGCATAGTAGAATGAAGTTTTACTAATGCACTTGCGTCTCAATCTCTACCTATCTTGGCTTCCCATGGCTTCTCTGGAGCTGGTGGGGTGGGAAGAGTTGCTCTGCTTGTTACAGTTTAAATTATACTTGGCAGTCAGTATAATTTAGACTGGTTACAACTCAGTAGCCAGCCAGGTGGTCTTGGTGACATGGTTAGCCCTAAAGGTGTGTTCTTCCCATTTTGAACACCTTGCCCTGACTTCCTGTGACCCTCAGACTCCACAGTGAACTAGCATCCCACCACCTTTACCGATCCACTTGGCATACACACCGTTAACACCATCTGTTACAAAGTCAGACTGTAGAAACAAGGTCCCCATTAGCTGGAAGACTGAGTCTAAGAAGAGTGCTACAGCTAGCATACAGCACCAGTTGTGGAGAGCTTACTGTTTTGGCAAATGATAAAGTTTCAAAGTTCTTCCTTGCAACAATGTCTCCTTCAGTTGCTTAGGTGAGCTTTTCTCTGTGGGAAAGATGAGGATGGCTTCAGGTAGCAAGCTGAGGTCTGTGCTGTTACAAGTAGCTTTTCATGTCCATAGTGTAGCCTTGTTGCCTGGAGAGGCTGTGCCAGGCCTGTCTGCATCACTTACCCAGGCAGGGTCAGATCAGACATGCTGTGTTGTTTTTGACCTTCAGCCATAGGTGTCTCCCTGGACCCTCAACATCAACAGTGTTGTCTGTCTGGCTTCCAGGTGAAGTTGGGGTGAATCCTCTGCAGCCCCAGGAGAGGGGCTTGAGAAGGGGGACTGCTCCCTCTTTGAGACTGCCCTTTACCAGACAGTGGCAGGTGCTCTGTGTACAAGTTCATCTGATTTCAGTTTGGGGTGGCCAGTCTGGAACTGCCTTGGAGAACTCCTTGGACTCAGTCTTTGTTGAGCTTTCAATAGGATATATATCAAGAAAGTTTTCTGATTATTTAAAGAATAAATTTCTTATGAAAATGGCTCATTATAAAAATGAACTAATCGAACAATCCAATTGCCTTTTCTCAACTTAAAAATTTCCTCTCCCTTAATGGCAAGGATGTGCTAAAGCTTTTAAAGAGCAAGATGAGTCTATAAACCCTAGGACTAAATGGTGCCTCTTACTCACTATGTGGCTGAAGATAACTGGGCACGGAGGCTGGCTGCCTGCCTGGTTCCCTGCTGGAGGGAGGCAAGCTCATACTGAGCATGGGGTGAGTCTACCTGCTTCCTCCTGGGAGGAAGTCCCTCTACTATGGCTTCCCTGGCTTCTATGGCGATGGTGAGGTGGGAAGAGTTGGTTTGTTTATTACAGCTTAAATTTTAGTGACAGGCAGTTTTCTCATCAAGAATCCAGATGCTTAGAGCCAAAGGGGCCATCAGGTCACAGAACCCCGTGTTTTCTGAACTTCCGTACTTTGCATGCCAACCACTTGGATGAATTTTTGCCACGTGGCTTTACTATCTCTTCGAGCATTCATTCATTTTGATATTTTAAAATGCGTTTCATTGTAAAAGCAAAGTCTGTCACAGTAGTGTACAGAAAACCAGAAGCATGTGAAAGAGAACCACTGTTGAGCTGAGACAAAGATGAAAAAGGATAAGTTTCAGCTAAACCTAAAATCAGCTAAATCTTCTTTAGAGACGTTAGAGAAACTCCACACCCAAATCCAAGCCACTCTACCTTGAGGTAACCAGAGCATGAGAAAGGAGTTGAGAGGGACCCGTGCTTCTCTCCAGTACTCTCTCAATACTTGTGATACCTCCAGAGCATCTGGGAACTGTGGTAGGATGTCGTCAGGACTGGCATGCCCCTCCCATTCCCCCTGCAGAGGGGACCCACCAGATGCTGTCCACAGGAGGGACTTTCTTCCTGTATGCAAGCCCCTTGTCACTGTGGTGAAATGTTCTGTAGGGCAGACTTGATGGTGGTTACTTGTGTTCTTTCCACAAAGGGCCCCTTCCTTGAGATGGTTATCATGCCTATAAGGCCCAGAGATATCCCCCGCTGGTTCTGAAAGGCATGGCGCTGAAGCCAGAGACACAGGAATAGATAGGTTTCTATCACTACAGGGTCAAGATTCATCTTCAAGGCTACTCTTGGAGCAGCCAGCCAATGCTCAGGCTGAGTGAGGCTGCCATGCATGGGCACATTGGCTGCAGAGAACTGTGCTCAAGGTCTGCAATCTGTCTAGGTTTGGCTAGAGGATGCTGATGAGAATCGCAGCACTATGCTTCCAGGCAGCTAGATAGCCTGGAGTTGGCTTCTGGATCCTCCTTTCAAAAGGAAGGGATTGATGGTGAGAGAAAGGTGTGTACAACTTACGTGGCTGAGCCTTGTGAGACCTGAATGCAGTTAAAGTGAACTGTGTCTTCTCAGGGGAAGCAGTGCCACTTCCACTCATCCTAGCAGATCAAGGGTAATGGAGGCCCCTTGGTCAAGATCATTGAGCCTCTGTTCTAGTGGAGGATTCTGGGTAGCCAAGCCTTCCTACCTGTGGTAAAAACCTTCTGTAAGTAATGACGCCCAGGCTTTGTATTGATGTTGCAACATCAGGAAGTATCATCTCCCAGCATGGCAGTGGAGCCAAAGGCTCGCAGGAGAGGAGGATGTGTGTGATTAGACCACCGAGTGCACAGATCTATGGAGCAGAATGCTAGAGGAGATATATGCTTGGTGGGATGGGCACGACACGTGTGTGCACACAGAGTCAGGAGACTAGCCAAGATGAGAATTTACCCAGAAGTCATCCTTGGAGTGACTTGATCCAAAGGGACTGTGATGTTAACTTCACTGTCATGAGGCTGGATTTGCAATCCCTGAGGAGACACACTTTGCGGGATTTATAGTTCAGGTCTGTTTACAGAGTCTAGTTGACTGTGGAAAGACCATCCAATGGACTGTGGACTGCTTGCATCAGGGACTTTTGTCACAGCCAAGAGAAAAGTAACCAGTGTAGACAGCTAGGATAATGCCAGAGGAGCTGAACCTTATCACAGAGGAGCTTTACTGGTACCCCACCTGGGCTCAGGCTGATCCACGAGCAAAGACCAGTGCTTAATTATGTGTGGAGCTGGGTCAGTAAAGTCTCTGTTCTTTGTATAAAAGTAAAACCTATGAGAGCAAGAGTCCTGGCCAAAGAGCTCTGAGTGGCCATGTCCTTCAGCAAAGCTGCCCAGCTTGCTTCAGCTGACATCCTCACCAGTGTGGCAAACAAATATATTATTGAAAGTAGGAAATAACTTGCAAAGACAGCCAGTCTCTCAGCACAACATGGCTCTTACTTTCAGTCCGTTGAATTCTGACTTTGTAAAGAGAGTTCGGCTTGGCAGGCAGCAGGACAGAATGTGTGAGTGACTGCTGCCACATTGGACCATGGCTTGGCGTGGTTTCCAATTAGAGATGGCTGAGCAAATGGAAATGAGGGTTCACGGAGGGTTAATAAAGCTTTATTGCAAAAACCAAACAAAGAATTCATGGAATGAAATGATAACGGGGAGATGTCCAACAATATTCTTTGGGATGTATCCAAGACTGCAATCAGTGTCAAGCCAATTCAGTCCTAATTCCAGGAAAAAAGATGGAGAAAAATGGGTAATTAGAAAAGAAAATGGAAACACTAGAGGAATCATGCAAACATAAATTAGATCCCCAAATACTGACACAGTTAATCACAGCCGGGGTGAATCAGACCTCATCCCACCAAGAGTTGACTATTTCTCAAAGTACACAGGAGAGGGAGGGACCCAGAGGCAATAACCAGCCATGGCTAACAAAGCCAAAACACTTGTCAGAAATTAACACCCAGAATGTAAGATAGAAATAACATTTTCATTAACCAGTGGGGATGAAAAATACACTCGGAAAATGTAACAAACAACACACAAAGCCTTATCGCTTCCTGTTGAAATTACAGCCATAATTTTCTAAACAAAATTTTATATTTTCCTCTCTCAGGACCAGAATGATTCATTGTATATAAAAAAGAGAGAGAGACGGGAACATAGGAAATAATTAAAGCTATAAAAAAATTCCCAATTATAAACCACCGGAGTTCAGATGGTTATACCACCCATTGGCCCTGGAGAATCAGCCAGGGTTGGAGGTGGGGGGGTACTGTGAAATGACAGAGACAGAGACTCTGCTGTAAAGACCCTCATCTTCCTCCTGCAACTAGGGATGGGAGGGGGCCATGCAGTGCTCCCAGCTTTACTTGTCACAGTGTGTTGGCACTGCACCTTCAAGGATAGGAGAAGGGCCACTCTTACCAGAGGGACTGCAAGAGTGTCCCAGGAACACAGCTGCAGAAATGAAGGCAGGCTGTAGACCTGAGATCTTCGAGCAGAGGCTCTCAACCTTCCTAATGCTGTGACCCTTTAATACAGTTCCTCATACTGTGCTGACCCCCAACAATACAACTGGTTTTGTTGCTACTTCATAACTGTAATTTTGCTATTGTTATGAGTTATAATGTAAATATCTGTTATGCAGGATATCTGATATGGGACTCCTGTGAAAAGGTCATTCCACCCCTTAACCCACAGGTTGAGAAACGTTGTCTTAGAGGCAGGTATGATCCTCATTTTTAAAAAAAGGGGGGGGCTTCAGAATTCGGAGGAGTTTGGAATGGTTCTCACTTTTCGCATCAGGCTGTCTGGAAATGCAACATCCTACCATGGTGGGTGGCACAGGCTCGGGGCTCATGTTATGTGAATGCAGGTCTAGTCATTCGAAAGTTGGCCATAGTGCCTTGGCCAACCCCGCATCCCACCTTCCATCCTTCAGGCAGATGCCAGGTGGAGATGCTGACACTTCAGGGCCCAATTCTAGTATGGACTGTGGCATGAACCACTTTCAGTATGTTCAGAGAGCAGCCGTGTTGTGGAGAGAGGTGGGGATTGCCAAGTTCACAGTTGGGTAACAAACCGCTGGAAGAATTCTGGGCCTATGACTGATCACAATTCCATTACTTCATTAAGCCTCCATGAAGTCTTTTTATGTGCATATGCTTATTATACACAAAGGAGCTCAAATTTTCTTTTAACTCTTTGAAAATATCTGCTTGAAGCCAAAGCTACCTGACTATCATTCTCTGGATTGAGGAGTTCATTTGATCAGAAGGTGGTCTGCTCTTGTTGGAGAGTACGCTGGGTTCTAATTAGTCGAGGTTCAAAGACTGAGGAGCATCAGGCCCGGTTCTGTTAGTTCAACAAAATATCAAAAATAAGCATAAACAAGCAACAGAATATGATTTAATAATTCCTTTTCCTTTCAAGAGCTCTTAATGGTCCAGGTCATATTTCCTTGGGCTAATCTGAATGCTTGCATTTTAAAAGGCTAAAGTTCACAGCACAGTGAAAAGCTGCAGGAAAACTTCTGTTTGCTCTTTTGCATGGATTGAGCTTCTCTCTACTCACACCTGGCACATGTGGGTACCAGGGAGACACCCCACTAATCCACCCTTCAGACCCAATCAGCAAGCAATTATGGAAGCCTATGTGAACTTAGGCATGATGGAGCCAACATCAGCTCCCCCAAGAGGGAACAGGAGGGAGCACACAGTGGCTCCCACGCTTTGCTGTGGGTCCCAGAGGGTGGCATTGCTTGAAGTTCTTAGGTAATTGGGACATAAAGTTTTGAATTCTGATGGTGTCAAGAGTTATTTCGGCTGAAGGGCAGCAGATCCACAATGTCTGAACTGAAGATATAGACATGGGCATGAGAAACATCCTAGTCAGGGCCAACAGGCATCCATGCAAAGCTGATGGACGGTGAAGACACGGAGAACAGAGCTATAGGTAAGGTGGCAGGACATCAAAACAATCTCAAAAGAAAACAGAGGTGCAGTGAAGGTGTCAGAACAGCGGACAGAGCATTAGTGAACGTTGGACACCCAAAATAGCAATAAACCCGTCTGAGTGTGATAATCAGGACAGTTACACAGCAGACGACATGTTGACATTAAAAGGTAACAGCGAAGCAGTTGGAGAAAAATATCCGGAATTCCAGATGAGAGCGGTGCAGCTGAGTCACCTTTCTGAGTCTGTGTTCACCCCCCCCCCCCACAGCGCGCCCCCTCCCTGGTGCCACCTTTTGCGATTCCAAATAAAAAACTAATAGCTCCTGGGGCCAGAGGCAGCCTCCTGCGCAGGCCCGATCCAGGTGGCGGCTCCCCAAGAGCAGAGGACAGGCAGGTAAGTCTCTGTAGCTCTTAACTCTGGGAATTGGGTCCCATGGCTCCAGAAGTATGAGAAATCTTGGGGACAGGGAAACCAGGTGGGCTTTGTTATTGATGTTACTATCAGATCTCATTCTGGTGCAGAAAAGCCAGGGAGACTGACTCCCCAAGGGTGTGTCCCTCCCTACTGCTGCAGGTGAACCTGTGGGAGATGTTACCTTAAGTTTACTGGTCAGGGAGGGTAAGGGAAGCCTGGCCAAGCCTGATGAGCAAGGGACTGAGGAAGACCCACACCTGGTAATGCTGGGAGCTTAAGTCTTCTCAGCAGTGGAAGTGCCTGGGGCTTCAGCATGGTTAAAGAGTTAGTTAATTAAAGCTAAAGGGTCCCTGGGGGAGGAGGTGACTCAGCAGCAGCTAACTTAGAGAAAAATAAAGCAGGAATCATGAAGGAGTAGGATCTGCCCCTGGGGTTCAGGAGAAACAGGAGGGCTTAGGGGGCCATTCCCTTGAATGCAGAAGGTATTGGTCTAGAAAGCTCCTTGGTTTATTACCTGTGTGGTCCTGTTCAAATTCTAAGCAGCAGGATATGACCCAAGGGACTAGACCCTGTTACTAACATTTATTTATGTTGCTCTGTGTTTATTATATAGCTCCGTACGTTTGAGAGGAATTAACTAATTTACATCTCAAAATAATCACAGATAAGCATACATTTTGTCTTCATATTTCACAGTTGACAAAAGGGAAACACAGAGAGGTGAAGTCATTTGTCCTAGGCCACACAGCCTATAAGTGGCAAATAAGAGTAAAAAGCTATTTTATGTCATGCCCACTTACCATATTGAAAAGATTTTCAAAAAAAAGTCCCAGGGGATCAATTAAAGTGTTAAGTCCTATAACAAATAGAGATAATTCTTGAATAAACACTTTATAGTCTTAATAGCAACCAATATTTCTTCAGCACTTTATATATACTGGGAGATATGCAAAACTTTTGTACATCTCTGTGTGTAGGTGCAGGTGTGTGTGTGTGTGTGTGTGTGTGTGTGTGTGTGTGTGTGTGTGTGTAACTCTGTTTGTGAGTGAACCTGCAGGCATATGTGTGCATGTGTGGAACCAAGGAGTCAATCTCAAATGGTATTCCTCAGTGCCAAACTCTTCCAGGGAGGCAGGGTCTCTCTTTGGCCTGGTACTCACTAATTGCATTAGGTTGTCTGGCCAGGGGATCTCAGGGGTCCTCCTGCCTCTGCTTCCTAAGCTCTAAGCTTGTAAGTGGTTACTTTTTATGTGGTGCTAGGGCTTGAACTGGGGGGTCCTTTATAAAAAAGAAAAAGAAGCCAGGGATGTGTTTGGTGGAGGTGCCGTATGGTGTGGGGGAAGAGATGCCATAAGGCATATAGTATGGAATAGAGTTTATTTAGGACATGGGGAGGGAGGTAGAGGGGGTAGTAGAGACAGAGAAAGGCGGGGGTGGGGGTGGGCCATGAGCACCGTGGAGAGAGGGGGAGGGGAATGGGGAGAGAAGGGAAAGGGGGAAGAGAAGAAAAGAGCAAGAGAAGAGGAGCAAGAGCAAGAGAGCAGAGAAGAGGGGGCAAATAGCCCCTTTTATAGTGAGTCAGGCACCTGGCTGTTGCCAGGTAACTGTGGGGCGGAGCCTAGAAGGAATGGCAATACTCAGGCTTGCCAGGCGAACACTTCACTGTAGGATCATCTTCCCACCCTCCCTCTTACACATTGTATCACTACAACTTTGGGGTGTCACTGTGATGGTCTGTTTTGTTCTTTTTTTAGGTGAGCTTTGTACCCAAAGTCACACAGTTAATAGTTGGAGGAACCCAAGGAGACACTTAATGTATTAGTTCTTTTTCTCACTGCTGCAACAAAATATCTTGATAAAAGCCCCTTAAGGCAGGAAGGTTTTATTCTTTCCAAACAGTGAGGTGTCCTGGCAGGGAAGAGATTGGGAACGGCACAAACAAAACACTACACACTACAGAATCAGGAAGGCATGCAACACACAAGGAACAGCGGCTACCCACTGCTGCACAGCAAACCTTCCCCCAATGTGATAGTTCAAAGCCTTTAATCCCAACATGTGGGAGGCAGAGGCAGGAATGTCTTTGTGAGTTTAAGGCCAGCCTGCTCTACACAGTGAGTTCCAGGACAGCCAGAGCTCCATAGCGAGACCCTTTCACTAAAAAACAAAAACAAACACAGTACTCTAGTATGCTATCTTTTATAGCCATAAATCGGCCAGGTAACTCCTTTCTGACTCTGCCTGGGCCATGTACATGTTGCAAGTCACTGGAGGATTGGAGGCTCTGCTGACCTGCTTCCTATCTGACAGCTATGCTGGGGGGGATGGGGGTGGTGTCTTGGCTCTTCTCCGTGTGGCCTCTCATGTCCTAGTAGAGGCTTGCATGGAGAATTCCCTGAAAGTCAGAGTGTAATTCTTCCTGATGAAGCCCATGACCTGTCTCTTCTTAAAGGCACTTGAGTTTCTGTTTGGTGAGTACTCTAATATTGACAGCATTCTTTCCTCTAGAGAAGCTTTAAATACTTCATGGCTTTGGGCTCGTTAATTGTCAGTGTTTTATGAACTTACCCAGTGAATCACCCTTCAGAGTTAAACCCACAAAAGCTGGCGTGTCCTTCATCACTGTTCCTCCCTAAACAACTCCTTTCCATTCTGCAAATTCCCAACAATTTGCCTTCGGTTAGACACCCCACTCTCCACTGTACAGATGCCGTGGTCTTTCTGGCTGTCCTTCACCCCAAATATAGCAAGGAGAAGATGGTTTTCAGAATGGCTCCAGTGAGTCTCACCTCCTCGAGTCAGCTTAGGAGCGACATAATGTCACTGCTTTCTTAAAGTGACACTCGTGCAGAGGTCATGGGTTCAGCCAGCATTCTCCAGTAATGCTCATTCTCTGCCTCCCTCACCACTGGGATTACAGGCAGGCTTCCACATGCACCCAGCTTTTATGTGGGTGCTGGAGATCTGAATGCCAGTCTTTATGTTTACATGGCAAGTGCTTTACCCACTGAACAATCCCCCAGCCATAATATGTGGTATGACAAGATGCTTCTTTTTCTTTTTCTTCCTGGTTGTTTTTGCTTATTTGATTTTTTGCTAAAATGATTTAAGTATATCTTAGACCTTTAAAAATATAAGTAACGG
This sequence comes from Uromys caudimaculatus, assembly GCA_028551405.1. NCBI lineage: Eukaryota > Metazoa > Chordata > Mammalia > Rodentia > Muridae > Uromys > Uromys caudimaculatus. Next base: position 19,960,353 of record CM052706.1, read on the forward strand.
CATTTGAAAAAGAAGATGAAAATGAGTTACTAACACCGATCTATCTGCATCCCTCCCCCACCAGTTCTCCAAATACCTCCAGTGTTCTCTATGGATAAAGAAGAGCTCCATCAACTCTGTTTAGCTCTGCTCTCTCACAGGGGTAGCCACAGAAGTTTGCATTTTGTATTTCCACAGATTTTATTCCCATCTAAGGCTTTTGTATGTGGATCAAACAAAGCCAAGTGTTTCTAAATGTCTCTGAAAGTGGTATCATATTTTGTGTGTTCTTCTGATTTGTGCTTACCCCTCTCAGCTCCCCACCCCCAATATTATTCACGAGAGACTCATCCAGGTTGAGATATGCTCCTCTAGTCCATTATTGCCACAGCTGTGTGGCATTTGTTGAATAAAGACATTGCAATTTGTTAATTCTCCTGTCGATAAGCGTTTAGCTTGTACCCAGATTCCCACCATTATGAAACAACACTACTGACATTCTTATATGTGTCCCCTTTTGAGCAGAGCTGTCTGGGAGTCCTCTGGGTCTCTTGGGCTTGTTCATAGCACCAGAATCACCAGTCCATCAGATGTGTGCTGGTACAGACCCCTGGCTAGAGCCTATCGATGCTGCAAAGCACCCAGTAGCTTTTCTGTAAACTTCAGTTCCTGTTTTTGGTGAATTCAATCTATAGAACCACTAAGAAGGAATTTATAGTGTTTGTGGTGCTCAGGGTTCTTTGCTGAGACCCTGGATCGCATTCTTTTCTTTCAAAGAACACCTCCAAGTGTTCTGCCTCTTGTTGTGTCATGAACAGCGCTTCCCTCTTTCCCGTCTTCTAATCCTTTATCTCTTTTGTAATTATAGAAAGCATTGTTTGCTATGTGTTGCTTTAATAACCTGTCTTTTCACTGTTTAGAGCAGATTGCCAGTTGATTATCTTGGGTTTGCCAGGTGTATGATTATATTAGCTACTAATGTTGACTGTGTTTGTTTCCTCCTTTCCAACCCATGCGCCTAATTTCCGAGGCTAATTGCTTTGCCTGCTGCCCCTCCACGGTGCTCAGAACAGAGGTAAATGTGATGGTTTTGCTCCTGATTTTTATGAGGTACATTCTAGTGTCTTCCTCATTATGTTTTTTTTTTTTTTTTTGGATAGAAAAAGATGTATTTCACCAAGGCAGAATGTATGCAACTATTTTTCTTTCATTGTAAATTCTTTTTATAAAGCAGAAAATTTAACATTATTAATAGCCTTCTCTTTTTTAAAAAAAGTGTGCATGTTGTATATGTATGCATGTGTGCTCATGCACATTTCAGACTTGCGTATAAACAGGCTAGAGGACAGCTCAGTTGAGTTGGTTCTCTCCCTCCACTTTTATGTGAGTTCCAGGGATTGGCTTCAGCTCACAATATGCTTACAGTAAGGGCCCTGCTGAGACCCGTCACTAGCTCATTGATCGCCTTCCAGTCTCTATTGGTGTAACAGTTCGCATTTGTTAGTATGATGGCTCATGAATATTGAACCATCCTTGCCTTAAAACAAACCCCATCTTGTCTTTCAGAGTGTTGTTGGATTATCATTACTTTATTATATATAATATGTAATGTGTTAATATATTACCAATATTATATATTACTATATTAATTATATCAATATATTGTAATATATTATTATATAATACATAAATAATTATATTATTATATTATCGTTTTGCCATTGGTTATTTAGGACTTTCGTATTCATGCTCAAAAAGCATGGACTGGGTCCAAGTTCACCTGGAGTCCCTGTGCCTTCATTGTAGACACTGAGCCGCATTTCTTCACAATCCTGTCACAAAATATTAAGCCATCTCAGGTAGTCTGTTCAGAGTCCTTGGAAATGAGTGTGAACCCCAACCTCCTGTTGTAGCTCATTCTGTCTTCTCTTTAGCCAGGCTTCCGTGAGTGGGACAGAGTGTGCCTCGAAGAGCTGTGGTGTGACTTCTCAGTGTCTAACCGGGTCCTCTCTCTGCAGTTCCTGTCTGGTTCCTTTTGCTACTTTCTTCTCTCTGAGCTTCTTTCAGAGTTGATTTTGTAAAGGAGATATTTGAATCTCTGAACATGCTTTTCCAGACAAAGGGGAACTTCAGAGGTAGCTGAACGATTCCTCACCACGTCCTTGAAAGCTAAGTGTGTCTTAGTGTCCTTATCAGAGCTGTGGATGGGTTGGAGCTTGTCACAGCCACCCACCAGATGTCATTGCTCTTGAGTTCCTTCCCATAAACCCATCTTGGCTGACCTTGGCTCAGCAAAAGGGCGGCTGTTCCTGGGATCCTTCAGCTGGCTTACGTATTTGTACAAGGGGTGCCAATAACAGGTTAACTCTGTGTTAAGAAGAGGTCCCAAGTCTATTTGCATGAAAAAAAAGAGAGGCTTGGAGCATTTGCACAGGAGAAAGTAACTGCCCATCAATCACTCCCTAGGTGACCTCTCTGGAGAACAAAGGGAAGTTGGTTTTTTAAGTCCAGGATTTGTAAGTTCCTGATTTGCAGTACACGGGATCTCTCTTGGTAGGAGGCTTTTCATTTTCTTTTTCTTCTTGATGGACAAATTAGGCTCCCCCCCTTTTTGGCTCTTGGCATCTCTGTAAGTCTCTATTCTTTGCCTTTTCTGCCCCCTTCTTCTTTTCTCCCCTCTTTCTCCCTCCCTCCCTCTGTGCTATCTCTTGGTGTGTAATTTGTTTGCAGTCAGGTTGTCTTTTTGATTTACTGGGCCTCTTCTCTGCAGAATTATAATAAATGGATTGCTTTGCCGAGCCCTCGCTAGTTCAACACCATTTGCTCAGACTGGGTCAGGCCCCTTGCAAACAGAAGATGTGAATAGCCGGCCCAGAAGCACTTGCTCACGCACATGCTATCAGCCTCCTGCATCTTCCAGCCAAATATAATGAAAAATCTCATGTCATCCATCTGAGAACCAATTAAGTTATAAGAACAACATAGGAAGAGCTGACCACCTCCCCATAGTGCAGGCCTGGGGGCTGATGGTCTCATGGGCATAAAGATTGCCTTGATTACAGACTTAATTAGTTGTATATAATTAGTGATTGTAGACCACTAAAACCCTGTTTTGTGTTTGCATCCAGGATGTGCAGGATGGATGTAAACCTAGACTGTGTGAACTGCATGAACAGGTCTACTTTCTCTCCCTTTCTGTCTCAGACACATTTTCACATTGAGAAGAAAGTAGGGAGACAAGACAATCTGTCACCTGCCCAAATGAAGAACCACCTAAAGTGGCCTTAAAGACCCTGCATGTTAGTCTCCTCAGTGTAAGCAGAGACCCTCTACCCTCATCTCCCTCAGGTACCTACCCTCCGAGCATCACTCTTGCTGGGAAGTGTCCAGTCCCTGCGGCCACGTGGAGTGTTGGAGCTCCACTTTGCTTCTTTCTGCTAAGTCTTCCTAGCATCCTTTCCTCCATCCCAGTCTTCCTACTTCTCCTTCCAGTCTCAGCCTTAGAGCTGTTCTCAGCCATGTCCTGCTCTGTGCTGGCAACACCTCTCGATACCCCCCTTCCCCCACATGCCGATGGACTTCTCTCCGGCCAAGCATGAATCTGGACCTCTCCTAGAGGGATGCCTGTCTGTCCCTCCAGATCGTAGGATGAGTGAGGTGTGAAATCCGTGCCTATTAAACTCTAGATTTCTATCTGCAGTCCTGACACAGAACCTCACAGACTGGCACACACTGTGGAGTGAGAGAGGGAAGGAAGGAATGTGGAAGGCAGCAGTCTTTTTTCAGTAAGTTGTAGAGAGGACTGCTCTTTACTTTGCTTCCTCTTGCCTGTCGTCTTTGTTGCGTCTCTCCCTTTTCCCATATGCATTAACACCCCCCCCCCCACTTTCTTCCTCTTTGATTAGCTGGTTAGACAGGACCTGATGGTTTCTTCCCACTGGAGCAGGAGGCGTGGGGGCAAGGGCTGGGTTTCTTTCAGGTTGGGATTCCCTTAGTGCAGTGTCCATGGGATTTCCTAGACACTCAATGCACTGAGTAGGTGGCTTCATTCTGAAGTACCTTGGCATCCAGAGACCCCTGCCTGGGATCCCCGGGTCTGCACTGCAGTGCTCCCAAAAGGCACAGCTTTGGAAAGAGGAGTTGGACCAGCCCCTGAAGCTTTAGAATCTTGAGGTTGCTATTCTCCTGGGCCTCCCTTTCCTCATTTGAAACCTCTTCTAATAATATGCTTTGAAGGTGCTAAAACTGGAGAACAAAACCTGAAACTCCCTAGCTTAGAGACCTTCCAAAAGGTCATAGCCTCTACCCCATCAGATGCACAGCACCGAGCACACGTCTCTGGATGCATGTGTTCTTTGCCTTACTGTTTTCTGTCACTAATGACTCTTTAGAATGCCTGGATATGGGGTTGGTTCTTTCCCTGGGTTCTTGCAAATGAAAAGAATGTTCTGGGCGAACAATTGAGAGCTCTGCTTGGAGCATGGCCTCTGGTGTAGAGCACCAGCCGTTGACTGTTCCCAAGCTCTCTGCAGTAGGCTTTTCAACCCTCAATCCTTAGTCCAGTGTGTCGTGACTACCACAGTGACAGAGAGTGGGGCTTTCTCTGCGTCCCGCGGTGGTCACCTCTGATCTGTAGAGGTACAGTGATGAGCTGGCTGCTTTTGTTCCTGAAAATGTCTCCTTTTGATGGCTTTCTTCTCCCAGCTGGTATCTCTCTCTCGAGTTTCTCTTTTTCTTTTCTTCCCTGGGAAGGAAGAATGGTGGCCATTACACTCGGACCTCATCTCTTTTTCTCTGAGCTCACAAAATCTTCGGCATCTGAAAGTGGATGGCTGTCTCCAGCATCCAGCTTGTGCAGGGAAAAGGCTCTTGTCTCTCAGTGCTCAGCCAAGTCTTCCCTGTTGATAATCATCTCCAAGCTCTTCGGGAGGTTGTAGTCTAAAGGCTGCTGGGGGAGGGAAGGCATTTTCTTACCAGTGTAGCCAGTGCTTCTGTAAGCAACTGTAATATTGCTCGCTGAGCCATGACAACAGAACAGAGAATAAGGACTCACTGGAAGGAGGAGGTGGTGGTGGGGCCAGAAACAGAATAAAGATAAGAGTAGCAAGAAGTGAATATGACAAAATCCATTCTGTACATATATACACATATCACAGTGAGGCTGGAAAGATGGCTCAGCAAGTAAGAACACTTGCTGCGCAAGCACAAGGTTCTGAGTTCAAATCCCTGAAACCCATATAAAACTCTGGGCAAGGTTGTACATACTTCTAACCCTGACACTGTAGGGAGCAGAGACAGGAGGATTGCTGGGGTCTGTTGGCTTCCAGCCTGGCTCCAGGTTTAGTGAGAAATTGTTATCAAAGGAATAAGGTAGAGAATGGTTAGAATATGAAACCCGATGTCCTTGTCTGGTTTATGTGTGCGTGCAGCCACAGGTGCACATATGTGCTCATACATGTGTGCATAACACACACACACACACACACACACACACACACACACACACACACACACACACGGAAACCTGTTATGTTCAATGAATGTATAAACGGTGTTATTTAAATGAAATTAATACAAAAACTGGGTGTGGTAGTGCATAATTTTAATCCCAGCACTAGGGAGGCAGAAGCAGGTGAATCTGTTAGTTCAAGGCTCAAGTGGTCTACATAACACAGTGAGACTCTGTTTCACAAAAGAAAATAAATGCAAAGTAAGTCTGTCTTGGGAAAGTACCAGTCCCTCCCCTTCACTTTCTCCTTGTTGCACCAGAGGTTGATGGCTACAGCTTTTCCCAATGCAACTTGCTGTGTTTCCTCCCCATTTCCTGGCTGACAGTATACTCTGTGAGCGGAACATCTTTCCCAGGCTCAGAGACTCTCAGGGTCCAGAGGCACTTCTCAGTGCGAGAGAGTGTAGGAGGACATGTGCCTGTCCCTCTGACATCGCGGAGCCTAGCTTGGGGGAGAATAAGCTCCAACTGTTACCAATGCATTTTTCCCACAATGAAATTGAGAATGCTCCAGCTTTGAAGTGGAAATTTTCTAGGCTTGGATGGAGCTGAAAGGTAAAACGTGATGCTAGGACCTTTTGTATGGAAGCACAAGACCTGGAAACATGTACTTTCCCCATTAAACATGCTCAAAGGTCTCTCCAGTACTCATGTAAGCAAGAGTGAAGCCTCCATTCATATTCTCCAAGAGGAAAAGCCATGAATGTTAAGTAGGGCAGCCCAAGTTTCCATTGGAGTTAAAATTGTCAGAGAAAGTGGGCTGATACTAGAGAAGCGTGCAGGGTGTCAACACTGAACTAGGTACAGTTCAAATCTAAGTAGAAAAGATGCTTGCAGTCCTAAAAATCATATACCCAGCGTTTGGAGAGATAGCTCAGTGGTTAAGAGCACATACCGCTTTTGCAAAGGACCTAAGTTCTGTTCCTAGCACCCGTGTTGGGTAGCCCACAACCTATTATAACTCCGGCTCCAGGGAACCCAATAACTTTTCTGCCTTCCGCAGGCATATGTGCTCATATGTGCTCAGGTACCCATCACACCCACCCGGACATACAGACATACACATAATCTTTAAAAGGAAAAGGAATGCTTAAAACAATCTATATGCCAACATATACTGCTTTTGCCAATCATCTCGGCAGCTCATAAGAAGGTTTGAGCGTGAGGTAGGGTTTGGGAATGATCAAGAAGCTGGGATATTCTCTGACTTCAACATTTTTTCTGTGTCTGATAGCAGAGAATTGTGTCAGGGATTGCTGAGGAGATGAGGAGATGCAAGCCTCCTCAGTAGAGTAGCAGGGCAGGTTCTTCAGGATGTCGAGGAAAACGGGATGCGCTAAGAGCTGCCATCCACACGGCATTCCCACCTTGAGCATCTCCCCTGGGGACTAAAACCCTTAGTTATTCCTTCACTAACTTCAGCTCTGGGAGTCTAAGACTGAGCAGACTTTTGCAGGGTCCCAGGACCTGAGCCTGAAGACTCCTGTGCATACAGCTAGGCATTCATATCACTAGCTCTGGTATCATCAAACCTGTGGTAGTTTCTAACAAGTCTGCCCAGGTGAGTTTACTCTCTCACCTCAGGAACTAGTGAACACAGACTTTGGGGACTAGGAGATGGGATGGAGGAGCTCCAGCTTGTGAACAGCTAGGGTGAAGATCTAAAGCTTGGTTGGCTATCAGGAAACTATTACATCGTTCTGAAGGAAGACAGGTGATCGGTGACACACGGTGGGGGTGAAAATAGTGACAGTCACAACGACCATCTTCCCCCTATCATGAGATCTACTTCTACTGATGGCACCATCTGGTGTCAGTGTGTTGGGAGCCTCAGTAATCCCAAAAGGAAGGTCCTGTGATCACTCCCTGTGCCTCTCTAGTCCACCAAGCATGAGGGGAAGGGGCAAAGTGAGGAGCCAAGAATAGAACAGCAAGTTCAATAGCCAAAGGTGTGAGTCAAAGTCTAGTCCAGTTCCAAGTCCCTGAGCTGACTATTATAGGAGACACAGAGGAGCTAAGGGCCTCCGGCAGCATGGAGATGAGGCAGTGTGTGGTGTCTGTATACTTAGCAGCAGGGCTATGCCTCAGTAGAAACCTGAGGATCAGGGAAGAAAGCCATGGGTCCTTCGGTGAGACAACAGCACCTTGGAAGGTTTTCTTGTTTGTTTTGATTTGTTTCCCAGAAGCAGGGTCACACAGGTCATTTGAGGGGGACTGAACCTCCAGACCTGGGATGCTTTCTCTGCAGCTCATGCAGAGCTCCGAGTGGCTTTTTCTGTGGGCAACCTTCCCTGACCACCCTGCTGTAAAGTAGCCAGCCCCCATCATTGCTATCGCAGTGTTGATTGACACCTGGAATGGATAAATGTCCTTCTTCCTTTGAGAGCCTTTGTTCCTCATCACAAGCCCCCCCTCATCTTGACTTGGGAACTCTGGGGTAGGCTACAAAGGGAAGATGGGGGCTGATTTGCAGTACTAGTTCTAATCATTGTGTCTATAGTCCTGCATCGGGGAGGAATATTTTTCTGCTTAGGTAGCTGGAGCTATCCATGCCATGATCAATAGAAGGTCTCCAAAGCCCTGTCAGTGGAAGTTTCTCTTCCCATCATCTGCCGAGATGGCATGGACTGAACAAGACAGCCAAGGCTGGACAGTCTTTGGCTTTGCCATTAGTCACTAACCCTCCCTTGAGTAGTCATGACTTAAAGACGCAGGTGGATCCTGAAAAGGCAAATTGCTGTTTATCTTCTGCCAGATGGGATGGATTGGGGTTGAAGACTATCATAACTGGGTAGCTGGATGTGCCCAAGAGTGAGCGGAGTGGCCAGACGTGTGCAGAGTGGTATGTGATCCCAGCTAATCAGACTCGTGCCCAGGCTTTGTGTTCTCAGCATCCCACCATTCCAGGTGCTGTCCTGGAAATGGGCTTTGAGAACACGCACAGTTTCAGATGAGAAGAATCACTTGATCACAAAGGCACCATGCGCTGATAGCAGGGTTGTGCTGGACTGGGCTGTGTATGCTCTCAGCTGGTTTCCACAGATCCTCTTCCTACTGACCATGTCATCTAAAATCTGAGCCCCATATAATGACAGGATTCAGCATCTCTCTGTGCTTGGTGGGTAGTCAGTCCTGAATACCACTCCTTTCCCTGGAAAACAACTAAAAAGTCTGCCCATAAGCAGGTGATGTGGGCCTTGGCATGATCTGTAGGTTTGGAAGCAGGCTTGTGTTTTCTAGGCACCCATCTGTGAGAAGAGAGATGTCTGTGCAGGCTCCATTGCTTATGGAGGAAAACATGGTTGCTTTCATGGAGACGCCCTCTTGGGGTTGTCTGTTTTCAGGAGAAGTTTCAGGACTTCTCGGGACATGAAGCCAACTTTTATAGTCTCAGAAACACCTCGATGTCCTACTTCTTTGTTGGGAGGAAGCTGTGTGGTACCAGCTGTGCCATGTGTGAGCATACTGCTTGGGGCTAGTGGGCACAGTCCTGGATGCTCCTGGCACCGGCAGCACGTGGACAGGGAGTAAGGGGAAGACTCTGTATGGATAACATGATCTAGACAAGGCTGCGATCCAACTCTGGAATGCCTAACAGTTAAGGAAGATGCTCTCATTCACCATTCCAGCTTTTTAAAATTTCTCGTGGGTTAGTCTATAAGACAGAGAGATTGAAGAGGGCTCAGAACGTCTTCAAAGTACCAAAGGGGCTCACAGGCACTTTCCCAGACTTGGAGGCCTGAACAGGTTTAGCTTGGCTCATTTTCCCCACAGGTTCTTACCTGCTAGATGGGCAGCCATCATTGGCCTGCATGGTGATCACTTTGTATTGGTTGTGGCACCTAAGCTAAAGGCACTGAGGAGGAGGAAAGGGGAAGGGAAAGGGAAAGGGCAAAGGGCAAAGGTGATACCCTGGTAAAGGGAGCCGTGCTACAAGGTGAAACTTGGATGTGAGTGTGGATGGGTGGGAGCTGAGGACAGTTGGAGAAGCTGACCACTATAGCGAGCAAAGGCTTCTGGGAAAGCAGAGACAGAGGTGAGACAGCACTGTGGGAACTTGGGCAGGGCACAGATTCTATCTGTAAAGTGACATAGCCTCTGATACTTCCCCTTAAAGGGATCGGGGAGATGGAAAGGGTGGGTGTGACACATTTAGCAGTAGAGTCCGTCCAATATGAGTGAAGCAGTAGATGTCACCTGTGATGTTGACACTGGTGAGGAACAGAAGGGAACAGAAGGGAGCTCTGCACTTTTCCCCCGATCCCCATACTCATGAGAAGCTTTCAGAAGCCTTTGTGTGAGAGACAGATTTGATCTGATTTTCCTCTTAGGAAGCCTGGCATGTTTGTAAGATGGAGAACAGCTCTGGAAGGTGCAAGAATGGGGGAGGGGCAACAGGGAGAGACTGAGGGAAGTGTGTGTCAGGAGAGAGTGTGGAGTCCTGAACACACAGATAAAAGGACTGGGAGAGCCGGAGAGGCCAGTAGAGGAGAGCCTGGAGTCCAGGAGTGTAAATAGGATTTGTTTGGGGGCGGGGCTTGGCAGGGACAAGTCTCTACCTCCAGGACCCCAAGCCAAGTGTGAATTCCAATACCTGCATACTACTCATGTATTTAGTGAATATTTGCATGTGTTAAATATTATAATATATCCTGTGCATTTCCATATGTGCAGTAAAACAAAATTAAAAATCAGATAGAGATGAAATAAACAATATTTTTAAATATCTTGCTGTGATTAAAATGGCTTCTTAATTTCATTAGCCGGCATAGCAAAGCAAAATACACGCTTAGGGCGAGGCTCCTCATTAACAGCAGTGTATGTATAGCCATATTTCAAATAATCTTCTTGATTATTTGATATTTTTTTTTGCCAATTTTCTGTCATATATGATTAGGCTCTCCTGGCTTTAGCTCTTCATGTGGCTGATGAAGAGCTATTACCCAAGGCAGGGCAAGTGTCGGCAGCCTTGGACTTGTGAGTTGTATTTAATGCTTGTGGTATGTGAATTATTCAAATCATGCATGTGTTCTGGGAGTATCTGAAAGTTGCTTATTCCTCTAAAAATATGTGTGTTGGGGGGGGGGCAGTGTTGCTGAAGACTGAATCCAGGGACTGTACATGCCCCGGAGGAGCTCGGCTGAGCCACACCGCCAGCCCCTTCACTCCATGTCCTAAGAGCTTACATGTGCTCTTTACTAGGTAGTTGTAGTCTTCGTATGTCACTCTGACAATGAGCTCTTTAGGTTGTCCTGTCGTTCACAGGTGGCCCTCACTGGCATCTCTCCACACGCCTTGTTCACAGCCTGAGGTGAGGGCATGGGGCTCATTTATATATTCAATATGTTCAGGACTACTAAAAGCTTAATTTTTTCTTTCATATTTTTGATGAAGTAAGAAGACGTGGGGAAGCTGGCGAGACGGCTCCGTGGTTAAGTGTGCTTGCCGCCTTTGCAGAGGCCTGACTTTCAGTCCCCATCATCTACATAGTGTGGCACTTGAACATCTGTAAGTCCAGGGGATCTGACATGTTCTTCTGGCCTCTACGGGCACCTGTATGCACACGTGCACACACATGCACATAAATAAAGATATAAAAACAGAAGGAGCGATAGGTGTGTAGGCAATCCACAGAGAACTTTGGCCAGAGCCAAGCCCGAGCTGACAAAATGCATTGTGGTGGTGGAGTGCAAAGATAGGTTGTGAGAAGCTGCCAGGCTCCTGCACGCTAGATACTTCTGTGATTCATTGCGCGCACGTGTGTGTGTGTGTGTGTGTGTGTGTGTGTGTGTGTGTGTGTGTGTGTGTGTGTAAGGGGAAGGGATAGGGAAGATCTGACACTTTCCATTAACCCTAGAGAACTCCTTGGCTTCAGAAAGAAGCCCCAGCTCGCCCCAATACTTGGGCTGTGGTGGTGTGCATGGCACACATGGGCACGTTTAGCTGCTTCCTGTTATCCGAGAAGAATCAGCATGGGCTGATAAGGGGACGGTCCAGTTGGTAAAGCTCTTGTACCTGAGTTTGATTCCCAGCACCTAGATGTGACTGCTACGTTTGTAATCTCTGTCCTGGGGAGTCAGAAGCCCTGGGGCTTGTTGGCCAGCTAAGTCTAGCAGAATTGATGAGCCCAGGTTCAGTGAGAGACCCTGTCTTAAATGCGCATGTGTGTATAAAATGGAATTGTGTAATGTGGGTTGATAATACCCCCTCCCCCATCCCAAGGGAGCCATAGGCTATTTAACATATACCATAGTGACAGTCATGGGAAAACTTCTTTTGAATTTTTGGTCAGGGCTTCAACAGAACACCAAAATAATATTGGTCATTGCCGTTGTGTTGGTGGCCTACCCCCAGACCTAAGGTAAGACCCTTTTGCTGAAGACACCACATACATTAGACACAAGACTTGGGGGAATGAACTAAAATGACCTGGAAGCCACCTTCCTGAAGCCTAACTTTTATAATAACTGAAGGGGCTATACAAACTGCTAGGAGAGAAAAGCAGTCAGTAGTCCTACCCTGGCTGTTAAAGCCTATGAACCACAATGACTGGCTTAGCACGATATCCCCAAGGGTGTAATATTGCCACTTATATCTTGGGTAATCAGCTGTCTAAGGACTTCAGGCCCAGGCACTATGAGGGGACTCATGCCAGGTAACCTAGCTAACTACCCAGGGCTTGAGAGGTCATGAACTTTTAGGCAAAGGCTACGATGGCCATTTTCCTAAATCAATATCGATTCTAACAATATTCCTAACACCTAATCTTTTTTTTTTTTTTTAAGATTTATTTATTTATTATTTATATGTAAGTACACCGTAGCTATCTTCAGGCACTTTTTCTTCTCAATCCAACCCGGCTCTCTGTAACTGTCTTCAGACACCCCAGAAGAGGGCATCAGATCTCATTACAGATGGCTGTGAGCCACCATGTGGTTGCTGGGAATTGAACTCAGGACCTTTGGAAGAGCAGTCAGTGCTCTTAACCACTGAGCCATCTCTCCAGCTCCCCTAACACCTAATCTTATGGCCACAGGTGTAAACTCTCACTCTTCATTGAGGAAACTTCTTTTTGTAGCATATGGAAGCTACTGTAGAGATCCACAATTGTCTAAATGCAGACAAGAAGTGACAGTGGGGGTCCTGCCCTAATTAACACATTTACAACACAACTCCAGAATTGAAGGTCCTGGAAACATTGAGGAACAGTGGGTAGAGAGATTGTAAGACATGGCAGGTGTGATGCTTCTGCTAAGTCTCAACAATATGGCTGCTTAAACAGCACCTACCTAGTGACTACCCCAGTTTACATGGATGGAGGAAATTCCACAAGGCCTCATCCATAGATGAAGAACTACAGGCAGCCAATGACTCCTAGGGGTGGGAGGGGGATTACTTTTCTCCGGGGATAATCACCCTGACTGGTATCTAATCATAGTCAGCCCTAAACACATGTTCACATGAGCAAGACTAAAGAGATTCAGGAGCATATATGTGTATGTGTGTGTGTGTGTGTGTGTGTGTGTGTGTGTGTGTGTGTGTGTATGTGTATTGTCTTAGTCAGGGTTTCTATTCCTGCACAAACATCATGACCAAGAAGCAAGTTGGGGAGGAAAGGGTCTATTCAGCTTACATTTTCACACTGCTGCTCATCACTAAAGGAAGTCAGGACTGGAACTAAGCAGGTCAGGAAGCAGGAGCTGATGCAGAGGCCATGGAGGGATGTTTCTTACTGGCTTGCTTCTCCTCGCTTGCTCAGCTTGCTTTCTTATAGAGCCCAAGACTACCAGCCCACAGATGGTGCCACTCACCAGGGGCCCTCCCCCCTTGATCACTAATTGAGAAAATGCCTTACCGATGGATCTCATGGTGGCATTTTCTCAACTGAAGCTCCTTTCGCTGTGATAACTCCAGCTTGTGTCAAGTTGACACACAAAATGAGCCAGCATGTATATGTATGTGTGTATATATATATATATATATATATATATATATATATATATATATATATATACACACATACATATAAAATTATGGAAGGTCATGAATCTGAGGAGTTTGGGAGAAGGACTGTTGAAGTAGGAGAGGAAGAGGTGGAGATGATGTAAATGAGAGCACATTTGCACATGAAATTCTCAAAAAAAAGAAATATAAATAATGTGAGGAAAACACCAGACATCAATCTGTGCCTTCGACATGCACACATATGTAGGTGCACTGCCACATATCCATTTGCACACATCTGCACATGGACACACACACACACACACACACACACACACACACACACACACACACACACACGAATTAGCATGGGAGCTTGCCTTTTGCAACAGACAACGTCTCAGAAGGTCCTGGGGTTAGAGTCCTCGCATCCAGCTACATCTAGGTTCTGCAGCACTAGGTGCTCAAGCACCCTGCCGAGATGGGACTCAGCTAATACATGAAGCAGGTAGAGTTGAAAGGAAGGAGGCTCCTGAAATTCTTACAAGTTGCTCAGTGCTTCAATCCAATTATTATTCTGTGGCTGCTAAGCCCAGGACCTGATGAACTCCTAGGAAACTGATGGGCACCCTTCGACTTCGTGGCCTGGACAGTTTCATGAAGATCCCACTGTAGCCGACTGTGCCTGGGAAGGAAAAGGCCTACGAGGGTTGTGGACCCCACTGATTGCTGCTCTAATGGTTTTGACTGAATACGTGGAAGCAATGCAATCAGCTCTTCCTGAACACAGTGGCAGCTTTTACAGAAGGTAATAGCCCTGGCCCTTTGCACCATCCAGCCCAGCAAGGATGCTGGCTTTGGGTGGGCACGAAGGGAGTGCTCTTGACACACCGAGAGCCCATTCCATGCAGGCCTTTCCTCCTCTGAGGGATCATTTTCTTTGGGGAACTGGATTCTTCCCTCTGATTATCGCAACTCATGGTCTGTTTGGTTTTTCTTCATTTAACTCCCACACTCATTTTGCGCATGAATGGGCACAATGAAACCAGTTTAATTTGCTGTTAATTCCCTGTTTAAAATATTCTCTTCTGTTTAAGAGACATAGCCCCTTTCATCTCACGGAGGCAGCTCCTGAAAGAAAGCAGCTGCTAGCACAGTGCCAGTATTGGGGGCTGCTGTGGGCGGGGGTCAGCCTGAGCCAGAGCTGCTCTGGCCCACGGGATGGGAGGGGCCGTGGCAGGTGAACTCCAGGGCGGAAGGCCTGCAGTTATTGGGCCACGGCTTGGCTCCCAGTGGGAGAAAGTTCACAAGTGAGGGAGACATTCTATGGGGATGTTGGTAAAGAGACTTTGCAACCAAACCAAGGGTAGTGTCTTATGATTCAAAGTATGTGTGAGTGAGGAAATCAATTCTGCCACAGACTCCAGAGTTAGGGAAGAAAGTCTGACCGTGATTTAGGTAAAACAAACTTTTAAGGTTGCTTCAAAGCATCTAACTACAGCGTTTAGACAATTTGTTCAGGCTCCTTTAGTGAAGAGGTCTGGGTTTGGCAAATATGTCCTTGTTTGGGCCAGTCTTGCCTAGCTTTTTCTCTTAACCAGAGGCCTTTGGGGGATATAGTTCTTGCACCAGATGGTGCTGTGTCCCAGGCGGGCTGCATCTTGAGAGACAAATGATCTCTTTGGAAGGAGAATCTGAAAAATAGAAGCAGGGAGCATATCTGCCCCCCCACCCCAGCATTGTTTACCATAGCCTCTCATGCCACAAGGAGAGAGCAACCAGATGGGTGGTGCTTAACTCTTACAAGGGTCTGCCTCCCTTCAGTGACTGAGTTAGTACTTCCCTCTGGGACAGTGTAGAGCCTTTTTTTCTGCTCTCGTAAGTTGCAGGTGGAGGATGGTTGACAGCCATCAGGGACATCAGTCTTCGCTAACTTTCCTGCTTGAGCCGGAAGGAGCACTGGATGAAGGAGCCCCAGGAGATTTCACAAAGCTGACATCTCATGCCCATGAGGGCACACATCCCCAGCTTCCTTTCTGATCGTGGATTCTGTCCACTGCAGCCGCTGCTTGCCTCTCACCTCCACCCCCCCCCCCCCAGGTATATTAGAAGATGACAAGATTCATCCATCAGTCAGGCACATTTGTGGAGAATGCCTGCTGGACAAAGTTGTATGCGTGGGGACGGAGGTCTAGAAGGCTAATGAATCGGGAGGCTCAAAGGCTGCAGGTGCACGAATGGCTTCCTGGGCCACAGTGTGGCCGGGGGACATACCACGCTTTTCTTCCATTTTCTAAGCAACATGGGAACAAACCAGAATGGTCCAAGGCTGGCTTCTGGGTCCTACTAGCCCACAGCAGCCTGGCCATGCTGTGACCACACTCAACACTGTCGGCAGCCTGACCCTTTCCTTGGTAGCCAGGACATTTGCCTGGTGGAAGCTCCTGAAGACTGTTCTTGTTCTCAGAAATCCACATCTCCCCTCCCCCCCTCAAGATCTGTGCATTAAAACACTGGTTTACATGTGTTAATTAGCTCTTAAACAATCAGACCACACAAATGATATTCCCTTAAACACATTCTTTTTCTCTTTCTATAGATCACTGTTTGGGAGACATGTCTTCAGGCCTCCCAATCCTCTTCTCTACCACCCCGCCACTCCCAAGTCCTCCCTATAATTTAAGGCATAGCCTTAGCCTTCTTGCAAGAAGCCTTCCTTCTGTGGCCACCCCAGGCTTTCCCATTCTGTTCTTCTCTGCAGGGTCCTGGTGGGCTGTACTAGTTAGCTCCAAAGAGTCCTTTGAAGTCTAAGGTGATGAGAGACTTTCTCAGGGCACATAGAAACCCTGGGATTATGGCTTTCCCAGAACCTTCCCAGAACCTTGACAGCTGGACTTGGTCCTTACTGAATTTCCTCAGTCCATTGCCCCGGTGCTCCTGACATCAGAATCTGGCATGCCAAGCCAGAAAACACTATAGCCCTCAGACCCAGTGGCTTAGACACTTGCCTGCCTGCCCCTGAGTATATCACCACACCCAGAAACCACCTCAGATGCTTCAAGCCATTTGTGCCAATTCAGCCACTGAGCAAATGGGGAATAATCATGGTTTGATTAGGGATGGGGAATCCAGGGGGAATGTTGTTCCCAAGGTAAGACGTCCCAAGAGATGCTATTTAAAAAATTACTACAGATCTGTGAGCTTAAAACAGAACAATTTTGTTGTGTCACTATTTTGGAAGCCAAAAGTAAAACATGAAGGTGTTGTCAAGGTAGACTGTGTGTGTGTATGTGTGTGTGTGTGTGTGTGAGACCCTGTCGAGAATCTACCCCATGTCGCTTTCCTCCTCCTTCCTAAGCTTTCTCTACTTGATAGTCCTTGGTTTGCAGATATGTAACTCCAATTCCAGGTATATTCGGTTTTATTCCTTTTATGACAAAACATCTAAAAAAAAAAACAACTTTAAAAGGAAGGGCTGAGGGCTGAAGAGATGGCTCAGTGGTTACTTAAGAGCATTATCCATTTTTCCAGAAGCTTGGTTTGGTCCCCAGCGTCCACATGGCAGTTCATAGTTGTCTTTAACTCCAGGCCAAGGGGATCCAATGCCCTCTTCTGGTCCCCATGAGCATTACACACTTATGGACACACATATGGTGCACAGACCTGTGCAGGCAAAACACCCATATACATAAGAAAAATAGATAAGACCTAAAAAAAAGTTGTTGTTTTTTAAAAAGAGGTGGGATTTGTTTTGAGCACTGTTTGAGAGCATAGCCCATCATTTGGAGAAAGCACAGCAGCATCTACAGTCAGTAAGTAGAGAGTAATCCATGGCGGTGGTCAGTTTACAGTCTCCTTTTTATTCAGTCTGGTTAAATCTTTCTGGAAATACTCTCACGGACACACTGAGAGTTGTGTTTCCAGAGTGACTCTAGGTATAGCCAGGTTGACAATGATTATTTACCATCATGGCTGTCCTCGTCCACTCATGTCTTCCCTCCGTACAAGGTTCTCTCTCTTTCCAGGTATTGAATGTTGGGCCTACCTTGAATCTTAAGATGATCTCTCAAAATCATTCATTATATCTCTCAAGACCACTAATTAGATATCAAAAACCTGTTTCTGAATAAAGTCGCATTCGTAAGTATGGGAAATGAGATCTTGGAACTATTCTTTTGTAGGTACAATTCAACTCATTTCTTTGGCCCTTGCTCCCCGTCCTTGGAGATGTAATTATAGTCTCACTCAGAAGTTCTGGCCGTCTCCTTCATAACTGTCTTCCATCTTGGCCGCACTTTAGCATATATTATATGTGTTGATGATTCAAGCTCCCTCTTAACCCCCACCTCATCTTTAGCTGTTTGCTGGTCTTTCTGGACTACACCAGCCAGTCAGAACCGTGTCATTTCCTGGGTGACTCCCAGGTAGTCCTTGACCTGTCCTGACTAAGCATCTTGTCACCTGCATTCCTTCTGAAGTCTGCATTGCCCGTTCGCTGGTCCCTTCTCTGACACCTGGTTTTGCTCTGTTGCATTTTCTCTTCACAGATCTCCTTCCTCAAGCCTCTGATTGGTGGTTCCCATCACATCAGAGCCCAGGGCTCCTGGCCGTTCTGAGCTCTCCCACAGTGATGCGTTTCCATTGATGTGTTGAGTCTACAGACCCCCAGCTGCTACCCACGCTAATTACACACATTCCTCTGCAAGTTCATTAGCGGCAAATGAGGCTTGTTTTTGGCATGTTTCTCTTGTTGTCCTTTGTACCCGTCAGGAAGGACTCAATCTCCTTTTAAACTTAGCTGAAACCATTTAGCCCAAGAGGCCAACATTAGAGGCCAAAATTAGGCCAGTCATCTTCTGTGGGCACACTTTGCTCAGATGGCTTGTGAATATGAAATGTATTTAATTCTGTTTTTATTCATTGAGAATCCCTGGGATCCTGGTTGGGGACTTTCTGGAGGTCACAATGACTTCTGTGGAAGTTTATGAGTACGATGATCGCTGTAAGGGTATTGGATTATTGTACAACAAAATAATGAATTAGTTAATCAAAATTTACAAGGAAAAAAATGAAATATCATCAATCATATTCTTTCAGCACATTTATCTAAGCCAGAGCCATAGGCTGTCCTGTGTACTGGCTGTGATAGCAGTGACAGAGTTGAGTTAGTTACAGGGGAGATGTTACGATTCACAAAGCCCGAGATACAGTTTGTCAGCTACCAGTATAGACCCTATACGCGTGCTTTATAGCATCCTGTGGCTCAGTGGGGCCACGTGTGTGTGTGTGTGTGTGTGTGTGTGTGTGTGTGTGTGTGTGTGTGTGTGTGTGTGTGTGTGTGTGTTCCTGGCTGGGCTGATGGACTCTGAACTGACACTCTTTCCCTAGCAGTCTAGATGAGTCCCCATTCAATAGATACTATTCTGTCTCATTTGTATGGTGAGATCTCCAGTTGTAAGGCCACTAGTTATCTTTCAACATCATCTGAAGATGTACTCTAGCCTGTACAGATGTTGTAAATGCTAAGGGCTAGACAGGGGCTTCTTCAAAAAAGCACATCTTGATTTGTCTTCAACTATGTAAAGATAATAGATAGCACTGACAAACAATGAATACAGAGATGGAACGAAATTGAAACTCTTTCCCTGAAGTGTCTCATTTCCTTTGCACAGAACCTTGGGAAACACCATGGTGTATCCATGTTACAGACGAGAAGCTTAGGGTTGGGGAGGTTGTGTAGGCCGTCCAGAATCTCACAGCTGACATGAGAGCTTGCGTTTATTGCATCCCATCCCAGAGCTGTGTCTTAGTTGTACCATGGCTGGCTAAGCAGGGGGCGACTCTACAAGAAGCAGGGGTGTATGTTTTCTTCTGCTGGTACATAAAGCCTTTTGATCATTTTTTTTTTCTAAAGGAAGGCCAGGCAGGCAGAAGGTGCTTGGTGAAGCATAAAGAAAACATAACTCAGTTGTCGCTGGCAGTTCCGGGATGTAGCACCAAAGCTTTGTGTGTTGTGAAGTGAAAGTGCATGTTATTTGTCTGCGGTGTGAACTTAACTCCCAGGCACCTGCCACAGGGGTCAGGTGCGGGGAACACAGTCTCTTCACCGTTTTCTGACGTCACGACTGTGTGACAATGCATACAGTGGAGTGTTTCTCTGGAAAGTAAGGAGAAGAAGAACCCTTCCCTCCCAGGAAGACCTGCTGGTACTGCTGATAGAAATTAAGAAAGAGAAAAGAGACCAGACACCTTACAAGACAGAGGAGGGCTTGTTTGTCCAAATTGATTTAAAAATTCATGCAAATCCGAGGACAAGTCTGTGGTAGACATCACCAGTTGACTGGACCAGGGAAGAGGTCTAATTGAACAAATTGTTTCCTCATGTGCAAGTACCCTCCAGCCTGCTAGAATGTGGCCTGTCTTCTCCAAGCTTGTGACACGTTACTACTGCCTTTAGCTCCAAGGTCTCTTGGTAGCTAGCAGTCAGCAGCTTTCCAAATAAGCAGAGGGATGCTGGTGGTTGAGAAGCTGTGGTCAGACGAGGGGCCTCTTTGCTTTCTTAACTCCATCTCTGACTTAGTCACCTAGAAACAGACTCTGTCTAGGTCTAGTGTCTGGTCTTAGAAAGCCTGTGCTACAGTGAGCTGCATGTCCCATCCTCCTGTCAGCAAACCTGTTCTCTCAGACTCTTAGTGTGGGGCTTTCTGTGTGTGGAGTCATGGTCATGGCCATGATGGCCCTACCATCAACGGTGAGTGCACAGGGTGGGCTTTTCCAAGCTTCTGCTGCTCCACTCTGCATCCCCCCCTGCCTCCCGGAGCTTTGGCTGACAGAATGGTTGCCTCTTTCTTTTGGCTGTCTTGGGCTCAGTGCCCAGGGCTCTAGCCTAGCTGCCTAGAGGCCCCATGGCTCTGTAAGATCCCACGCAGGCAGCCTGACAGGAAGGGGATTTGTTCCCTATGCCTGTCACTCTGAACTGCTCAGGGGGCAATGGAGCTTTTGTGAGCTCTGAAGTGAACCCATTGGCCCATTGTCTAGCCAGGCTTTCCACAGACCGCCCCCAGTACGGTGAGGATAGGGGTGGGGCTGGGAAAGGCCGGATGTATTCCTGGCCAGGCCTGAAAACACCATTCATCCCAGAAGCACCCTGTTATGCAGCAAAGGCAGAATAAAGAGAAAAGAGGGAGGGGTGGGAAAAAAGGATCTAGGAAGGAAAGGGAGGAGGAGAGAAAGGGGCCAGGGGAAGATACTGGGACCAACAGCATGGAGAGGACAGACTTGGAGAGACTTCCAGGTCCTGTGGCCCAGTTCTGGGAATGTATGTTTCACCTGGAGAGAGAGTAGGACACACAGGGAGATTCTAAGGCACCACACAGGGAGATAAAGAACACTCTCGCCTTGGGCATCCTTAGGTAGTTACAGTTGCCCTGGGGTTTGTCAACAGAAGCAGAATGTGCCCATCAGGAAAGTGGCAGGCTCCCTCCTCCAGCTGCTGGGACCATGAATAGCTTGTTGAGTGCCATAGAGGGTTCTGCTCCATCAGAAGACAGTTATGGGGACCACAAGGGTGGTGAATAGTAAGAAGAGATTTCATGAGCTACTGGCCCCTCTGATCCAAAGGTTGTCATGGAAAGGAGGGTATTCGATTCTAAGTGGGCCCTTTCCTTCCAAGGAAAGGGGAGTCCATGAAACCAGACTTTTAGCATCTAGGATCAACTAACCAGATAGCGTTTGCTGGGAGGGAGGGTCATCTTATACATGTGAAGGTGGAGAGATGAGCTATTGAAGGTGCTGTTTGGGGCTTCACGCTTAGGGCAGAGGGACCAGCTGGGTCGCCGGAGGCCTTTGTACTATGAGATATCCTGAAATAAGTAAGCTAGGGCCTGAATTGACAGACAGAAAATGAGCAGAAATGGCAGATGAGCTGTCCCCTCTGGAAGGCACATAGATCCAGAAGCCACCGAACTTCATTTTTTTTTTTTCTCTGTTTAAGGCAAACAGGCTTGTAGATGTTTTTCTTCCCAAAGCCTGGCCTTTGTGGGCAAACGCTTCTCTTGAGTCTGTAGTATGAAAGAGCCAGAAGCAAGCCTGGTGGCCCTTCCCATCTACTGATGGGAGCCCAGGAGCTACCTTTCAAGATGTAAATTTGCAGACCCAGTGTAGAAGGACAACCCCACCTGTCAGCCCTTGGGGACACTGGGCAGAGGATGTCCAGCATGGCCAACTGATTTCTCATTCCATTCCTCTGACAAATCAAGATGCAGAGAGTCTTATCTTTCCAAATTTCCTTTATCTGTTTGCTCAATGACAACAATTTCACAGGGTATCTAAAGGACTTAAGAGTGCGATGCTAACGCCCAGGGCACCCTGATAGTGATATGGATATGGGATTTGTCCATCCCCTAGCTGCAAGTCACTGCATGACTATTACAGCTACTGTTCACCAGCAGGCTCTGGGCCAGGACTTCACCTGACCCTCCCTTGCTCCTCCAGGGGACACACCTGATGTCCCTAGCTAGACTAGAGCAAGAGGGTAAGGGGACTCTGTGGCCTGCCTGTGCCCAGCTGTGAAAATCTGTAGGACACCCTAAGGCCAGTTAGAGTGTTTTTTCGGGACTTTTAAATTCCTCTGGGAACATTTTTGTACAAAGGTGAGCACTGTTAGAGATTTGTGAGCCTCATGGAGAGGACATTTATGGCACTGTGACCATGTGGGAGCTCAGGAAATGCTGGATGCCAGGAGCAGGTCAATGACATCAATCAGGAAACACAAACAGAAATCTTTCCAGGCCTTTTTGCCAGAGATCTTGGTGATAATAGAGAGGCTTTGGGAGTCTTATTGACGGGAAGGACTGGACATGCTTTCCATGACAAGGAGGGGTGGATTGGCCAAAGGTTCCTTCCCGAGGATGGGAGCACTGTAGACTCAGAAAGGACAGCTGTGGGAACCCCTGGGGACCTCTCCTCATGAGCCCCTAGAATGCACAGAAGCTAGGACCGTAATCTCATGGCTAAAGATGGGCCCCATTCCATTGAATTCTCTCATGGATCTGCTAATAGTAGCCCATTCATCCCATCACCATTTCCCCCCAAACTCCTGTACTGATGACAGTGGTCGTGTGGTATATACAAAGGACAAGGTCAGCACTTAGGTAGGTCATTACAAGCCTTTCAGATCTAACCCCATAGACCAGGAAACTGTGAGGAACAGCAGAGTGATGGGTGCCTCTTCACTGCACAGCAAGACTACAGAGGCTCGAAATGGGATGCCTTGGTGGCTTGAGACACGTGGAGAGCTCCTTGAGCAATGATGATCTCTGGAAACCCTCGGACTTTTGAGCCCACGGGTGTGGTTCTGGCATCAGGGATCTACTGCTAGACTGGTCATTAAAGGGTATAGGACTGTGAAGGTGTAGAGGGCCAGTGTATGTGTATAGGAGAGGAGCTTATAGACCCTGACATCATTGTCTTCAAGTCTTTCTGCAACCCAAGTAGGAGACCACGCAGAGCGTGACATGGGACACAGCTATAGTGGTGTGGCTACATCTCCAGGGCAGAGAAGAGCAAGGCTGAGTATTTAGGCAGGCTTCCTGGAGGAAGAAAGAGGCAATGACTGGGCCTTAGAGAGATTTGTTGGGCCAGATTGGGAGTCTGAAGATGGGGTGGTTGAGGCTTTGAAGTGGAGGGGACAGTGAAACAGGTCACAAACACTGCCTTCCAGGAGAGCTGTGCAGTGGGGTACCAGGTGGAGAATCAAGGGCCAGTGTTGGCCACCTGGCAAGAGCAGCTCTGAGTGGCTATCTCGACTCCGATGGCCCCTGGGATCTCCACAGTGGTGTGTGGGATGTGTCCAGCCTGTGTTTCCTCTGGCTGGGTGGCATTCAGCTACCACATCCACAACACTCCAGCTTAAGGCTCCCCCTGCTACTACTGCTGCTGCTAGTGTGAACAGGAGCTCTAGGATGCAGCCCAGAGTCAGTACCATCTGAGAGCTACTGAACCACAGATCACTCAGGGCTGAGGGCAGGGAGAGGCAGACAGCAGCAGTGTGTTGCTGGTGATTAACGAGCCCAGGCCACCATCCATCGCTGCCTTCATTAGGGCTTCGGAGAGTTATTTTGCATGGGCATGTGGACTCTCCTTCCCAGTCTTCCCTGAAGTGATGGATGCCCACTGGGTGACCGAATCCTGAGTGGAGTGAGAGCTGTTTCCCTATCGAACACAGGAGGGGCAGGAACAGCAAGCTGATTATGCATAGTCTTCCCGCACAAACTCATGGGTCAGCCAGGGTGGCTAGGGTAAACAGATTTCATCTCTCTTAGAACTCATGGGACCAGAAGACTGGAAAATACCAGGCTCCTACATTTTAATGGATTTTTGACATTCCTCACAAAAATGTCAGTAGGTAAACAAACAGCAGTGGGCTTTGGGCCAGGTCTACTCAATCAACTTGCTGGATATTCATTTGGATAATGTCCTCTGGCCTTGAATCACTGCTGTTCTGTTTCCTCTTTATACCCATGGTGACTGGATTAGGCAGAGGGGTAACTTGAGGGGGGTCTGGAAAGGAGCTTGGCTGTAAGTCTGGTTCAATGCACCCAATGTCTGGGACTGTGTGTGGGTATCCAGGCTTCTGAGGCCATGCCTGTGCCTACTGACATGCTATGGCCAGATGTTTGATGATAGAAAGGCTTAAAGACCCACTGTGTGGTTCTCTGGCTGGGACATATCTTCAAATGTTAGAAAGATGCACTTGAATGTGAAAGGGTGTCTGATCCTCTGAGAGAAGAGAACACAGAGAACAAATTGGAAAGGAGCTAAGACTAGAGGACCACGGTCCTTTGGGATATTTGTGCTCCAACAGCTGCCTGCCATTTTCTTTTTCTTGAGCTCGCTCTGGCATTCTTTGTAGGGGAGAAGCTATCAACTCTTGCATTCACAGGGCTGTCCTCCTGCATTCACAAATCTCATGGAGGTGAGAAGTTATTCTATGGGTGGGTAGGCCACAGGAGGGAGAGCCAGACACCTTCAATGGAAGGGAACACCCCAGATGAGCAGGCTCTCCCTGGCCACAGAAGGCTGTATAGAGTCCTGGGTTCCAGCCTTTTGAGAGAGCAGTCTTCTATGGCTAGGCCCTGCACGGGGATTCTACCTAAGAGGACTTTGGGATTGAGTTCCTTGTGAGATAGCACTGACAGCCTCAAGCGCAGGAAGATTGGCAGCTTGTATCTGGGAAGACACTTCCAGGTACCAGACTGCCTTTGTTCTGAAACATTGTCCTGACTTTGGCCTCTTGGAAAATTCCAAGGAACTATTCAACTGCTCTCTTACCCCCTTCCCAAGGGCTATGGATGCAGGGAGAGTCTTGATTTTCAGTTGTTATTTGGGAACAGTGTGGGCACATGAGATAGTAGGCAAGAGAGGAACCAGCTTCCCAGACTCTTTTGTTCCCAAACTACTGATTCTCCAACCATCTTTTTCCAGCATGAAGCATCAGACCACGGGAATCATGCTATTCTTAGCCACGGCTGCTGGCCTCGCGGCTCAGTGAGCAAGGCAGGTTGTGGGTTCTGTATAGTGTGGAGATCTATTACCTTCTGCATCCATCAAACACACATACATGTCACAGCCCTAGGCTCTAGCATTGATGTTCACTTCCAGCTAGTTCAGCAAGCCTCTTCCTCCAGCCCCGGAAAGGGACTGTGGTTTCTTAGGTCTGGCTGTGGGAGGCCACAGACAGCTCCTGCTCTCTTGGCTGAGGGGTCCCCTTCAAGGAGGACGAAGAGGTGGGGTGCAGAGTAGGGCAGTGTTGGGGCTGCTATGATCATAGTATGACCATTCTTCTAGATTATAGACCGGGTCTGGAACCCAAAAGATCCAGTGCTGTTCCTAAGCCTCACTGGATGTCATAGGTTGGGGTACAGACTCTACGGTCCTTTGGGCTCCTTCTTGGTGGACTGTTTCAGACCCAGGTAGGTCACACATGTCACCTTGGTTTTGAGAGTGGCCATCAAGGAAGGCTGTTGCTGTGGCTGTAACCTCATCCCAGAACCCTGCCACATGCAGTGAATGGAGGTGGGGACGGCTGCATCAAACAACCATGTCTGAGTTAGAGAGAGGTTGACGGTGTAAAAAGTAGGACTGAATAGCTGAGTGTGGTTTCTCAACCAACTATGGCTACTAAAGTCGGTTTGGAGGCAGGGCTGGGTAGAGCCCATGCCTACCCTTCAGAATGAGCACGGGAGTTAGAGACTCAGAAAATGCTCAGGTCTCCCTGGTTAAGCTAAAGAACTTGGGCCATGGAAATACTTTGCTTCTCATTCCAAGTCAAACACTCTAACACAACTGCTCTTTGTAGGCCACACAGAACATTCCAGAGGCTGCGGTATGTGCTTGATATCGTTTTCACTGACTCTCTACATTTAGGAAGCAGATATCGTTATAGTGTTATCTTCACTGAGTAGGTGATTGAACATGAATTTTGGGGGTCTGAGGAACTTGCTTGAGGTGATACAAGTAGACAGTGTTAGTGCTAAGGCTCAAAGATCTACCTGCTTTCAGTCCAAAGGTCAAGATGCTGTCATGCAGCTGTCCTCTTGCATAGAGAGCTGCAGGACTAGGTGAAGAGGGGACCCAAGATGTGGGTGCTGCCTAACAGGGGTTGCCTATTGAAATCCCAAGTGGTTGGAAGAAATAAATGATAAAGTCTAAAGAGGTGACCGAGGGGAGAATAATGATGGTGTTGTATAGGAATTTCCCCCGGGGGGTGGGAGTGGTCGTGGTGGCCATGCAGCTTACCTAACTCAGGAACTCCCTGGGTCTGCCTCTCAGAGATGTGGCTGCCTTTGGTTCCAACTGCGCTTGCATAAGTAACCCCTCACCTAAGCTCCTGTAACTAACTCCAGTGTAATCACTGGTTCAACAAATGGGACTTAGGTAGAATCATTTCTTTGGTCTATCACTGTTTAGGATCTACCTGGGGTAAATAGATACTTGTTCATCTCTTCCCTGTGAAAAGTCTCATAATAAATTTTTATAAGGGTTTGCTTAGAGTTAAACCCAACAAAGATGGTGTGCCCCATGAATGGTAGCGACAGTCCTGGGCTTTCACTATCTGTAGGCTTGATGAACAAGGCCAGGGAGCCATGTTACTAGAGCACAAGTGTTGGAGAGGGTCACTACCCTCAGCAGTTATGGAAGAGGAGCTGGGAGTGCACGTGTCAATCCCCCATGCTTCCCTGGTGAGGGAGTGCTTCCCGGGATAGAGCAAGGTGGACAGTGTCTGAGGGAACAGATGGAGAACAACTATTCTTTGCTTGCCAGTATGGAAGTCTTGGAAGGAGACACCTAGCCTCATTTACATCTGCATGGGACGCAAATCTTGGATGGGAGACACCTAACAACCATATTTTCAAATGCTTTACCCCTCTTGTTATGAATTGGTTTGTGTTTCCTGAGGGGTGGGGGAGAAAATGTCAAAGTCCTAACCTCCTGTACCTGGCAGTGTGACTTCAGCCGGGAACAGGGTCTTTGAGGATCTTAGTTAAGATTGATTCATACCGGAATTGGGTATGTTCCTCTATAGCATGGCTGGTGTGCTCTTATAAAATGTCCATATTAAACAAAAGGAGAGCTGCCCAGGCTGAAGGTGGTCTGGAGTTGTGTAGTTGCAAAACACCAACAACCAAGGGTACCAGGAACCAGCAGAGAAGGCAAGGAATGCCTCTACCTTACAGATTTTAGAGGAAGTGTGGTCCTCCGTACTGCTTACTGCAAGAATTCTGGCCTCCAGAACTGGGAAACAATACCTTTCTGTTGTTTTAAGTCCGTTGGGTAGTGGTGTGTTGTGATAGCATTTCTTGTAAACCTCTTCTAGTCAGCTCCATAACTTACTAGTGAAGCTCCTGCCTTTACTGGTTTACACACTCCCACCCCACCATGGGGTCCAGTCATACATGTGACTGTGGATGTGGAGGTCACCCTGGGACATGGGTCTCCTTTAATTGCCTGCTATGTTTCTTATATGTCAGAACTTGGAGCCATAAGAGACCCTCTGAGCCAGAGAGGAAGCAGGTCCTTGTAAGTTACACACCATGGGCAAGGCTGGGCTGGGCAGAGAACAGAGCCCTTCCAAGACATTTTGGCACTTCCTAGTATCCCACCTCAACCTTGTTCCCCGGGGCTGAATCTGTTTCTCTAGGTGACTGGCTGGAAGGGCCCTTGATGGGAGGAGTATCAGAACTACACCAAGGCCTTGCTGCTTATTCCTGAGCCTCTATGTGAACGAGTGCTAGATCTGGAGCTTACCCCAACCCTTGAGTCACTGTGTGGTGACCCATGTAAGCTGTGGCTTCTTTTATTTACCATAATGAATTGTACCTTGGAACATAAAAGAGACAGAAGGAGTTGTGGGGCGGACTGTGCAGATCTGTATGTCCTTTAAAAGAGCAAATTTCACAGTTTGTATTTCCAATTTGAACGCCTGTTCAGACTCATTCAGTACGTCAGTCATTCAACAGATGGGTTGGATTGGCTCATTCAGTTTACTCAAGCTTGTTTCTCTTCCTTGCTGGCCATTACCACCCATCAATCAATGGAGACATACATAATAATAGCTTCCATTTGTTTAAGGTTTACACTTGGCAAAGCTAGCAAGTAAGTGTTAGTCAAATGAGTGTACTTGATACAGAGCTTCTCTCTGGGCATGGTCCTATTGGCTGGGGGCAGGAGTGCTGTGCTCTGTTAGAGAGGAGACCTTTGACACCTTGCTGGATTGTGGTTTGCTCACTGCTGGAATTGAACCCGTGTCTGTAGGGTTTATTGACTGTTTAGGGCAGAGGAAGCAGGCATGACATGAAACTCAGAGCCAAAGTCACAGTCCTCCCCTCCATTCTTGGTGCTCAAGCACAGTAACTCATACCAGCTACTGAGGAAGTGAGAGTTACTCGGAGCAAAGTGGATCTCCATGGGCAGAGCCAGGGCAAACTTTAAGACTTACTATTTCAGTGGATGACGAGAACCAAGAGGCCACCCCAGGAAGGTGGAGTGGCAGGAATGACAGGAAGTGGGACAAGGCTTTGCTTTGGGGATCCATTTGGAGGAGGTAGCTCTGGATCAGAGGATCTTGGAAGGGCAGACATTAGTAACAATCGTCTGGTCAGACGAGAGTCTGAAAATCACAAAGTAGGGAGGGAAGGTGCTCTAGATGTGTTTCTAGAAGACAATGTGAAATCCGTGTTTCTGAATTTTGGTATTTTAAGACAAATAATGACACAGGAGTCCTAAATGTAAGGAGCAAGCCTGTCCCAGCATAGCTTCTTGTCACTCTGTCCCTGCCTCAGTACGCCTTCCAGTTGAAGCATCCCTTGAATTGCATCTTTGGGGCACACCAGCTGTTTCCTGATATATGTTTGGGGGCTTACATTCACGTGTACAACACTGCTGGTGTATGTATAAGGACAGGCTACTGTCATAGTCGCAAGTGTAGACACGTCTGTGATGAACATACTCATGAAGTAGGGCCTTTCTTGCACCTTCCTTTGGTAGTTATTTCCTCCGGGCAAACCCTTAAGAGTGACGTCACTCCATGGTCATAGGGCCTGATGTGGGATAAAACTTTTTTAAGGGGGGAGGGTGGTCATATAGCTTCCTCCAAAGCTAAATGATTTACATTGATTGCAGACAGTGAGGATATCAATTGCATAGAGACCAGTTCAGATGGGGCTTCTGGTGAAACAGCATGGAAGAGGTGGGTCCCAGTGTGCAGGGATAGAGCCTGGACTTGGGTTGCAGGGAATGGAAAAGAAATATACGGAGGAAATAGGGTCCCCAGAGGAAGAAGTAATGGAAGCTGATGAATGATTTTGTAAGAGACTAAGGAAAACGAGGACATTGAAAGCAAACACCAGTTTGGATGTTGGTAAAATGCTTGCTGTACAAGAACTAAGATCTTGGGCACCCACATAAAAATCCAGACACCATGGTGGGATGCATTTGTAATTATTACTGGAAAAGCAGAGACGAGTGGATCTCTAAAGCCAGCTAGCCTAGCAAAGTCACTGAGCTCCCGGCTCAGTGAGAGATCTTTGGCCTGTACATGTGCCTGCATACACGTGTGTGTGCCCTATACACAAACATGTACACATAGACTATACACATACAAATACCTCTGGGCTATCAAAAACACAGGTGCTAGGGAAGGATGATAGGAAAGTTTGGAGGGAAGTTAGCGAAGGAAGAGGAGAAGAAAGTCAAGGAGAACGAACACAGAGAGATTTAGATGGGGTGGGCCCATGGGTGGAGATGGGGCATGGAAACCTACTTGGAGAATACTCTTACACCAGTCTTCAGCAGCTGTGCTGGGCCCAGGCTTCAGACCAGGCAGAATACAGACCCAATTAAGTGCCCGGCTGGTGAGGTACACTTAACAGGTGACAATCACCCAAACCTATCCCGAAGCTCAGATCTAACAAAGCCTCTTCCTGGGTTCATTTTGAGCCAATACAGAGGAACAGGGACCAAATCACAGCTGGCCGGTCTGAACTGCCGCAGGGAGGCTTGAACATGCTAGAAAGTTAGACGTGGTTCTCTTTGGTGATGCGACCCTATTGCAGGAGCTGAGGATCCAGGGGACCACCGAATGTCTGAAGGGCTAGGCGGATGCCGTTCAGGAGTTAACAAATCCGGATTGCCCAGTCTGTAGGGTTGAGGCTGGCTTGCCCAGTGTGCAGGCCTGGGTCTGGGGTAGTGTGGAGTTCCCTGGGAAAGGTAGAAAGCTTAACTGTGCTCACTCATGACCCCTAGCACACACTGGAGTTGCAGAGCCACCTTCTACCTGCCAGCATGGGCTAGGCTTAGGGCTGTGTATGTGAGCATGTGTACATGTGTAGGTGCTGTGCGTGCATGTGTCTGTGTGCCTCCTTCTCTCTTTCTGTGTGTGTTTGTGTATGTGAGAGAGAAAGAGAGAAAGTAGAGTAGTTGTTCTTGTCATCGTCCATGTCCCTGTGCTTTCAAGAGCCAAGAGCTGGGACTAGAAGGGGACAAATGCCTGCTGCCTGCCAGGGCTTTGGTGTGCTTACCCACGACCCTACCCTTTTCAATTCATTGTTCACAAGTGTCCCTGCATACCACCTTCCTGTCATTCACCGAGGCTAGAATTAAAGATTTACTTGCATGAATATTGGGTTAGTTTCTGTTTCCTGATTGGCTGCAAGCTCCCTAAAGGCCTCCTTGTCTGGCTGCTCTTATTTATTTCTGGGGTCTGTCCTGGGCCCCACCCCCACATACTCCCCGAAAACTTTTGTACAAGGATACTTGAACCCCCTTTTGCCACCGTGTCACAGTCTCCTCCTGTGATTCCGTGCAAAGGAGTGTTAGGGCTGCTTAAGCCATGTCTGCCACAGGGCAAGACTTTCAGGTTCTTATGTCCAGGGGACAGGAGCCTGGTTTGTGAAGCAAACCATGCAGTGGCTCCAGGATCAGGATTCTTATGGGCTGTCAGGAAAGGACTGCATGGTGGCACTGCTCCGCGCTTGGTGAGCTTGTCTTGTCAAATACACATTAGGTATTGCCTCAGAAACAACCGGAAGCTACTGTTCCCTCCTCCTTCTATGCCTGTGTGTATTGTTACCACCATGGAAGGACATTGTAAATCAACTGAATGTCTAATCTATGTCTCTCCAAAAAAGAATGGCTGGCCTGAACAAAGAGAGCTTATTTATCTCTCTTTTATCACGACAGGTATCTAATTCCCCCTCAAATATCAATATATCCACAGATGCCAATGGAGACAGAAAGAGAAACTGCTGGCCGAGCCAGGCAGCAGCTGCCTTTTTCTTCCTATAGAGGCAGCCTCACCACTTAGACCCCGATGCACGGCCCACTGGTTGCTGGGTGGGGCATGAGGTCTCTGTGCTGAAAGCCCTAAAGAAAAATGTCTCCTGAGGTAAAGGGTTTGTCCTGCCAGGTTCCTCACTGCGTCTTCCTTCCTGCCTGTCAGTTCAGCTCTTGCCAGAGCTCCCTTCTGTGTCCCACTTTGGCCTGCTGTGGAGGAGTTCCCACTCAGTTTCCTTCAACCTGCCTTTGTCTCTCCCAGTGTTTATCTGAAAGCCACCCCCAGTTCCCGTTGAAAGGGCTGGTGGGCTAGTAAACGGTCATTTTATTTTTCCTTCTCTAAAGCTGCCTTCACCTAGTCAGCCGTGCTCACTGACACAGACACAGCCATGCCCCTGTGCAGAAAACCCTTGCACCTTGCCTTAAGCTCTCTAGTGTGCAGCCAGAACAGGAAGCCAGGTGTCACTACTTCCTGTCCATGAGCTCAACCAGCACACACCTCCTCCTCCATCTCTGTATCCTCAACATTTATCACTGACTCCTCTTCTTTCAGTAAGGCAAGTAAAAGGGCAGTGGGGGTCGGGGGACAGGATAGAAATGTGTCATTACCTTCCTAGAAATACCTTATGGGCACCCTGTCGGTTCCAGTGCTTCAGATTGTCCCCATAGACCAGGAACCTAAGCTGGGAATGATCAAGTTAGGACAGCAGTGGTGACACTGCTGTGCCTCCCCTTTACCCATTCATTATCTTACCTAGAAGACGCCATACTTCAGAGAAGATGGTGGTGGGTGAGAGCTGGGTTCTGGGCTGGTCTTCCCAAACTCAGCGTTGTTTTTCCACATTATACATGAGCTCCCAGAGGGGCGGAGCCTAGGAGGTGATGGGCATGGGTCCCAGAGCCCTGTCCCCTGGAGGCATCTTTGGATCTGACAGCAACACATGCCCTTCCAGCTGGTCTGGTCCCTGTGCCACTGTTTGAGAGCAGAAGTGACGGTAAATATTTAATTGTGCTTCCACCATAACTTTCTGCCAGAACTCTCAATATGCTTTATAAATGCAAATGAGTGTTCGCTTCCTCTCCAGGGAGATGGAAACCTCCCCAAATCACTTTTATTCGGCCCCCACCAGAGCGGAAAGCTGTAATCAGGAGCTCCCCATTCCAGAAGAGCAACTAAGCTCAATCACACAGAGGGGGTGGTTCATGGGGCAGTGGTCCTCTTTCTCCACACTGGATGGGATATAAGGAGATGGATGCCTCTTGCTGCAACTTCTGTCCAATAGGCTGCATGGGAAATACTATTTATAAGCAGATTCAATTACCGTCTAAAGCAGGTGCCTATGACTATTATGGAGACGGAGGTTGTATTTATGGAATTAACAGAACAAAGGAGTCCCTGGAAGGTTTGGAAATGAAATCTTGTTCTTAGTTTTGATTCTGGACTCCAATTCCTCTGCTACCATTACTCCCAGCCAACTCTCAGCACCCCTTCAGTGAAATTCTGTGGTTGGTATCGATTTGCATTCTGGGGACTTTTGTGGCTTTGTGGCCCATCAATCCCAGAGCTGCAGAAAGCTTCCAGATTTGCCTGATGGGACTTGAGGGGAATTTGAGGCTATCCATGTCAGGGTGGGAAGCTGTGTGACTTTTTAGAAAGTAGCGTCCCTCTCTGCGCCATGTTCTGTTACATGGGTACTTTTGTTCCTGCTTCAGACCCACCTGGCAGAGATATTTTAATGATCACGGAGATGAGCTTCTACAGGGGCTCCTGGAGTACCTTCTGAGAAGTGTATTATGTAAATGTGGTGTGTCATTATGAGCGTTATTAGTGCTGTGAAGTGGAGGTGAGGGGAAAAGGGAAGCTTGCTCTTCGAAAGGACCCCAGCTGTCGGCAGTCAGCAGGGAAAACAAACTCAAGATGCTCTGGTGGTTCTGCTTGTGATAGCACCAGGCTCAACCCTAACTGAAGCCCAAAGAGGGTGAGAATATGCAGCTTTTCCCTCTCCCAGGCAGCTTCTGAATGTGTGCCATCAAATCTACCATGGGCAGAGAGGCTAGCTGTGCTCCAGGCATGGTACACACTGCCAAGCTGCAGGGGAAGGCTCTCTGTGGTCCTGTTGGTCCTGGCCCTATAGATATGCACATGGTGTGCATTCTGCGCAGGCGCCTAGTGACTGCCTGGCCCTGGGTGTGGTCCATGAAGATCCTTCTCTGTGCTTCTTCATCAGACTTGCTCAGGCTCTCAGGCTATTTGAAGGCTCCTCTTGTGGCCATTAGCAGTCGAGGGCACTCTCTGTGGTTTTACATGCTGGAATGAAGGATGTCCAGGGCCCTGTGTTTGGAACTCTGTCTTGGGCTCTGGTGTAGGCAGCTTTCTGGAGCAGCACTGACCAGTGAGTATATCAGGGATGATCTTCTTCTTCTCCTTCTTCTTCTCCCCCTCCCCCTCCCCCTTCCTCCTCTTTCCTTCCTCTTCGTCCTCCTCCCTCTCCTCTTTTTCTATATGTGTGTGTGTGTGTGTGTGTGTGTGTGTGTGTGTGTGTAGTTGAACATGCATACATGTGTGGAAGGCCAGAGGTCTATGTTGTGTGTCTTCTACTGCTATGCACTTTATTGAGACAGTGTCTCTTACTGATCATGGGGCTTACCATTTTGGCTAGACAGACTGGCCAGCAAGTCACCAGGATCCTCCCTCTATGCCTCCCCAGGGCTGAGATGATAGATGTGTGACATGCTTTTACATAGCTGCTGAGAATCTGAACTCAGTTCATTGTGCTTGTGTGCCTTTTGCTCCCTGAGGCCTCTCAGGGATGAGACAGTCATCACTGTCTCTGTTCCATTTCTACACTTCACCTCCAGTTTCTCCTTAATGCTTTAGTTTCTGCCTTGAATCTTGGTTCCTTGAAATCCAAAGATTTTGTAACTCAGCTTTCTGCCTTCATATCTTTTCTCTGAAGCAGCGAGTATGGAATGGCTGTTTACATGGGGTAGGGGAGGCAGTGGGAGGCCAGCAAGAATAAAAGTATCATCTGTATCTCCCCACCCCTGTGAGCTCTGCATCTCTGTGGCTGGGTTGTGCTGTGCTGTTGATATGTATATACCCTGGGGAATGTGGATGTGTAAGACACCTCCACCAGCAGTGTGGATTGTCAAAGACATCACTCACTCGAGTGGGGTGCTAGACCACACACCTGTCATCTCAGCTACTCAGAAGGCTGAGGCAGGAGAATCATTTGAGCTCAGGAATTCTGGGACAGCCTGGGCAACAAAGCAAGACCTTGTGTAATAAGGAAAAGTTACCCCTCTGGAACAATTGGATGAACATATGAAAAAAAGAACACATTGACTTATCACTTCTATGATGTACCAAAAACTTCAACTCAAAAGGAATCATAAAGTTTTTGGTGAAAAATCTTTGAACCTTTAGGCTGGGCAATGAACTCTCAGATAGGGTAGTAGAGTATTAGAGAGAAATTTGATGAATTGGGCCTTGTCAGTACTAAAAACCTGTGCTCTTGAGAAGACAAAAGGCAAGCACCCAAACGGAAGTAAATATTTACAAAGTGTGTCTCTGAAAAAGTACCCAATCCTGGGACAGAAACAGAACTCTGAGGAGACCTCACAGTGTCTGGATAGGAGTGGAGAGGGCTTGCCTCCTCACCAGGGACCACAGAGAAGTGGATGCTGAGGGGACTGAAGAAGCCATGTGAGACAGGGAGAGCCTGGTTGGCTGCCCAGAGAAGGGCAAAGAACAGCAGGAACCAGGCCCTCCACCCCTGTTAGGGAGATGACTATTGGAGGTGGGTGGAATGGTCAATAGAACAGCCCCAACAGAACCCCATTTCCAGAAATAGCTGAAGTCTAGTGGCAAGGGAGTTTCACGGTCATGGTAGGCTAGGCCAAGTAGAGATTGCTGCCTGGGGTTTACATCATAGTGTTTCTCAGAGAAGGAGCCTACATTGTCTTCCTCCTCCTCCCCCTCCCTTCTCCCCTCCCTCCGCCTTCCTCCGTTGGCTACTAGAGTGATGGAAGCAGTACCCTCTTCAGGATAGAGGAATTCATCTGCCTTTCCCCAAAGGGAATGTAACTTCTACCCATGCCTATCCTGGGTGCCCTTCAAACATCCTCCCAAATTCGCAAAAAGTATGAGAGCTAGAGACATGTGGTTCAGCACAGTGTGTGGCATCAGCCCTAAGACCCAAGGAAACAAAGCCCTTGCCTTCTGGGACCTGGGCCTGTTCACCTCATGCCTCCCTGCCTGCCATTCACTACTGTTACCAAAATACACTGCTACTGCCTCTTGTGGTTTCCCAGGGACATGCCTCTCAATGGATCTCTGCTGCTAGCAATGCTTATGACTAAATGGGGTTTAGGGACACATTCCCCCATATTTTCCATGCTCTTAGTGCCATCACTACCAGTATAAGAGATTACCAGTGGTTGTACCAACTTGCAATCCCACCAACAATGGAGGACTGTTCCTCTTTCTCCACATCCTCGCCAGCATCTGCTGTCACCTGAGTTTTTGATCTTAGCCATTCTGACTGGTGTGAGGTGGAACCTCAGACTTGTTTTGATT